>CM053770.1:423371325-423393979 GCA_028658325.1 Potorous gilbertii | reverse complement strand
GATAATTTCATGAAAGATGATGTCTAAGCTCTCTTTTTGATCATGGCTTTCAGGTAGTCCCATAATTTTTAAATTGTCTCTCCTGGATCTATTTTCCAGGTCAGTTGTTTTTCCAATGAGATATTTCACATTCTCTTCCATTTTTTCATTCTTTTGGTTTTGTTTTGTGATTTCTTGGTTTCTCAGAAAGTCACTGGCCTCCATCTGTTCCATTCTAATTTTGAAAGAACTATTTTCTTCAGGGAGCTTTTGCACTTCTTTTCCCACTTGGCTAATTCTGCTTTTGAAAGCATTCTTCTCCTCATTGGCTTTTTGAACCTCTTTTGCCAATTGAGTTAGCCTATTTTTCAAGGTGCTATTTTCTTCAGCATTTTTTTGGGTCTTCTGTAGTAAGGTGTTGACTCACTTTTCATGATTTTCTTACATTGTTCTCATTTCTCTTCCCAATTTTTCCTCCATCTCTCTTTCTTGATTTTCAAAATCCTTTTTGAGCTCTTCCATGGCCTGAGTCCATTGAATATTTATTTCAGATGTTTGGGATACAGAAGCCTTGACTTTTATGTCTTTCCCTAATAGTAAGCATTGTTCTTCCTCATCTGAAAGGATGGGAGAAGATATCTGTTCACCAAGAAAGTAACCTTCTATAGTCTTATTTTTTTTCCCTTTATTGGGCATTTTCCCAACCAGTTACTTGACTTTTTGGTCCTTTGTCAAGAGTAGGGTATACTCTGGAAATCTTTAAGATCTCTGTTCCTCCAAGGTGGCACAATCAAGTGTGTACACTGGTCTGGGAGCAGAAAGAGATTTTTGTGCCCAGAATTTTAGCAGTTTACTCTCCAAAGCTTTGCCAAGCCAGCACTGGGGGCTGAGATTCAGATAAGCTGCATAGGCAGGGCCACCATTCAGCATGAGATAAAGATCAGCTCCCTCAGAGCCTCTATGCAGGGCTGAGGTAAGTGATTTTATGATCCAACAATGGATGCGGGTTACTGTAGACGCGGAACTGCTGCCGCCTGCCCAATGTGGCCTCTGTGGGCTACTGCCTGTGGCCAGAGCTATGGGAAGGCCCTTCTCCCTTCCTGGCCAGCTTAAAAAACCCTGTCACTGACCTTTGGTGCCTGTTGAGGGGTCTGCAAACTGCTGCTACTGCAACTGGAAATTTGCTGCTACTGCAACTGGAAATTTGCTGCTACTGCAACTGGAAACAGTTGCTACTGCAACTGGAAATTTGGCCCCAGAGGGCTATTTGTATGCCATGCACTGCACAGCCAAGGCTGGGCTGGGCTTCGCTCAGTGTGTGGTGCAACAGATGCTTTCTGCTGGCCTTTCAGGTCACCCTGGGCTAGAAATATCCTCCACTCTGTTGTTCTTCACTTCTGCTGCTCTGGAATTTGTTGAGAGTCCTTCTGTACAGGTATTTTATGGGCTGTGTGGGGAGAGCCAGTATATGTGTGTCTTTCTACTCCACCATATTGGCTCTGCCCTCAATAAAGAGTTTTCTGAAAGAAGGTCATGAAAATGATTTCCAAAAGATCTTTATACAAGATATACAGGTATATTATTTTAGCAGAGAGTCTTGAAGGATGCACAGAGAGAGGGAGATATAGCATGAAAAGGAGATGTTTTTCCTCACTATTCCTGAGCCTGCAATACCAGACAAATATGAGCTGACCCCTGGCATATGTATCACAGTCAGAGTGTCAGAACTGATCACAAATTGGAGCCATCAGCTGGTGGAGAAGAAAGCAACTTTCTTGTAGTGGTTAATGTAACCTAGACTGCCCATAGAGAATAAAAAGACTTTATTAGCTATAGAAACTAAGCCTGATGTACAGCTTATATCAGATTGCACAGTCTTGGATAAGGAGGAGGGCAAGGAGGGGAGAAAATTTAGAACTCAAAATCTTATAGAAGTGAATGTTGAAAACTAAAAATTAATTAATTAAATAAAAGAAGCTGGTCTTAAGTTAACTGGTGTGAATGACCTTTCTAATTTTCCAGTCCTGGTGTATGGTTACAGGAGGGTTTAAAACAGTTATTAAGGAAGCAAACTTTCTGCTTCTTTCTCTTCATGTAACAGTTCAGGAAAAGAAAAAAGGAGAGAAGGATTAAGCCTGGTACAGGGTGGGGAGGCAGCTTGGGTATGGAACTGTGAAGTCTTTGGAATGTCATATTTTATGATATTGAAGGTTATGTTTCCTGATTTATTATCTTGAGGTTGAAGTTACTAAAACCACATGCTGAGCCTGTGAGAAAAAGCACTAACTAATGGATAGTGTCTGCGTTGATGTATTGAATGACAAATACAGTTTGATTATTAATTACTGGATCAATAGCTTAGGTATTACCCTACTGAGGATGTGCTTAGAAAACTGCTAAATCATGGCAAAAAGCCCTTCAGCCACATGTGAGGAGACTTCAAACTAGCATCACCCCAGGCACCATTTTGATCATACTCATTGGTTGCCACAGGGGCAAGCGAGTTGTTTTCCTGAAGCAGCGGGCTAGCGGCTAGCTCCTGGTGACCAGACCTCTACCCATCAACCACATCCCTCTGAGAAGGACCCTTCAGAAATTTGTCATTGCCATGTCTACCAGCGTTAACCTTTCAGGTGTAAAAATTCCAAATCATCTTGCTGATGCTTACTTCAAAAAGAAGAGTCTCCGTAAACCTAGACACCAAGAAGGAGAGATTTTTGATACAGAAAAAGAGAAATACAAGATTACAGAGCAGTGCAAGGCTAATCAGAAAACAGTGGACTCCCAGGTCCTGCCCCAAATCAAGAAAATTCTTCAGCTCCATGGCTATCTGTATTCTGTATTCTCTCTCCAACTGAGTTTATCCTCACAAACTGGTGTTTTAAATGCCTAGCCAAGAACTCTTATTAAAATATTTGGAATAAGTAAAAAAAAAGTCTCAGTCATCAAAACTATTTGGTACTGGCTATGAAATAAAGTGATGGATCAGTGGAATAGATTAAGTACACAAGACACAGTAGTAAATGGCTATATTAATCTACTGCTTGATAAATTCAGCTTCTGAACTAAGAATTCACTATTTGACAAAAACTGCTGGGAAAACCGGATAATAGAATGGAAGATACTAGGTATAGGCCAATTTCTCACACCCTATACCAAGATAAGGTTGTAACTTATATATAATTTAGACATAAAGGATAATACCATAAGTAAATTAGGAGAACAAATAGTTTACCTGTCACATTTATGGATAAAGGAAGAATTTATGACCAAACAAGAAAAAGAGAACATTATGAAATGCAAAAAGGATAATGTTGATTACATCCAAGGAAAATGTTTGTACACAAGCAAAAACAATGTACCCCAAATTAGAAGGAACAATTTGTGAAACAATTTTTACAGTATTTTAGATAAAAACCTCATTCCTAAAATATATAGAGAACTGAATCGAATTTGTAAGAATACAAATCATTTCCCAAATGATAAACAGTCACAGGGTATGGTCAGGCAGTTTTCTGATGAAGAAATGAAAGCTATCTGTAGTCATATTAAAAATTCTCCAAATCATTGATTAGAGAAATGCAAATATACAACTGAGGTACCACTTCACACCTATCAGATTGGTTAATATGACAGAAAAGGAAAATTGTAAATATTGAAGACGATGTGGGAAAATTGGAACACTAATTGATGCATTGTTGGTGGAGTTGTGAACTGATCCGACCATCCAGAGAACAATTTAGAACTATGCCCAAAGGGCTAGAAAACTGTAATTACCCTTTCATCTAGTAATACCACTACTAGGTCTGTATCTCAATGTGATCACAAAAAAGGGAAAAGGTCCTACATGTACAAACATTTTTATAGTAGCTCTTTATGTAGTGGCAAAGAATTGGAAATTAAAGGGATACCTATCATTGGGGAATGACTGAACAAGTTGTCATATTTGAATGTAATGGAATACTGTTGTTCTATAAGAAATAACGAGTAAGTGAATCTCAGAAAAATCTGGAAAGACTTACATGAACTGATGTTGAGTGAAGTATACAGAACTTGGTAAACACTGTACATAGAAACAGCAATATCGCATGATGATCAACTATGATAGACTTAGCTCTTCACAGAAATACAATTATCCAAGACAATTCCAAAAGACTTATGATGGAAAATGTTATCCATACCCAGAGAAAGAACAATGAAATCTGAATGGATATCGAAGCATACCATTTTCACTTGTTTTTCATTTTTTGTTTTCTTGTTTCTTTTTTCTTCTTTTTCTTTTCTTGTGTCTTTTTTCTCCTTTTTCTTTTTTTCTCCCTTTTGTTTTGATTCTTCTTTCACAATATTACTAATGTGGAAATATTTTAACCAGACTATACATGTACAGTTTATGTCAGATTGCTTGCTTTCTTGAAGAGGGGGGAGAGGAGGGAGGAAGGGAGGGAGAAAATTTTAAATCTTATAAAAATGAATGTTGAAAACTGTCTTTACATTTAGCTGGAAAAGAAATAAAATACTAAGTAGGAAATAAACAAAGAAACAAAATAAATTAAGTGAAAAAAGAAGAATAAAATAGCTCTGGCTCTCTCTCAACCCTGCTCATCTTTGCCTCCTGGATTCTCTGTCTTCTTTTCTGTATCAGCTAAAATTCCTTTTCCAGAAGAAGGTTTTTCCAGTTTCCTTTTCTTCTAGTGCCTTCCTTCTGTTGAGCATATCCTCTTTATTCTGTCTATAGCTTATTTGAACATAGTTGCTTATTTGTTTTCTTCCCATTAAACTATGAGCTCCTTGAGAACCAGGATTGTCTTTCGCCTTTATATGCCCAATGCTTAGCACAGTGCTTGGCATACAGTAGCACTTAATAAATGTTTATTGACTGACTATCTGGTTAGGACCCTTTAAATAAAAAAGAAATATTAATCCATCAGGAAAAAATAAGTATCATTCAGGCACTTGTAATACTATTTTGATCATAGGATCTTGGTATTTCTTTTAAGTCATAATATAACCTAGGTTTCCAAATAAGCCTAGGGCATTTACGATACTGATGTTTAGATGAGAATGTAAATGTATATGCTCAATGCTTAGGCAGGGGATAATTTGATGTAAGTGCTTTAAGAAGACATTGATGGTACCAGATTCTCTTGGAGACCAATTACACTAACGTGGAGTCAGAGACAGAGATAGATAGATAGATAGACAGACAGACAGACAGACAGACAGATAGATAGATAGATAGACAGACAGACAGACTTTGGAAACTGTATACATGTAGGGAAAGGTGGCTTCTCAACATATCACTGAATTTGAACCATAGGTAGCAATTGCTGCTTCTGTGGGTATCAATAGCTGCTACTGTAGGTAGTAATATCTGCTTCCTGTTTTCATTTCTGGAGTCAGTCATTGCTTTGGCTTTGCAAGAATCAAAAAGACTCTTCACTGTGTGGTTTACCATAACCATAACCATAACCAAACCAGTTATGGAATGTTCATACATTCTCCAAATCAGGAAGCAGGCCTCTTCTATTATCAGTTATGCCTTTTTGGAATTGGGCTTCCTTGCTTCTTTTAGTTGAGTACATCAGCCTTTCTCCCCCTTACAACAATAATTTGAGCAAATCATTTTCCTGGAGGATCCAATATGAAGAAATTTTTTTTTAAATAAAGTCCTTCAGTTAAATACAAAGTATAATGTAACTTACTTCAATCAGTTCTATAGTCAAGGTATTATTTACCAAGCCAGGAAAACACAAGATCTTTCAAGATTGCTGAAATATGTTTATCCCTTCAGTGAGTTTTTGAACCATTTTTTTTATATATATAGAATCCTCATTAATCCAATCAGCTCACATTATTTATAGTCTCTCCTCTCTTTGAGTTGAAGTTGGAAAGGATTCCATTCCTTACCTGCCTAATCCTTGTGTCAGTATTGATACTGGAACAGGGATGAGATCCTTGATGAAGATTTCCATTCCACCACCCTTTTCATTTGTTTGTGCCTCCTGCATTAGTCATATACATGTTTTTATGTTTCCTCTTTTTCTGTTTACTTTTTTTTTCATTAGTTCATAAATCCTCAAGAGTCAGACTATTTGACCTGGTTTCTTTCAACACAGTGGGCAGCTAACAGATACTATTGACCCACTGAAAAAAGCTCCCTGTATATGTTATTTCCTGTGAGATTATGTTCTGGCTTAATCATGATAAACCTAGATGCCAAGCCTGTGTCCATTTTAGACAGATTTCAGGAACAAATTCTTCTCAATACTGTACATTGTTTATTTTTAATAGCATCATTTTCCTGCTGGGAAAGTCATGTATTATTGATACCTTCATTACCCTGCTTTTTCTTGAAATTTTCCTATGCAGATTTTAAATAGTATTATCTACATTTCTTTTTCTCAATTTAGTTCAATTTCTCTCAATTCAGTGCTTATACTGCTGAACAAAATCAAATCAAATAGGAGAAGAAAGTCAACTCTCTCTGATAGGATCTGACACCCAAGATACTTAGAGAACTAACACAAATGAATAATACTAAAAGCTATTCCTTAATGGATAAGTTGTCAAAAGATACTCACAGTTCCTCAAAGAAAAATAAACAAATGAAAGATTGCTCCAAACTAATAGTAAACAAAATGCAAATGAAACCAACTCTGAGATTAAACTCACATCCAGACAACTGGCAAATATGAGAACAGATGGGAATAGTCAATGCTACAGGGGTTGTGGAAGACAGTCACATTAATGTATTGTTGGTACAGTTGTGTATTGGTAAAACCATTCTAGAAACAGTTTTGAATTATGGAAGTATGTGACTAAAATGTTCATACCTCAAATATTCAGTCTAAATATCCCACCAAACCTTATAGCCAGTAAAGGTTATAAATAGAAAGATATGTAGGTAAATGGGTAGAATTTCATTGGTTATCTCCCATGCCTGAAATTTTCCCTCATCTAATCTCTGACTCCCAGCTTGCCTTGCTACTTTCAAGTCTCAGGTAAAATCTCATCTCATCTTCATAAGAGCCATTCCTGATCCTCCTTAATGCTAGTGCCCTCCCTCTGTTGATTGTCTCCCCTTTATATGATTGTTTGCATATTTTCTCTACCATCAAATAATGAGCTCCTTGAAAGCAGGAACTTTTTCTCCTTTCCTCCCTCCCTCCCTCCCTCCCTCCCTCCCTCCCTTCCTTCCTTCCTTCCTTCCTTCCTTCCTTCCTTCCTTCCTTCCTTCCTTCTTTCCTTCCTTCCTTCCTTTTTCCCCTAGTGTCTAACTCAATGCATGCTTATTGACTTAACTTGAATAAATGAAAGAATGAATAAATAGTTACATCTACCCACAAGGTCCAATCTGTGTCTTTTGCACTGCGGGAGAAAAATCTTTTGACTTATTCATACATTCACACTGCCTTCTCCCCTTCACCCCCCTAAGATAAAACTTCATTGTTTTATAGATAAATTAATGCTCAAACTTCTCTGGGCTGTTTTGGATGCCAATGTACACATGCCCAAATCAAATCCAGAGGAGATGTATATCTATACTGACGTCAATGGAAGATGTATCTAGTATAGAATTTGATCTGATATCTCTTACTTCCTTTAGTAAAAATATATTTTATTAGGGAAAAAAATAACATCCTGGAATTAAAATCTCAAGTATATATTTTGGTTCTGATGATTATAAATCTTAGAACAAATACCCAGGAGCTTTTAAACCCTAGAGGGTTATTTAAATAAAGTCTCCAGTATCATTTTCTCACATCCTATGAATCTTCTTTGAAGACAGAAGCAAGGAGGAAGTTATAAAGACATAAACCAAGGCTTCAATGTCTTTGTGAATCATTCAGCTCACACTTAGTGTGCTTTTGTTCCTCCTTCTCTCAGATAACCGGCAAACAGAAAGTCATTTAGGATGATACAAAGTGCATTTGAACTATATTTGCACAATTTATGGAAATCCTAGTGTGTCACCATACTATATATGATGTCCATTTAAAATAATTATAAGAATTATCTAATTGAAAAGACAGATATGATAAAGTACTAAAATACTATGTAAATGTAAGCTATTGTTATTATTGATGTTTCTTTCACATTGCAAGAGTTAAATCGTTTTGTGTAAGATTTAGTGTGAAAGTCAGTATAAAAGGCAGCATGACATAGTGAATAGAGTGCTGGTCTTGGAGTCAGAAGAACCCCAATACTTCCTCTGATATGTAATAGCTATGTGACCCTGGGTAAGTCATTGTACATTTTGCTAACTCAGGCAACTCCCAAGGCATCATTTACTAAGAAGGAATCAGGGTGAGATCTCTGAAGGAAATTACTACCTCAAGAGTTTGACTTAGATGCCCATCAATTGGGGAATGGACGAACAAGTTGTGTTATATGATTGTAATGGAATACTTTTGTGCTGTAAGAAATGACAAGCAGAATGAGTTCATAAAAATCTGGGAAGATTTATGCAAACTAGATGCAAAGTGAAGTGAGCAGAAAGAGAAGAATATTGTATATGGAAATAGCAATATTGTATGATGATCAGCTGTGAGTGACTCTGAGCAATGATCCAAGAAAATTGTGAAGGATTTATGATGAAAAATGCTTTCCATTTTCAGTGAAAGAACCGGTGGATTCTGAATAAAAACTGAAGCATAATTTTTAAAACTTCAATTTTCTTTTTTTGTTATTGTTTTGAACATGACTAAGATGGAAAAATGTTTTGCATGGTTTCACATGTGTAATCTACATCCAATTGCTTACCTTCTAAGAGAGCATGGAGAAGAGATTGAATTTGGAACTCAAGATTTTAAAAAATGAATGCTAAATTTTTTATACATAATTGAGAAATATAAAATAAAAGCAAAAATAGCTAGCATTAAAAAATAAACATCAAATCCATAAAATAAGTAAACAATACACAGAAGAGAACTGGAGGAAGGCCTGAACAAAAAAGACAGCTTTGAAAGTTACATGTTGAATTTATTATACACTTAAAAGGAGAAGCAAGCTGTACATAATAGAGATTGACAGTTTCATGTATGAACTTTTTTCTGTTCTACTTGGTTTATGGAAATGAACATTTTGTTTGCTGTTTATTAAGTTCAGAATAAAACAATACAAAACTAAAAAAAAGAATTAGCCTTGCTTGGAAAAAATCGCTAATTTTTTATATATTCGTGTGTTACTGTTGAAAGTTACGTCTTGATCAGGTCATGTTGAAAGGTTCATGAAATCAAGCTACTGGAAAGGGGGCTGTGTGTGCAGAAATCATCCTAGCCCTTGCTTTTGTCTAGCAGTTAAGAATGACTTTTATATTTCAAAGTAAAGTTTTATTATATTTAAAAATTTTAAAAATAAAACAACTTCCTGTCTGTACAAAAAAGTCCACCAATTTCTTTTTGAAATGGAATGAGGAGAAGAAGTTGTTTGAAACTTGAATTAAGGGAAAATGCCTTATGAAATAGTGGAATTTTACCACCATGTTGAAGTCCTAGCTCTACCACTAATTATCTTAACCGGTCACTTACACTCTGAATCAGTTTCATCAATGAAAAAGAGGGATTGTTTTTTACGGCGAAGGGAGGAGTTCTACACCTACTTCTTGTTTTGGGTCCTGTGATCTAATCAGTGTAAGAAGCTCCCTGTTTAGGAAATTCTCTCTACCAATGAGGATCAGTCAAAGACTAAACATTTATTATGTGCTTATTATGTGACAGGCATTGCGCTAAGCTTTAGAATTCAAAGAAAACCAGAAGACAGACTCTGTCGCAAGGAGTTCACAGTATAATGGGGGAGAGAACATGCAAGCAATTATATACATCAAGCTATTGTCAGAATAAACTGGAAATAATCAACAGAGGGAAGATCCTAGAATTAAGGGAGATTGGGAATGGCTTCCTGTATGTGGAAGATGGGATTTTAGCAGGGACTTGGAGAAAGCCAGGGAAACCAAGCACTGGAGACAAGAAGGGAGAGCATTCTAGGTGTGGGGGCAGCTAGTGAAAATGCCTAGAGTTGAGAAATGGAGGAACAGTAAGGAAGTCAGTCAATGGATTGCAGAGCATGAGGAGAAGAATAAGATTGAAGAAGGCTATAAAGGTGTGTGGGTGTGCAGCAGTTGGGGGTTAGTGGGAGGGGAACAGGTTATGAAGGGTTTTGAAAGTTAAACAAGGAAAATGATAGGGAACCACTAGAGTTTATTGAATAGAGAAGGCAACATGACCAGGCCTGTGCTTTACGAAGATCTCTTTGACAGATGTGAAGGGAAGGCTAGAATGAGGAGAGACTTGTGGCTGGCAGGCCAACTGGCAGATTATTACAATAGTCTAGGCTGAGGGCTTGTGCCAGGGGAGTGACAGGAACTGTTCCCCAATTTATAGTAGTATTGTATTGCCTGGGATCCTGAGAAATTAAGTGATTTGTCCATAGGAAAGAATTTTGATGGTTCTTGGAGGAGGGCAGTTGTTTATTTTTAAAAGCCTTGACATCTTAAAATAGTCCGGTAAAGCATGTTCTTCTTATATGGAAGAGATAGTACCATAGGTAAGTTATTTAAAGAAGCAAAAAATAAGAAAGAGGCTGAGGGAAGTTTCTAATCATGTCCCTAGTGAAACCATGGCTGGTAGCAGCCACTAAAAGTACCACCTAATGAACACAGCACACCCTGAGGTGCAATTTCTTACAAAGATAAAGCATCCAGTAGGAATAGCAAAAACATCACAGGAATATATAGAGGTCCTGGATCAGTGGGGTTCTATTTTACCCCTGTACATTTGTGTGTGTCTCCATGAGTATTTTCAGTGGATGTTCACTCCTCTTATTGATGTTGTGTGTCCTAGGTTTATGTGGGTGAGTGGATGGGAGGTATTTTATGTTTTACTACTTTTTCTTCATTTTTTTTCATTAAATGTTCTTGCTTTGAACAAATTGTATTCTCTGGCTAACTGATAAAGGTATATATACTTTGGTGGGAACCTGTGAGATGTGACTTTAAATGAACGCAGGCCCTAAACTTTTCAAAAAGAACTACTCTATGATTTAGGAAAGTGTTTCTAGATGATTTTTTATTTTAAAAAAAAAGACATGATTTTTCTTTTCAATATGTACTTAAAAATATTCTCCATATTCTTAAATGTGTTTATTTTTCATGACTTGCAGCCAAAGCCTTCACAGAGTACATTGCTGAATTTATAAATGAATGGAAATGTGTTAGTTGTTTGAAAAATTCCAATTTTATAAAACTTTTTAGGAATTTGTTTTTCCATAAAGCAAGACAACCTTTATATTATATATAGCCTTGAAGACAAGACTGGTTCATTAAGTCATCGCTATCAGGCAAATTTCAGAAAAACTGGGAAAAATTTAACTGAACTGATGCTAAGTGAAGTGACCTGAACTGGGTGAACAGCAGCATTGTGAGATGGTAACTGTGACAGACTTAGTGCTTCTTATGATGGAAAATGTTAACCATATCTAGAGAAAGAGTTGTGGAATCTGAATGCAGATCCAAGCATATTTTCACTTTTTTGTTGCTTTTTTTCTTGTGGTTTTTCCCTTTTGTTCTGATTCTTCCTTCACAATATGTCTGAGGTGGCAATACATTTAACATGATTGCACCATGTATAGTTTATGTCAGATTGATGTCTTGTGGAGGAGGGAGGTAAGGAGAAAAATCTGGAACTCAAAATCTTACAAAAATAAATGTTGAAAACAATCTTTCCATGTAATTAGAAAAAAAATACTAATAAATGTAAAAAACACAAAAGAGAGTCATCATACTTGCATTTTGCAGAGGCAATTTCTGTAGGGGACCAGAGCTGGTGGCTAAATCCAATGAAAACAAATCAGACAAACCTATTGACATATTTTCACAGTATGCAACTGTGTTTTGCTTTCATTAGAAGTTCCAATACTAGGTAGATACAGCTATATATACATATATATATATATATATATATATATATCTTTTTATAGACTGATTCTTTCTAAAATAATACTGGTTCATAACTCTAATATTTTATTTTTACTGTTACTGGTAAATCAACCAATATTCACCATTTAAAAATGAATTAATAACACCAAGAGTCATTTTTCAATAGATAAATAGTCAAAGGGATAAAGAATTTTCAAAAAAAACAATTAGAAATCATCAATGACCATATGAAAATATATTCCAAATCTGTAGTAGTAAGAGAAATATATATTAAAACGACTCCATGTTTTCATTATGTCACTAGAAAAGGGGAATCACTTAGCAAACACATTGGAATTTCTAAACCGAAAGGGGGCTACTGAGTAGTACCAGTATTAGGACTGCCTTGGGTTTATGTCCATAGACAAGATTTCCAAAATCTGGCTTCTAACAAGAGGAAGGGTTTGCCAGTCTCTTGAGTAGAAGCAGATTACACATATTCCCTTCTACTCCAGCAGCTGGAATGTTACCAAGGGACTAAAACCATGATATGGGGAAATAAAATATCCAGATTTGCCTTCCATTATTCCTTTGATTTTTTTTTAGACTGTGCAGGTGTTTTGGGAAAAGGGGTTGGTTTTCTAGCAAGCCCAAGGTGTGTTTCCCTTGTGGAGAAATTTGTGTATGTTGTGTGTGTGTGTGTTCGTCCTTCGTTGCCAAAGAAGATCATGCCATCAGAGAAATAATGACATGACTTGCACTTGACTTTGTTTTGGGTGAGGGAGGACTGTGCAGGTCACCAGCCTCACTTCTCCTCCAGAGTCATCTGAATCCAGTGACCAGATATTCCTCAGGATGACTGGAGATGACCCAGGATGAGGCAATTGGGGTTAAGTGACTTGCCTAAGGTCACACATTTAGTGAGTGTCAAGTGTCTGAGGTGAGATTTGAACTCGGGTCCTCCTGACTCTTGCACTGGTGCTCTATCCCCTGCACCACCTAGCTGCCAGGTAAGGGGAAATTTAAGCCCTTTGGGGAATACCATAAGGTTGGGTGTCTGTATGGCCTCTGGGGACAGGTTACATTGAGGACACTGATGAGTTGGAGATTGCCCTGAGGAAGACCACTAGAATTATGATTGGCATTTAGTTCATACCATATGATTAATCAATCAATCAATCAACATTATTAAGTATCTACTCTGTGCCAGGCACTATCCTCAAAAGTCAGTCCTTGCCTTCAAGGAGATTACCATCTAACAATTAGATGAAAGAACTAAAGATATTTAGCCAGGAGAAAAGAGCACATAGTAGCTATCTTCACATGGAAGAGGGCTGAAAAATGTTTTGTTGACCCCAGAGGGCTAAATTCAGAGCAATCTTTAGAAGCTGGGAAAAGGCACATTTAATTTTGCAGTGAGGAAAACTTTGCTAATCATTAGAGTCATTCTAAAGTGAAATGGTGTTTTTTCCCAGAAGTTTCCTCTTACAGGAAGTCTTCAGGCAAGGATTTAATATCCATTTGTTGGGTATACTGTGGAGTGCAATATTTTTCAGGTACTGGTTGTACTAAATGGTCGACTCTAAAATGATTCTGGAAATGTTTAACATTCAAGTGAAAATGTCCAAAATCAGTTTTATTTTAAAGCCTTCCATTTAAAATTCAGACACAGGGAGTCAAGGTTTTGTTCAACTTCATTTTGTGTTCAGGGAGGCATGAATGACCATGAGACTTTAAAACATATGAAATATAGGCCTGACTATCTTTTTAAACATGTTGAGATTCAGAAAATGTGGAAAGCAGATTTATCTACTAAATTAGACTCTGCACAGTGGAAAGCTGGCAACACGAGAGCTCTGGCGTTGTACTTTGTCCCTTGTCCAGATATCATACTTTATTATACACTGTATATTCTAAAGCCTGGTAAAACTAACATGCCTGTATTTCATTACTCAAGGGGGCTGGTCCTGTGAAAAACAATAGCATGCTTTAATGTACTTCTTTTCCAAATGCAAATTGGCTAGTTGTTTATAATTTTATAGTTTTTGGATCCAAGGCTGTGGCTTTCATCTTTGTATATTGGGCTGCACATATTTGACAGGCCTCTGGTGTGGGCAAAATTCAGGTGGATGTCTTGCTAACCAGCATACTGTGGGAAGCATATGCCAAATTTTCTCATGCTCCATGAAGATGTAATCAAGATTGCTTACTTCACACCTCTGATTGTTCCTGAGGACAGATGTACTTTCTCCCACTTCCTTCTCCTTTGGGATTTTAAGGCAAGATGTGTTTGTCTTTTCAATAACTCACCAAATAATAGACAAAAAAATAATCATATTACAATGAGAAGAAACAGTTTTCACAGAATGAGTTTTCTCAGCCTTCAAACCTCATTACGTACATGTATATGTACACATCAGACACCTGTGATGATGTTTCCATTTAAGAGTTAGGAAAATTAAGACATGAATTAAATAATTTAATCATGATCATAGACTTAATTAGTTTTGGGATCCTGAATGGATCCTGGGAACTATAATCTGTTTATGTGTGACCTTACTACTGGGTCACTCCAATACCCAGCATGGAGAATGGCTTTCCCTCTTTGGCACTAATGTCTTTATGGGACACACCTGCATAACTTTTTCCAAAGAAATTCTTGCATATGGCCCTGGAATGATATTTGGAAAGTGCATGATTCTGTTAGAAATGTATGAAATAATAACTTTGATTACAAGGATTAAAATCCCTCTTGCCTTGGCTCTTATGCTCACTTGAGTGGGGCTCTATGTGTGGGTGTAATCCAAACTGGGAAGTAGCTTAAGCCAGAGAAAATAAGAATGACTGAAAAAGAAAGGGAAAAAAGAAAGAGAGAAAAGAACTGTCATCTGTATTCGGAAATATACTTGTGGTTGCTTTACTGGGAAATCTTCTGGAACATTTGGAATTAGTATGAAGAGAAACCATTTTCCATAAAGGGCTCTGCTCCACATTAGCTAACTTTGGTGGCTCTTTTACTGAATGAGTGTGATCAGATTCTGGGCAGTATTGGCTATTGGGCATTTAGGTGACACATTGGATAAAACACTGGTCCTGGAGTAAAGAAGACCTGAGTTCAGAGGTGGCCTCAAACACATACTAGTTGTGTGACCCTGGGACACTCACTTAACCCCTTTTGCCTCAATTTCCTCATTTGTAAAATGAGGAGGAAATGGCAAGTTGCTCCTGTTTCCTTGCCAAAAAAAAACCCCCAAATGTAATCCCAAAGAGTAAGACATGATTGAAATTACTGAACAACACTTGGATATTGGGAAGATTTGGAAGTCAGAAAAACCTGAGTTTGAATCTTAAGTTTTTCACTTACTACTTGTGTGAACTTCCGCGAGCCCCAATGTATTAAACAAGATAATTGCACTCCTTGATTTCCCATGTTTACTCTAACCTGACATGCAATAAACATTGTGAAGTAGGATGTGTCCTGGGATGCCAAGGACAGGAGAAATACCTTTCAGTCAGTCAGTCAATAAACATTTATTAAATGCCACTATGTGCCAGGCTAAGCTAAGTGTTTAGGACCCAAAGAAAGGCAAAAGATAGTGTCTGCCTGCAGGAAAACATCCCAAAAGAAGCTGAAGGAGGAATGGGTAAAGGGGAAATGGTAAAGGGGGAATGATGAAGTCCAGATGAGTGCAGGCAGGTGAGAAATGGATGCCCTGAACACCCTTCTTAAATAGAAGATCTGGTAGGGTTGAGATTTAAGGGGGCTGAGACCCTGAAATAGCAACATATGGGTCCTGCCCAAATAAATTTGACCTAAGCCTTCTTTCAGTCAAAGACAAGTTTTATTAAAACACCAGTAGAGGGTAGGCACGATTCTAAAAATCTGCCATACTGGTTAGACTCAAGGAATCTAAGCATTGACTAGACTGAAGAAATCTGAGCATTTGTATCGTTAATGTAAGTGGGCCAGATTGTATCTGAGCCCCTTAATGGAGACAAAATGGATTGTATACATCAGTACACCTTAGGAGCAGAGAAGGGGTCTAGACAGAATTAAAGGTATGGTGGTCTAGGGTGGGGTCAGGTGCAGACAATGAAAGGAGAGTTAATTAGCCGGGAAGGGCTGATTGCCCCAGGCAAATACCGGGTAACTGGGCCTCTTAGGAAAGTGCAGGGACTTTTCCTTTTGAGGTGTAGATTGCAAAGACATGATCTTTTCCTTTTAGGGGTTCAGATCCCATCCCCATCAGTTGTAACTCTCCATGTCCTCTCTGACCTATCAGAAGGGGATTCCTGGAGATTTGAGTACTGAGGAAGTGTGATCTTGCAGGATGATAAATTTCTAGAGACCATGATGCAATTCAGGAGTGCAGACAGCTGGAAAATGACAGTTTGGGGAATTAGTGTGAACAGGATGGCCTAAAAGAAAATATATCGAAGGTAAATTATAATAAAAAAAAATCTAAGTAAATAAATAACAAATATATTATAAATACATTATATATATAATAGAATATAGAATATAATAAAAATAAATAAATAATAAAATGAAAAATCCATGTTAATATCATTTTGTTCCAAAGCCTAGCTCAAGTGTCACTTTAATAACAACTCATATTTCTATTAGACTTTAAGAATTGCCAGGTGGCCCTGCGGTGGCTCCTCCTCATTTAATGACTCCTGCCAGAACCTTCATTTAAGGACAGTGCTTAGGCTAGCTGGTCTTCATTTCTTGCCAGGCTGTCATCAGGGCTCCTCCACATCATCCCCCACTCCTTCTTCAGCTTTCTTTTGTGTGTTGTCTTTTCTCACTTGTATGGGAAATATCCTTTTTTGCTTGTATTTGCATTCCCAGCATTTAGCACAGTGTCTGGCACTTAAGTAAAGAAACAAACTCCCAGGGATTAAGTGACTTGCCAAAGACTGCACACCGAAGCAGTGTGGGCTTGGAACAGTGACACCTTCTCCTCTTTTAGAGTCTCATGACCTCTACCAGGTTGCCTCTTCTTTTCTGTGAAGTCCACATTTCCATACCACTGTCTCAGGGCAAGTGTTCCCTCTTTGGAAGTTCCACAGTATTTTTTATTGCTCTTGCTCATTTGGCCATTATCTTTCATGGGACAACAGTGGGTCTCCCCAACTAAACTGTCACCTGGGGATGGAGGAAGCACTAAAATGATGCCCCTGAAGTGCATATAAAAAGCAACTGTTGTTGTTAGCTTGTTTTTCAGTCCCTTCTAATGCTTGGTGACCCCATTTGAGGTTTTCTTGGCAAAGATAATGGAGGGGTTTGCCATATCCATCTCTAGCTCATTTTACAGATAAGGAAATTGAGGCAAACAGAGTGAAGTGACTCACCTAGGCTCACACAACTAGTAAGGATCTGAGTTCAGACAAGTCTTCCTGACTGCAGCTCTGGCCTCTATCCGCTGTACACTTAGCTGCTATCAGAAGCAAGGTGATCCTGTAAATACATCAGTCTGTAAACAGGGGCCCTGGGCTAAAATCTTACATCTCTTAGGATTTGGTACCTACGTGACCTTGCTCAAAAAAACCCCAAAACAAAACATTGATATAGTGCTTTGTCCTTAGAACAACCTTATGAGTCAGTTACTACAGGTGAAAAAGAAGAAAAAGCCCAAGTGGTGATCCTGTGGGAAAACAGGAAATAAGTTTTATTTCTACACTTTGATGGGAGGTTGTGACCTAGCATGGACAGATGAGAGGTCAGAAACTAATGTGAGGTCCAAGGAGCTGTGCGAGGAAGAGCCTATCAGAGGAGAACTTGAAGTCACATGGCCAGGGGATAGTATCATGGGAAATCCAAAGTTCAGAATTCTTTAAGGGTCCTGCCTCTTCTCGATCTGTTGTAGTCTTCTGGTGGCCATGCCGGAAGGAACTAGGCCTTCCCTCCTCCGAACTCCATTTTTAATAAATGTTTCTTGATACCATTTTTTTTGTATGTCAAGTTTGTCTCTAACAACCCTATAACTAGTCATGCTGGAATTAAGATTCAACCTTGGGACTCTTCGATTCCAAGACTAGTATACTTTCAGTCTAGTCTGCTACTTCTCACTAATAATATCTTGTTCAAACTGTATCATGAAGATTGTGATTTTAGAAAACTTTAGTAGGGCTGGTAAACCTGGTGTGGATTAGGAACATGGCTAACGTTTCAGAGCACCACAAACACTACAAGTATAATAGACTTGTATAATATACAAGTGTAATAGGAGTTGGAGAACTGATTAGTATTCTGGGATTTGTAGTTCAGAGGGACAAACTTCAGTTAATGGATCAGTCAACCTGCACTGTGCTAAAAAAGGGTGATACAAGGAAAGGCAAAACCAACTCATTTCCATGTATTTCTGAGAATTATTTGGATTATTGAGATGTTTGAACCACAAGGAAGAATTTGAGTCATGCATGAGTGTTTTAAAAGAGATACACACAGACTTCAAGAGAGTAGATTGAGAGGAAGGCTGTTTTAGGAACAAGACACTTCATCTCTCTGCTCTGAATGGTTTCTCTGGCTGCTCCCCATGCCTGGAATGCTCTCCTTCCTCTGCTCTGCCTACTGACTCCCTGGACTCCTTTAAGTCCCAACTCAATCCCATCTTTTACTTTTTAATTATTTCCTATTTATCCTGTATGTAATTTGCTTGTATTTATTTGTTTGAATGTCATCTCCTCTATTAGATTGCGAGCTCCCTGAAGGCAGGGAATGTTTCTTGCTTTTTTTTGTATCTCCAGCACTTAGTATAGTGCCTGGTGCATAGAAGGCACTTAATAAATAGTTATTGATTGATCAAATGACTGATTTACATATAGTTATATAACCAGTAAGTGTCGGATGAAGGATTACAATCCAAATCTCTCCTATGTTCAATCTAAGTTCCCTTTCTGGATATCACTTCTAACTCTGGGAGAGTACCAGGGGATCTTTCCAAGTAGTGGTTCCAAGGTGGTACTGAAAAGATAGAATTTATAAATATTTCTGCTATGTATATTCATATAGTTGGAGAGTATACAGGTAGAAGTATTTGTATTTTTTGTGGGGTGGGAGGTGGAAATTCATTAATGACTTAGAATTAAGAAAAGACAGAAAGTTTCCTTGTTTTTTCAGCTTGCACTCTTTACATATGCAGAGAATTACTCATACCTAATATTTGGAGATTAAGACTGAGTTTTCTAGGTTATGATATACTATAGTAAGATTTTGGTATTTGGAGGGTATCATTTATTACAAATTCAGTATTTGTTCTATCATACCGTATGCTCAGTATACGCTGTGAAGGAAAATCCAAATGGTAATCCAACAGTTGTTGTTCAGTACTGTCTGATGATTTGTGACTCCATTTGGGATTCACTTGGCAAAGATGCTGGAGGGGTTTGTGATTTCCTTCTCCAGCTCATTTTACAGATTAAGAAACTGAGGCAGAGTTAAGTGACTTGCCCAGAGTTATATAATTAATAAGTGTCTGAGATCAGATTTGAACTCATGAAGAAGAGCCTTTCTGACTCCAGGTCCAGCATTCTATTCACTGTACCATCTACCTGCCCCAAATATAAAACAGATTTAGAATAAATATAGCAGATGAGACCAGGCCAAATGTTTATAAGATATTTTGAACAAAGACAGTGTTTTAAGACTGATAAATCATATTTCAGATTTTGTATTCATGAGTTTTCAAACAATTTCTCCCTTACCAGTCACAAGATTGAACACTTTGCTTGTGTTAGAGATCATGGAAGATACACACAAGTAGGATATACTATAGATACCCTAGAAGACCATAAAATCCCACAGAATGGCAGGTGGGATGTAAGAGCTGGAAAGGAAATTAGAGATCATAGCAGACTTTTGACTTTGTGTCCCAGAACCTAGAACATTACCTGGTCCATAATAGATGCTTAAAAATGTATATTTCTTTAAAATAGAATAAATAAATAAAAATAGATGCTTCTTTGATTGATTAACTTCTTACAACATCTTCATTTTATAGAAATTCCAGAGAGATACGAATACTTGCTCATGGTCAAAAAGCCAGTTTGTGGTGGCCTTGGATCTGTCCAGTTCTTCTGACTTCTCCAGCACTCTTCCAACCATCCCAGTGAACTCCAAACTCCCAAACTCTAAAGCAATGAAAGGACTGTGTTAATGTATGATGGACTCATAAGAGGTATGAGGAAAAGGAGGCTGATTTTCTCAACTTCCTCCTTTGGAGTTAAGCTGAATGGGCACAATAAGAAAACAGGAAGAAATCTAAGAGAATTTTCTTCATGTAGAGTCCTAAGGTCTGATTTTAAATGACATAATGAAAATATCATGGCTTGATTTCTGCTTGATTTGTCTCCACTAGCAATCCTCACAGTGCCAGGAAAATAGATTCCTGACTTGGTGGGGGTGGTGGTGGTGATTGTAGGAAACCAAAATGACATCACTATGACAAAGTCAAGTTTCAATGTGTCCGACTATGGCTGATCAGACCAATGTGAGCTTAGAATGCTCTGCCATAGATTGGGCACAAATAATCCTTGTGAACATTTGGGGTGACTACTCTAAATTTTCACATTCTGCCTTTCCTTTGAGCTGTTTCAATTCTGTTTTGCTCATAGAGCACAGAATCTTCTCTGACATGGGCACACCATGCTAAACTGTCCTGTACCAGGGTCTCAAATGTCGCACAATCAGTTCCAAAGTTCTTGAGAGAGATCTTGAGAGTCTTTGCATCCCTTCTTCTGACCACCACGTGATCACATGTCTTGTGTGAGTTCTCCATAAAATAGTCTTTACAAGGAAATAGATTCCTGACTTGATAGACAGAAGCTAACTTGCTGGCTGGTTCTTAATCTCCTGTTTCTTTGAAGGCATTTACTTAATGTTTAGCATATTGATAAAAAATACTTGAGCATATTTGTTCATTAAACAGGAGGAAGCTGCGAAAGCTTAGCATGAAGTGTCTGGCTCTGAAAAAGGATTCAATAACCTTATTCTTGCCTTTACAAACAATCCACAAGGTGTAGAAGGAACTCTGATTATAGCAACCTTTCTGAGGCCGATATTCCTTCTCATGGGGCGTACTGGTAGAACATAAAATGCTCCGACTGACAACAATATACAGCATTCTTTACAGAAGGAGATAGAAGTTTGTTTCGATAAAATCTCTTTTTAAAAATTGTGTTGCAAAGGAAGCTCAGATTTAAAGTGACGAACTTCTTGTGGGTTATTTTGCTGCTGATTATTTCAGGCAGACACCTTATCTCAAGTTAAAATTTCATACACTGACAAAACTGGGGTCCACTATTATGCTAATGCAGATTTACAACTTGTGGTCTTCAAATTAAGCATTTTCCCCCCTAAATGTGGAGAGATAGTGGAGAGATAGACGATTTGAAGAAACAGAATATCTAATCACAAAATAATAAAAGAAACAGCACCAAACTATCCTAGTTAAATGTACACTTTATCCATGGGACTAAATGCACCTCAGGGTCAGATTACTATTAGTTAATCCCCACTTTTTTACAGACAAGGAAATAGGGTTTAGGGTGTTGAAGTGAATTACCCAAGGTCATTTAGCATCTACTGGCAGGTCTCCTGTCTGCAGTCCAGGGCTTAAATGATTACATGGCACTGCCTCTGATCTTGTAGTCCCACCTTTTTTCAGTCCTGATCTTAGTGTATATAGGGACGAGAACCAAACACTTTAGAGGCAGCCAGTGGTGAAGTGAATAGAGATTATGCCTCTAATCAGGAAAAACTCAGTTCAAATCAACAATCTCAAAGTTATTACTTTCTCACTTCGGGAAGGGAAAAAAATTATTATAGTCAAGCCTTTCCAAACATGTTATTAGAAATTGATTTTAGCATCTATTTTGATCTAAGAAGTTGCTCCCTACCCTTCCTCCATTTCTTTCCAATGATGTTTGGCTTGGGGAATTCTGAGGTGTTTGTAAAAATCTGAAAGCTCTGTTAGAGAAAGGTAACTTTACTCAAAACATCCAAATGGATCTGTGAGTTCACTGATTTGAGTTCCTTCCAACAAGTTCCTTCCAAGTAGGCTTACTCATCCTTAGAAATTCTCGTCGGGGGCGGAGCCAAGATGGCGGAGTAGAAAGACTCACATTTGCTAGCTCCGAATCCACAGCCCATAGATTTCCTGTAAAAAGAACTCCTGACAAATTCTGGAACAGTGGAAGCCGCGCAGCAACACAGTGAAGGAGATTTCTGTTGCAGAGAGCCCAGAAAAACCGACCACAAAGGTACCCCGGACACGGGAGTGGAGTCCTGCCCTGCGGAGCTCTGCCCAGCCATGTGGCACTGAGAGGAGCCAGCAGACCCAAGCAGGCTTCAGAGACCTGAATCTCCGGGTGGCTGCGAAGGTTCCCTCCACCCATAGACACACAGGTCAGTGAGAGAGACGGGCTGAGAGGGGAGAGGGGTATCTCCGGGACTCGGACGCCCTCAGGAGGCCCGAAGACCAGGCAGGAGCTCCACCCCAGCTCCATTACAAAAGATCTCTGCATAAACCCCCTGAGGGAACTGAGCCTGAGAGGCGGCCCTGCCCCTACCTGAGAACCAGCAGATAAGTTCCCATTGAAGAGCAGTCAGGCCTGCCGCCAAAAGCCCTGAGGCTGGGGAGCAGCATTTGAATCCCAGACCCCAAGCACTAGCTGGGCAGATCTGGGCTGGGGGGGGAGAGGACTCTCAGAAATCAAGTAACTGGCTGGGAAAATGCCCAG
Source organism: Potorous gilbertii (assembly GCA_028658325.1). Lineage (NCBI taxonomy): Eukaryota > Metazoa > Chordata > Mammalia > Diprotodontia > Potoroidae > Potorous > Potorous gilbertii. Next base: position 423,371,340 of record CM053770.1, on the reverse strand, counting down.
AAAAGGGAAAAAAAC
>CM053770.1:423338458-423370825 GCA_028658325.1 Potorous gilbertii | reverse complement strand
GGCGTGGAATAAGATATTCCAGAAGGCAAAGGAACTAGGTCTAAAACCAAGAATCACCTACCCAGCAAAACTGAGTATAATACTTCAGGGGAAAAAGTGGTCTTTCAGTGAAATAGAGGACTTTCAAGCATTCTTGATGAAAAGACAAGAGCTGAAAAGAAAATTTGACTTTCAACACAAGAATGAAGAGAGGCATGAAAAGGTAAACAGTAAAGAGAAATCATAAGGGACTTACTAAAGTTGAACTGTTTACATTCCTACAAGGAAAGACAATATTTGTAACTCTTGAAACATTTTTCAGTACTTAGGTAGTTGGCAGGATTACACACACATACACACACACACACACATACACACACACACACACACACACACACTCACAGAGAGAGAGAAAGAGCACAGGGTGAGTTGAATAGGATGGGATTGTATCTTTAAAAAATGAAATTAAGTGGTGAGAGAGAAATACATTGGGAGGAGAAAGGGAGAAATGGAATGGGGCAAATTATCTCTCATAAAAGAGGCAAATTAAAGATTTTTCAGTGGAGAAAAAAAGAGGGGAAGTGAGAGAAAAAAACATGAAGCTTACTCTCATCACAATTGACTAAGGAAGGAATAAAATGCACACTCATATTGGTATGAAAATCTATCTTACAATACAGGAAAGTGAGGGAGAAGAGGAGAAGCAGGGTAGGGGGGATGATGGAAGGGAGGGCAATGGAAGGAGGGAGCAATTAGAAGTCAACACTCTTGGGAGGGACAGGGTCAAAAGAAAGAATAGAAGAAATGGGGATCAGGATAGGATGGAGGGAAATATAGTTGATCTTGCACAACATGACTATTGTGGAGGTCATTTGCAGAACTGCACAGATTTGGCTTGTATTGAATTGCTTTCCTTCCTAATGAGGGTGGGTGGGGAGGGAGGGAGGAGGAGAAGTTGGAAGTCAAAGTTTTAGGAACAACTGTTGAGTATTGTTCTTGCAAATAGGAAATAAGAAATACAGGTAATGGGGAATAGAATGTTATCTGGCCCTACAGGACAAAAGAGAAGAAGGGGATAAGGGAAAGGAGGGATGTTAGAAGGAAGGGCAGATTTGTGATGGGGGTAAATTAGAATGTTCAGTGTTTTGGGGTGGGGAAGGGGAGAAATGGGGAGAAAATTTAGTATTTAAAATTTTGTGGAAATGAATGTTGAAAACTTAAATAAATAAATTTTTTTTTAAAAATAAAAAAAAAAAGAAAACTCTTTGTCCCAAAACCTCCTTGGAGACATAGTCCAGTAATAGATACAAGCTGTTTACACAGACATTGATTGAACTGTCCCAAAGTCTTCTGGAGAATACTGATTCCATCATTTTTAAAAACATAGGTTACTAATTTTTTTTGATTTATGCATTCAAAACTATAAAGTCCCACTCCTCAAGTGCCTGTAAGTTTTCATTTTAACAGAACTTAACAGAAATCAACAGAATTTCAAGTAGATAGGCCCGTTAGAATTATCTACCTCAGTGAAGGTTGTGTTATAATGTTGCAAATTAACTATCAACTGGGATTTTTTTCAAGTGTACTTCAAGCACTCTTTCCTACTACTGAAAACCTTCTCCATGAAATTATAGTTTGTTGTAAAAATTAAATGGGTGTAATATATATGCAAAGTATTTAATTATAGAATTCTTTGGGCCATGGGGTACAAGAGGTATGTGAGAAGATAGCCCTTCTCCCTATTCAGCTCTTGGAGACCACCAGTAAGACAAAGAGAGAGAGAGCAAGAGCAAGAGAGAGAGAGAGAGAGAGCGAGAGAGAGAGAGACAGAGAGTCAGAGAGACAGAGAGTCAGAGAGACAGAGATAGAGAGATTATCCCTGTCTGGTAGTTTTACAGATGCAGCCAACAGAAAATGCTTTGGCCACAATGGTGGTAGGGGAGCATAGAATGTCTTCTCCCAAAGGAGGTCCCTGGGATCTCCTAAATTGGTGCTTCTCTTAGGTTATTTGGGCAGACATCAAAGCCCTGTTAAATAAGTTACAAGGTACGAGTATTAGGATATAATATTATTACACCACTATCTTCTACTTTTCCAAGTTAATCTTTCATTTATGTATAATTTTTCTCTTCTAAAATTATCCTAATTTTCATCCATTCTTGGTCCTTAATATTAGATGGATAGAAATAAAATCACCAAATCTAGAACTTCCTAGAGATATAAAATATTAGGGAAAAAAGGACCAGTTCTTGGAAGAGCTATAAAACACATGTTCAAAAAGGGTTTTCATCCTGGGACAGCTGGCTCTTTTACAAAACAAATTTCTCACATTTTGAAAAAGTTCATTTATTTGTTCTATTATTGTTTTTTTAATTCTCTCGTAATTTTCTGGATAAGATAAAGTTAAAACCTGATTGAGAACAGGAGGAGGAGGGTTGATTCCAAATCCGTAATTTCAATATGAATAAATGAATTCTCCTTGAGAAATGTTCTCTTTGGTCATTAAAGACAATCCTGAATTTCCAGGGACCAACTCATGACTTCAATTTGTTTAATTTCTTTTACAATGATCTGCTTCAGAGTTATAGTGGAAGTAAAAAATTGGGTGAAGCTAACAACTATTCATTTAAAAGGGGAAATGCACTTATTTCATTTTAGTTCAATTCATTTCAATGACCAATTGATTTGATAGTTATACAACCAACAAGAGGTAGAGGTAAAATTTGTCATGGGGTAGGTTGAGGATATCCTTTACAACAATAAAGGGAAGAATCCAATTCCAAACAAAGGGCATGTAGCAATCTATCATTCTCAAGAGTCCTCAGAAAACAACAACCAAAAGTGATTAAGTAGCTACAAGTTCCATAATAAAAGTTTTCCAGTGGGGATAGGCAATGAGTCCATTAAAAATAAACCACAAACAGGCATTCCTGATAGTGGAAAAAAAATTACAAAGAATTTTGCAAACTGGCAAGCATTTACAACAAATAAACAAGTTCTAAGAATAGTCAGATGTTGTAAAATTACCTACAATAAACTATTTCCAAAAGAAATTCCAGTTGTAAAGAAGGGACAACAAAAGAGTTTCAATGTACTAAGTTTCAGACTATGGGTCTTTTTTTTCTCTCCCATTGCCTCCAGTTATATTCAAAAATTTAGAAACTTCCTTCTGTCCTAAATGTGGTAGTTCACATAGCCTAATATATAAACCAAAAATTTATAAATTTCAAAAAACTAAAAAAGATTTCACCTTCCTCTATGGACCCAACATGGGATGAGACCAAATCGGTGATTTCTGGTATAGTGAATTCACCGCAAAGAAACTCCTTTTACCAATGAAGAATTGGCACTTTAGTGCCTGGGAGCACTGAGTGGTTAACCCACTAGCCCAGGATCACACGAGCTTTGAAATTGTCTTTTTTTATTCTAAGGTCAACTTTCTATTCATTGTACCTGTTATTGTTTTTGCTGTGATCATTTTTCAGTCATTTCAATTATATCCAACTCTGTGAACCCAATTGGGGTATTCTTGGCAAAGATATTGAAGTAGTTTGCTATTTCCTTTTCCAGAACATTTTACACACAAGGAAACTGAGGCAAACAGAGTTAACTAACTTGCTCAGGGCCACACAGCTACTAAGTCTCTGCAACCAGATTTGAACCAAAGAAGATGAGCCTTCCCGACTCTAGACCTGGTATTTTATCCACTGTGCTACCTAGAAGCCCTATACCAGTATTTACATAAGACCAAATACTGTTATTGACCATAAAATCTTGCAAGCTAGTTTCCCATGTTCCTCTATCTCCTTTGACCCATAATAAACTGTGGGGCATCTTTCCACATCATACTTTTAAGTTACAAAGCATAATAGTGAGAGCTTGGATATGCTTGCTTCCTATCCGCAAGTGCCAAATACTTAACTAAAGTCAACACAGAATTATTGACAGAAATGATAGTTTCTGACAATTTTTTATATTGCTAGTAACTGTTATATAGCTTTGATCACTATATCTGAAGCTTGAGATATAACTGAGAGCATTTCAATTTTGAAATGAGAGCAAGTCATTTGTGAGTATAACCTATTCCAACAGTTCTTCCCCTGAGAGGGTCCTGCAACACTTATTTGGACTCAACAAAATTGAGTCCTTTCCCATAGAAAAATAGGTGCCTTTGAGTTGTGCTATATAGTATAACATACTAATTTCTCTTGCAGTTTTTTCAATATCAGAATCAATTCCAGGCCACCAAGCTCAGTTTCTAGCCAAGGCTTTCATGTAAACGTTTCCCAGATGTGCCACATGTAGTATGGCCAAGACAATGCACTGACCACCCTCTGCAATAACAAAGCAATTACCCCATAAAAGACATTCTTTATGACCAGATAACTCATGTTGACAGCTTGTGAATGAACTGAATTCCTCAGGCAATTGGTCCTTGAGTCACCCCTTCTACCACTACTTTAGAAAGGGGTCAATCGGGAATGTCAAAGTCAGACTTCTGGGGTTTCACTGGCATGAGAACGAGTTTGATTTAGACCCCACTAAAAATCCTATGGCCCAACATCAAGGCCTAACAGGGAAAAATGAACAATTCTTAAAAAGTATGCTTCTTATCCAATTTGATAAAAGTGTAGATTCACGATGAAGAAGTAAAGATATATATCAAGATTTTGTGAACTTAGTGGAAAAGAAGTCAATTGAACAAAACAGGGATATAAAATCATATTACAGGTTTTTAAAGATGTAAAAAGTTAAAAGTATTATTGTATCTAAATCAATCAATTTGCTTCTTCCTGAGTAATTTACGCAGGACTGTAATTCTGCTTTAGGTAGGAGTTGACCTACATGCCTCTGTAACACTCTGAGGTCCTATGACTGTGCATTTATGGAGAAATAGGCCAATTCCAGTTGGGCAACTCAGCCCCTCCACCCCTCCCTGTTTTTCTTCTCTCATCTGATGGTGGTCTGCCCAAAGGTAGGTAAATTTTGATGGCCAAAAGCTACCTCCTTAACTTGGGGTTTCCTGGTTAGATTTTTTTTTTTCAAAGACCAACCCTTAAGCCCAATTCACTCTTGGATTTCATGGATTGGTCCCTGCCCAAGGGCCACTCAATGGTTGTTTTTTGGGCCCTCCTGGCTCAGAGAGAGTACAAATCTTAACTGTTTCTCTTTTAGCCAGCAACCCTGAGGTCTTCTCCTCTCAGCATGATTTTTTTTTTTTTTTAATTAAAGGGGCCACCCCTTGACTCACTTCTTAAAGAGGCCTATTCTCTGAATGGGCATTGCCTCACTCAAAGTGAGAAACTGAAAAGACCATAGCTTAAAACGGCCAAGGTCTCCCACTGCATCCTGGGCCAATCTCTAGTCATCTTGATCTATATCTGGCCACTGGACCCAGATGGCTGCGGAGGAGAAAGTGAGGCTGGTGACTTTGCACAGACCTCTCTCACTCAAAGTCAATTGCAAGTCATATCTTCATCTCCCTGATGTGTTGGTCTTTGGCTTGTATATAATTCATGTATTCTTTTAATGCAAATGTCTTTTGATTCTCTTCTGTCAAATTATCATATTTTTTAAAATTTTTGAGGTCTCAATCAGGCAGCAAATCATTCAGTCAATAAGCACCTACTATGTATCGGGAATACAGAAAGAAGAAAAAATCAGTCTCTACCCTCCTGGAGCTTACAATCTAATGGGGAAAACAAGCAAATAAATATATACTAAAAGGCTACATACAGATAAGTAGAAATAAGAGGGAAGGCATTAGAATTGAGGGGTTAGTAAATTTCATGTAGATGAGTTGTGACTTAAAAGAAGCCAGTGAAGCCAGTAGGTGGAGATGAAGGAGGAGAGCATTATAGGCATGGAGGACAGTCTGAGAAAATGTTCAGAGACAACAGCTGGCATGTCTTATTCATGAAACAGACGGGGGACTGGTATCACTGGATCAAAGGCACATAGTAGGGAGAAAGATGTAAGAGGGCTCATAAAACAGGAGAGGATTAGATGAGGAAACTAAGACTGAGGTAGGTTAAGTGACTTGTCCAAGGCTGTACAACTTGTAAATGCCTCGTGTAGGATGTGGACTCAGGTCTTCCTAAATTCCAAGTCCAGTACTCTTTTCAGATTAGTTCCCTTATCTATAACCTCAACAGACCAATTTTTTCTTACCATGGCTTTGTAAAATAGAATTTGACATTGTTGCTCAGTTGTCTGAAATTAATATAATTGCATCAGTGAAGAGGAGAATTTTTGGAGAACCTTCCTCTAAGAAGGAAATGCTTTTCTGTTTTGTTTTCTTCCTGGGACATCTTCCATGACATATTCTACTTGGATCTTTGCTTATATGATTGGATCAAATGAATGTACACATTGTGTCTGAAATGACTTTATATCTGGTGACTTAAAATCTAGTCAATTTCATTTTTATGATTTTTTTCAGTTTTTGCCATGGTTAGTACCTTCTGACTCTTTTGGGGAAAAAATGATTTGTGGTATACATGTGAGTCTTCAGAATAGTCAACAAACCTTTGGATGTATTCATTTCTTAATTTCCAAATTTATTTTCAAATATATAATTTAGTTTTCATGATACTCTTCTGTACCCACATTCATTTGGAAGCCATGGGATATTGAAGTGTATGTATGAGAATTTAATTGGGAGGATCTTGTAAGGGTCTTTTTGGAATTTATCTACTTCATCCTTTGCAATAGATGTCAATTCAGAAGCTATAATTATATTAATGGTATTATATTTGCTTATATTCAACATGAATGTTACTAGTTGAGAGGCCCACAAAATGAATTTTCTTGTTACCTTTTGGTATAAGATTAAATCAACTGGGCCAACTCCTCTATTTGCTTCAATGAACTGACTTCCTGAAACATACTTTCAATGAGTTTCCTTTTTGTTATCTGGTTTTATTTACATTGACAATATTTCACTCCAACAAAGCCCTACTCTGATATTTTGTCATGAGTGTGATTCTAAGATCTTCAAGAATATTGAATATGTTCTATGTTTTAAATTGTTTCTATGTTTCATTTCTGTATTCATCATATTCATCATTTCTCATAGAATAGTAGTGAACACTTAGTCTAATTCAATTCAATATGTGTTATTTTTAAAAGATATATTTTATTTGTCTTTTATTTTTGTATTTTGTATTTTTATTTTCCCCCTGTGTATCTCCCAGAGAGCCATCTTTTATAATTAACAGTTTAAAAAGGGAAAAGAGGAAGATGAGGAAAAATCAGCAATATTTATCAATATATTGAAAACATTTGACAATTTATACAATGTGCCACACCTGTAGACACACCTAAAGGAGTGAGAGGAGGTGTCTTTTCATCTTTCCTTGGGGCTGATCTTAAATTTTGTAACATTCAATTTCAATTGCTTTGTGGTTGTTATTCTTCCATTTTAAATTTGGTAGGTTATTGCATATATTGTTTTCTTGGCTCTATCTCATATAGAATCAATTCTTTTGTTTCTATGTTTCATTTCTGTATTCATCATATTCATCATTTCTCATAGAATAGTATTATTCTATTACGTTGATGTACCATCATTAATATATTCCCCACTTGAAGGAATCTATTTTCATTCCAGTTTTGTGCTACCACAAAATATACTATAAATATCTGGGTATATATGGGATCTTTGTCTTTATCCATGTAATATATAGTATATGCCTAACAGTGGGACGGCTGGGTCAAAGAATAAGAACATTTTGCTGCATAATTTGCATATTACTAAATTGCTATTCAGAACTATTGTATCAAAAAGTATTCACCACCCACAGTGGTGTACAATCCATAATTTCTACTACTGAGAGAATGAATCTTTTCTTGAGCTTGGGAATTCTGAGCTGTAGTGAATGAAAACAAAAGTCTGGCATCAATATAGTGAGCTCCTAAGAGTTCCTGGATTGCTCAAGGGAAGGATAACCAGCCCAAATCACAAAAAGCAGGTCAAAGTTCTGGTGCGGATCAGTGCTAAAATCAGAGGAAAATGAATGGCTATTGTATTTCTAATCCTGGTAAGATAGGGAGACCTAGCATAAAAAAAAATGCATCATTAAGAGTTTCTCGTATATGAGGCATTGTGCCATTAAATTCTTTTCAAAAATATGCTAAGTGATAGAATAAGTGCAATCCATGTTAATGGAGACAATTTCAACACAAATGTGATTAGAGATACTTGAGAATGTCAATATATATATTGGCTGTCAGTTAGCAAGCTTTTATCAAGAGTTTATTAAGCTAGGTTCTGTGCTAAGAGCAGAGGACCCAAAGAAAACCAAAGACAGTCTGTGGCATAAAGAAGTGTGAGGATAATTTTGGTGCCTCTACTCAATTTAATCAGTATTTATTTAATTCATTGTAGTCTAATGGGTATCAAGGATTGTGTTAGGAAGGATAGAGTAAAGTTTGATTTACTTAAGTAGAATAGTAGTAATATAGGCTAGAATTAATTAATAATACTTTGATTATTTATTTCATATATTATATATAAATATATTACATATTAATATATAAATATAATATATTATAACTTATCTAATAATGAATAATACTATATGCTGATGAATATGGCACTTATACTAGATTGTAAGATAGATTTACATTCCATAGAATTCATACTTTGTTAATGAAGCTTATAGTAATAAAGATAGAGAGTTGCTGTATTAATACAACCCTACCTCAGAGAAGAATGCTCAAAAAAACCCACTGTTTCCTTTCACCTCTCTCTTTCATGGCTGTTGTTCATAACTGCTAATGGAAAGTCCTGAGTCTCAGTGACTAAACACTGATAAAACACTGGTGTTTGATAAACATTTCCTTTGGCCAATGACAAGATTTCCCCATTTCTGGAACTAATCAATCATGAATTGTACTACCTCATTCTATTTTTAGTTACCACTCAATGACAATTAAAAAGGACCAGAGTCCAAGTTGAGAAATTCTTGACCAAAAGGAATGTTTTGGATCCAACTGCTTAGGAACCACTGGTCTCCCTAATAAACTGATATCTGTTCAGAACTCTGCTTCAGTTGCCTTTGTTGCAGATTGGAATTTGGGGGCCCACAAAGCTCACATTCTGGGTAGACTCAAAATGAAACAATGTAAGAAGATGGGGTAGAGTTTAGCTAGATTGCTTCTGCAAACTTACTGTTCATCTCTTTTGACCATGTATTAATTGGGAAATGGCTCTTGTTTTTATAAATTTGACTCAGTTCCCTATATAACTGAGAAATGAGGCCTTTATCAGAGAAATTTTCTAAAAATTTTTATTTTTCTGTTTTCCTCCAAATTTTAACTGCATTAGTTTTGTTTGTTTAAATATGTTTTAATTTCATGTAATCAAAGCTATCTACTTTATTTTCTGTTATTCTCTATCTCTAATTTGGCCATAAACTCTTCCCTTGTCCAGAGGGACAGGTATATTTTTCCATACTCCCCTATTTTACTTATATTACCCTTTATGTCTAAAGCATTTATTACTTTTTACCTTATCCTTGATATGTATAAAAGCAGATACCCCAACATACACAGGAGGGCCAGTTATCACAGGTTCTTTGATATGCTTTTCTGAAAGGAAAGCAACTTTCAAGGGGTCAACAATCACTTTAATCAAGCACATACATCATTCACTTAGTTCAGGGGGAAAAATCAGCACCCTGAACTTCAGAGAAATTAAAATCAACAGACAAGGCTTCCAATTGTTTGATATAAGTCATACATACATCATAGATCAACAGACAGATCCAACTGTCTTAACTAGGTAGTTATCAGGGAGAGAGGCACCAACATAGGGGTTTTCAAAGCCAGGGGACTCCTTAGCAGCTGCCCAGAGTCTTCTCGGGCATACAAACCTTCTTCCAAAACTAAACCCCAAAGTAAAACCTCATCTCAAAGTCTTTATACACTTTTTAGAGCCAGAGGGCGTCACAACCCTTGAGAATCAGTGCCTCATTAATAAAAGGTGTGGGCCTTCCTACAAATTTTCCCAGGCCCATTAATGGGTGGGGAAGACCTTTAATCACATTATTCAATCACAGGCACTTGATTATATGAAAACAAAAAAATGCATTATCAATACAGTGTGAAATATTGATCTATGCCTAATTTCTTCCAAAGCACTGTCCAATTTCTCCAGTAATTTTTGTCAGATGGTGAGCTCTTAGCCCTAAAGACTGGTTCTTTGGATTTATCAAACACTAGAATGTCATGGTCATTTTGCACTGTGTTTTGTGTATCTAATCTATTTCACTGATCCACCACTTTATTTCTTAGCCAATATCAGATTGTTTCAATGATTGCTGTTGCTGTTCAGTCATTCATCTGGTCCAACTCTTTGTGACCCTGTTGACTACAGTCCTGGTTTTTGTCACTGTTGCTGTTTTGACAAATATACTGGAATGATTTGCCATTTCCTTCTCTGGTGGAATAGGGCAAAAAGAAGTTAAGCAATTTGCCCAGGGTTACACAGCTAGTAAATATTTGAGGTTGGATTTGAACTCAGATCTTCCTGACTCCAGGCACAGCCCTCTATCCACTAAGTCACCTAGTTGACTTTTGTTTTCATTGTTACCCAGTTTATAATATAATATAAAATCTGATATGGTTAAACCACCTTCCTTCCTATTTTTTTCATTGATTCCTTTGATAGTCTCAACTTTTTTGCCCTTCCAGAAGTATTTTGTTATTATTTTTTCTAGCTTTATGAAATAAGTCTTTGGAAGATTAGTATGGCAGTGAATAGGTAAGTTAATAGGTAGAACTGTCATTTTTATTATATTGCTTCACCTACCCATGAGCAATTAACGTATCCCCAATCATTTAGATCTACCTATATTCGAATGAAAGGCATTTCCTAATTGTGTTCATATTGTCCTTGGGTTTGTCTTGGCAGATAGCACCTAAACTTCTTGTGAGCACACACTGTCCTCTTTCTGTTTCTATTTGTAATTCAGGGTCTAGTGTAGTGCCTGGAACATAATAATCTCTTAATAAATGCTTGACGTGGCTGGTCTTGTCTTGCCATGTGCTAGTCAAATGTCTATTTGTTAATGTGTTTGTCAACTCCTTATTTCTTAGTGTTACAGATTTCACTTAAAACAGAAAAAAAAAAGTTCAGAAACTCTGGAATTGGGAATAATATAAAGCAGTAGGAGTTTGTTAATCATTGAGAAGTCAGTAGCATTGGTTGGAGAGAGGTCTGTTGAGGGAGGCAAATGACTATTTGAGGTCTTCCCTCAAGTACTTAGTTTATGGCAAGTAGCTGTGTGTCCTGTGAGGTTTTAAGAGACCATGTAGAGTTGTCCTATTTTTCTAGTATGTTAATTTCTTGATTTTTGGACAAAGATGTCACATTAAGAGCACCAAAAACTAAATTACTGTGTGCAGTCTAAGAACTGTGCGATTTTTAACACTTTCTTTTCTCTTCCATTCTCACCAAAGAAGCTCAAGGAAGCCCCAGGGAATTCAGGGCCATTTTGTAATCTGGTGGGTCTTATTAATCACCAGGGGCAAAAATATGTTTGTAGCTAATCTCCCAGTGATGACCCTAGACACAGTCTAGACACAGTACTTAAAACTCTTTGGGAAGCATTGAGGAACAAAAGAAAAGCATGCTGTTTTTAAAGTTAAAAGCATCTGATTTGAAATTCTGTCTCTGAGGCTTACCAGTGTGACATCAGGAAGTTACTTACCTGCCCTGGGCCTCAGTTTCCTCATTGGTGATATAAGAGGGGTGGACCACGTGACCATTGAGTTTCTTTTTAGTTCTATTTCTATGATCCAATGATCCTCTCCATCTTGGGAAAACTTTCCAGAGTGTGTGCTTTGGTCCTGTAGCCTTTGAGTACTTAAGGTCACCTCTAAGTCATGATGGGATATTAGAGTAGGAATGTTCTGGAAGTATAAAATACACAAAAAATTTAAAATAAAAAATTTCCAACAAAATGTTTCAACAAATAAAATCCCAGAGGGAGAAGGTTGTTTTATTCACTGAATTTGTAGCGTCAACATCTCAGTGCCTTCATTCATGTGGTATGAGTAGCCAAGGTTACTTTAAGTCAAATGCAGAAATTCAGTATTGGGATGTGGTTTTCAGAAGTGTGACTGTGTAACTAGAAGGGGAACATTCCGACCCAGGAGAGACTCAGATATTCTCCAGAGGAATCACAGCACTTTCACATCCCCAAGCTTTTAATAAATCAGGAAATGGTAAGGGGGTATTGGAAGAGTAGGGAGCCAGATGAAGAACCCTTCGTGGGGCTAATCCAATGGAAACTAGCAAAAAGTGCTGCAGAGCAAAGCTGAAATGAGAAGCAGCACAGGGGAGTGGAGCTACAGAAAAAGACTAGGTCAATAGAAATTAGTATGACATTATGACAAAGAGAGCAAACTTTTCCAGACTGTCAAGATGGAAACGAAAGTGATATTTTGAAAATACTTATGATGTTAGAATAGGAAAGGGTCTTAAAAGTCCTTTAGCAAAAAGCTGGATTTAATTAAACTAACCTCAGATTGAGTAAACTGATACACAGGTAGGGCAAGAAATTACTTCCTAGGATCACAGAGTTGACTAGTGTCTTGTGATTTTTTAGTTTAGTGCTTTTGTAGGCAAATAATACATGAATACATTTTACTAGGAAAAGAAATTTTCATCCAATGTGGAGAAAGGAGTGAGTAGAATAGTCAAGCTTCCAAATTCAAAATTGGATACTATGTGTTAAAATGTAAATGTATGAATATAATTCAATAGATTTTGAAGTAGAGTAACCAAATGATACTGGGTTACTATTTAAATGTTGCTCAATTGTTTCAAACGTGTCTTCCTGACTCTATTTGAGGATTTCTTGTCAAGATGCTGGAGTAGTTTGTCATTTTCCTTCTCCAAATCATTATATAGATAAGGAAACTGAGGCAAATAGGGTTACGTGACTTGCCCAAGGTCACATAGCTAGTATCTGAGGCCAGATTTTAATTCAAGTCTTCCTGATTTCATGCTACATTCTCTATCCATTGTGCCACCTAGCTGTTCAGTTATTTGAATATATTTGAATATATACTGGGAAAGAAAGAAAGAAAGAAAGAAAGAAAGAAAGAAAGAAAGAAAGAAAGGGAGAGTAAGGAAGGAAGGGAGGAAGGAAGGAAGAAGTCACATCTCTATGACTGAGCCTGGAGAAGTTGTCAATCTGAATTTCATTTTTTCATATTAAAATTTGATTCAGAATGCTACTTAATGGCTATATAAGTTGTTAGCTCATTTTAAAGTTAAATTAATTGAGTTATTTCATCTACTTCCAGGATTGCCTAATCATCATAATGCAGATAAAAAGATCCTAATTAAAAGTGAGAAATATCTATAGTTAGACTTTTGTCTATCTTCCAAGTAAATAGGACAGAGTCTTAGTTTTAAAGTTTGGTGTCCAGAAACCTATGACTTCAGGGTGCAGCTATGCAGACTTTCCAGAGTCCTAAAGTTACCTCTACTTCTTTCTTGTACCTTCTCTCAATACCATGACTATGGAGATCATTAGTCTTCAATTCTTTATCATAGGCCAAATAACATTTTTCGAGTTATTCTTGCTTGAAGTTCAAAGGAAGTGCTTTCTCTGATTCAACTAACTTAGAAAAAACATGGTTTCAGTAAGAAATCTGTGCAGATTTTATCATCTCAGAGAATTATTAATTGTCAACATATAATGCAACTATATTACAGAGAAGAATTTGGAAATAATTTTGAAGCTGAAGTTGTTTAGAAATAAGATTGAAACTAACGTCAGTCAAAAATAATGGGCAGGTTTGTTATCAACCCTACTGAGAAGAGAAGAGTGCTGAAAAAGACAGGGATTAAGAGTATCATCTTCAGTATAATGATATCTAGCCTTTGGGGCAGCTAGGTGGTGCAGTGGATAGAGCACCAGTGCAGGAGTCAGGAGGACCTGAGTACAAATCTCACCTCAGATACTTGACACTCACTAGTGTTTAACCCCAATTGCCTCATCCTGGGTCATCTCCCGTCATCCTGATGAATATCTGGCCACTGCATCCAAATGGCTCTGGAGGAGAAGTGAGGCTGGTGACCTGCACAGCCCTCCCTCACTCAAAACAAAGTCAAGTGCAAGTCATGTCATCATTTCTCTGATGGCATGGTCTTCTTCAGCAACAAAGGACAAACACACAATATCTAGCCTTTTATATAGTTCTTTAAAATTTACAAAGTACTTTACTTATGTCATTTGATTTTCATAATTATAATTTTATAATTATATTATAATTATAATCCCCATTGTACAGATAAGAAAACTGAAGGACAGAGAAATTCATGATGTGCTCACAGCCAGTGAGTATCTGAGAGGAGTATTCAAATGCAGAGATTCCTGACTTCAAGAGCAGCATTCTGTCCAGAGCTATCATGGAGCCCCCAGGAAGATGGAACTCAGTGGATGACTAGAGTGAATTAAAATTATTTTGTTCTGGCTCGGTTGTTTCAGTTGTGTCTGACTCTTCATGACCCCATTTGAGATTTTCTTGGCAAAGATACTAGAGTGACTTGCCATTTTCTTCTCTAGCTCATTTTATAGATCAGGAAACTGAGTCTGAATTATGTTTCTGACCCTTACGATATGACCTCTCCAAATCTGTTTCCTGGTCTGTATAACAGATACACAATACACAACTTAACTCACAAGGTTGTTGTATGGAAAGTGATTTTAACCTTAGAGTAATATACATACATATATTTTTATGTACACTATATGTATATATATAGTATATATGTGCAGAGTAATACATATATTAATATCTAGTAATACATATACATATGTGTATGCAATGTTTGTTTACTATTTACTGTTTATTATATATGTTTAGTATTGTTATAATTAATCTTAATGGGAGAAAACTAAAGGAGACTCTCTCAGCTAATCTTAGGTAATTCATGTGCCTGCGGTCCTTCAGACACCATGAGAAGTCCTCACTTCTCAAAATAGGAATTTCATGTCATATCCTCTGAGAGCAAGATATGGTAGGTAAATCAGGCAAAAAATACTCCTGTGAAGTCTAGGTCATGTGCCTCAAAATGACCCTAAATACACTTATGTAGAAAATGTAAATGGGGCTGACAATGCCTAGAATGTAGTGAAATATAGTGAATATAGTGAAAATATAGTGAATATAGTGAAATACAGTGAATATATAGAATATAGTGAATATGGTGAAAATAACTGAAGGTTTTGAAAACATAGGGAATACTGTATCAGCCACCCTGCGATCATTTTTCCAGCTGACTTGTGAGACTATATCTGTTATAGGGGTTGCAGTGGTCCAGCGGGTGTGTTACTGTTCCTCTTTGGGAGGAACAGAGACCACTTGGGGGGCGGGGGAGGTGCTGCTTCTGGGGGTGGTTGCCCTAAGGTCTCCAGGGATTTTGTTACTTTTATACATAAACAGAGAATGTGACTTAGGGATGTGATCTGATTTAATGGAATCATAAAGTGTTTGAGTTTGAAGGGATATAATCTAGCCTCACCTTCAGTGCAGTCCTACTTCCAGGACCATTGGTTATCTAGCTTCTGCTACAACTCAAAAAAATCTCAAAAAAAAAGTTTTGTTTTCAAACAGTTCTAGCTATGAAGTTTCATTTCATTTTGTCAAACTGAAATTTACTTCATGTATTGTCAATGTATTTTTGCTTAATTTGAAGATCGTTCCTACCTATTAAGGTCCATGTGACCTGCTTAAATCACATGGAAGATTAAGTCACAGGTAGTAGGAGGAACTTGCTGAACAGGTAGAACAGGAAGGGTGGAGTAGAGCTGGGAGGAAGCTGGTGAGAGCAGTTAGGGTGGAGGAGAGAGGAAGCAGGTAGACACAGCAAAGCTAGTGAGTGTTTGCTCATGGGAAGGCCCCAGCAGGGGAGGAAGGCTTGGGACTGGCATTATCCCCTACAATGCTAATGTATGTTGATTGCTTGGTTACTATGATGGATTTGGCTTTCTGGTGTTGGGATTTGGCTTTCTAGTGTCTGAATAGATGTTTTTTTTCTGCCTTCTATATGGAGAATCTGTTATACTTTGCAGTTCAGAAATATGCCGGCATATTCATAGTCACCATAGGTGCTGCGAATATTGCCTTGGTGATACACTTCCCTATAACTTTCCATTTATGGGTCTAAGTCCTGTCCCCTAGAGAGACATAAACACATTGAATTCTTCTTCCATATAATTATTCAAGATTTCTACCAAGTCTCTCCTAAATCTTTTCTTCCCCACTGAAACATTCCTAGTTATTTAAGTGGTTTCTCATAACCCATTCCTACAGCTCCAGTCTTTTTACACATTGTTTCCCTCTGTGCCCTTCACAATACAATCCTACTGATCTACTTACTGTTCTATATACAAAATATTTCATTTATCATCCCCGTGCCTTTGCATTGACCAAGCCCCGTACCTATCAAATATGGCTCTCAGACTCCCTGATTTTCTTCAGGATTCAGCTCAAGTGGTATCTTAGGTAGAAGGCCTTTTTTGGGTCTCACTCCCCCACACAACCACCCCCATTCTGGTACAACAAAAGGTCACCTTATATTTAGTTTGTATGTATGTCTTGTTTATACCTACATATGTATATGTAAGCCTCTTAAGTTCAGGATTTGTTTTGCCTATCTTAGAATCTCCAGTGCTTTATTCAATACCTAGAACATAGTAAGTACTTAATAGATCCTTATTGTTCAAATGATTGATAGATGACAGTTTAAAATCCTATAATTTATCCTGGTCACCCTACTTTGGACTCATTCTCAAAAGGTAGCCCCTAGAACTTGAACACAATACTTGTTAAACTCTAGAGGTGCTTAGACTAGTGTAGAGTTTACTGGGACAATTATAATCTCTTGCTTGGAATATACTTCCATTAATGTGGTCGAAGATTGTTTTACAACATACACACACACACACACACACACACACACACACACACACATACACACACACACACACACACAATTCTACAATAGCTCACTTTGTAGTGGAGGTGATTCCAGGTTTTCCAAGGCTGTGCCAGAGGACTGAAATTTCTGGCAGATCTTGGCAAACTAGAAAGGTCTTGAGTACCTATGAATGTGCTACATGGTGGCTATTAAGGCAATCTAACAATGGGTGTCTATTGTCTGAGGACCAACCTAATCAAATTCAGAGCAGATCATCACAGGGAAACACATTACTTCACTTCAACAACTCTAAGAGATCACTTACTCAGGTTTTGAGGAGTCACAATCTAGAAGTACCACCCCAGGGTGAGGGGAGGAGAAACAACCTATTAATTCTTAAAGTATTGAAGTTTCAGTCAAGTGGTATTAGCTTTATTATGTGGTTTTATTTGTAAATTTTATCTTTTTTCATTTGTGCTTTCTGTTTTTACATCACAACCATTTCTGAATCCATCCCTCTCACTCCCCTACCCATTTTCTGTAACAAAGCTTTAAAAAAGAGGGAGAGAAGAAGCTATTCTAACTAACTAATCTAACACAGAAACTATGTCTGACAATAAGTGCACTCACTATTTGACCCCCAAAGTCTACCACTTCTGCAATGAATAGAAAAGGTGTATTTTCTTAAATCTTTTTAAAGAGTCATTTGATTGTTAGAATTAGACAGCATCCATTATTTTTATTTTTGGCTTTTGTTCTGTTTATACTGTTGTAGTCATTATGTATTTTCTTCCCCTGTATCTACTTACTTCATTCTGTGGTTTAAATAAGTATTCTTAGGTTTCTCTGAATTCTTCATATTCATTGTTTCTAATAGCACAGTAATTAATCAATCTATAAGTATTTATTAAGTGCCAATTATCTGTCATTACATTCATGTATCATAATTTGTTTAGCCAATCTCTAATCAATGGACATTTTCTTTCTAGTTCTCTGTAAAAAAAGAGGGCTAAATTGCATTAACATTTGTGGTAGTTATATCAGCTGCCAGCTCCTGTTGAGCTGCCATCAGCTAAACCCCATAAACCATTTTCATTCGTGTCTTCTTCAGTTAATTCTTTAAATATGAGTTCAAGCCTTTACACATCTTTACTAAATTTAATATTGTTAGATTCAGTCCAATATTCTAGCCTACCAAAATCTTTTCAGTCTAATTCTGTTGCCTATTTTTAAAACTATGTCTAAAGAATTACAATTATCCAACATGCTACCCACCAGTTATACCATCCAACCATTTTGCAAGCATATCTTCCAAGTTTTCATTCAAATTATTGATAATATGACCAAATATACTACTTGAAGTCCTTCTCCAGATTGATAGCAATCAACAAGTTGTTCAGCAAATTATAACATGATATTATTCATATCACAACTCTCTATCTTGTCTAAAAGAATTTCATAGGCTATACTACATCTTCTTGAAACCCAGATACTCTATATTTCTTGAAATTTAGTAGCTCATCTTATCAACATAACACCATCTATCAACATATAAGCATTACTGTCTTCCTTTCTGTCTTCCATATCAATCTCTGAGTTGCTCTGTATCGTTACTTGATAAAGTAGACACAGGTATTAAGAATGTCCACTAGGAGTGAATAAACCTTAAACTCCATTCGCTCAGGGACTGTGTCTTATATAAACTTAATTTCTACTATTACATAGCCCTCTGCACACAGTCAATGTTGAACATATATTTATTAAGATGGAATGGAGTGTGAGACTCAGAAGAGACAAATAATTTCCTGGCATAACAGATGTGTTTTTCAGAGAAGGGTAACATTCCATCACTAGAAATTTGTATAAAAGTACTACTTATTTCCTGGAATAAAATTTTACAGTCTACACATAAAATTATATTTACCTGGCTATGGGACTTGAAATAATTGTTCAGTAATGCCCTGTTGAAGGTGGTTTTGTCTGTCTGATATATCTAAGTCAATACAATCAAACTTGAGGAGATGAAGTGACGTAACAGAAAAAAAATCTACTGAGGGTCAACTAATTTAGGATGTCATCCCATGTTTACTGTTAATTGACGAAGGCTTTCTGAGACTTAGTTTCTCCTCTAATACAAGATTAATACTATGTTTTCTTGCTAGGCATCAAAAGAATGTTGTGAAAGAAGGAAATAATAATTCATTAAGCACCTATTGTTTTTGTCGAGTCACCTCATTTGCATCCAACTCTCCATGACCTCATTTGGAGTTTTTGGGGCAAAGATCCTGGAGTAGTTTGCCGTTTCCTTCTCTAGTACATTTTACAGAAGTGGAACTGAGGCAACCAAGGTCAAGTGACTTGCCCAGGGTCACAAAGCTAGTAAGTATCTGAGGCTGGATATAAGGTCAGGTCCTCCTGACTCCAGGGTCAGTGCTCCATCAACTGTGCTACCTAGTGCCCTATTGAGCACCTACTCATATCAAACACATATCAAATACAAGTGTATAAGTGTTACAAATATTATCTCATTTGAGCCTTACAGTTGGGGAAACTGAGGTGAGCAGAAGGTAAGTGTCTTTGCCATCTAGTATCTAAGGTTGAATTTAAACTGAATTCTTCCTGACTCCAGGTCCACTGCTCTATCTACCGCATCATCTGGTTGTTATGATGACATATGTTATTGAGGGTCTATACTGCCACTGCTTCTACTGTGCTTGGTAGAAATATCTCTGGACTCCTGGGGAGAATTTAACATTGTTCCTTCAAAATCATCCCCAATGACTTGTATCAAAAAAATCACCAAAAAAATCTACATGACCAAATTGTGATTATTCTCTTAAATTTCAAATAAAAAAAACATAAAACAATAAATAAAACTCAACTTTTTCATCATAGTTATTAAGCCATCCTAATGTAACCTAACCTAGATTTGTCACATGCCTAGATCTCCTAAGATGGTGATCTTCCACTCAGGTGGAAGATCCTAGGGAACAACTTCTGGGAGAAGCTCTGTGTGTGGGAATACGCTCCTTCCATGGTCTATGTACCAAGAACTATTTGCATCTTTAAAACTACAAGACTGGGAAAGCCTCACTTTCTCTTCCCTGTGGCATCCTCTCTCTCTCTCTCTCTCTCTCTCTCTCTCTCTCTCTCTCTCTCTCTCTGTCTCTCTGTCTTTCTCTCTCTTCCTATATAATTTATTTACTTATTTGAACTGAGCTAAACTGTGAATCTAATGCCCCTTCCCTCCCCAAAGACTGAGGTGATATATGAGGTATTATTCAATGCAATAAACATTTATTAAGCGCATACCATGTGCTTAGTCAGGCACTGTGCTAAGCACTAGGGATACAAATAAAAAAAGGATGGTCCCTCTGCTCAGGGAGCTTACAATCTATTGGAGGGAGACAAGGAAGATGAGAGCTAATTTGGGATAAATATAAGGTCCTGCCAAAAAAAGAGGCAAGAAGACCAGGACAGGAGGGAAGCGCACCAGGTTCATCGACCTGAAAACAGGAAGATCAGCAGAGGAACAAGAGAGTGAATCAAAAATCCAGTTTCTGCCCTCTATAAAGGAAAACATTGGAAAGAGTTTGGTACTCCACTGTCCAAGCCTCCAGTCAGACTGAAGGAGGTGGATAAATCAACATGAGTGAGTGGTATGGTGACCTTGCTTGTCCTTCATTTTCAAAGAGACCAATGGCATCATGGGGGAATTCTCGTACATTTGCTTTTGCCCTACTGTTGAAGCAAATATTCCATTAAAAAGTTAATCTATTTAGTGGTTAAATAGAATTGAAAGCTAGGATCCCTAAATCTTGGGGAACACAATTTGTGGAGTCTTTGAGACAATGGTTGAGGTGAGAGATATGCCCAAAGTTCCTTAAAGGTGCTGGAGAACTCTGGGGGAGAGTTGAAATGTTCATACTTGGCTCTTACGCAATGGGGACTATAGAAATTATTGTTCTACTGTGTGGACAAAAAGCCCGCAATACCCCCAAGAAGTTGAACATCCAAATAAAATCAAGAAATGTGTAAATTATATCAGTGTTCATATTTCTCTTCTCAACATGACACTAAATCAGAAGCCTTCAATAAATTAAAATATGATTAGGCTTCCTTAGGATGTTAGGATATTTTAATAGCAATCTATCTTGAGAACCAAAGGACAATCATTGTTCTAGTACTTAACTGAGGAATTGGACTGATGACATACTTATGCAATTTATAAATGAAAAAGACTGAGAGGGATAAGTAACACATTGGATGACAAAGCCAATATCCAAAAAGGTCTTGATAGACTGGAGCACTGGACTCAATTTAATAGGATTAGAGTTAATTTGGGATAAGTGTTAGGCCCTGCATCTGGATAAAAAAAAACACACAACTTCAAAGCAGTAAGATGGGGGAATTATGGTTAGACAGAAGGTCATCTGTTGGAAGACTGCAAGCCTAACAGGCAACAGTTATAATGTGGTAGACCAGAAAAACAAACATAACAAACAAAAAACCCAACTACTTTGATTTTAGGCTGTAATAATAAAGATTTAGTGTCAAGAATATGAGTCCCACTGTATGTTGCGCTGATCAGACCATTTGTAAAATCTTGTATTTAATTCTGGGTGTTATATTTTGGATAGGCCATTGATGAAATGTTGAGCACCCAATATGATGACCTGGTTGGTAAAGGACCTTGAGATCATGACATAGAGGATCAGGTAAAGGAATTTGGAAAAGTTGAGCTGGAAAAGAAAAGTCTTTGGAAGACAATGAAAGTCATCTTTAAGAATATTAAGGGCTATCATATAGAAGAGAAATTACATTTCTTTCTCCTTGACCTCAGCAGGGACAAGTAAGAAGAATTGGTATAAAATGCTGAGGCAAATTTATGCTTTTTATAAGGAAAAAAATCTAATAATTAGAGCTGTCCAAAAATGAAATGAATTATCCTGGAAAGCAGTAAGTTCCTCCTTCACTTATGGTGGTTGAGTAAAGGTTAAATGATCACTTGCAGAGTGAATTCTTAGTTAGACATTGATTTTACTGAAGATATCCTTTGGGATCACCTTCAAATACTGAGTATAATTATGAGCAAGAATAATTTTTCTTTTTACTCAGGATCACAGAATCAGAGAATTCTGAAATTTTGAAAAAATCATCTAAATCAATGCCTATTCCCTAAAGGAATCCCTATTCTAATGTACCTGACAAGTGGTCACCCAGACTCTGTTTAAAGACATTCAACAAAGAGGGACCCACTATTTCCTGAGGCAGTCCATCCCACTTTCAGATTGCTCTAATTGTTAGAAAATATTCCCAAACATCAAGCCTAAAACTACCTTATTGTGACAGGTATCTACTCAATACTTCTGATTCTACACTCTGGAATCTAACAGAGTAAGTGAAATCTTTTTTACATGATAACCCTTCAAATACTTTAGGACACCTATCCCCTCTGAACCTTTTCTTCTTCAGGCTAAACATTCCCGATTTCTTCAACAGATCCTTGTGAGGCATGTAATCAAAACCCTATACCTTCTTGTTCTTTTCTAGAGGATGTCAAGTTTATCAGTGTCCTTTTTATAGTACGAAGTTGAGAAATGAGCAAAATCTACCAGATGTGGTCTAACATAATACAATGAAACTACGATAATTTCTGGAAGTTATACCTCTCTTAATACAGAACAAAACCACATTATCTTTGTGGCTGACATATCATACTGCTTCCTTATTAAGCCATTTGACACTTAAAACATTAGTTTTAATGGATGTGACCTGGCTTGCCAGTTTACAAACTGGACAAAGTATTGAGAAAAATCTTATTTTGACAGAAAGATAAGATTGCATTTGCCTGTCTCATCAAAATTAATTTTAAGCTAAATGTATTGTTAACATTTGACTATGCCTCATGTTGTTTTATTAATTATCTTTCTTTCTGTGCTATTATCTCAATATTCTTGAATAGTTTATCATTTGCTTTCCTTTGTCTCATAAATATAGGAAAGATCCAAGATCTCCATAGGGAAGTTGTGTGTTAGAAGGTGGGATTTAAACGTGGGCTTTACTACCATACCCAGAATTCTCTTCACTACACTGTGCTGTCTTTTTTCTTGATGTTCTTGGATAACTATATACTGTCTGCATAGTTAGTCATATTTTGCACCTCTCTCCCAGCTTTTATAAGCATTTTTATGGCATTGCTTGAGGGCAACTTGACTCACATCTCCTGCTTTGCCAAAGAGTTGTTAGTGTTGGCTTGGAATTTAGGGAACTACAGAAATATAGTTTCCTCTGTCTTCCTCCTTCTTTGTAGGTCAATGCTAGTAACATCTTATTTTTCTTTTTTTTGTATTTTTTGTAAGTTCATGCTTCATTATTACCAGAATGAAATGGACTAGATAGCTTCTAACTCTCATATTCTGTGGTTCTGAGAAATACACATATCCATTGTTCAGATGGAATGGCCTTTGAACCACAAATGTCCCATGCCATTTTAAACAGACAGGCAAAAGAAGTTTGTAATTATTTACATTATCTCCTCAATGTTGGAAGTAGTAGATGAGAAGAGGAGGAATATAAACTATGACACCAAAGAACTGTACTCTTGTCCTTTTCCACCTAATCTACTTTTACCTCTCCTCCAGCTGGGAAGAGTTATTCACAACTATATTAGTGCTTTAAGATTTGCAAAAAAACTTCCCTCACAAAAAAAAAGACAAACAACAAAATGAGGTAGACAGTACAACTATTATCATCTACGTTTTACAAGTGAGGAAACCAGGACTTGGAGAACTAAGCAACTCTGAGATCTTTCTTTTACCAATAATTAATTATCACATTCCTGACACACTGGTCCCAGAGGAAGGAGCTGAAATATACATATGTGCAAAGGCTGCACTCTTTGGCTATATTTTATAGCATAGGACTCCTCCATATAACATATGACCTCTACATCTACAACTCATTGGTCATGGGGAGCAAGTCAGAATACTCTTTGTATTCTTCCTTCTATTGCTACTTCTAGACTCTACCTTTGCCACAATCACTCAGCATCCTCTTTTTCTTTGAGATTCATTTTACACAAATTTATCACCCAATCCAGATACTGGTAACTGTGATCTTTTAGCCTCTTCTTTCTCTAATGGTTCAATTCTTGACTCACAGTATACTTCATCTCAACTTCTGCTCCCTTTCTTCTACAGAATGTTAATATACATATTGAAGTTTCCTTAAGTATCTTAATTTCTCAATTCTCAATCTGATCAACTCTATGATTTACTTCTCCCATTTTCCTCAATACATACAAAGATCTTTACTCCCTTGATTTTCCATCATTCAAGATCACACATTTCCATGACCAACAACTATGAAATTCTTTCATCTGACCATGATTTTCTATCCCTCTATCTTTTCCTATGTTTTATTCCACTCAGACTTATCCTTCATACTTGCCTCCACCTATAATCTCTCCACATTTTAGTAAGTTGCTAGACTGTTGTCCCTGCTTTGACTAGATTCTCCTGCCTTTCCAACCATGATCTCTTAGTGAACTAGTTAACTCAACACTATCCTGTATTCTCAGATTTACATACATGTCCAGTTCCCATGCCCTCTTGCCAATATACCTTTTTCTGCTCCTATTAATATATGCTAATAAAATAGAGCTGGAGAAATTCTTGCAACCATACTAACTGAAGCCATTACTTATACTGGTGGGCATGCAATGCAGTAAACCTATTTACTCCTTCCTAATTGATTCTCCATCCCACTCTTCCCAACAGCTGTTCCAAAATTCTCTCCTCTCATCAAGACTCCAATAGCTCCCCTCTCCTACCCTCTCTGTTCAGGCACTCACCTCATACTTAATTTTTTAAAAATCGTTTTGCCAAGAACTCCCTCTTCATCTGACAAACCTTTCCTCATCATAAACCCTTGACATAGTCCCCAGCCATTTCCTGCTTTACTTCAGGCTCTGATAGTGTAACTCTTCATCTTAGCAAGTCTTGCCCCTACCCTCTTTTCCATTAAATTTCTCTCATTATCATTCCCTCAATCTTTCCATTCTTCAATATTTCTTTTTCTGTTTTCTACAAATAAACTAGTCTTTTCCATCTTTAAAAAAGAAAAACCCACTAGATCAGATAATTCCTGTAGACCACAGACTGATAATGACAGCTATCAAAAAAAAAAAAAACCAAAACCTAGATCTGCATTGCTGTTTAGTTATTATGTCATGTCCAGCTCTTCATGACCCCGGTGGATTAAAGCATGTTCATGTTCGTTACTTCCATTGTACTATCTATCTCACCTTCTGTCATCCCCTTTTCCTTTTGCATTCATTCTTTCCCAACATCAGGGTCTTTTTCCATGTGTCCCATCTTCTCATTATGTGGCCAGAGTACTTAAGCTTCACCTTCAGCTTTTGAACTTTCAATAAATAGAATGAATTAAATTCTTTAAGTGTTTTTTGATTTGTTCTCCTTGCTGTCCAAGGGACTCTCAAAAGTCTACTACAGGACCACAATTTAAAAACATCAATTCTACTGCATTCAACTTTCTTCATAGTCCAACTCTCACAGTCATACATGACTATGAGAAAAAAAAACATAACTGTGACTATACAGACCTTTGTCAGTAAGATGATGTCTCTGCTTTTTGAGTATGCTCTCAAGGTTTGCCATAGTTTTCTTTCTCAGGAGCAAGGGTCTTTTAATTTCATGGCTGCAGTCACTATTTGCAGTGAGTGATCTATTAGCCCAAGAAGATAAAATCTGACACTGTTTCCATTTCTTCTCTCTATTTTCCAGAAAGTGATGGCACCAGTTGCTAAGAGCTTAGGTTGTTTGGGGTTTTTTTTGACATTAAGCTTCAAACCAGCAAAGCTTCAAACACTCTCTTATTTTACTCTCATCTTCTTCTACTCTGGGATCCAGATATGACTGTTACACACATTTGACATACTGTGTCTTTATCTCCTTTACATTTTACTACTTCTCTATCACATTTGTAAGCTTTCCCTCCTTACCTCCACTTTTTGGCATCCCTAGTGCTCAAGTACCACCTTCCATATGAAACCTTTCCTGTTCCCCCAACT
Organism: Potorous gilbertii; assembly: GCA_028658325.1. Lineage (NCBI taxonomy): Eukaryota > Metazoa > Chordata > Mammalia > Diprotodontia > Potoroidae > Potorous > Potorous gilbertii. Next base: position 423,344,807 of record CM053770.1, on the reverse strand, counting down.
TGATCTCCCTTCCAAAATTACCTTATATTCATAATCATTCTGTATATATTCTGTACCAATGTACATACATATATTAACGCTTATCCTTTATGAGCAAGGGGACATTTCATTTTTACCTTTATATTACTAGTACTCAGCATGATGCTTAGAGCCTGGTCAAAGATACTTAATAAATACCCATTACTGATTGAGTCAAAAGATTTGGAGTTGGAAGGAACTTGGTTCCTCTTTAACAATGAATCCTCTTTTTCTTCTGTTTTTCAGCTATTGGCCTATCCTTTGCTGGTGTTAGGAGTTACTTCTGGGACTAGGAAAGAACTATTTCCTCACTCATTTCCCCCCAGGTGAGTGTTACAAGTCAAAGGAAATTGGTTATCAATGTAAACTCAGCCATACAGAAATGGGCATATTCATAGAGAGATAAAAATGGCTTACCATTTGAATTTGCCGTGGTGAATTTTTGGTGACAATCACTTGAGCAAGGTCCCTGAAAACATACAAACTCCTGGCCAAATGCATTTAAAATATATATATATCAGACAGTTCTGGAAAGCACATTTTCCAGAAACAATATGATCCCCCTGTAAAATGCCAAACCATGGAAACAACTCAACTAATGAAAAAGAAAATGCCATGCATGCTTTTCTCTTTCTAAACATGTTGGCAAGTTCAAATGGGTGTAGGAGTGATTTCACCTAGTTAAAGATTCCCAAATGTCTGTTCTGAAAGACTAAAACCTAAAGAAACATTTACTGGATAGGGTGGAAGGAATCAAGACACAGACAGCAGAATTTCCATATGATGAGCAAAACCATTCTATGGGGGAGGGAGAGGAAGGCGGTTTCCAGATGGCCAGAATGTCAGCTCCAGGTGGGGAGGGGCACTAAATGTCATGCAGCAACCAGCTTGTGAAGTATAGATCAAAGAACAGTCTGAAGTTGTTGTGCTCCTGACTGATCATATTGTTTTACTTTGGGGTAGTCTTATGCCAGACATCAACCAACACTGATTTATGTCCTAATGCCTAGTATATGAAAAAACCTAATGAATATGCATTGTTGCATTGAATGTAGCCCTATTCAATTATTTTTTATGGATTACATTTTATGTGCAAAGTATGGTGTCAAATACAGAGGTATATAAAAGGAAGACAAAGATTTTAGTAATCTGGATTAGAACATCACCTTCTTCATGAAGCCTTTTCTAATTATCCCCCCTCAAACTGCTAGGGCCTTCCCTAATCAAAACCAAAACCAAACCTAATACTTCTTTTCTATGTACATATTTTGAGACATGCATTTCCCTCTAAGAAAATAAATTTTGAGGGCAGGGATTATGTAACTTCTGCCCTTGTACTATTAGCATAGTGCTTTCCACATTATAGGTACTTAACTGTTGATTAGCTAATTCGTTGATTGAGTTAATAATTTATATGGCATTTTAAGATTTACAAAGCACTTTATCTCATATAGTATCTCATTTAATCAATATAAAGAATTTTTTAAATAGCTGCTATTATCATGCACATTTTACAGAGGTGAAGACTGTGGTGGATAGAAATTTATATGAATTGCCCAGTGTCACTAGTAGTAGTATCTGGTGCCACATCTGAAGTCAGGTTTTCCTGACCTCAGGTCCTTCGCTGTAGCCACTGTTCCACCTAACTGCCTCAGAAATTGAGAGTTTAACTTAGGACTCAGCACCCACCCTTTCCCATAACAAATTTTAAAACCACAGATTCTGGCTGCCATCATTAGTTTGAAGATTTAGAGAAATCTAGACAAATCTAGAGGATTTCAAAACAAAATACATAACAACTACAATGTTTTAACTATAGTTAACACTTATAGTTAATCAAATAATATATTAAACCATTAGGACATAATCTAACATATTTGTTCAGGGAACAAGAAGAATGTATGCAATTCTTGGTGTAATTTACTCTCACCTGCTGGATCCCTGTTTTTACCTGGTCCAGGCAAATGAGGCTACAGAAATGACTTCTCCTGGAAGTTCATCTCTATCCAGGAAGTGGTAGTCTAATCACTGAATGACATGCAGAATCTAAGGGCTGTCTAATTTTGTATTAATTTAAACAAAAGGATCTGGAGTCTCTTGAAGTGGTCAAATAATACTACTGCAAAAGCAACACAGAGGGTTGATAGAATTCTTTCTGGGGTCAGGGCTTGCAATCAATGAATCAATTAACCTTTTGAATATTTTATCATGTGTCAGAGATGATAGAAATACAAAGAATGGTAAAAACACAAAAATAGTCTCTGCCTTTGAGGAACTTACATATTTATTAGGGAGACAACGTGTAAATAATCAGGGACATACACAATGAATATGGAGTATAAGGAGGATAACCTTAGAGGAGAAAACATTGGAAGCTAGGGAAACTAGGCAGGAATCCTGAAGAAGGTGGGAATAAATAAAAAAAGGAGGGTTATCAAGAGGTAGAATGTGGGGGGAGAATACCACAGGCATTAGGTTACAGTCAGTACACAGAGATAGAAGATGGATGGAGCTATGTGTGTGAGGAACAGCAATGCTACCTGCTTATAACCAAAGTGTATACTAATACGTGGAGGAGACTAAAGCATGAGAAGATTGGAAAGGTAGGAAGAGACCAGGTTGTGAAGAGCTTTAAATGTCCAATAGAATACTTGATCTTTGATCCTGGAGGTAATAGGGAACCTAAAGTTTATTGAGCAAGGAAATGACATGGTGAGACTTATGGTTTATAAAAATCGCTTGGCAACTTTCTGGAAAATGGATTGGAGAGCAGAAAGACTTGAGAAAATGAGAACAATTAGGAGGCAATTGCAAGATGTAATGTTAATGGGATATAAGATTTTCTCCACCCATTAATAGGCCTCACATGGAGCCCTGGCACAGAGCCAATTAGGCTCTGGACCACAAGGATTCCCAGACCTTCACAAGTAAGTGCTGATTTCCAAACTTTTCAGAACTAAGTCAATCAAGTACCAAGTCTTTGATTGGATACAGTGTATATTGTAGTGCGTGGAAGGAAAGGTGCGGGCAGAGAGAGAAGCAGGCAGGAAGAGAAACAGAGGGAAGAACTTGCCTAGGGGAATTTGCTTGTGGGGAGGCTTGAGAGAAATGTCAGTGGTCCCTGGATTGGTGATGAATAAACTTGCTAAATCTTGCCTTCTGGTATCCTAATAGCAATGTTCCAAATAAGTATTTGGGTTTGTCTTGGAGGAGGAGAATTTGTTATATTTTGCAAAGCAACCATGGAGTTACACATGTATATTCATAGCAGCTGGTATGGGTATCACATTGGTGTTAGATGTGAGTACATGTAAAAGATGATGATGACCTGAATTAGGGTAGGAGCTAAGTGAGCAGAGGGGAGGGAATGTGCACAAACACAGACACAACAAGATCTAACAGCAGATGAAGTATCTGAGGTGAGACTAAAGAGGCAAAGAGGACACTGAGGTTGCAAAACTGGAAAGACAGTGGTCCCTTATCAATAATAGAGAAGGCAGGAAAACAAGAGGCTTTATGGAGAAAGATAGTAAGCTCTGGTTAAGACATGCTGAACTTGAGATATCCATGGGACAGCTAGATTAAAATGTTCAAAAGGCAACTGGAGATGGAGGAGTAGGGTTTGGAGGACAGGATATAACTATTCAAGTCTGGGAATCAACTGCATAGAGATGAAAACTGAATTCATGGGATGAGATTACCAAGAGAGGTGTCATTAAGAAAAGAGGGTATAGGACAGTGTCTTGGTTAGGCTGTGTAACAAGGATGAATACCTATCAAAGAGACTGATAGGAAAAGATTAGACAGGTAGGAAGAGAATCATGAGAGATCAATGTTTTTGAAACTCAGAAAGGAGCAATTATGTAATAGAAAAGGATAACTGACAGCATCAAATGCCACAGAGAGGTTGAGGAATGAGAAAAGGCCATTAGTTTTGATGACTAAGAGATCATTGGTGAGAAGAGAGTGAAAAGAGAGGAACTGAATGCTTGACTTTTTCAAGTTTTGCAAAGATTTAGGATGAAAGCTAGTATTGAGAGGATTTTTCAAGAATGGAAGAGATATAAACAGTTTGTAGAGAAGGAGTTAGTAGATGAGGAGATACTGAAGATTAAAGAGAAAAGAGGAATGGTAATGGGAGAAGTCTCTGAAAAAAGCCAGGGAGGGTATGGCAGGAAGGTTGCATGAGAGGGGTTGATCTTGGTGAGAGGAGATACCTCTTTTTCAAAGCTAAGAGTAAGGGGAGAGATATCAGAGAGAAATGAGGAGAAGAGGAAACTAGTAGAAAATGATGAAGTATGGGAAATAAAAAGGGTATAATAAGGAGGTTGAGAAGAGACAAGATTTGGTACAGCTGCTATTTAAGGGATAGAAAATCAATGAGAGCAAGTGGAATTGCTTCGCTTCTGAGGTTCGATTTAAGACTATATAAAAATTTGTAATGAACCCAGTGAAAACAGTTTTGCAAGTTTCTCTGGCTTCACTCAGAAATATAAGAATAGGGATGAAGAATGCAGATAGGAAGATTAATAGCAGGGTTAGTGTTTGGCAAAGCCTGATAGGTAGTAGGACAATGTGGCAAGTTACCAAGGAGTGAAAAGTGAGAAGGGCCAGCGCACAGATGATGGTTTTGGGAAATACTGAGGTGCGGATGGAATGAAAGCTCCAGTGAAAGCAAAGAATAAGACCAAGGGTTGAAAGGCATAGGAAATGATGGAATAAAAAAAATTATGACTTGACAAAGGAAACTTCAGAGTTTGAATATGGAAGTGGAACATTTCTGTGAGATGGCAAGATTGAGGGTGTAACCTTGGTATGTAGCTGAGGTGCAGGGGTATAAATCAATTAGAATTAAGCAAATTCAGATCTTAAATTAGAGGATTTGAGGAAATAATATCAATATGTATGTTGGAGTACCCTAGTAGGAGGACAATGACTGTGGTATAAAGAGAGTAAGCCAGTCACAGAAAAATGACTTAAAGGTCAGAGAGATCTGGACTGATTGGTGAAGTTTAAATAGTATGGAGCTCAAAGGAAGAGAGTTTGCTGAGTGATGGTGGGAGAGAGAGTGTCTGGAGGGGGCAAATTCATAGCAGAGTACTCTTTCTCTACCTTCTAGACCTAGTAGGTTGGTGGATATGAGAATAGGTATAGTCAGTGCTGTAATGGGTTAAAGAAACCCTGCAGTGTTTGTGCTCATGCATATTAATCAGATCCTTTGTATGCTTCCTACTCTGAGTGAACCGCTACCACTAGCCAATATTTAGCATGGGATGAAAAAAACATGTCATAGAAGAATCAATTTAAAGAACTGGGATTATTTAACTTTGAGAAGATTTGGGAAACATAATAAATGTCTTTGAAAATACATAGACTCGGGGGGGCAGAGCCAAGATGGCGGAGTAGAAAGATTCACATATGCTAGCTCCGAACCCACAGCCCATGGATTTCCTCTAAAAAGAACTCCCAACAAATTCTGGAACAGTGGAAACCACATAGCAACACAGTGAAGGAGATTTCCGTTCCAGAGAGCCCTGAAAAACTGACTCCAAAGGTCGATTGCGCACAGGATGGGAGTGGAGCCCAGCCCTGCCCTGGCTCTGCGACACTGAGAGGAATGGGCAGATTCGAGCAAGCTTCAGGAACAGAATCTCCAGCAGCCATGAAGGTCCCTCCACCCACAGATGCACAGGTCAGTGAGAGAGACGTCTGGACGGGCTGAGAGGAAAGCAGGGTGTTTACATAACCTGGGACCCCTCAGGAAGCAGCAGAGGCATCGGGTGGCCAGAGGCTCTCAGAGCAGGCAGGAGCTCAGCAGCAGCTCCATTACAAAAGGTCTTTGTATAAACCCCCTAAGGGAACTGAGCCTGGGAGGTGGCCCTGCCCCCACCCAAGAACCTGATTTAATCTTACCCTGAATAGCAGCCAGTCAGCCGCCAAAAGCCCTGAGGCGGGGAGCAGCATTTGAATTTCAGACCCCAAGCACTATCTGGGCTGACCTAGGTGGGGGTGGAGAGGACTCTCAGAAGTCAAGTAACTGGCTGGGAAAATGCCCAGAAAAGGGAAAAATAATAAGACCATAGAAGGTTATTTTCTTGGTGAACAAATGATTCTAACCTTCCTCTCTGACGAGGAAGAAAACTGCTTACCATCAGGCAAAGACTTAAGAGTCAAGGCCTCTGTATCCCAAACATCTGAAATAGATATCCAATTGACTCAGGCCATGGAAGAGCTCAAAAAGGATTTTGAAAACCAACTTAGACAGGTGGAGGAAAAACTGGAAAAAGAAATGAGAGAGATGCAAGAAAAGCATGAAAAACGGGTCAATACC
>CM053770.1:423312232-423338358 GCA_028658325.1 Potorous gilbertii | reverse complement strand
TGATAGATCAGGGAAATAGATTAGTACACAAGAACTAGTAATAAACAATTGTAATAATCTACTTTTTGAGAAATCCAAAGACTTTCTTGTGGGGTAACTGCTGGGAATACTGGAAAATAGTTTGGCAGAAACTAGGCATAGACCAACATCTCATGCCATATGTAAATGTAAGATAAAAATGGTTACATGATTTAGACATAAAAGGTGATGTCATAAGCAAATTAGGAGAGAAAGGAGTAGTTAACCTGTCAGATTTATGGAGATGGAAAGAATTTATGACCAAACAAGTGACAGAGAACATCATGAAGTTCAATGGATGATTTTGATTACATTAAGTTAAAAAGATTTTGCACAAAAAAATCAATGGAACCAAGATTAGAAGGAAAGTAAAGTATTTCTGATAAAGGACTCATTTCTCAAATATATAAAGAATTTAGTCAAATTTATAAAAATATAAGTCATTCCCAACTGATAAACAGTTAAAGGAACTTAGAGAAGTTATACTTCCAGAACACGAAGTTTTCAGATGAAAATAATAAAGCTATCTATAAGCACATAAAGAAATGCTCTAAATAATTATTGATTAGAGAAATACAAATTAAAACAACTCTGAGGTACCTACCACCTCATACCTATCAGACTGGCTAGTATGACAGAAAAGGAGAATGATAAATATTGGAGAACATGTGGGAAAATTGGGACACTACTGCATTGTTGGTGGAGTTATGAACTAATCGAACCCTTCTGGGGAGCAATTTGGAACTATGCCCCAAAGCAACCAAACTGTGCATATTCTCTGATCCAGCAATACCACTACTAGGTCTGTATCCCAAAAAGATCATAGAAAAGGGAAAAGGGCCTACATGTGCAAAAATATTTATAACAGCTCTTTTTGCAGTGGCAAAGAATTGGAAATTGAGGGGAGGCCCATCAATGGGGGAATGGCTAAACAAGTTGTGGTATATGAATGTAATGGAATGCTATTGTGCTATAAGAAATGATGAACAGGCAGATTTTAGAAAAACCTGGAAAGACTTATATGAACTGATGCTGAGTGAAGTGAGCAGAACCAGGAGAACATCATACACAGTAAGAGCAACATTGTGCGATGGCCAATTATGATTAACTTAGCTCTTCTCAGAAATACAATGATCCAAAACAATTCCAAAAGATGCAGAATAGAAAATGCTGTCCATATCCAGAAAAAGTACTATGGAATCTGAATGCAGATCGCAGCGTACTACTTTTACTTTTTTTGTGACTTTTCCCTTTTGTTCTGTTTTTTCTTTCACAACATGACTAATGTGGAAATATGTTTAAATGATTGAACATGTATAACCTATATCTGATTGCTTGCTGTCTTGGGAAAGGGGATGGGAGGGAAAAAATTGGAAACTCAAAATCTTACAAAAAACCAATATTGAAAACTATCTTTACATTTAATTCAGAAAAAATACTATTTACTTCCCCCCCAAAATTTATTCTGATTGTTTATACTAACAAGGCACAGTAATATATGGGAACATAAGAAAAACAAACTTGGTTTAAAAAATGTTTTTAAAATCTATAGCTCATATTTGGTAAAGGTAATTAACTCTAGAGAGTGCGTATTCATCCTTCATTGCTGAAGAAGACCATGCCATCAGAGAAATGATGACTTTCTTTTGAGTGAGGGAGGGCTGTGCAGGTCACCAGCCTCACATCTCCTCCAGAGTCATCTGGATCCAGTGACCAGATATTCATCAGGATGACTGGAGATGACCCAGGATGAGGCAGTTATGGTTAAGTGACTTGCCCAAAGTCACACAGCTAGTGAATATCAAGTGTCTGAGGTGAGATTTGTACTCAGGTCCTCCTGACTCCTGCACTGGTGCTCTATCCACTGCACCACCTAGCTGCCCAACTCTAGAGAGAAATATTTAGTCAAACACAATATAGAGAATTTTCCACAGATAACCATTGTTGCACTCTTTTGTTTCTCCACCAAAGTTGAGCAGTTAAAACTAATATGGAGGTCGTTTCAAAGTGAGTGAAAATCCATTTCACTGGTCTTGGCTAACCCTTGTCAGACCAGCTTTAGCTGCCCAAATGTGTCTCAAAGCCTGTCTTACCCTCTCTTGCTGCTTAGAAGGTATTATATTTTTCTTGTTCTTGTTTTCAATTTTTTCTGACTCCTCATGACCCCATTTGGGGTTTTCTTGGCAATGACACTGAGTGGCTTGTCATTTTCTTCTACAACTGATTTTACAGATGAGGAAACTGAGATAAACAGGGTTAAGTGACTTATCCAGGGTCACACAGCCAGTAACTGTCTGAAGTCATATTTGAACTGAGGAAGATGAGTCTTATTCACTTACTTTATCCACTGCACCACCTAGCCATACAAACAACTATCTGTAAAACGAATGACAGACAAGCTTCTTTGACTTCAGAATTTTGTCTAGAACTGTTCATGCTTTTGTGCATTTATCCATATTTAAAAATAATTGGCATTTAATCAAGGTTTTAAGTTTTACAGAAAATTTTTACATACACCATATTGTTTGATCCCCCTAACTACCCTGTGAAGGAAGGACTTCCTGGGATTATTCACCCCTATTTTACAGATAAGGAAACTGAAACTCTTAGAGGTTGTCACTTTCCCATGGTTACCCAGCTAATAAAGATGAGAGGTAAGATTTGAATGTAGGTTTCTCCTGACTCGAAGCCAAGCACTCATTCAGTTATGCCACAAAACTTCCCTAAATCAAAGAGCTCTAAAAAAGGATGAACAGTTTATGTACAGTAGTTTAAAACTCTTTAGAAGAAAACATCTTCCCTAACTTGTGAAACTGCAGAAAGCATCATAACTAGGTATGTTTTTGACAGTGTGAAAGAATCAGTACTATTGGCAGTGACGTGCCACTGGATCTATCAAGTAATGACAGTAGCAACAATGATGAAAGGTACATACTTAGCCCTGTGCTAAGCCTTTTAGAAATACAATCTCATTTGACTTTACAACAGCCCTAGGTACTGTAATTATTATCACTGTCCCTTTTTAATAGACGTGGAAACTGAGGCAAACAGAAGTGAACGTAACTTACACCAGGGCACATGGCAAGTGTGATGAGATTTTTACTAAGGTCTTCCTGGTCCCAGGTCAAGCGCTTTATCCATTATGCCATCTGGCACCTCTTATGATAAATCATTCCTATTTAAGAATTGGAGAGTAGTAACTTGCACCTGTTTATATTATCCTGCATACCACAAACTTGTGTTCCCAATGCATGTGTTTTTTAGACATAAAATTATCACTGAATTTTCTTTTTGTAAGAAAACTACCAGCAGATCCAGACAAATTTTCCTATCTATAGGACTAATGAATGTGACTAGATGATTCCTTAGATTGAGAGTGGGGAGTAAAGGAAGGAGTGAAAGATTTTTTCTAATTTTGATTCAGGGTAACTAGGAGAGTTATGGTGCTGTTGAAGTTTAGGGGTGCTCAGGACCCCAAAATAGCAACACACCAGGTCCTTCCCAAGCGAATTCAACCCAATCTTTCTTTCAGCCAAAGTAAAATGAAGTTTATTAAAGATTTGCCATTCTTAAGGAATCTGAACATTTGTGAAGTTTGTATTGGCAAGTGGGTCAGATTGAATCTGAGCCAGATAGCAAGATGGATCTTAAATATAGAAAGACTGTGGCAGTGATCTAGGGGTGACCAAGTAGTTCTGGGGTGACTGGAGGAGGGATCTAGGGAGAATCTTGATGGGAATGGCCAGTATGCTGGGGTGACTAGAGGTCAGACACCAGGAACCAAGAAAATGGGATTAAGGGTGGGAAGTATCTGAAGGCTATCGGGAGATAACAGAACTAGGCTAGGTTAAGGGTAACAGAGATTTGGGTATTGCTATAATGGAAGGCTGATGGCTTCAAGCAGAACACCAGATCAAGCGGCAGGATTCAAGGAGAGTTCAAGGGGGCTTGAACCCCATCAATGCCATTTATGACATAGGGAAATCACAGGTTTTCACGTATTTGATTTGAAGTGCTAGGGACATCCAAATATCCAGTAGGCAACTGGAAATTTGAGACCTTGCCTTGGGCCAAAGGTCAAGGCAGGAGGTATAGATGTAGAAGTCATTTGCATAGAAGTACTCATTGAAGTTATTGAAAGTAGATGAGATCTCTAAAAGTAAGAGAGAGAGAGAGAGAGAGAGAGAGAGAGAGTGTGTGTGTGTGTGTGTGTGTGTGTGTGTGTGTGTGTTCATCCTTCATTGCTGAAGAAGACCATACCATCAGAGAAATAATGACATGACTTGCACTTGACTTTGTTTTGAGGGAAGGAGGGCTGAGCAGGTCACCAGCCTCACTTCTCCTCCAGAGCCATGTGAATCCAAGATGACTGGAGATGACCCAGAATGAGGCAACTGGGGTTAAGTGATGTGCCCAAGGTCACACAGTTAGTGAGTATCAAGTATCTGAGGTGAGATTTGAACTCAGGTCCTACTGACTCCCGCACTAGTGCTCCATCCAATATACCATCTAGCTGCCCCCAAAGTGAGAGTGTTACAAGGAAAGGAAAAAAGGAAGGGCACATTAAAACTGGGAGGTGGATAGGATGAGGTAGAAGTTTTAAAAGAGAGTGGTAAGAATTAGGATCAGATGGGACCTTAATAATATGGTCATCCAATGCTTTCCTGTTAATAAAGAAGAATGGAGGCTCAGAGAGGTACAGTGATTTTCTTAAAGTCACAGAGCTATTCATTAGCAGGGTCAAGATTTAGATACAAGTCTTTTGATTCCACATTCTTTATTCCTTCCACCATGCCATACTAGGAGCCAATGAACAAGACAAACACTGGTATTGTCAGAGAGGAAAGAGAACCTACCTAGATCATAACATAGCCAAGAAACTAAAAGACTTTAGCAAATGAAATGATGGATTGTCAAATAGTGTTGGACGCAACAGAGAAGACAAGGAGGATAAGACCAAAAAATGTCCTCTGGAATTGGTCACTATTATTTTATCAGTAATGGAAAAAAATCCTTTCTTTTAATACTTCTTAGCCTTATCCTCTTATTCATACCAGGAGAGTAGCAGGAAATAAAATGTTATAATCTTTTACCTTCTCTTGTAGGTACTCTTTTCCTATTTAAAAAAGAACCATTTTTAGTATTCTCTTCTAGTTCATCTCCAAGATTTTCACATTGTGAGAATTTGTTAACCTAAGGAGGATACAAAGGATCTTTGCATTCTGGCAACAGAGCCTTAGGTAATGCACTTAATCTGTAGCTTTAGTCTCTCTTTCAAAGATGAAAATAATTATATAATTATCTCATAAAAAGCTGAAAGCATTACTCAATACTTAATTTGAAAGGGCTTAACCATGTATATTCCCCTAGTTAATTCTCCCATATCCAACCAAAGAAAATTTGGCACTTTGAATAAAGTATCTTTTTAAATTTTAGTTTTACTTCTTTCATCTTTTTATGGAATCCTTGTAAACATTGCTAGTTCACTCTGATATTTTATTGCCTTGACAGTCAAGTTCCTTCTGAGAACCAATTCAACTCTCTCCTGCTCCATTAAACACCCCTCTTGTTTTGTCCTGTGTACATAGACAACACCCAGGATCCTCATAGAAAACCTTTCCGTATATCTGAGTGTAGTAATTAACTCCCAAGAAAAGCTATCTACACTTATTGTCACCATGTTTCCTCTCATTTTTCAGTGCTTTATAATATGGCTACAACCTAATCACTCAACTGAAATTGATATTTCTAAAGTTATCAGTAATCTCTTAGTTGCCAAATGTTATGGTCTTCTCAGTCCTCATTCTTCTTAACCCATGCTTCATTTGTCACTGTTGACCAGCCTCTCCTGAATACTCTCTTCTATCTGTCTTTCTGGGACACTACTCTCTCCTGGAGCTCTTATCTGTCTACTTCTCTTCTCAGTCTTCTTTATTTGTTCATCATCCATATTATGTCCCTTTACTGTGGGCATTTCCCAAGGCCCTTTCCTAGGCCAGTTTTTCTTCTTTATATATTCTCTCTTTTCCTCTCAGTAACTTCATCAGCTCCCATACAGATAACTCAAAAATGTACAATACATATCCATTCCTAGTCTCTCATCTGAGTTGAAAATCAGGAGAGACACTAGAAATCACCAACTGTCTATCAGGCATTTCAGACAGGATGTACCAAAGAAATCTCAAGCTCAGCATGTTCAAAACAGAATTCAGTATCTTTTTCCCTCCAAACTATTCTCCCAATTCTCCCAATCATCATAACTCTTCCATTCTTTCAGAGTTTAATACTAAATATTTTCATTTCTACCTCTAAAGATCTCTCTTATCTGATCCCTACCCTCTTCTCATATAGCCAACACCTTGATTCAGGTCACTATAATCTGTCACCTAGAGTACTGCAATGGCTTCCTAATGGTTTCCTCTTCCCCAAGTTTCTCCTTGTTCTAACTCATCCTTCATTTCACTGCCAAAGTAATTTTGGAAAGCATAGGCATGACCATTTCACCTCTCTACACTACTCAATAATCTCTACTGCTTCCCTGTTGTCTGTGGGACCAAATCTAAACTGTTCTCTCTAGCTTTTAAAGCCCATTCACAGTCTGTTCCCAACCTATCTTTCCAGTCTCATTATTTATTATTCCTCTTGTTGCACACTGTAATCTAGCCAGACAGGCCTTCTCTCTGTTCCTCATACATGACATTCCATTCCCCATTTCCTTTGCACTGATCATCTATCATGCTAAGAATATACTTGCTCTTAATATCTACCTCATAGGATCTATTTTGTCCTTCAAGATGCAATTCAAGCATCACCTTTCACAAAAAGTTTGTCCTGATTCCCTCAATAGCAAGTGACCTCCCTATCTTACTACTTTCCATTATTTTTCTATGCCTTTACATTTTTAACAAGGGCCTGGGCATATTTATTTTGTATATACAAATTTGCATGTTCATGCAGTCATCCTTGAAAGAATATAAGGTCCCTCAGAGTAGGGGTTGTCTCATTCTTTGTATACTCATCAACTAGAACCTAGCTTGCCACATAATGGGTATTCAATAAATGCTTATTGTTTGATTGAACTGATTTTTAAACTTCTCTTTAGGCTAGAGTTCCAATTTCTTTTAGATTTCCCTTATTTTTTGTCTCCTTTAGCTAACTGCTTTTTCCCCTCAGCTTTGGACCTTTTCTTGCCAAACCAGTTCGAATGTTAAAATACCTCCAGTCAACTACAATCACAAATTTATGCCATCTTAGAGCTGAAAGAGACCATAGACATTTAACTATTCCAACCCCCTCATTTTGCACATGAAATTACATTAGTATATTCCCTGTCAAAACATTTTTTTTGATTACACATATATAGACAGTACCTAAGTATTTACAGCTGTCTGTGAAAGAATAAAGGGAGGATTGTTTTTATTTCATTTCAAGATTAAAGAAATCTTGCTTCTTCAAAGACCATTGTCAACACTGAAGGCACCTCTACTTTGTCTCCTCTAATTTTATTGTTACTTATAAAACATAATTATCCATTCTATGGCTTGCAAAATGCATCCTTCAAATAACAAAGAAGCAGCAGTTTTCACTGGAAATGAGCATTTCTTACTGGTTACACTACAGACTTTAGCTTTCTTACCAGCCCTTTCACTTACCAGATAGTTTTGTAACCTTTCCAATTTCTACCCCCCACAAATCTTAGAAGTCATATGGATTGACATAGAGGTGAAAAAAGAGGCACAGGGCTATGTTATTTTCCCTGTAGTTAATGTGTATTTTCTACTCCACACCCACGAAAAGTCATAGTGCTGCATCATCATGACTGAGCTCCAAGATGTTTCCTCCTATAGTCACAAACTTATGTTCTGCTCTCATGCTGTGACCTTGAATGCCAGAGGCCCAACTTCACCAGGTGCGACCCAAGGGAAAACAAATTCTGTCTTTGATCCAACCTCAGCCTACCCTGGCGAAGATATCTGACTCCAGTACATTGTGGCTATTCTTCTTGAAGACTTTAAGAAAGAAAAAAAAACAACTTGTATCACCTGTTTTCTTACCTTTGATAGTGCAAAATTAAAATAAACACAGCAGCTGATATTTATGTAGCAGATTAATATTTATAAATATAAGAGGGTATATAATATTGACCATGTATGTTATGAGTGTCCACATGTGTCTGTCTAGATGAGGCTGAAAAGGAAGCATGGAGGGGTGTCCGTAGAGTTTCCTCCACCCACTCTTCAAGAGAAACTGTCTCCTTTCAGGAGAGGAAACAGGAGTTGGGGGCCAGAGATTGGTCACTCTACTGAACTTAGAAAGAGAAGGTATTAGGCTAGACAGTAAGAGAGAGGACCCACCAGATCTCATTCAAGGGGAAGTTCCTCAAAATCTCTACTGTAGTAATCGGAGGCTAGAGACATAAATGAAATGCCAGCTCCTTGACAGGCTAGCTTTTTCCCCACCAGGGAACTCTGGGGCTTCTTTGGTTTTGTTTTTATGGTAGCACTATCTCTTTTTTCTCCTTCCAGGGCCCTGAAGAGAAGCAAGAATCTTGTATTTTCTCTTTAGAAGCTTGGAGTCATACTACCAAAAAAACCCAGCGGGAAGAGATAGAAAGAGAAATTTCATTTAAAATAACTGCAGATAATATAAAATACTTGGGAATTTGCTATCCAAGACAAACCCAACGACTATGCAAATACAATTACAAAACATTTTTGACACAAGTAAAGCTAGATCTTAACAACTGGAGCAATATTCATTGCTCATGGGTAGGCCAAGCCAATATAATAAAATGACAATTCTACCTAAGTTAATTTACCTTTTCAGTGCCATATCAATCTAACTACTAAAGGATTATTGTGTAGAGCTAGAAAAAATAATAACAAAATTCATTGTGAAAGAACAAAAGGTCAAGGATATCAAGGGAATCAATGAAAAAATGTAGAGGAAGGCAGTCTGACAGTGCCAGGTTTGAAACTACATTACAAAGTTGGTAATCATGAAAACAATATGGCTACCAAACAGAGTAGTGGATCGGTGGGATACATTAGATACACTATACACACGAGTAAATGACCATGATGATCTAGTGTTTGATAAACCCAAAGAACCAAGCTCTGAGGGCAAAAACTTAATATTTGGAAAAAATTGCTGGAAAAACTGAAAAGCATTTTGTCAGAAGCTAGGCATAGGTCAGCATCTTACACTATATACCAAGATAAAATCAAAATTGGTAAATAATTTAGACATAGCTGGTGATTTATTACTCTTGAGGGATGAGGGGAATAGGACAGCAAATGCTTAATCATGGAAATCAAGTGAACCACACTGACTCCATTTTGTGACCCAATTTTGGAGCAAGCTTAGTTCCCTTTCTATTTTATTATGGGTCCAATCCATTTTCTGTTCTGTAAGAAAACTTTATTCAATTTTGGGAATTGAGAGAAAACCATATTATATTATTTGAACTTAGCCCTGCAAGGCTATGAAACTGGACCACTTTTAACTTGAACACTTTTAACTAAGGATCTAGTTCATGCTGACTAGTAACCTAGTCAGACTCAAAGACTGATGCAAAGCATTTTGTCACGGTTGTACATCTCAAGCAACCTCTGTGTATTCTCTGAATTCTGGCCCTGTACTGATCAGTTATTGTTTCCATGTTCCCTTGATTGTTCCTGGACACTTGCAGGTAAGTGGGACACCTCCTTTTTTTTCTGACTTCAGGGAATTGCACCTGTTCTTCTCTTGCCAACTTGGAAAATCTCTAATCTTTTCTTCATCTAGAAATCAGATTACCTAATGCTGTATTGTTTCCTTTTAATTAATTGGCCCTATTTGATTATTTTAATGTATAAAATTCCCTCTCCTTCTGTATTCAGGGTCCAGGCCTAAGCTGAGGAGTCTGGTCCCAGCTTGTTGGGAGATTGCTATGCATTGCTTAATAAATTAATATGCTTGGAAGATTGAACCTTTCCTCAGTCATTTCATCTTTTACCTACCACACTCTCCAGGCACCTTCTTTCCACCCATGCGTTCCCCACCTGACCCCTATTTTCTAACTCTGTTACTGTTTTTTAAAATTACTATAGGTTCTAGAAAATTCACATCAATATATTCTCGCATAGCACTGCTCACATCCCAATAATTTTCCTAATCAAAATACCACTGCAAAAATACCATTTGCTACACGTGTTGTCTCCTCCTATCAGAACTCCCTGAGGTCAGGGACTTCTTTGAATTTGTTTTTATTATAGCACTATGCCTGACACATAAGTGATAGAGACAGGTGCTAGACCTACGATTTTCATTTATATTGAGAACTCCCAGGTGAGGAAACTCCCATATTAATATAGGTTGCCACTCTATACAATTTATAATCTTAGTTGCCTAGATCACAGAGAAGTTATGTAATTGCCCAGAGTCATACAGTTAGTATGCATCAGAGTTGAGACTTTAACCAAGTTTTCTTGACTTCTAATTCATAACTCAATCCACACATCATGCTGCCTGGCATATAGTAAATTCTTAATATTCATTCATTCATTCAAACTATTGTAGGTAAGACCTGATTCAAGCCAATATGCTATTTAACTTTCATAACTGTAATGAAATGAGATATTTATAAACTGTCTAATGTTAACAAATATGAGGCTCACTTAGCCATAACAACGGAAAAATATGCGGCAAGATTTCAGCTTTGATTTTCTTGGGTGCAGCTTCCCTGCTTCTCTGTTGAATTGATTGATGTTATTGGTCAGAAACCTCTAAGAGGAACTGATGAATTCACATGTACTAACTTTTGAACTTAGTCCATCAGAAAACTATATCAATGGTTCAAGCCTTAGTCTTTTGGGTCAATCAAGTATGAGGTATAGTTTCAAGATATTTTAAGGGAAAATGTGTGCAACCTGTAATGAATGAGTAAGGTCTTCTAGCATTACTTTTACTACACAAAGTCCTTCACAATCTTGCTAAAGCACATCTTTCCAAAGCAATCCCTAGTTCTATTGGTCTAGAATCTAGATCTATCCAGCTTTCACAGCATTCCTCCTGGATCTAGTTAAACTGGTCCATTTTCTTTTCTACCTACAAGATATTCCATATCCCACCTTTTTTCTTTGGTGTGAGTCACTCCACTTGCCTGAAATGTTCTCTCTCATCACTTCTACCTCTTGACCCTCCTAATTCCTTTCAAAGCTCAATCAAAATGTCATTTCTCACAAGAAGTTCTTTTCTTGATTCTCCTAATTATTCGTGCTAATCCTGAAGAAATCATTTTGTATTTCTTTCATATATTTTATACCAACCCGTATGAGTGGATATTCTTTTCTTCTCAGTAGAAAGTAAGATCTTTTGACAGCAGAGACTGTTTGGGTTTGGTTTTAATCTTTTCCTTCTCTACCACATAATGCTGTCTCTAGAAAGAAATAGAAGCTTTATAAATTCAGATTGAATTGAAGTGGGAGAGTAGAAGACTGTACTAGGGAACTGGTAGCAACCCAGTTGGGGGAGGGAGGAGCAAAGATACTTTCAAACAGAAGGCTTTTAGTGTGACCATGCTTAGAGGTTCCCCACCATTCCCCTCACCACACATATAAACTCACCACCATTTCTATGGTTTTGTCACAAATGAATGTCTTATTTTAGCAAAAAACTAAATTTTCATCCATGAATGCAATCATATTTTTATTGTTTTCTTTATTACTGTGATCAATTATGCCAATTGTATTTTGCTAACATTATTACAATGGTATCAATCATCCAAATATCCATGCATTTCTATTACAAGTACAATATGTTCTTAATAGGAGAATTTGAATATATTGCTGTGATATATCTGTTAAATTTTTTTGGTAATCTTTTTGTGTCAATGTACTTTAGTAACAATGCTCTATAGTTCTTTTCTCCTCTTTTATCTCTCCTTGGTACCTGGGTGCCTGGATAACATTTTTCTTACATGAAGAGTTGGAAGAAGTTACTAATTTCTATACTTTTGGAAACTGATGTAAGTGATTATTTGTTATTTAAATGTCTGATAAATTGTACTTATGAATCAATCTATTTCTAGTATTTTCCCCTTATGTCAATCAGTTTATTCCTAGTTCAATTTCTCTTTCAGAGACTGTTATTTATTCTATTTGATGTTTCATCAATTTGGGTATTTTAAATTTTTATAGATATTCAGCTACTTCATTTAAATTTTCAGTTTAATATCATATAACTATGTATCATCATTTTATAATTTTCTTCATTTAGTCTCCATTTATTATAATCAGCTCCTTTTCTCTTTTGATTTTGCTAATCTGGGTTTTTTCTCTATAATGGCCTAATGATCTATCCATTTTTTTTGCTATTAAGATCTATCTGTTTATTTTATTTATTTGATTGCATTATTTTTATAGTTTCTATGACTCATTCTTCGAACCAATCATTAGTTATTAAAACATTTTTAGGTTCCACTTAGGTCTCTTTCTATTGCTTACATTTATTTTGCCTACAAATCACTATTTTGCTGTGTTATTGTCTTTTAAGGAAAATTTAAAGATTTCTACTGTAATTCATGAGTTTTTTATCTCCTCAACGTAATTAGTTTTGCCACAGTTCCACTGTATGTTTGATAAGAAAACAAACTATTTAACATTTCCATTTAGCTCCTTAACTTCAGTTTTCCTCTGAATATTCTATTCATTCTTCACCTTATTTCTTATTTATCTTTCTATTAGCCTAATCTAGTTTGGAGAAAACAGTTAAAATCTATTAATGTTTTCCTTTTTTGGTCTTTTTGCATTTTATTTAACAAAAAATATTTAAAATCCATGACATTTGGTGTACACATATGTAACACTAATGATATTTTATTGCATATAGTGTCTCTATGATATAGTTTCCCTGTTATTAATATTAATTAAATTAATATAAAATATTTATATTAATTAATTAACTAATTAATTGTGTTAATTAAAATTCTATTTTTGTTTTTACTTTAAAATCATAATTACTAATCCTGATTTTTTTGGAGCATTTGAAGTATAATGTATCATAATTGAGTCTCTTTGAATTTGCATTTTTATGGACTTGATTCTGAAATTCTTCATTTAAAACTGGGTAAAGCCCATTCATAGTCAGTGTTGTAATCTTAAAGTCTGGTTTTTCTGTGATCACTATCTACTATGTTAATTGTGTTTTTAAACCAACAATGGGCACAATTCCTTTTATTTCACTGGTATTGCACACACACACACACACACACACACACACACACACACACACACACACACACTCCTTCCTCCTTCGCTATGTAGATTGGTTTGGTTTAATGATTATCTACTTTACCCTATCACTTTTCATTAGCTTGGACTTCATCTGTAATGCACAAACTCAAGATAAAACAACTCTCCTCCTCTTTGTCATGCCTTTTCAGAGTTATTTGTTTGCTTTTCATTTTCTTTGGCATTTTACCAGCTGATTCCCTCTAATGATTCCTTTTATTCCCTTTCTTCAAGCTGAGACTTGAAGTCAGAGAGTGCCCTGCTTTGCTTCCTATAGAATCTAAAGGTTCCATGTTTATTTATTGTTTAAATGTCTCTTTTCTTTGTTAAGGGTTTAACTTTGTGGTCAGTTTCATATCAAAGCACTGAGCTAAATCTGTCTTCTACCACAGGAATGTCTGGAAGACTTTAGGTAGGTTTAAAAAGTATCTTTCTTCATGAAAAGAAACACATGGTTTTACTGGATAGACAATTTTAGGTTACAGGACAGTTTCTCTTTCATTTAAGAATATTGTATCCTCATCTATTTTCAATTCTTCTAGGATAATACTAATGTGATTTCAACTGGTATTTTTTTTAAGATGTAATTTTCTTCTTCTTGGATTCGTACACATATTTTTTTTGAGAGGGGACGTACAGTGAGGGAGTCACTGAACCTCCGGGGTTTGATGATATTTATGGGTGAGCTGAATTTAGAGTTTGTCTGTAAGTTTGTTTTCGATATTTCTGGGAAATTTTCTTGTGGGTCTTCCTGATGGCATTCGGGCTCATTGTTTCTTTACTTAAGGATCTATTAGCTGCACAGTGAGCAAATAATGTAACTTTGCTGCTCTTTATCTGATGGTTTCCTATAGAATATATGTACAAGACATAATCTGCAGTCCCCTTTTTATAAATGGATGTCCCTGTATAGGCTTTTCTCCCCCTAACTTATCTCTTTATCCAGACATCCAAGCTAAATCAACAAAAATTAACTGACATGTGGGTTACTTGACATTTAAACTTCCCTATATCAATAGGTAGCCTAGGACATTATCTCATCTAGCCTACCACCCTTACGTCTGTCTGCCCACATACAAACTGAGTTTTAAGTACTTCCCTTTTTTCCCTTGCGTATTCTACTAGCAACTCACAGATCTGTGATATATGACCAGCAAAGCCAAAGAAAGTCATTCCTCCTTTCATCTAAGGCCTAAATAATAGCCTTCTCCAACAGTTAGCTCACTCCAAAGCCATACTTAACTACAATCTCTTAAGAGTTTTTTAGTCTATATGGTACAATTATAAATACAAATCTAATTAGTGAGGCTTCTCTTTTATCACTCCCAAGCAGAATTCCATTGTAATTAGTAGACCAACCTTCAAATTGATGGTCAATAAACCAAAATCTGGATGTTGAACTTACAGAAACTTATAGCAAGAAGACTTTTAGGGGATTACATCATATGGGAAGGTAACATTGATGGAGATAAAAGCTGCATCTACACTCAGTGATACCATTAAACCATTAGTCAGTTTAGGTATTTGTCATAGCACTAGCACATACAAAAAGATTGAACTCCTGAATTCAACTTATTTCTTAACCAAATTGTCAGAATTTTTGTGTTTGTGGATGTAACTATTTTTCTATACAACCTTGATATCTTTCTTCTGTAAACATTGAACCTGTGTGGTAAAAAAAAATTTTTCTTCAGATAGTGCATGGCAATAAGAAAAATCTGAGGTTTATGCAACACTTGGTAGTTTACAAAGCACTATATATATATACATATATACATATACATGTATATATGTATATATACATGTATATATATATGCAATTTCAATTCTCACAACAACTTGTGAAGTAGGTATTCATTTATCACTAAAAAGTGATGAGGAAACTGAGGCTCAGAAAAGAGAATGATCTTGTCATTTAACTAGTAAATTGTAGACCCAGGATTCAAATCAAGTTTTTTCACTTCAAGTCTAACATTCTTTTCTTCATATTATATTAGTATTGAACATAAATAATTTGATAGTATATTTTGTAGTTTTCTCTCATGAAGTTTACGTATGATTTGAGTTAGTCAAAACTAATTAGTATTGCAATGAGATGTTGTGAAATAGTCCTCCAAGACTGGCATCAGAAATTTTCACTATTGCCACTATTAGCATACAATTCACATTAAACTTTGTACGTGAACTGGAATGGAATCTACAACTATAATAATCTGACAATTCATATTTCTCACAATAAAATGCGTAAGGTGTGTAATGGAAGGATTATCATCCCTTTTTTAAAGTGGAGGAAACATGCACATAGAGGAAGGAGATTATAGAATTACAAAAGAAAGAATTGTGCTAAATAATAAATCTGAGGGCCATTGATTGTATTCAAGTTGTATTTCATTAAAAGCTATGAGTCCAGGAACGATTTTGTTCTAATCAGAGCAGGAAATCCCAAAAGATCAAGAATAAGATTCTTTTTGTTTATAAATGTAAAATAGGTTTTTTAAAACAAATATCATTTTTCAATGCTTATACAAATGTTCAAATAAAAGTATCAAACTGAATAAATATTCTCAGTGTTTATAAATTATTCTATAGTTTTTAAAAGATCCCTTTTATTGCTCATTTTTTCAGTGACTCCATATTTCCATATTGTCACATCCAACTGTGTAACCACAAGTGGTGACATAATATAATAAGTAACATCCATGACACCAGACACAATGAAGTAACTTTCTCATCTCATCTGATCCCACCCCTGTAGCCTACCTGGCAAGGAACTCAATGGGCCTCCTCACTCTGGTGATCTTATGCTGTGTCAGGGGGATGAGTGGTATGAATTTGGTGATAGTTTTGCCAGGGCAGTACCACAAGATTTGTCTGCGGCCAAACTCTTATCAACTAGTGTCCTTAGAAATATGCGAGGCCTGCCTGTTTGGTAGCAGAGTATAATTATGAGGTAATAACTAGACTCATGAAGAACTTAAGACAAATCTGAATTTAAATTAACAGTGGGAATACATGGAGAATTGGTGCAACAGTGGATAGAGTGCCAGACATGGAGTTAAGAAGTTAAGAAGACTCCTCTTCATGAATTCAAATCCAGCCTCCGATACTTACTAGCTGTGTGACCCTGGGCAAGTCATTTAACTGTTTGCCTCAGTTTTTTCATCTGTAGAATGAGCTGGAGAAGGAAATGGCAAACCACTCCAGTATCTTTGCCAAGAAAACCCCAAATGGGGTTATGAAGAGTCAGATATGACTGAAAAATGATGAACAAACACAATCCTATCAAAGACCAGATTTTATTGAGTTGGGCAACACTGAGTTCTACCCTTCATTTATCTGGCTGATTTAAACACTTATTTAAGATATCTGGGGCTAATGGAGCCAGGTTCTCTTTACTCTACTCTAACACCTTCCCTTCCACTTGATGAATTCTAGCTGTTTTTAAATACCACCAAGACAAAAGTAAATAAATGGTAGATACCAACAAGACAAAAGGGGATAAAAAGGAGAGGAAGATCAGAACCTTCTGGTCCTCTCACTTCTTTTAATTTAAAACTGATAATTCTTCTCTTTCCTAGATGGGTGGACTTCCCTTTCCTCCACTGCTATTTGAAGGAACTCATAGTAGGGGAAACAGTGTAATGCCAGCAGAGTTCTCTTGGAGAAAACTGTATAATATTGGGGACTGAATAACAGAGAGCTAGGATGAAGTATCTGAGGGTAGCAATTACAAAAATTACCCTTTCTGGTCATTGACAACTCAGAAGTAATTACTTTAAAAGGATGGTTAAGAAGTATAAGCAATGTTTCAAGGCATAAAATCAAAATGGTAACCAAGAATCATGTAATTTTAGAACTGTAGTGGCTAAGTCAAGCACCTTAATTATACAGATAAAGAAATCTGATCTTATAGGAAAAGATAACTCTCAGTAGAAAGTGATTTTTGTAGAGGTGGGGAGGGTAGAAGATGATGTGTCTATGTACAGCACTGAAAGTAATATAGGGACAGGGACAAGACAGTGGAGTTGAGGCAGTAACCAAGACAAACTCTCCCAACACTCTTCTCAAATAACTTTAAAATAAGGATCTAAATCAAACTCTAGAGCAGCAAAATCAACAAAAAGTCATAGTGAAAAATTTTCCCTGCCCAAGACAACTTACAAGTGGGTAGGAGAGGTCTGTGACATTGAACTGGATGCTGGCCGGGAGTGTATGAGCCAGAAACACCAGCTACAGACCTTGGAAGAGGCTGTGACAATGGGTAGAAGGAGCTTTCCTGGAATCCTGCCCAGGGATGGTAAGTGGGTTAGACAAAGATTACAGAAAGAGATTATTGGAGACCCTGAGCTGAAACTTGGGACATAGCAATTTCATCGATTATATGAATATCTGGGTCACAATTCTAGGGCAGAGAGAAGCACCAGACCTTATGGCTACAAGGAAGCAGAGCTTTTTCCTGGGTAAAAAGACTGGAGCTCATTTCAGGATAGCAGTGATCACACCTCTCCCAGGATCATACCACCTTGAAAGCACCAAAACTTGCAGATCCCCAGAACCAATTTTGAAAACTGTATGAAAATGCCCAAAGCTTGAGAAAATGCCTCTCCACACTCAGGTGAGAATTGATATTTTCCAATTGTTTAAATCTGACTTAATTTGTATGCAGGTGGAGAGGCACTCTCCCAAGATTTAGGCTTCTTAGTGTTACAGTTTTCTGGGTAGTATGATCCTGGGAGAGGTGTGGTGACTGTTTCCTAGTCGGAGCGCTGGTCTATTTCACTAAATATCAATTTTCCCCATAACGAATTATATTCTGTTTTACTGGACAGGTTATTTATAACTGTAATACTATCTCCTTTACTTTTCAGTATATGATATTCCAAGCCTTCTGATCTATTAAGTAGAAGTTGTTAAAACTTCTGTGATCTGGACTATGGTTCCATGGTATTTGAATGCTTTCTTTCTGGCTGTTTGCAATTTTTTCTCCTTGATCTGTGATCTCTGAAATTTGGTTATGATATTGCTGGGAGTTTTAATTTTGATATCTCTTTCAGGAGATTGGTGGATTCTTTTGAATTCTATTTTGACCCTCTAATTCTAGCATATTGGGAAAGATTTCCTTGATCAGTTTTTGAAAGATAATATCTAAGATTTTTGTTTTGTTTTTTTTTTTGTCCTGGCTTTTAGGCAGCAGTCCAATAATTCTTGGATTATCTCTCCTTGATCTGTTTTTTAGGTCAGTTGTTTTTCTGATGAGATACTGCATATTTCTTCTATTCTACTCTCTGACTTTATTTTATTGTTTCCTGCTGTCTCATGGAGTCATTAGCTAAATGTTAAGGAATTATTTTCTTTAGTGAACTTTTGCATTTATTTTTTCCATTTGGCCAATTCTGCTTTATGAGGAGTTCTTTTCTTCAGTGAATTTTTGTACCTCCTTTATCATTTGGCCAATTCTAGTTTTAAATTGTTATCTTTTTTTGGTATCTTTTTGTACCTCTTTGTCCAAGTTGCTAATTCTCTTTTCATAATTTTCTTGCATCATTTTAATTTCTTTTCCCAGTTTTCCCACTATTGTTCATCTCTTTCTTTAACTCTTTCAAAAATTCTGGTTGGGCTTGTGTCCAGTTTGGATTTTTTTCCTTTGAGACTTTGCTAACAGCTGTTTTCCTATGGTTGTCTTCTGAGTTTGTATCTTGGTCTTCCCTTACATCATAGTAACTTTTTATGGTCAAATTCTTTGTTGTTTTTTGCTTATTTTTTCAGTCTATTTCAGTAGGAAAATTTATATACATATATATATATATATATATATATACATACATATATGTCTCTCTCTCTTGCTTTTCCTAGTTTAGGTCTCAGCACCATATTTCCTTCATAGCAGAAATATACTAGGACCCCTTTTTTGTCTATTTCTCCAAATAATTTGTGTACTATTGGAATTAATTGTTTTTTAAATGTTTGGTAAACTTCACTTGTGAAGTCATCTGGTCCTGAGGAATTTTTCTTAGGAAGCTCATTTACGGCTTGTTCAATTTCTTTTTCTAAGATATGATTATTTATGTATTCTATTGCCTCTTCTCTTAATCTGGGCAACTTATATTTTTGTAAATATTTATCCACCTCACTTAGATTGTTAGATTTAGTGGCATGTAATTGGCCAAAAGAGTTCCTAATAATTGCCTTAATCTCTTTTTACAGGAAATCTATGGGCTGTGGATTCGGAGCTAGCAAATGTGAGACTTTCTACTCCGCCATCGCCTTAATCTCATATTCATTGGTGGTGAAGTCATACTTTTCATTTTTGATACTGCTAATTTGGTTTTGTTGTTTCTTTTTTTTTTAAATCAAATTAACTGCTGGTTTATCTATTTTATTTTTACAAAACCAGATGAGGTCTATTCAGACCTAAAAGATACCAAAGATAATGAAGTAATATAAAAAAATTACAGCAAGTTTCTCTCATAAACACTTCATTTCTCAAAAATGTAGGGAAATTAGTCAAGTCTATAAAAATATGAGCCATTCTCCACTTAATAAATGATTGAAAGATATGAACAGGCAGTTTTTCAGAAGAATAAATCAAAACAACCTACAGTCACATAAAAAAATGCTCTAAATCACTATAGAAAATAGAAATTCAAATTAAAGCAATTCTGAGATACTATCTTATAGAAATCTACCTAATTAGCTAGCATTTCAGGAAAGGAAAATGACATACTAGAAAAGATGTGGGAAAATTGGGACACTAATGCACTGTTGTGGAGTTATGAACTGTTCCAACTATTCTGAAGAACAACATGAAACTATGCCTAAAGGGAAGCAACAACACTACTAGGTTTTCAGCTCAAAGTAATCAAAGAAAAGGGAAAAGGACGTATTTGTACAAAATTATTGATAGTAGCTCTTCTGCGGTGATGAAGAATTGGAAAGTAAGGGGATGGTGATCAATTGAGGAATTGTGGTACATAATTATATGGGATATTATTGTGCTATAAAAATGATAAGCTATAAAAATGATTCAAAAGAATCTGAGGTCTTATATCAACTAATACAAAGTGAACTGAGTAGAACCAGGAGAATACCGTACTCAGCAACAGCAATATTGTACACATGATCAACTGTGAAAGACTTCATTAATCGGATTAAGAAAAGAATCTAAGTCAATTACAAAGACCCATGAGGAAAAATTCTACCCACCTCCAGAGGGGAAATTGATGAACTCTGAGTGCAAATTAAGTATAAATTTTTTCATTTTCTTCCTTCCTTTCTTCCTTCATTCCTCCCTCCCTCCCTCTCCCTCCTCCCTTCTCCCTCCCCCCTTCTCTCTCTCTCTGTCTCTCTCTTCCTCTTTTTTGTTTCTCTTTCTCTCCGACCTGGCTAAACTTTTTTTTTTTAAAAAAGAATTAGAAATAAATAAGGAAGGAATTTAACTTGAAAAAATGAATAATGTGAGCTAACAAAGAGGGCATCAAATTCCTACTAATTTATTGCCAATGAATAAAATTTTCACACTGCTTTACTGCTTTTTATGTATCCTATAGACAAATAATAAGAGGGTTAGGGAGAAGGACATGAAATAAGCCTAATAGTGCTATACAATTTAGAAATCCTGCATTCATCCAGCACTAGGCTTAGCAGCCTCACTGGGGTTCATCCTTCTGATTCTCTCAACTTCACAGTCATTCTGTCAAAATGATTGGTCACTGACTACTTCATCAATTTGAGCTAACATTTATACAGATTCCCATTCCACAATTCCCTTTTCAAATGGAATATTCCTGTATATATGGATAAATGTGTTTGATTATCTCACACTTGTTGTTCATCCTACCAACACATTTTTTTTATTACCTTATGTTAAATATGTTGTTCAGGAGGAGTTTTGCATCAGTTTTTCTACATTGGTATTTATATCTTTTAAAAAAATAGTTGACAGTTATTCCAACTATAGGAGAATCATCTTTATTTCCGGACTAAGGTTCTACATATAAAATACATTTGGTTTAGATTCCTTGAATTTTTCACTCTTACTCTAGTTCTGTAACTGTCCCATGAGAAATGTGATTTCTCCCCACTCCCACACATACAACTATTTCTGTTTTCTGTTTATTAGATGGTTCTTTTCCTTTGATTTTAAAAATGGATCATGGAAAAATGTATAGAATCACCTCCTTAAGACACTGAAGACTTCAAAACAAAAATGATAGCTTCCTTTTGGTGTTTGTTTGTTTGTTTTTGGCATTATTTGTCACTACCAATATAGCCGGAAACTACTCAAAAAAAGAAACTTTTTTATTTCTACGAACATAAATTAAACAATGAGGTTAACTAAATATAGATGCTTTATATGTCTGAAATATTATTGTTTTTAATTTAATTTTTTGTCTTGTTTTTCACAACATTGAGGTGAAAAACAAATGGCTAGGGTACATATGGATGCTTTATTTATTTAAGGACAAAAGGTCACAGATTTGGAAATGTGTGGAAATCAATTAGCTGGTGAAGCATTGGACAGGAATTGTATCCTGTCATTTCTTCCTTTTTTAAAGGTATTTTGAATTCACCTCTTGCTTTCCATTTCTCCTGGAACTATCTTATTTTAGGCTTTTACCAAAAGCAGTAGAGTTGGAAACTAGAGAGATCTGGGTTTAATTTTCATACTGGCTGTGTAAATATGGAAAAGTAATTTAGTCTCTATGAGCCTCAGTTTCCTTAGATCAAAGATGATGAAAGCAGTGCTTTTCATTCCCCTGCAGGATGGTCTTTCAATCGTTTAAAACTTTACATCATGTCCAAAAACTCCTAAGTAAATATTGATTCATCCTTGTTCTTAGTTCCACACATTAATTTGTGACAAATCATACATTTATCTCATATGGGATTCCTACCTATCTGCATTCTAATTTTTTTTAGTTATATATTTTTTCTATCATGTTAATTTACCAATATTCCCTTCCCTTCATCCCCAAAACACTCCCTTATGATAAAGAATAAAAAACTGGTTCAGGAAAATTAAACAAGCCTAACATTATATACAATGTTATCCATCCAGAGTTCACTTCTCTCACAAAAAAAGGAAAAGAAAGGGAAGGGAACAATTTATTAAGTACCTACTATGTGCCAGGCACCATACAAATGTTATCTCATGTGATCCTCACAACAACCATGGGAGGTAGGTGTTCTGTGGTCCCCATTTCAGAGTTGAAAAAACTGAGACAGATAGAGGTTAATTGACTTGTTCAGGGTCACACAGCTAGTATCTGAGATTAGATCTGAACTTCCTGACCCCAGACCCAGAATTCTATCCATTGGGCTACCAAGCCATATTTTCTTTATCACTTTTTAGAGCTAATCTGGATCACTGTAATTATAGAGTTCAATTCCTTTTTTGTTGTTGCTCTTTCCATTTGCAATGAAATTATTGTGATATTAGCTTTTCTAGCTCTACTCACTTTGCATCAGTTCATATGTCTTCCTGTGCTTCTCTGTATTCTTTATATTCATCATTAGTGACCAGGCAGTAAATATTCCATTACATTCATGTATCACAACTTGTTTAGTTATTTTCCAATGGACTTCACTGTCATTTCTGGCTTAATTAGAAGAGTGATTGATAACCTCCTCATAACTTTGTTCCCAGCTAATTAAGAGCTTGACACTTACTGAGGAAACCTATGAAGAAGTTCTAAGCAAAGAAGGAAAAGGAGCACCACTTCAATGACCAATATGTCATAATCACACTCCCGATTTGGCTATTGCTGGCCAAGATTATATTAACAACCTCAGTGTCAGGCTCTTTATTAATCTTTTCTTTCTTTTCCAAAACTATAAAAGCTATAATTTCATTGCTTCGTAGGGAACTACAGATAGGCACCTTCTCTATAATTTAGAAGGCATTGAAAGGTTAAGTTGCTCAGTGTTACAATAACAGTAGCTTTATATAGCATCTCAGAGTTTGTGAAGTCCTTTATAACTATTATCTCATTTTATCATTACAGCATCCTAGAGATGTAGTAATGTTAAGTGGTTTGCCCACAGATGCAAAACACACAGCTAGTAAAAGTCTGAGGCTGGATTTGAACCCAGGTCTTCCTGACATCTCCACCACACCACCCAGAAATAGTACTTAGATCCAGATTTTCCTGATGTGAAAACTGCCTCCCTAACCACTAATCCATGCTGTCTCTATATTGCTAATTAAGCCACAGTATATGAATAACAAATTCAAGGGAGAAATATTGAGATTGTCTTAATGACTGGCTACAAGATTTCATACTGTCTTCAAGATTTTATTTGGGAGCTCATCATCTGGTTCACATTTTCAGTCCCAGAATCATAATTAAAGAAGAAAAAAAAGCTTGATCTTCCTTTAGGCGTACAGCATGTTACATTAATTTTAAATAAAACAGCCACAACTTTATGATAGTCTTCTCTGGGTTGTTTTTTTTTTCATTTGTTGCTTCTGCTGCAAATGGATTCCAAGCACATCTGTGTCTGATGCAAACCATGGAAAATCCTTTCTAAGACTTATTTTAGGAGTGGGAAAAATAATGTCCTTTTCAAAAACTCCTTGTAAGTAAAGCACCGCACTTATGACAGGTAACAAAGCACAAAACATACCAGCATTTTAATATATCATTTTCTTTTCTTTAGCAATGCATGTATTAATGTATGCTTATATACACACATACATATAGGATACATTCATGTATGTAATTATATGAATTTTTATAGTTTCATACGAGTCACATATTCTTAGCATGAAAAGCAATCTCAGAGCTCTAGCTCAACCCTCTATAACATACCTTCCAAGTTGTCACATACACTTTCTTTGGGAAAATTTCCAGTGAGAAAAACACCTGTATTGTTAGGAAGTTTCTCTTTATATCAGGCTGAAATGTGTGCCCTTGTAACTTTATGGCTGAGGTAAATGCCATTCGAGGCTAAATGTCTCAGTTCTTTGGGTGACAAGTTTTCTATTGATTTCTGAAGATAGTAATAATTATGAACATAATTATAAAATGAAAATGGCAGGAGGGGTTGATAGATGTTCTCGGTGTCCATCATAAACATGTTAAGCAGTTTCGGAAATGCTGAAAGAATTCCACATCACTGAACGATAGGAAAGACAAATGATAGGTATTTTGATAGTTTCATAGATCTAGAATTGGAAGGGACCCCAGAGGTCATCTAGTTCAAATTTCTGCATTTACAGATAAGGAAACTGAGGCCCGTAGAGGTTAAATAATTTGCCCTGCTCACACAGGTTAAAAGCAAACCTGAGATCTGAACCCAGATCATCTGACTTTAACTGTAATTCTTTTTCCACTGTACCACATTCATTTCCATAGTTAGCACTGGATTTTTCAAATAAAACTAAAAGTGGCTTAGGTCTGGATAGAGCCTATGAAGTGACTAACATACAAGACTGAAATTAAATGGTACTGCATGGGTGAACTCTGTACGAACCTAACCAATAATAGTGAAAGAATTATCAAACAAATGGCTAGCCCCTATGGATTTGTTTACAGAAACACAGGACGTTATGACAATGATTCAGGATCATGTTACTGTCGCCAGTCATTATAGAAAGGTTATCTTTAAGGATCTCATATTTAATGATCAGTGACAATTATATGAAGAAAAGGTAGAAACTGTCCCGTATGTCACTTTGGGGTGTAAAATTGAGCATCTACCAAACATGTAGAAAGATAGGGTCAGGTGACTAGAATTATACACCTCTACTCACTTTCCTTTGTAAATTGAGATGATGACAAAATGAATACAAACATTGTCCAAAATATTCTTGCAAATTCAACAACTGTACAGGAACTGGAGTATTATCACAAAGAGAATTGTTGCCTACAATCACCCAAACATAATATTAACTCATAAAAATTCTAGAAAAACTTTCTAAATAGATGTCACCCTACCAAATACTCAAAATTTCCAAGCTATTTGGAATGAAGAACATATAAAATATAGAGGCCTAGTGGGAGAAATCAAACCCGAGAGGGAATGTGATGAGATACATAAATTCCCATCATCCCGCCTGCTACTGGAATTGTCCCAAAGACACATTTCAGTGAGACTACAGGGATGAACTGAAATCCCAATACTTTAATTCAATTACAAAATGAAGCCTTTTTGTTAACCTGTGAAATGGTTTACAGAATGTTAAATGTGCAAGGATGATAAGAGGACAGTGTCTTAACCTTGCACCATTTCTAACTAAAATTCATCAAAAATATAAAAATAAAGGAATAATAGCAATTTTTAATATTTTATGGTGATTTATGGTTAAAAACCCCTTTTCACAAATTATTTTAGTTGATCATCAAACTACCTTCTGTGGCAGATATTGCAAATTTTACTCTCTCTGTTTTATGAATTGGAAAATGAAGGCACAGAATTTTGGTGACTTGCTCTAGGTCACAGAGCTGAAGTAAGACTTGAACCCAGTCTGTGTATTCCTAGGATCATAGGATTTACAGTTGGGAGGGATTTTATACTTCTTCAAATCCAATTTCCTGTTTTAAAGAGGAGGAAAAGGAGGCGCAGAAAGGTTAAGGGACTTACCCAAAGCCACAAATATCTCCTTCACTCAGGTTACCGTATTTACTCTTCCTTTATCATATAATGTCCAATTTAGGAATATGTGGCCTTATCTACAAGCCTAGAAGGCAGGGATGATTCTCGCCTTAGTATAAGGATTGGTCTATGGTAAACACTTTTAAAATGTTTACTGATTTAATGATAAGTAGGGACAGGATTCAAACTCAAATCCCTTGACACCAAATTCTTTGCTTTTCCAACTACTCCAAATGTCTT
>CM053770.1:423279890-423311732 GCA_028658325.1 Potorous gilbertii | reverse complement strand
CAAATAGGGAGAAAATTTTGGAACCCAAAATCTTGTGAAAATGAATGTAAAAAGTTAAATAAATTTATTTAAAAAAAAAAAAAGAAATTCTTGTCAACGTTCTTCCATAAGTTTGCCACAGAGAGGTTGACTTCATGACTGGAGGCCTTCCTTGCTTTCTCCTGACATTGCAAGGGAGCATTCTGCCTGTCCTCCTTTCATCTCTCATCTTTGCCCCATGATCAGTCTTTCTTCTCTGCTCTCCCTATCAAATAATACCTTGATGATGCTTTTTTTACTTTTGTTCTTTGAAGTTCCTTGGTTCTATGTTATAGCTTGCTCATAGCCACCATTGCCCTCTGTGGAACATTCACTTTTATTTCATAGCAGCTATTTTCTATATCTTGCTGTCATCTAGAAATACCCACAGGATGTTAGTATTGAAAATATGAGCCTTCATTTTCAGGGAAAGTTTGGAATTGGTAAAAGAGTTTTGCATTTTCTAAAAAAGCAATCCATCTCCTCCTGCTTAACTTGGGACAACTCACTGTCCCACTGTATTGCATATCACAGATAGGGCACACATACACACACACATTCGCTATATATAATATATACACATATGCATATATATATATATATATATATATATGCACACACGCACAGTTTAGTGTATGTGTGTGCATGTGTAGTGTGTCCATTCAAATATATGTTGAACACTTTGACTATGGGACTTGGACAAGAGGCATTCCTCATCTATTGGGTGCATGAAGTACTTAAATTTTGTAATTTCCTGACAGGAATAGAGATAGATCAGAAAAATAAGAACTATTTTCTTAGAAAGAAGCAGCAGTTCTTATATGCTGTTATTAAGACAAGGATGTTTACTGCCTACCTTGTGGATTTTGATAAATAACTGTGTATTCTAGCTACTAAGTCAAGCAGTAAATGCTTAGTGAGCACCTATGTGGCTATTATAGTCTTTGTAGAGGTCAGAAAAGGCCTTAGTTCCCCAGTGTCTAAGAACTTGGTTACCAACCATGACTGATTGTGCAATAAAGGTCTCTGGGCAATGGTAGAATCTGCACTTTTATTTCAACCCTTTTGGGTGGAAATGTTTCTGAAATCACAGCTTCCTGTGAATAGTGTTCAAACACAATTAACTCTTATTTGATAACCCAGTATCATCGGTGTGAATTACTGTCGAGTGCTAAAGATATAGATGGCATAGATCATAGGGTGTTCACAAAATCATAGAACTTGAGAGTTGGGTCCAACCCACACCTGAGTGGTATCCCTATTATGTAACATATAATTAGCCAAACATTAAGGGCCTATTGCATTTAGAGCACTATATTGGGCACTGGATGAACATGCTCTTTATACACAAATAAAAAAATTAAAAAAGATTAAATTGTTTTGAATAAGTTTATTGAAGCTTCCCCCTAAGTTTTCTTGCCCTACATAAAATAAGAGAGTGGTTGGGTGGATTGAGGGGGTTATTTTTACAGGGAAAAAACATATAGAACATTTAACTTATTGGATTAAGTAAAGCCTAATGGGAGGTTAAAATGAGATTGGATTAAAGTGAACCAAGAGCAAAACTCTGTGCCTGGCAGGGGAGGGAGTATCACCTCTAGGCATGTGCAGTCCTCAATGGTAATAAAGTGATTGTGATAGCTTTTCAAGGTTGGGAGGAAAGTACATATGATGCAATATATGAATATGAGCTATCTTTGACTGACTTATTCATTACTCAAATGCCCCAATGGATTTGTGACTTGATCAATTTGGAAATTCCTTCCAACAGTGTAGGTAGAAATCTAGCCATGCCTGTGCATCCTGTGCTATTTCAACCCATATCTTCCCATAAGTTTCCCACAGGGGTCCTCCCAATATGCTGGACACCTTTCTTATTTATTCCTTGATAGTATTTTAATCAACAAATATGCTCAGTGTAGAGGATTTGCATATTTCTACAAATTGTGTTCTGAAAATTTAAGTTGCTTTGAGTTTATTTTGTATATGTATAATATACAGCCACTCTTGATGCTAGGGCTCTGCCATGATGTAGGCAGGGATAGCTTTTCCTGAGGTCTATGCAGGTTAAGGTATTTATTTTCTTTAAAAGATAATAAAACTTTCTTTATGACTAGACTGGCTGGAAGACTGACTAAAGCTATTGACATGGCTTCCCATTTACCTGAGTATAAAGCCACAAGTATCTCTAGCTCTCTAAGGCTTCTGAATGACAAAACAACCAATGCTGGGCAGGTACTTGTGGCTGAATTAATAAAGAGTCCTCATTGATTAGCCTTCCTTTGGAAGGCCTACCAAACTTTTGTTCATTGTTTAGACAGACGTGTCTCAGGTTATTCTAATATCAGATCTAAACAGGAGGGGATCATTCTGAGTTAGGTCTGGCCGCCATGTCAAAGCACACCATCCTTCTAGTTACCCAGGTTCACAACTTTGGGAGAAAATGTACTATAGAATTGTATCAGTTCTTTAGATGGAGAATGGGTTCAAATTCCAGCACTACCACTTAATTGTGACCATGACCACTTTACTTTTTTTGTTTCTGCACCTGCAAAATGAGCAGGGTTGGCCTGAATGATATCTAAGTTCCTTCCATACACAAAATCTATGACTATGGAATGATCTTCAGCTTTTTCCATATTCTCTGTATCTGACTGAAATAGTTCGAGTCTCTCCACTAGCCAATTTCTTTTACACAATTTCAAAGTCTTTAGTATAGTGTAGGCAAGTTTGATCATGTCACTTCTCCATTCAGTCTGCTCCGATGGCTTCCTATTGCCTCTAACGTGAGATACAAAGTGCCCTGCTTGGCATTTAAAGCCCTTCAGAGTCCAGTCCTATGTTACCTTTCCAGGGTTATTACTTATGTATTACTCCCCTTTTAGGATTCTGTGATCCTGCTGAATTGGTCTCATTGTTATTCCTCATATATAACACTTCCATCTCTCATCTCTGAGCCTTTGATTAGGTGGGCTAACAGGTCTTCCTTCCTCATCTCCACTTAGAATCCCTAGCTTTCTTACAAGCTTAGCTCAGGAACTGCCTCCTCACAAAGCCTTTGATTCCTTCCCTAATTTGGCATATGTGTGCATAAATATATACATATACATGTATGTAGACCTAAGTATATAAATATATATATATAAATATACACACACACACATATTTTTGTTGTATCTGTTGCTTCCTCTGGAAGAATGTAAGCTCCTTGAGGGTAAGGACTGCTATTTTTGTCTTAGTATTCTGGCTCTTTTAAACATAGTAGCTATTTAATAAATGTTTGACTGATGTGTGTACTTCTAATGATGCAGCAACTCATTCATATTTGCCTACCCTATGTGACTCTCATCTATGTCCTCCTATAAATCCACCACAGGAGTCCACCTGATGTGTACACATTGCATGGATACTAGGGGGACTTGGGAGCTATCCATTGGTTTTCTCTTGCTCTTTGTGACCAATTCATCTTTTCTTTTTTCCTGGTCATAGATTTTATTGATGACACCCTTTATAGTGTGTATACATTATACTGTGTCTCATTTGCAATGTGTTACAGCTTAATGACTCATATGCCTCTTTGTGGTATATCATAGTGTCCTTTGAATGATCTATAACTTCAATCATTTATAGACTGTGTTCCATGACTCATAACCATATAATACTGATATTGAAAATATGGATCCTTCTTTCCGGAAGAAATGTGGTAATGCTAGAGAACTTCAATTTCCTAAAGGCATTCTTGCCAGATAGTCTCCTTGTGTTTAGTTTCAGACCCAGTTTATTGTTTATTTATTTAATGTCTGTCTAAGTGTTCTATGGGTTGCACCTGTGCAAATACTACCGGTCCAGGCAATAGGCATTTTTAAAAATTCAAAATACATAAACACACATTATCTTATTTAAGACTGAAGAACCCAGTTGTTTTGATAGAAATGGGGAATACTGGGTGAAAATAATAATTAAGTTTTCTATTATGTCTCAGAGTAGTTTATTCTTAAAGTACAAATGTATGTAACAGACAAACCCTCTTAGATTATAGATAGCAACCCAAAGAAAAAAGGGCATCAAATTTTTTAAAAAAACGATTTACTCAAGAAAATAGTTATTTTTTGGATGCGTTGTCAAACAAATTGTTTGGCAGAACTTTCAATCTGAATACTACTCTATTAAGTATGCCAATTCGGAGGTACTGTTTGCTAAATTTTATTCACTTTATAAACCAATTGTATACTATGCTTGTGACTTGACTGTATTGTTTATATTTATATTTTCAGCTAAAATGTTCTCTTAAACATGTCTATTGCAATATGTGGTATAAAACAGACATCAGGCTCATTTAATAACTTATGATAGTTAAAAGAATCTTTTTTTGTTTTTATTTCTTACATAATATGGATGCAGGTATAACACAATAACACTATAATCCCCAAGAATAAAGCTTACACACTACACAGTTCCAAATTTCAAGATCATAGTTACAAAATCTACAGGCTCCACTAGTAGTAGTAGTAGTTCAGTATCTTAATTCAAAGGGCCAAATTCTCAGACATAAATACTAATGCCTTTTCATTCTGTGGAAAATATAAAATTAAATTGATTATGGAAAGTCATACTAATATGCTCCAAAAATCAATGTATAAAATCAAGCAGTATTGAAACCTGCATTATTTAAGTTAAACAAATATTCACTGAGCACTTACTGTGCTTGAGGCCTCCTTACCTTATTACTCTATTTCCTGTCAAGAAAATTTACTGTCTGTAATCTAGTAGAATTTAACCTGAACACAAATTGAGTTTTCAAAATGATCTTTCACTGATTATCTAATGATTTTCACCAAGAAATTCTTGAGGGTGAAATTCAAATATGATCTCTGATCCAAAATGTTTTTGGGAATACTTTAAGTTAAATTCATATTCAGATTAAAATAGCAAAACAGCATTATGGCTGCACACAGTCTGTAGAGGCTTTTCTTTTCCTTAATAATATAGGTAAATAGAATTACTAAAGTTATTCCCAGTATAAAGAGATTTTATTGAAATTTCTGTTTTCAACAGTTCCTTCTGCATTTTCAGTATCTTGCTAACATCAGCCCACTGGACCGAAAACATGACTGGTTCCATGAAGTGGGAAATAAAGCTGGCTGAGGCTGCTGCTGAAGGCTACAGCAGGAAACAGATACATAAACACAGGTTTTATTGTCATGTTCAATGGAACTGGAGCCTTTCTTATTATTGTGTTCCTGGTGGGCTGAAGATGGAGTAATGGAGTGTTAGTTCTTTAGGCCAAAAATACATGAATGTTTTGTACAAAGGCTTCATTCTCTGCCTGTAGTTAGCAACTTGAGGGCTTTCTGTAGATTCTGCACAGCAGTGCTTACATCTTCATACTGCAAAGCACTGCCTGCATACTTGCAGTATTTCTGGGCTCTGGCAAAGTCCTCTGGTGTTAGACGGACATCCCCTGCAAGAAAAGAGTAATCAAAGAACTGAAAATCAATGAAAAGTGAATGCAAGCTACCCAATTAGGTTAAATCAATGTTTATTTTTGGTATTTAATGTAGGTACTTAACTTTCAGATTTTTTATTTTCACTTCTATTTTAACAGAGTTTGGCTTCTTTTTTAGGACACTTGACAAAAACTAAAAGAATAAAACCACACATGTTTTCACTGTATAATACAAATGTAGAATAAAATTTCCCTTTCAGAAACAAGAAAAAAAAAGTTTTTTATAACCTTGAAGCAAGTTAAGAATGTTACATCCTGGATGAAATCAGGTCATTGGCTTCTGTGTTCATGCTGGAATCACTGAAGTCTTTTCATGGAATAATAAACTCAGACTAAAGCTTCAACCCTCATTTGAACTAGAATACAATTCTATCACTCCAGACAAAAATAAAGAAATATACTTCATATTTTATATTTCTTAAAAGTGGCATTTTTCTACGGCACTGATTTTTTGGGGGCAGGCATTTCATTTTCTTGAACTCTTTAAGAAACAAAGATTATCAAAGTTTACTCATATATATTTTTTTAAATCAAGGAATAATCACCCCACATTTATTTTTATTAATCTGTGTACAAAGGTAGGAACTAATAGAGAGCTATGAAGCATGAGCTTCTGGCATTTCCAAAGTCTTATCAAACTGTTATGACTTATATGGTTAAATTTTGCGCCACTCTGAAAACACAGACTACCTTCAGTGGAGAGTATAACGAGAAATGGGTTTGTTCTTTTCATGTATCTAAGGTCTCTCTATAACAACAGGGCAACAGATGTTCACAGCTCTAAGATCCCTACGTATCAACACAACAAATGATAATCCTTGTAAGAATTTTCTGTAATTCAATTAGGTTAAAAAAAAACAAAAACAAACCAGACCAGATTGGTAGGCTGAGGATAAAGCTAATTTTATAACTATATTAAATTGCAATCAAATAATTAAGGTTTTTTTTAAATAAATGTAGTAGAATTTAAAAATATGACAAATTATATGCCCTTCTGAAATTAAGTTATTTAGTGCTAGGTAGAACTATCTTTAATTTTTTAAACGGAATTTTTCTGATTAACACTGATATCAAAACGTGATAAGGAAAAAGGTTTGCTTAAATTGGACAGCTGTTAAATTGAAACAATTCTGAGGTACTACTTCGTGCCTATTAGACTGGCTGATAGCAAAAGAAAAGGAAAATGACAAATGCTGTAGGGGTTGTGGGGAAAATGAAACATTAATGCACTGTTGGGGGAGTTGTGAACTGATTCCATCATTCTATAGAATAATTTGGAACTGTGCCCAAATGGCGATAAAACTGTGCATATTCTTTGACCTCACCTTTGAGTAGTATTCAGGCCACTAGGTCTGTATACAAGAAGAAATAAAAAATAAAGAGTAAAGGACCTATATGACCCAAAATATTTATAGCAGCTCTCTTCTGGTAGGAGGAAGCTGGAAACCAGGAGGATGCCCATCAAATGGAGAATGGCTAAACAAATTGTGCTATGTGATTGTGGTGGAACATTATTGTGTAATGAGAAATGATAAGCAGGATGCTCTCACAAAAACCTGGAAAGACCTTTGTGAACTGATGCAAAATGAAATGTACCATGTACAAAGTAATAGCAATATTGTAAGATGATTAGCTATGAAAGACTTAGCTATTCTCAGCAATACAATGATCCAAGACTACTCTGAAGGACTTATGATGAAAAATGCTATCCGTCCCCAGACAAAGAACTGATGATGTCTGAATACAGACTGAAGCATACTTTTTTTACCTTTTCTTGAGTTTTTATTTTTATTTTTGGTTTAAGCTTTCTTTCACAACTTAAAATGGAAATACCTTTTGCATGACTGCACATGTATAACCTATATCAAATTGCTTGCCTTCTCAATGAGGGGGGTGGGGAAGGAAAAACGGAGAGAATTTAGAACTCAAAATTTTAAAAATGTATGTTAATTGTTTTTACATGTGATTGGGGAAAATAAAATACTAAATAAAAATACAAATTTTAATTACTTTCAGTTCCATTTATGACAAATTTCAGATCTGCCTGGGAATTACTGTGGAATGAAATTAAAAAACAAACTAAAATAAAACTCTGTCACTGATTAATTTATCCCTTTGAAATAAGTGACTAATGTTTATTTCCTTGAGGTTTTAGGAAAATACTAATAAGAACAAGAGATCAGAGGGCTCTCTGTGGAGTAAGTTAATGACTCTTGATTAATGGCATGATTCTACATCAAAAGAGAAGCTGTGGCAATTATACGCTTCACGTCAACCAAGTAGACAGCAAATCCAGATATTCAGAACTTAAAGTGAAATTAAGCAGATAATCATCCTAATTAAGATTTTCTAAAATCATCAACTAGGATATATTATTTAAAAGAAGTTAAGACACATCATTAGAATAGATTATCAATAAAAGAAAAAGATTTTAAACTTTAAAATATATTCAAATGTAGATGGTCTATACAGTGAAAATAAAGAAAAACCATAACACTTGAACATTAAATTACTTTATTGAAAAAATAGTCAAGCAACACAAATTAATAAATAATTCCATGCTAAATGAAAGCGTATTCTATACGTTCTATACTTTTAATACATTAAAACAGGTATTTTTTTTCCTCGATTAAACCTGGAAAAATTAGTATACTAAGCTCAGAAAGGCATGTTTCAGCTTGAGATTAAAAAATAATACATCATCATAGAAAAAGAACACATGTATTACACATACACACCAAGCAAATACGTAAGCAAAAGAAAGAAGGATGGAAGGAAGGAATAAAGGAAAGGAAAAGATGAAGGGAGGAAAAGGAGGAATGAAGGAAAGAGAGAAGAAAAGAAAGAAGGAAGGAGAGACAAAGGAAAGGGAAAGAAAGAAGTATGAAGAAAGAAAATTCACTCAAATGCAGCAGTTTCTATAGAAAAAAAAACCAATAACTCTGGAATCAGGAGATCTGCATTCAAATTCCAACTGTGACAATGACTACTTGTACAACTTCTAGAAAGTCCTTCCCAAGCCTCAAGTTTCCTCAATTATAAAATGAGGGAGTTGTACTAGGTGACTTCTGAGGTCTGTGTTCATCCTTCATTTTCTAAGAAGACCATAACATCAGAGAAATGATGACATGACTTGCACTTGACTTTGTTTTGAGTGAGGGAGGGCAGGGCAGATCACCAGCCTCACTTTCTCCTCCTGAGCCACCTGGATCCAGTGACCATATATTCATCAGGATGACTGGAGATAGCCCAGGATGCAATGGGAGACCTTGGCCTATTCAGGTACTCACTTAGAGTACCTTTCAGTTGTAAATCTAACATCCTAGAGGTGTGTAATATTACCTAATTGGGTGAAAATAAAACTTAACCTAAATGCTGCTTCATTTTGTGCTTAGTATTTTTAATGCCAAGAGAAACTAGTAAGCCATTCTTTAGAAAATAGTCAAGGCATTTGTCCAGAATTTAGCTTATTTACTGGAAGGAGGCCTGAAGTGAAGAATCTAATCTTATTTTTATAGTACCAGTCTTAGTATTTTTTTCTGGCATTGTGTTATTTTTAATTTTAAGATATAAATATAGGAGCATGGTAGCAAGAACTCCTTTTACTCTTTCAGTTTATAAATTAAACATGTCTACTAATGACAAAACTGCTAACAAGTGGGCTCTGCACTTTATTAGGAGTGGTAAATCATGAAGACATCAACTGTGTAAAAGTCATAGAAAAACTAAAATTATTTTTATTTCATGGAAGCTTCATAAATGCAGTTGGTAGCTTTAGTTTTACTCTACTAATTATAAAGGCAGCTAGGTGGTGCAGTGGATAGAGCACCAATGCAGGAGTCAGGAGGACCTGAGTTCAAATCTCACCTCAGACACTTGACACTCACTAGCTGGGTGACCTTGGGCAAGTCACTTAACCCAATTGCCTTATCCTGGGTCATCTC
Organism: Potorous gilbertii; assembly: GCA_028658325.1. NCBI lineage: Eukaryota > Metazoa > Chordata > Mammalia > Diprotodontia > Potoroidae > Potorous > Potorous gilbertii. The sequence goes on along the minus strand of CM053770.1, from coordinate 423,302,264 downwards.
CAGTCATCCTGATGAATATCTGGTCACTGGATTCATATGACTCTGCAGGACAAATGAGATTGGTGACCCGTACAGCCCTCCCTCACTCAAAACAAGGTCAGGTGCAAGTCATGCCATTATTTCTCTGATGATATGGTCTTTGGCAATGAAGGATGGATACAATTATTGTAATTAAAAACTAAAGAAAAAGAAAAATCATTAAGTAAAATACTTATACTATCTTAATGTGGAAACAAAACTACCTTTCATTAGAAAAAACAGTAAATTCAAATTTAAATTTCTAATTCGATTTTTCTTCCTGCTCTTAGGTTGGCATTAAAAAAAAAAAGTTCTCCTATCTCAAACATACAAAGGATGTAGTCAAATTTATAAAGAATGTGAGTCATTCCCCAATTGAAAAATGGTCTAAGGATATGATTGGGCAATTATGGGAAGAAACCAAAGTTATATATATACAAACATATATATATATATATATATATATATATATATATATATACACACACACACATATACACACACGAAAAAATGGTCTAAGTAATTCTTGATTAGAAAAATGCAAATTAAAAACTCTGAGGTACTATCTCACACCTCTCAGACTGGCTAAAATGACAGAAGGGAAAAAATGACAAATATTGGAAGAGAGGTGGAAAAACTGGGACATTAATACACTGTTGGTGTAATTGTAAACTGATCTAATTATTTTGGAGAGCAATCTGGTATTATACCCAAAGAGCTGTGCATATCTTTTGATCGAGCAATACCATGATTAGGTTTGTTTCCCACAGTGGTCAAGTGAAAAGGAAAAGAACCTCTATGTGCTGAAATATTTATGGCATCTCTCCATGTGGTGGCAAAGAACTGGAAAGTCAGGAGGTGCTCATCAATTGGGGAATGGCTTAATAAACTGTGGTGTATGACTATGATGGAATAATACTGTCTGGTTAGAAATGACAAGCGGGTTGTTTTTCGAAAAACATAGTAAGACTCAGGTGAAATAATGAAGAGTGAAACAAGCAGAAGTAAGAGAATTTTGTATACAGTAAGAGCAATAATGTTTGAAGGGTAACTGTGAATGACTAAGAGATTCAGAGTAATATGAATATTTAAATGAACTACAAAGGACTCATGAAGGAAGATACTATCTACCTCCAGAGAAAGAACTGATATGCATGTATTGTATGGTTACACACATGCGCGCATGCACACACACACACGTGTATCTGTGTCAAATGTTTGCCTTGTCTAGTGCAGAGCTGGGAGAAAAATAGGGAGACAGGTTAGAACTCAAAATGTAACAAAAAATAAGAAATATGTTTTAAAAAGATGAACAAAGAAAATCATTTATAGGTTAGAAGGATCTTGAAATATGGCTGACTACCGTAAAAGAAAAAAAAGATCTAAAAAATAATATTTTTCTGTTTTCATTAATAGAAAAGACACTCCCCCCTCACCCGCCTACCTCTGACCTCCTACTTTTCAGCTTCCTTTTGTATATAATCTTCCTCTATTAGAATGTAAGCTTTAGGAACTGTCTTTCTTTTTTCTTAGCACAAAGTCTACATACAGTAAATGCTTAATAAATGCTTTTTAGCCTTGCCATGCTAAACAGAACAAGACTAAATCCCCTTTCCACAGGAAAGCCCTTCAAAAAACTTCAACACAATATGGCATTTTGAAATCTTTGTATTTTAAGGCTAAATATCCTCATTTCCTTTAAAAGATCCTCATATGGTAAGGAGTCAAGGCTCTTCACTATCTTAGCCTTTAATCTCTGGAAACTCTCTAGGTTGTCAATGGCCCCCTTGAATTGTGGCACCTAGAACTGAACATAAGGCTTCAGGTAGGGTCTGACCAGTTTACAGGATCACAGACAGAGACAGAAGGCTCTTTGGAGATCACAGATTGAAACTTCTTCATATTACAGAAGAGGAAACTGAGGCCCAGAGAAGTTAAAAGACTTGCCTAAGGTCATAAAGGCCAAACCCAGGTCTTCAAGGTACAGTGGAGAGAGCACTGGCTCTGGAGTCTGACGACTTAGGATTCATAGCTCAATCCTGTTGCTTACTTACATATGACCTTGGATAAGTCATTTAACTTCCTTCTTGCACAGATGCCCCTTTCTCTACTTAAACAGCCATCAGACAAATTGAGGTCATCAACACTTTTTAAGTGTAGACTCCTGAAAAAAATCTGTTTGGTCTGCCTGTTCCATCTTCCCTTACTCTTTCAGCTCCCATACAAAGCACTGGTCTGACCGTGTTACCCTCCACTAAATAAATTTCAATGACTCTCTGTTACCATTAGGATCAAAGCTGAACTCCTCGGAGACATTGACAATTTATGTTACAGTCCAGTTATACTGCCCTACTTGCAGGTCTTTGCATTGCTCTTCATCTCTCATTAACTCCAAACCTTTGCACTCACTCTACCCGATATTTGGAATGCTTTCCCTCTTCACCTCTGCCTCGCAGAATCTCTGGATTCCTTCCACATTCAGTTCAAGTAACACCTTCTGAAGGAAGGAATTTTTGGGTTTTACCATCCAAGTTTATGTAATCTTTGGTTTTTCTTCTTGTCCTTTCAGCATTATTTGACACTGGTAACTACTTCCTCCTTCTTGATTCTCTGGGCTAACCTGATACTCTCTTGTAATTCTCTTCTCATTTACCTTTTTCCTCAGTCTCTTCCACTAAATCACATGCCATATATTTTTAGAATGCCCACAAAGGATCTTTTTTCACATTTTTTGGTGGTATCATTTACTGCCATGGTTTTAATTATCATGTCTAGATGGATGACTCTTAAATCCATACAGCCAACCTTGAGCTCTAATCCCAGTTCCAACTACCTCAAGAATATCACTTGGATGTCCTTGGATATCCTGCAATAACTTCAGATTCAACATATCTAAAAAGAAATTCTTCATTCTTAAGGCACGTGATGCTACAGATGGAACACTAGACTTTGAATCAGTCAGACTTGAGTTCAAATCTGGCCCAAGAGACGTAATTGCTGTGTGACTGTAAGCAAGTTACTTAACCTCTGTGCCTCAGTACCCTTATCCACAAAATGGAGATGATAACAGTACTTATGCCAGAGTTCTTGTTAAGATCAAATGAGATAATATTTGTAAAGTACAAAACAATTCCTGGTACATAGTAGGCACTTAACATTTGTTTCTTCCAGAAATTTCTTATTTTTGTCCACTGTGCATTATTCTCTGACTGCTTTATAAAAATTTTAAGAAATTTCTTTGTTGAGTCTACCACCTTCTTTGTGTACGCTGTCCCTTATACCTGTTAAGACTTTTTCCACACTGCCTGACAAAATTTTCCTCCTTTAAGCTTTAACTTAACCGTTACCTTCTACATTAAGCCTTTTCCAATATGCACAGTTCAGAAAAATCTCTACCACTTTAATTTCTCTCAACACTCAGTTTCTTTTGCTCTTGTTATAGTCTGTCTTCTGTGCGAATCTTTAGAATGATTGACAGTGTGAAATGCTACAGAGAGGTTAAGGAGGATCAGAAATGAGGAAAAGCCATCAGGTTTGGCAAAATTATGAGAGTAGTGATAATTCTGGAGAAGGCAGTTGCAGTTTAATGATAAGGTTGGAAGTCAGATTGCAGTAGGTTTTAAAGTAAGAGGCAAGGAGTAAAGGAAATGATAGAGAGTGGAGGTGTTAAGGAGAGGGCACATTATGGGAATATAACTGGTGAGGATTGTTGGATAAAGTGAAGATTCTTAATGGATGGGACAGATATTTCAATAGTTGTAATCAGTAGAGAAAGAACCAGTAGATAGTATGAAAGTAAAGTGAGTAGGGATGATGGGGGGGCATTTTTCTAGAGAAGCTGGGAAGAGTTGAGATCAAAGGTACATGGAGTGTGATTTCCTAAATGGTTTCCATTTTTCTTTTTGTAAAGTATGAGTCAAGGGTCTCAGATAAGAAGATGAGACAAGAGAGTGATATGGCAGTCTGGAGTAGACAAAATAAGATTTGGAATATTTCCTGAGGAGAGGACAATAGTAACTCAATTAGGGAGGAATATAATATTTGCCAGGCTATAGTGAAAGCCCTGCTGAGATTACATAACAAATTAATAGTGAGTCTAGTCAGCATGGTTCTGTGATTTCCTTATGCTGCATTCAGCAACATGAGAACAGAAGCAATAGAGGTAGTAGATGATGAGGTAATACAGGGTTGAAACTCGGCAAGACATAATCAGAAATAGGATAAGGGAACAAGAGAATCGAGGATGGAGGATAGTTCAGAGTTGAACTGGCTCACTAAGGGGTATAGATAATGAAGGGGGAAGAGTGTAGACAATGTAATGGTATGGTAGTGCACTGAGGAATGGAGGAAATCAAGGTTATGATAAAAATGAAGGAAAGGGTTGGCTTGGGATCAGAAGGCATAATGACAGAATGATAAAAGATTATAATTAGGCATGGAGTTCTGGAGTCCATGAACATGGAAATGATACAGTTGTAGATGACAGAAGAAAAGAAACAAGCATTTATTATTATATGCCATGTACTTTACAAGTATTCCCTCATTTTCTCTTCAAAACAACCTTTGGAGGTAGGTGCTACTGTTATTCCCATTTTACAGTTAAAGAAACTGAGGGAGACAGAAGTTAAATGATTTGTCCAAGGTTACCCAGCTATAAATGTTTGAGGCCAGATTTGAACTCAGGTCATCCTTGACTCTAGGCCTAGTACTCTATCTACTGTGCCACCATGGTCATGGTCAAGGGTATGATCATTTCTGCACAGAGCAGAGGTTGAGTGGAGCAATAAGTTATTAAAACTAAGTAAACCGAGGATCTCAGAAGTAACAATATCTGATGGAGTATGTTGAGGTCTCCTATTATGTAAGCAGGAGACAGCGAAGAAGCAAAATCCATAACTAGGTACTGAATTCACTGAGCAAAAAAGGAGGTATGGGAGCTCCTTCAGGAGTCCAGGGTTCCATGACTGTTTCATACAAGGCTCTGTGAGGTGGAAAAAGGGAAAGGTCTTGTCCCACACAGCAGCCCTGAGCTGGAGATGCTCTTGGTGCAGGGCCCCACTTGGGTGAGAGGCAGAGAAAGTCTGGAAAGCATTTCTGGCTCAGAGTTCTAAATAGTTTTTCACTTTCTCTTTCTGGCATCGTGCAAATGGACAGGATTTAGTTAATATTTATTGATTTGTAGTGGACAGATGCTGCCTGGGAAAATACAACACAGGATTATCATCATTTTTCTAAGGTAATATCACGATTTATAGGTATCACTTATGTAGGAGAAATCAATCCTTATCCCCTTCATCCATATTAAGCCATCTCTGTGGACAAAGTAGAGAAGAAACTAAAATGAAGTAGGTTCAGAACTACTCTAATGACTGGATCCAAAGAGTAATAACTGACAGGGAGTTTTAGGAGAACACTACAGGATTTCTTCCTTAGCTCAGTTCTGGTCAGTACTTTTATAAATGAGTAAAGCATTTTATAACCATATTCCACATAAAATTCCAAAAGAAAAATCACACCATCAAGATTATATGACATTCGAGAATAGCAGAAGACTTTCATAATTATGGGTGGGAGGAGGAGGAGCAAAGAATTAACTAAATAAGAAACTTAAACTTGATTTCATAAAATTAAAAAGATTTTTCCTTATACCAAATCAATTCAGCTAGAAAAAGAGAAATCATTTAATGGTAAAAAAAAATCTTTGCATAAAATAACACTGACAAAAGTTTGAGGTCCAAAATATACATGAAATTTACATGAATAAATAAGAACAAGAATCACTCTCTACAGATAAGTAATACAAAACTGTCAATCTAAAAAAAAAGATACAAATCACAAATAAAAAAAAACAAAACAGATTAACCAACGTGAGGTTTCACCTCATTTCCAGCAATCTGGCAAAGTATAAAGATAAGATAGGAAGGCAATGTAAATCGGTAGAACTGAGCTGGAAAATAATCTGGGATGGAGGGAAAATCATTAAGCTACCTATAGTGTTTGACCCAATAATACCATTAATGCACGTAAGTAAAAGACAAAATGAAGGGCTGTGCACATGCCACAATATTAATAACAGCACTTATGTAGTAGCTTGTTGGAAACAGTAGATACCCATCAAATGGTTTGACAAACAGAGTATACGAAAATGCAACAGAATATTATGCAGTAGGAAATAATGAATATAAAGAATTCAGAGAAAAATGGGACAACATGTACAAACTGATTATAGTGCCAATGTGTATGATACTCACAGTAGTAGCCTTGGATATGCAGGCATATTTCTAGGGTAAATATGCAAAATATAAACTCTCTTCCTCCCAAAGAAACCAAAACATTTATTCAGATAGCCAATTCCACCATGATAACAAGGAAGTTTTTACACATTACCAACAGAGGGAGTGTGGCCATCCCAAAGCCTTCCCTCGGTCAGGCCTCCTCACAAACAAGCTCTCTTAGGCAAAATGCCCCTCTCTAAATCAGGCTAGCTGCTCTACTCTGCTCTCTCTCCCAGTTCCACCTCCCTCTCTCTTCCTGTTCCACTCTCCATCAAGTTCCTCCCACCACTGGCTCCATGTGACTCAAGGTATGGGTTGGGCCACAACTCAAAGAAGGTCACATGGGCCTGTTAAGGGGCAGGGAAGATCTTCAGATTCCCTTACCATTACACTGATGTAGACAGAAGTAAACAGAACCAGAAGAAAAATATACAGTAATTATGTAAAATACATAGTAATTAAAAGACTGCCAAAAAAAGTCAAATTAAATATTTATTAAAGAACAACTTTGGTCTTGAGGACAAACAGCTCCCTCTTTTTGGAAGGTAAATGGAGTTTACAATGGAGACTTTCAGATAGAGGTACTTTATCAGTTATCTTCACTTAACTTATCATTTTGCTTAATTCTAAAGCTATGGTAGTAGTGATGATTACTAGAAATGATTGTGACATAAAAACAAAAGATATGAATAAAACAACTTAAAAAATGTAAAATTATGATTATGATGGAGGCATAAATGAAGATGTACTGATGACATAAAGCAAGGAAAGAGAGTTAGACTAGTTATGTTTCTTGCCCAGCCTCTGCAGCCATTAACTAGGGAAGTCTCCCCTATGCCATTCAATCTCACTAACTGCTTCTGGGACAAACAATCCACCAAAGCATTTTAAGGCACAGAGAGGAGTAGGAGAATTAAATCACTGACATCTCTTCCTGTCATCAGATTCTAGAAATAGTCTAGGACACTGAGGCCAAGAACCATGGGAAAAGCAGTACTTAACAGACTACCAGGCCTATCTGGCCCCACTTCTGTAGGTCTTACCCAGGGAAAAACAAAACAAAACCAATCCTGTGATGTGACATGGCAACTAACTGCTTGTGCAGCCTCTGCTTCCCCAGAAGTGATAGCTAATGAAGACCTGGAAAAGAAGGTTCCTGCTTCCTCAGCTTTGCCAGAGGGTTGAACATCAGGAAAGCATATGGTTTTATAGTAGAGATTGATTAAAGAAGACGAACTCCTCTGCTTTACTGTTGAACTATAAGAACGATGGAACCTTTCCATCTGCCTTGCAGCTAAAACTTCTTATGTGTTAACTTCACTATTAGAATGTGAGCTTCTTTAAAGTATGGATTGTCACTGCTTTTCAATTTGTATCCCTAATGTTCAACACACTGTAAGCCCTTAACAAATTTTTTAAAAATTATTTCACATACTTGATTCTAAAAAAAAAAATCCCCCTAAATGAGCAAAACACCTAGTGGTTTTAATGCAGTACAATCTTAGTTTAATAGTGTGATGTGGGAACTGAAGAAGGCTATTTGATTAATAGAGTACAATGACGTAATTCTCACGTCCAGTGTGAGAAAAATAAAAATTCCATTGTACTTTTCCCTGGTTAGACTGCATTTTTATTAACAAGGCTAGTCTTAGCAGTCACATCACAGAAAGAATAATGACAATCAGAGAATGTCAATAGCAATGTCAATGGTAAGGCAATGGTTTGAAGATTTGTGGTGTCAGGAACCCTTTATACTCTTAAAAATTACTGAAGACACTCAAAGAGTTTGTTTATAAGCCTAATGCCAAATGCACACTTGCCCAAAAGACTATTTTTTACAGAGAACTTGTACAAGGTAAGCTTTCGCAGGGTGGTCAGCATGTGTGGTATAAGGACACTCCCAAGGTATCTCTGAAGAACTTTAGCATTAACTGTGAGACATGGAAAATGCTAGCATAGGACTGCTCAGCATGGGCACACTTGCCCTTATCAAAGAAGGCATTATATTCCATGAGCAAAGTAGAAATTTCAGAAGCACAAAGGGAAGGTGAACTGCAAAAATCCAGAGCCACCTCCATCGTAAATATCCTAAAAGACCACCGTGCCTGATCTGTAGTAGCACTGCACACCGATCGGCCTCAGCCAAACACACCACGCCCTGACCCTAATCCTGCGACGTAATTACCCTTCTTTGAAAATGAAGGATGAACAACGCTGGAAATTAAGACACATTAGTATTATTATGAAAACAGTTTTGACTTTGTGGATTCTCTGAAAGGGTCTCAGTAGTCTAAAGTAGTATTAAAGTATACTTTGAGAACACCTGTGATAAGGAGTCTATAAACCATTTCATATGAAAATTGGTTGAAGAAACTGGGGATAATTAAGACTAGAGACTGGGATAGTATATTAGATATCTTTGAATATTTAACAGTGTGTCTCAAGTAAGACTAGTTCTGAAGGGCAGACCTATAATCAATATATGTGTGGAAATTATAGGGATGTATATTTTAAATCAATGCCACATAACAAGGTCCTTGTTAAATGTTTACTGATTGATTAATAAATGTTTTTTCATACAACCTCAGGCTAGTTGTCAATATCCAGTTTTCTCCTTTTTTCTTCCCCTCCCCTACCCCATTCAGATTTAATTGCCACTCAACTCTCACTTTTTTGCTTCCTTTCCCCTCAGATTCTGATAAAACCTGGAAAGCTAGAATAAACACACTGGCACTCTAAGCCTCTAGCATGCATCAGCTAAGATTATGGTTGCTATCAGGAATCTACATTGCCTGGAGTCCTTTATCTCTTATCAGGAGCAAAGAATACATAGTGCTATCTATACTACGAGGATTAAGTAACAGAATCAATTCTAAATAAACCTGTCCAGATATCACACTGAGCCAAGTGAATAAATTCCCACAGACTTATAATGAAAATGTGTGTGTGTGTGTGTGTGTGTGTGTGTGTGTGTGTGTGTGTGTGTGTGTATACCTAATAATGAAATTTACTTTCTTCAATTAATAGGTTTGGATGTCATTAAGTAGAATGTAAGAATAAAACAACAGTAGTTATTATTTGTTACCTTTAAAGAGATCATAATGAAGCACTAAGATTCCTTCTTAATTTAGGCTCTACCTAAGAGGTGAAGAAAATTACTTAAATTACACATGGATGTGCCTGTTATTCCTGCTACTGGGGAGACTGAGGCTGCTGAATGAATTGAGCTCAGGAGTTCTGACCAGCAATGTGCTAATAAGTTAACTGGGTGTTTTCATTAAATCTAGTTCCAATATGATAAGTCTAACAACGATATGCCAAGCCTGGAGAGTGAGGGCCACCAGGCTATCAAAGGAGGAGCAAAAAAGCCCATGGTGCAACTCTCATGCTCCCACAATCATCCGTGGGATCAGAGTGGTCAATGTATTTCTAGCTTGGATTAGATATGGAGACTCAGTGTCAAAAATAAATGAATAAACTTCATATGGCTTAAATAAGTGATAACCAATATTTTGCTAACTTCCTTACAATACATTTTTTTGATACTAATGAAAGTATACTTGAAAAAAATCAACTGATAATCTTTACATAATTTTGAAACTTTCAAGGAAAATATAATTGTGAATAAAAATGAATGTGTCCAAAGTTCATTCTTTTAAATTAATTCTGTGAATCTAGTTTAGTCATAATAGGAAAAAGTTGTTTCCCCTGTCTTCGATTTCTGCCAAATAGGTTGAATGACTAGACAATTTGACTCATTTCCTGTGTGAATGGGAAAAAAATGCAAGTAACAGACATAGTCATTATCCAATTAAATAATTAAATGTAAACAAAGAATTCTTAGTTAATTTCTATACCTAGATTATATAATAAATAATGTGTGCCATATATAACATTCCTGGACTTCCTCAGAACCTCATCATTTTGCAAGATTACATCAACCTTGAAACTCACCCCTTCTCAGTACCTTTTGCTCCTGTTTCTTCCTTTCAGAATCTCCAGTTAAGGAGGGCCCTCAGGGCAGCCAATGCATCATTTCTTACCCAGCTGTATTGCTTTTCCCCAGTCCACTTTTCATCTTCCCCATCAGACTGTGATCTCTTTAAGGGCAGGGACTATCTTTTGGTTTTCTTTTTATCTCTAGCACTCAGCATAGTACCCACAACATAGTAAAGGACTAATAAATGCTTACCGATTATTGACTAATAACTTCACAATTTTGATTTCAATATTTTAAAATACTGTATCGTGGTTGGGTGGGAATATAAACTTCTATTAAAGTTAAAGTTATTTATATATACCCTAGTATTACCTTGTTTTATGCAAATAAGAACTATAGAAGGAGGAAAATTAGTCACTGCATTAATTAGTGTACACACATACAAATAAAATATGTTTCTGGAATTCTTACTGTCAACATTATGAAAAACAAATCTGGACGATTTACAGAACCTAGAGAATTAGAATCTATAGAATCTGGAGAATTTTTTCATTTGTTTTATTTCCTGAGATTCCATCAATTGAGATTCATCTGAGTAAGCAATCTAGTTCGTAACAATTTTTTGTATCACGGACAATTTTTGGCACTTTGGTGAAGCCCTTTGCAGGATAATGACTTGTTGTCTACATTCATAATTAAAGGAAATGCTTAATTTCAGTTACAGGTTATAATAAAGATGCTACCCAAGTTCACGGACCCCTAAAATCTATGCCTAGACACTTAATTAAGAACACTTGCTCTAGAAGAATCTGCCAGACTAAAAATTGGTTCGGCTAACACTATACTATACACTAACACTATACTAAGAGAACAGGAACTTTGACTGAAGGAGAAAGAAAATGTTTTTTGGAGTATTCAATACTTTGAGGACTAGAAGAGGCCCTATTAGGCTTAAAGCACTAAGAACCTAGAAAGAAGATTGAGAAGTACAGAAAAGACACAGAAATTGTTAACTATTAAAAAAAGAATGTCTTGCCCAAGAACAGGAAAGAAACTCTCTACTTCTCTTCAATATTTCCAGCTTTCAGGATCTACAACTCAAGATAATACTATTAGTACTATAACTCAAGAGCGTCAATGAGTTAAGTAAGGTTTTATAGGACAGACTGGAAACCTAAACATAACATGTGGTGTTTCTATAGGGAAGTGATTTGGGCACTTCTAACTTACAGGAATACTTTGGGGACACAACCTATTTCATAAATTTGTAATTGTCCTACAATTTATTCCAATCTTCACTGCTCACTTGTATTACTTCTATAACATAATTTATATATAATATATATATAAAACATATACATATATAATATGTATATATGTGCATATGTAATACATGTACACATAGTACACACATATTATATAAAATTATGATCTAGAGATTTAGACCAGAAGGGAAGGAACTCTAATTATCACTGATTTCCATGTTAACTCAGGAAGTTATAGCCCAGTGTTCTATTGCTCTTTTCAATAAAAAATGAAGTATTTAAGTATTAATGACTCCTTTAGTTGCTAAAGCTTACTTAAACTTAAGTATTAATTAGTCATTTATCAACTTAAGCAGATATTAACCTAGTTGCCATTGGCACTAAATAAATGAAGAAGACATGATACTAAGCCTTCTCTGGGTTTTCATTTCCCTGTCTGATCACAAGGCTCAGTGAAACAAAGTTCCCATTAAAGAAACTTTTTATTCTATTGTTGTCCACTTGTTATATTACTGAATCTCAGAGACAGACAGCAGCACCCCTGACATCCACTTCTGAATGGAAACTTTCCAAAGGGAACCTATTAGAAGGCTGCAAAGAGGAGGAAGGAAAAGGAAGAGCTGAGATCTTGAGAGTGGAGAAGGGGAAATGGCTATGATTTTATAACAAAAAGGTATGAATAAACTTTTTCTCCCCTAAAAACTCATCACCACTAGATAAAAGTTCATTCTACTCTTTTATTACTATAATCTATTTATTATAAAGCAATTCCCTAATTAATTGCTTCTCTGCAACTTCCTGCTCTTTATTCAGCTGCTGAGACCAAATAGAGCAAGTTAATTCTTCCACGGCACCTCTTAAAATATTTGAAGACAGCCACCATGTACCACCCAAGTCTTCTTTTCTTAAACACACAATGACCTCTCTACCAAGGTCATCCTGATTCTTCTCCTTTCATTAGTATCAAGTAAGGTATGAAATAAGATGCATGCCAGCCCAAGGTGTTTGCTACGGTCATGGAAGATGTCTTGTGGAATAGAGGAAATGACTGTTTCTAGATGGTAGTGTCCTCTAAATTCTTCTACTTTTAAATGACACTTTTTTTTTTCTGGATTTAGGTCCACAAATTCAATTTCAATTACAATTCAACTAGCTACATTCCTTGGATTTGACACTAACACCATCATGCTCCCAGAAAAGCATGTTGCCAGGAAACCAATTATCCTAGAGATTACAGCTGCTTTCGTATTCCTATCTCCTCAGTAGTCTCTATCCCTTTGACTGGAGGGCAAAGCAAAAAGAAGACCATTTAAAGAAGACCAACAGTCTGGACATTTCTCACCAATTGCACCCCTTAGATTCAACTCTGTTGGCATTATACTCTCTTTCTACTTCCTCCTTTTCTGATGTCTGTTGGATGCTGTAAGCTCCATGAGTGGAGGGACTGTTTTTCTTTTTCTTACCTGTATTCCCAGCACTTAGCATAGTGTCTAGTACACAGCAGACACTTAATAAATGTTTACTGAATTGGTGATACTGTGCCTTTTGTAATATTATAAGGCCTCCTTCACTGAGACTCATAATTATTTTTTAAAAAATTAGCCTAATAGTTCATACAAGAAAAACTAAACAGATGAAAATGCCCATTGGACAGAATATGACAGGTAAAAGTGGTTGACCGGTGAAGAGGGCCTAGATCTATACAAAAGGAAGAGAGTGAGCTGGATGACATCTGAAAAACTGTAGTGTTTCAAAAAATCCAAAGTGCAAACTTCCATCTTTTTCAAACACATGTTCTCATGGCATTTTTTTAATAGTTGCAAATTTTGGAATACTACAGTCTCTAATAAATCAAAGTCACAGGTGAACCAAAGTGTATTGGAAAGCTATATAAATATGATGCATTTTAAAAAATCAAAATTTTAAGAAAATGGCACAAAGGCTGAGAAAATGCATGTTCATCCTTTGCTGCTGAAGAAGAACATGCCATCAGAGAAATAATGACATGACTTGCACTTGACTTTGTTTTGAGTGAGGGAGGGCTGTGCAGGTCATCAGCCTCACTTCTCCTCCAGAGCCTTCTGAATCCAGTGACCAGATATTCATCAGGATGCCTGGAGATGACCCAGGATGAGGCAATTGGGGTTAAGTGACTTGCCCAAGGTCACCCAGCTAGTGAGTGTCAAGTGTCTGAGGTGAGATTTGAACTCAGGCCCTCCTTATTCCTGTACTGGTGCTCCATCCACTTCACCACATAGCTGCGCCGACCAAGAAAATGTATGATCAGAAAAAAGATGGATCTCCTGTGATGAGAGTGAGATGATAACGAATGGACAGATTAAGTAACCATTGGTATTTACAAAATATACAAAAGACCTAGAATGGGGCCTTGAGCACTTTGGATGAATCTTGAAGGGAAGAACAGAACACAACAAGAACAAAAGTCACAAAGGAAGAAAAATCATATACGGGTTATAACAGGGGATACTGGAGGAATTCTTTATTTATTATTATTACCTTTAAAAATGAGGTGCAAAACAATATAAAAACCTCATAAAACAGACCCAAATCAAATAAATGCAGACTTACCTATGGACATAGTACTGAAAAGGGCTGGATCAACAGCAGGAATAGTCTGTGTAGTGGGTTGGATGGTACTACCTGTTACACCTGAAAATCAATAAAGTAGAAATAGATATGAAAAGTATCAAACTCTTAATTATAAACTTATAAAACATGAAAGCAATCATATAGAAGTTTTACTTTGTTACCTAACTATACTCACTGACTTTAGTGGATTTTGATTTGATGTATTTGATGATGAAGATATATGGTAAAGGGGTAAAATAAACTTTGAGAATTTCTATGTATTTTTTGGTAGAGAGCTCCTGATTGTGTATTTTTTTTCATCATACATATGTAGTTATTTCAAATATGCAGTTATTTCAAACTGCTTTTGAGTTGTAACTGTAGATGGAAAAACTGAAGATAGAAAAAAAGCCCTTTTAATTTCTTGGCTACACTGTTATCACTTTGTATTTTGTGAATATATTTATTTTCATTTACTTGATCTACTATTGCATTCTTTATTTCTAGTTGGAAACTGTTAAAAATATCACATCATCTTAGTAACTGCCCATTTTGTTTAATGGGAAGGTTAATTGGTGTTAAAAACATTCAAGTAAAAGAAAGGTAATCATCTCCCTAATTATGCACATATGATTAAGTAAGCTCCGTTGAAAACAAAGGAAGAGGACCCTCTTTTCCCCCAAAACCAACAAAATAAAAGTGACCAAATAAGATAGTGTATACTGAGTAGATCATAAAGTTATATAAATGTATAAATTATTACTAATTTTAAGGTGGACTACTGAACTATATATCCTTTCAAAATTCAATCTGTCTCAAACTGCCATTACTGAATTAAATACTAATTTAGGACTGGATTTTGACGCAAGAGGTGGTTGGTAGGAGGTAATAATGTGAAGGTAGAGAGGAAATGAGAAAGCAGATCAGGGAGAAAAGCCAAACCGGACAGTTTGTATATAGAAATGTTCCAAGCAAACAGTTTGAGAGTCACAATCTCAGGTAGGATTATTAAAATTCTAGAAAAACGGTTCCAGAGTATGTTACGGTTACAAGTTCTTGGCATATAAACATACTATGAAACTTATCCAGTTTTATTGACATATAATCTGGAATAAAATTCCTAAAACTATAAAGTTCAAGAAGTGAGGTCAGCAAGAAACTATGCCATTTAATAACATGACGCTGATATTTATGTAAAGTAGATATCTGTGTATACTCTTTATGGACAACACTCTACATACAGACTTATCATGAGTTTGCTCTGGTACTTAACAATACTGCAAAATACAATGATACATATATATTTAACCTAAATCCCTCGTTACCACTTAAGCCCATTAATACTTTCCTAAAAAGTTCATAATAGGAATTCAAATAGGAAGCTCTAAGCCCCTTTGATTTATTTTGATGTTGACAATACTGAGACCTTGAAATCATCTTATTTTCTAGGTGTTAAATGTGGAACAAGACTCAGAAAGACAGGAGAAGAGAGAGTTGCATAACTTGATGAGTATGTATGAGGAGTATGAGTGAAGAGGAAAGGAAGATCCTAAAGATTTTTATGGACAAAAAAATACTTCCCTTGAAGCCATTTCAGTAGCTGAAGGATAATAAATCTCTATCATAATGTAACTGTAATGGAAAGCCGACTTATACAAAAAGTTTATTGACTGTTTTTTAAACAGAATCAGAGGGCAGTTAAGGGTCTTTGGAGATTGTCAGGTTCTGTTCTTTAGGGAAAGTTTCTATTTAAATCAACACAAACAGATATGGAGACATACACGTACATTACGTATGTGTATGTAGATATATGTTTATATACATATATATGTGTATGTATGTATATACACATGCATATATACACATACATATATAATTATAAAGGGAATTCTTTGTTGTCACTTAACAATTCATTCTAAAAAGTGTTAGATTTGAAGTCAGAGGATCTGGGATTTGAGTCACTGGGTCACAAATCTGGAGCTATAAGAGACATGAGAGGTCAAGTTCAACTTAGTCATTTTATGGATGAAGAAACTGAAGCCCAGAAATATTAAGTAATATGAACAAGTTCTAACAGCTAGCAGTATCTAAGGTGGGACCCACATATTGTTCCCAGGTAAGCTTTATTTGAACCCAGGCACTCCTAACTCAAACTGACTTTGCCTCTCTCAAATCTACCAGTTATGACTTGGGTGACTTTACGCCCTCTCTTAGATTCAGTTTCCTCATTTGTAAAGTATTGGATAAGATGTTCCTTAAGATCCCTTCTAGTTTCAAGTTTATGATCCTATGATTCTGTACTATGTGAAAAAGGCAAGCTACCGGTTGGCATATTGCAAGAAGTGTTATGATGGATATAGAGTCAATCGTCAACATTTGTGAATTTAAATTTTGTGCCTTCAAACATTCACATGATTTTATTAGTTAACCTCATTTTCAATTCTGAGTTGGCAACTGTGCATGTTTGTGCCTATGCATAGTACAGAAAAAAATGAGCCATGATTGCCATAAGTTTATATCTACAAAAAGGAGGAAAATATACATAAGGACTTGTGAATCCACTTCAAAAAGTGCTAAAGTAACCTTTCAAGTGCTAATGGGGAAACTGAAAAAATGGAAAAGTGGCTAAGTTTGTGTGTAAATGAGATATTCTGATCCTGAATATCCTGCCTCCCCTACTAGCCTGTGCTGCTGGGCTCCCAAGCATCCTGGTAGGGCCTAGCAGAGAAGGCTACTGGGTCAAGCTAGCACAGGCAGGAGTTCCTGGCTTGAATGGGGACTCATACTGAGGCATGTGCTTTTCACTGAGGAACAAACAGTTTAACCACAGAGCCAAAAGGGAGAGCAGTTCTCCCTTTTCTTTCTTTTTTAACCTTAAGGTTCTTCTGGCATAGCACCCCTAGCCTCACCCTGAACAGTATGAGGGTTGCCTCATATTGTTATTTCACAGTTACTTTTTTAGAAAAAGTGAGTATCATCAAAATTAATGTTTTTCTAAATAAAGAATTATATGCAGAAAATGTATTTTCAGAAATCTCTAGTGAAAGATTATAGATTTTTGGTGATTATGGGAACCTAACCTCCTATTTTCTTTAAGTTCAATGTACCAACATTTGTGGTTTGTTTTTTTTTACTTTTGCACTGTTTTCCAGGAATGTTACTTCTCCCTGCCCCAAAAGTTGAGGATTATTTTTAATCTCATGAACATTGCAATATAAGCACATACATTCACAAACTTCTGACTAGAAGGTTAAAAAAATTATTTCCTTCTTCCTATAAAATATCTGCAGTCATACAACTAAACCTCGGAAATAATGTCTTTGCAAATACCTTGGATGTCATAGATTCAACTATTCAAATTTGTTAGTAAGCATGTATTACATGCAAGGCACAGAGAGATACACAAATATATAAAAAGGTATATATAAAAAGAAAACAATCTTGGTAATCAAGGAAAACTCTCCTTCCTACTATTTTCTAGTTTGTGAAAAGAAGCACACTGTGCAGGGATTCCTCTCTCTTCAAATGTACTTTAACATTTCAAAGGTTTTATAATTTCATCAGTAAGTAAACCACCTCCATTGATAAAGATTGCAGTCTCCTTTATATTTTAGCAGACAGTGTTCACAAGAGTTGCTGGGTCCAAAAATTTCATTACACAAGGCCAACCTGGTGAGGAGTTTCTCCAAACTTAGCTGAACTTAGCAGACAATATGTATCCATATCTATATGATCTTCCCTAAATAAAGTATGGAGACCCAAAATATGCCCCTTCACTTCAAGAAAGCAAGCTATTCATTCATGCCTTGCACAAGAGTTAAAATAAGGGCAAGCTTCAGTGTGGACTAAAGTAGTTCCAAGAAAGCTGCATAAATTCAGTGGAACTTGAGGTAGGTCTTGAAAGAGAAGGAGGATCCAAGCTGTCAGATCCACAGGAGGGTTGGCTAACCTTGAGAGGATACTCCTCTCCATGTATGCTGTAGAGGAAGGGGGTGGGGAGAAACAACCTAAGCAAAGTAAAGATAGTAGGACGCCTATGCTGATGTCCTGAAGTAAAAGAAGAGAGCAGAGGAAATAAATCTGGATTGTTCAGGTGGGGTCAGAAGTTGAAGGGTTTTGAATATGATATGGTATGGTATGTTGATTCTTAAAGACAACAATAACAAACCTGATAACGAGTTTTTAATCTATAGAGGGAAGTAACAGTATTAAAAAGATAGCATTAATTACAGAAAAGTCATCTCAGTTACTTGCATTTGGATTTTATCACTAAAACTTTCATAAATATAGGACTAGAAACAATTTGTTTCAAAAGAGAAATAATATCCTCTACATCTGGTATATTTGCTGCTTTAAGTTCTAAAGGAAAACACTTCACTTGTTTAAATAGTCTATCTTTTCTCCCTGTCGCCCTCCCTCTAACCTCCCTCTGCCACCAACTTTTGGTGGTGGAAGTAGAAACTGTATATTAGTACCTACTATTCTTCTCAGATATCTTAAGGATTTCCCTTTGATAAAAGTGCATCCTGAACTTTTATATGAGAGAAAGTAAATCATTCTTAAAATGAGAAAGAGGGGAAACATCTGTTACATTTATAAATTTTAAAAAGTTTCATATTTATATCAAGCAATTATGACCAAAGGTTCTTTACTACCTTAAATATAACTATGAAAAGGTGAAAGGTAAAAGACAGAAATAAAATCTGAATAGAATTTAAAATTACAAACTCCAGGGCAAAACTATATTTTCAAAATTTTAGGTTTAGATTTATAACAAAGTTTAGTCCTTAAATTCTCAAAAAGGTTGAAGCAATATTTTTTCTCTCAAAATTAAAAAAAAAAAGATACTCAAATAACTTTTCTTTTTTTGAATGGCTGAGTATACAAAGAGGGAAAGAAAAGGTCCACACTGCTGAAAACTGCCTGTAAGTATTCAAATGAAATGATTCCTAAGGATCAGTTTTTAGTATGTATTGTATATTTTTTTTGGGACAAAGGCATTTTAATTAAGACACCTGCATTGACACTTCTGGGAATATCTAACTCCTATTATTCTTGAGTAAATTATAGGATAAGTCATCACAGTAAGGAAAAGAAAAAAACTAATCAATAAAAACCCTACCCAAGGCATACTTTAAGTGTGCCCAATAATACTACTCTGAGATTTTTTTTTGCAACTTTTTCTTCTCTCAGGTTACTCAAAATTTAACCCACATATTCAAATGAAACTGCTTTGTTCATGATCTCTTGATTGCTGAACTGAATGATCTTTTCTCAGTTCTAACCCTTCTTGACCTCTGGAGCATCTGACATTGCTGATCACCTCTCCTGGATACCCTCACCTTTTGGGGTTTTTGAGATACTAATTCCCTTGTATGTCTGGCTGACCTTTAGTTTCCTTTCTTTGTTCATCTGTATCATGATCACTAACTATGGGTGTCCTGCAAGGGGGTCTATCTTAGGCTCCCTTCTTTTTTTTCGCTCTATACTCTCATTTGGTAATTTCATATGCTACTGTGGGTTCCATTATCATCTCTGTATAGATGATTCCCAGATTTATATTTCTAACCCTATTTCTCCTGAATTCCAGTACCATGCCTTTCAGAGAAGTCAACATGCATTTATTATTATTGCTATTTAATCCACTAAATAAACATTTATTAAGCAATTACTGTGTGCCAGACACTATGTTATTTCTGGGGACACAAATATATAACAGACCAACTTCTGCACCCAAGGAATTTACTTTCTACCAACTTAGAAAGGTCTTGACAATTTTGCCAAGTACCTTATAATAGATTATTCCATCTAATCCCAATTACATCTTATGATTTCATTGATATAGGGAGTTCCATATGAATTCCCACTTTACTATAACTAGTGCTTTCTCTGTAATTTATAGGCTCTCAAGATTTCCCCCCACAAAAGATATAAAATAGTGCCTCAAGTCAAACATAGAGCAGTAAAAATAAATAAGAGTAGGGGCAGAACAATCTGAAGAAAAACCCCAGGACAAGGTTTAGTCCCGATGAAGCGTAAACACCACTAGATGCTAGGACTGTTTAAACAACAAGCAGCAAGTCCAAGGGTTAGCTGGGTTGGGAGGCTGCCTTGGCCTGAGCCACAGAAACTTTACCCTCAGGACAGTGAGGAGAGTTGGGCATCTGAGCTGGGGAAGAATGAAGCAACCTTTGCTGACAAGGAACTCTAGCTATGCCCACAGCCTAGGGCAAGAAGGAACCAGAGTAAGATTGGTGAGTGTAGAAGCAGGGAGCACTGGCTGTGGGCACTTACAGTTATGGGCTGGTTCCAGGCCAAAGGGCAGAACTGAAGGAGGATCTGAGGCCAGAGGCACCATTCCCCCCACACCCCAGGACTAGAGGTGATTACAAAAACTAAGCTATCACAAATAAAAAAAAATACACAGGAAAGGAGAAAGAATTCAACCATAGTTACTAAGGAAATAAGGAAGACGAGGGTTCATCTTCAGAGGACAGTGAAGTAAGGAATCCCTCTTCTACCCCAAGGAGTAATATCAAATGGTCACCTGTCCAAAAATAATTCATCCAAGAACTTAGGACTTTAAAAATCAAATGAGAAAGAATGAGCAAAAACTAAAACAAACAAACAAAAAGAAACAATCCAAGAAAAACAAGATTAGGAAAAGAAAGTCAACCAATTAGAAAAGGAGATTCAGAATATTTTTTAATAATGAATTTACTTTTAGTTTTCAATATTCACCTCTACAAGATTTTGAGTTTCAAATTTTTTCCCTTTTGCCCACCCCAAGAAAACATGCATTCTGATTACCCCTTCCCCTAATCTGCCTTCCCCTCTATCACACCCCTGCCTTTTCTTATCCCCTTCCCCTCTATTTTCTTGTAGGGCAAGATAGAGTTCTACACACTATTGCCTGTATGTTTTATTTCCCAGTTGCATGCAAAAACAATTTTTAACATTCATTTTTAAAACTTTGAGTTCCAACTTCTCTCCCTTCCTCCCTCCCCACCCATCTCCACTGAGAAAGCAAGCAATTCGATACAGGTTATACATGTGTAGTCTTGCAAAAGATTTCCGTAACAGTCATGCTGTGAAAGACAATGTTTCCCTCCATCCTATCTGGCTCTCCCATTTATTCTATTCTCTCTTTCAACCCTGTTCCACCTCAAAAGTGTTTACTTCTAATTACCCCTCCTCCCATTTGCCCTCCCTTCTATCATTCCCCTACCTTCTGCTTATCCTCTCCCTCCTACTTTCTTGTAGTGTAAGTAGATTTTCATACCAAATTAAGTGTGCAAGTTACTCCCTCCTTAACCCAAACACAATGAGAGTAAGGTTCATTCTTTCCCTCTTACCTCCTCCTGTTCCCCTCCACTGAAACACCTTTTCCTTGTCTCTTTTATGAGATAATTGACCTCATTCTATTTTCCCCTTTCTTTTCCCAATATATTCCTCTCTCAACCCTTAATTTTATTTTTAGACATCATCCCTTCATAGTCAACTCACCCTGTGCCCTCTGTCTATGTGTGTATAATCTCTCCAACTACCCTAATACCGAGAAAAGTCTCAAGAGTTACAAAGATTATCTTTCCATGTAGGAATGTAAACATTTCAACTTTACTAAGTCCCTTATGATTTCTCTTTCCTGTTTACCCTTTTCCACAATACTCGAATTGTTTCTTTCTGGCTGCTTGTAATATTTTCTCCTTGACCTGGGAGCTCTCGGATTTGGCTACAATATTCCTAGGAGTTCTCTTTTTGGGATCTCTTTCAGTATCTATTTTACCCTCTGGTTCTAGACTATCAGGGCAGTTTTCCTTGATAAATTTCATGAAAGATGATAACTAGTCTCTTTTTCTGATCATGACTTTTAGGTAGCCCAATAAATTTTAAATTGTCTCTCCTGGATCTATTTTCCTGGTCAATTGTTTTTCCAATGAGATATTTCACATTGTCTGTGATTTTTTCATTCTTTTGGTTTTGTTTTATAATTTCTTGATTTTTCATAAGGTCATTAGCTTTCATCTGTTCCAATCTATTCTTTAAGGAATTATTATTATTTTTTTAAAAATAAATTTATTTAACTTATTACATTCATTTTCACAAGATTTTGGGTTCCAAAATTTTCTCCCCATTTGTCCCCTCCCCCCTCCCTGATACACTGGACATTCTAATTACCCATATCACCAATCTGCCCTCTCTTCTATCATCCCTCCCTTCCCTTACCCCATCTTCTCTTTTGTCCTGTAGGGCCAGATAACTTTCTATTCCCCATTACCTGTATTTC
>CM053770.1:423226142-423279390 GCA_028658325.1 Potorous gilbertii | reverse complement strand
GATTTCTGAGAGTCCTATCCACCCCCTGGCCTAGATCCGCCCAGCAAGTGCTTGGGGTCTGGGATTCAAATGCTGCTCCCCAGCCTCAGGGCTTTTGGCAGCAGGCCTGACTGCTCTTCAATGGGAACTTATCTGCTGGTTCTCAGGTGGGGGCAGGGCCGCCTCTCAGGCTCAGTTCCCTCAGGGGGTTTATGCAGAGATCTTTTGTAATGGAGCTGGGGTGGAGCTCCTGCCTGGTCTTCGGACCTCCTGAGGGCGTCCGAGTCCCGGAGATATACCCCGCTCCCCTCTCAGCCCGTCTCTCTCACTGACCTGTGTGTCTGTGGGTGGAGGGACCTTCTCGGCCGCCCAGAGATTCAGGTCTCTGAAGCCTGCTTGGGTCTGCTGGCTCCTCTCAGTGCCGGGTGGCTGGGCAGAGCTCCGCAGCCGGGGCTTGGGGAGGGGAGCGCTCCGCAGGGCAGGACTCCGCTCCCGTGTCCAGGGTACCTTTGCGGTTGGTTTTTCAGGGCTCTCTGCAGCAGAAATCTCCTTCACTGTGTTGCTGCGTGGCTTCCACTGTTCCAGAATTTGTCAGGAGTTCTTTTTACAGGAAATCTATGGGCTGTGGATTCGGAGCTAGCAAATGTGAGTCTTTCTACTCCGCCATCTTGGGTCCGCCCCAAGGAATTATTTTTTTCAATGAGCTTTTGGACTTCCTTTTCCATCTGGCCAAATCTGCCTTTTAAGGCATTCTTCTCCTCATTGCCTTTTTGGATCTCTTTTGCCATTTGGGTTACTCTATTTTTTAAGGTGTTATTTTCTTCAGCATTTTTTGGAGTCTCTTTTAGCAAGCAGTTGGCTTGGTTTTCATGATTTTCTTGCATCACTCTCATTTCTCTTCTCAATTTTTTCTCTTACTTGATTTTCAAAATTCTTTTTGAGTTCTTCCATGGCCTGAGACCAATTCATACTTTCCTTGGAGGCTCTGGATGTAGGAGCTTTGACTGTGTGGTCTCCTGGTTGTATGTTTTGATTTTCCTTGTCACCAGCATATGATTCTATAGTCTGATTTTTTTTCCTTGTTTTTGCTCATTGTCCCAGTCAATTACTTGACTTTTGAACTCTTTGTTAGGGTAGTTCTCTCCTTCTGACTGGGAAGCATACTGTCAGCAGCTTGATTCCCCCTGTCCCTCCCCCCGCCCCATCCCCTAATCTGTGGGCCTAGAGCTCCAGAAACAGCCACTACCACTGCCCCTGCCACTGCCCCTGCCATGGGCTCCTCTGCCTCTTGCCACGCTGGGGCTGGGGCCAGACTACTTTCCTCTTTCACACAGGTCTGATAGGTTTTTTCCACTGACCTTCCAATTTGTCCCCAGTGTTTTGGGGTCCTGAAGTCTGGAAACTGTCACAGGTACCAGTGGTTCAGTCTACCTGAGGCCTGCTCATGTCCCATTTGTGCCAGTGTGGCCCACACTGGACTGTGCTCTACTCCTAGCCCAGTGCAACAGATGCTTCCTGACAACCTTCCAGGCTGACTTGGGCTGGAGGGCTGATTCCCTCCATCATTCTGTGGGTTCTGCAGCTCCAGAATTTGTTTAGAGTCATTTTTTAAAATAGGTATTTGGCTGGGTTGTGGGGAGAGCTCTAGCAAGTCCCAGATTTTACTCAGCCATCTAGGCTCCGGTGGAGATTCAGAATCTTATGGAAGAAGACAATTCCTTGAAAATCAGAATTGGGCAAGGGGAAGCCAGCAAAGTTTAAGAGATGAAGAAATAATAATAAAAAAGAAATGAAAAAAATAGAAGAGAATGTGAAAGATCTCATAAGAAAAACAACTGATCTGGAGAACAGAGCAAGAAGAGAAAATAATTGAATAGTTGGACTCCCTGAAAGCTATGATCAAAAAAAAAGAAGCTTGATACAATAATAAAAGAAATAATCAAAGAAAATCATTCTGAAACTTTAGAACAAGAGGAGAAAATAGAAACAGAAAAAAATTCACCAATCACCACCTGAAAGAGATCCTATGGAAAAACTCAAATCAAATTCTGAAATCCCCAGATCAAGGATAAAATATTATTAGCAACAAGAAAAAAACAATTTAAATACAGTACCAAAATTAGAATTACTCAAGATCTAACAGGTCTTGAAATACTATATATTAAAGAACAAAAGAACTGGAGTTCTGGTTGAAAACACTGCATGCAGCAAAGTTAAGCATAATGTTGAATTTTAAAAAAAAGAACATTTAATGAATTGTCAGACTTTAAGAATTTGTTAAAAAAACTAACCAACCTGAACTTAACACAAGATTCGACATATAAGAGTCAAGAGAAATGTAAGGTATATACCAAAGATTAATTACAAGGGACTCAATAAAGACAGACTGTTTACCTTTTTATGTATGTAAAATTTAAAACGTATGTCTACAATTGCTATTACTAACCTGTTAATTCATAAGAAAGACTGGGGAAGATCTGAGTATGATATGACTTGAAAAAGTAAAACTTTTTAGGAACAGCTAAAAAGACTAATTATCTTATACAAATGAGGTGCAGGGGGAAGAAATGATACAAAGGAATTCATCTGGGGAGGAGGGCTATTAGTTCTGGAAACCTACTTTTATCAGGAATGAGTTCAAGAAGGAACAATATATATATATCTAGAAAAGTAAATTCAGAAATAAATAAAATGCTAAGGGGATAGGGAGGAGGGAGGGGATGAGAAGAAATTTCCAGAGGGAGGCTGAGGGAATAAGTTAAAGAGGGATATAGAAGGGTATTTAGATTAATGGGAATTAATGGGATAAGGGAGTGATCTTTATAGGGGTGGTAGGTTAAGTAACAGGAGGTGGTGAGAAATAAAGTAGAGGAGTCAGGAGGGATAGAGAATAAAGAGATATACACAAACAGAGAAACAAAGATCAGGAGTAGAATTTATTAGGGAAAGTAAGTCTATATATGCATATATGTGTATGTATATATTTATATCTCTCTGTAAATACATCTACCCTTAAGTGCAGCCTCTTGGCGGGGCGGGGCGGGGAGGAAAGGGAAGAAAGAACGAAGTAAAAAGTGCAGAGAGGTTAAGCAACTTGCCTAGTGCCACATGGCCACTATGTGTCAGAGGAAGGACTTGAACCTAGGTTTTTGAAACTCTGTATCTTTAGCATGATCCACTAGGCCATTGTCAGGCCTGTATGTCCAGGTCTTTAGATCTTGACCAAGGGAAAGACTGCACTTGGAACCTGAGAGACTGTTTCAAGGTATGTATGGAATGAGTTCTACCATACTTGAAGTAAGGCTAAAGATGAGAAGGATAAGGTGCTGCTAGTCTCAGAAATCTCTCCTCACCTAGTTGTTGGAAGTTTAAAAAGCTCAAGAGACAAAATTTCTGTGTAATTAATAATTTTATTAGCTAGCATCATATTAATAAAAGGGTCAGTGATATTCTCAAATGCCAAAAACGAATCACGGTCGTGGGCTCACAGTTTACATGTTCTTGGAAGAGTGGATGTTCTCTACTCTTCCAAGGATGGCAATAAACTCCAATTGGTTAATAATTAATGAGAGAATATTACAATGAGAGGTGAAACTATTCCAATGAGGAGTTAGGGATGTAAGTTTGATTATATCATTTACTTCCAATTCATCCAATTCATCTAGGAAATCTAGACAAAGAATCTAAGCCCCCAAGGCTTAGATCACTAGAAAAACCAGCACAATCTAACCCAAGGAGAAGACAGGCTGGAAGTTTGACCTTCAATTATATCCCCTGTAAGGGTTAGGTATCAATACCTAGATTGAGGAGAATGTTAATAATATCTATCATCATTCCTGTCCTACAGAGGTTGAGCTTCAAAATGAGGTCTTCAGAAAAAGGGGAAACTCTGGATCTCCCCAAATAATTGATTATCAATAATCATTTCTCATTGTGTAACTGCAGATCACTCACTCTTTTTGATTCCCTTCTGTGCTTTCTACAGACCAAAGTCAAATGGAGTCTTCTTGCTTTCTCTAGTTAAATCTAGTTAACTGTGAGCTCCTGAGATGAAAAATCACTAGAAAAACCAGCACAATAATTAGGCATATGTTAGGCAAATATATGATAAGAGATTACTTCTAATGGGTGAGAGAAGCAGCTCAGATATGCCAAAAAGGCTTTTTATGTTTCTCTTAACTCCTATGTTTGAATTTCAAAGTTTCTGTGCAGCTCTGATCTTTTTATTGGAAATGCTTGGAAGTTCTCCATTTCATTAAAAAATGATTTTTCCCCATTGAAAGATTATATTTAATTTTGTAGTAAAGTTATTCTTGGCTTTAACCCTGTGGAAAATCACACTCCAAACTCTATGTTCTCTGATGATGGTGGCTTCTAAGTCACATATGATTCTGATTGTAGCTCCTTGGTACCTGAAATCTTTCCTTCTGTCTGCCTACAGTAATTTTTTTCTTTGGCTGGAAAGTTCTGGATTTTGGCCAGGATGGTCCTGGGAATATTCATTTTGGGATTTCTTTCAGAAGACTTGATTTTTTTGATATACATTTTGACCTCTGGTTCTAAGAGATGTGGGCAGTTTTCTTTTATGATAAGTTAAAATATGATTTTGAACCTTTTTTGGGGGGGTTCATAAGTGTTCAGGTAGTCTAATGATATTAAACTTCTTTCTCTTCAATCTGTTTTTCTAGCTAGCTGTTTTTGCTATGCTTTTCTATATTCTTTTTTTTCCATCTTTCAACTGTATTTCTTGTTTTTTCAGAATCATTGGCTTCTATTAGCAGGGAATTTGTTGCCTGGGAAAGGTTTTGTAACTTTTGTGCCAAGATGTTAATTCCTTTTCCAATGCTTTCTTCCACAGCTCTTAATTCTTTTCAATTTTTTCCTCTAAAGCTCTCGCTTCATTTATATATATAAATATATATATATATTTTTTATCTCTTACTTTTTCTATTTTAGGAATACTAGTTGAGTTTGAATCTAAGCTGGGTTGTTCCCTGAGGATTTGCCATATTGTTTTTTTTTCAGTCTATCAATGCCTCTAATAATTCTTAATTTTTTTGTGATTTATGGGTATTTTATAATTAGGACACATGTGAACTGTTCTTTATAAGACAATTAATATTATTTAATTTATAAATATTCTTACTAACATTTTTAATAAGCCTATTTTCAATTTATTCTGTATTAATACAGTCTTTAAAATTCATTAGTAAATTTTATTATAAAAATTTATTATAAATTTTTCTAAGGCTTACTCTCTCACATGTTTTTCTAAAACATTCTGGATCACCAAAGAATTATATAGTCTGTTTTTATTAAGTACGTTTGCTACAAATCCAAAGCTAGCACCAAGAAAGGTAAAATATGGATCCAAGCATGATAAGAGAAGAAATTATTACACTAAATATGTTTATACTTTTTCTTAATGCTTTATTATATTATTATTAAAATACACAAAGAAAACTCATTAAATAACAAGACTAATATTATGAGGGAAAACTGAATCCACCAAGGGAATAGTAAATTTATTCATATTAAAAAAATTGAAAAACTCAGACTATCAAAAGGTCCTTAGACAAAACCTAGCAACAAAATCTGGCACTCAGATACGTATACATTATGTTACTTAAACACATACAAAGTGGAGTGAATATGTGCTAAATGACAATGAACGTGCAAAAATACAAATTAGATGTAACAGAAGTTGTGAATAGCAGAAATAGTGACATCTTTAATGGGAGAATAAAATAAAAAAAAAGCCCTGTTATACCTTCATCTATCCTTTGCTTTCGTGTTTGAAGAAGTGAACTTTGAACTTGCGCTCTTGATCCCATCTCCACCTAACTTCTCTTATTGTCAGTCTTTTCCTTTCTACTACTAGCTCCTTCCTGGATGCCCAGTCCCTTTTCAACGTGCATCACTGGGTGGTTCTATCATATACCTCTCACTTCTTATGTCTGAGTATCCCTCAAAATGCTATCTCCATGTTCTTCTTTCTCTGAAATAATCTCTTGATGATTTTATCAGCTTCCATAGGGTTCAATTTCCAACTCTATGCAGATGACACACAGACCTATAAATATAGTCTTAATTTCTCTCCTAAATGCCAGGTCTGCGTAAATGCTTATGTTGAATGTTACTCACTACCTTGATGATCTAATGGTATTGCAAACTCAACATGTCTATAACAGAGCATACCACCCTTTCTCCCTAAACTGATTCAACCTGTAAATTTTCTTATCTCTGGCAAGGGCACTAACATCCCCCGAGTCACTTCAGTTTGAAATCTCAAGTCATTAACAATCTTTTGTATTCCCTTGTTCCCCAAATCTTATCAATTTGCCAAATCTTGTTGATACTGACTTTCTTTCTTTCACCCTTTTCCCTCTTTCCATTTATCACCATCACCACCTCTTGAGATTACTGTAATTGTCTCCTAATTTGTTTTCATGCTTCTGGTTTTTTCCCTCTTCAATCCACTCTCCACACAGCTGCCAAAATAATCTTTTCAAGGCACAGACTTGACCTTGTTGTCTCCTTCCCCTAAGCCCTGAACAAAAAGAAATTGTAATAACTCTTCATTCCCTCTACTAGGATGAAAGATAAAATCTAGCTTCTACCAACTACTTATTTTTTGAATCCAAATACAGTGTTTTTTTCTACTCATCAGAGTATATTGCTTCTCTATAGGAAGGCCTGGAAGTGACTTATACTGGAGCTTAGAAGGAATTTGAGCATCTCGAAGTACAACAGAAGAACAGATCAGCGCTTATCCCTCTCCTCCTCCTTTCCCAGTAACAAACCCTCCAGGTGACAAATAGTAGAGAGGAATAAATAAGGTCAAGAGGTTAAAGATCTATAAAAATTCAGAATATCTACCAGTATATTCATCATAATGAAACCATAATGAACACAATTTAATCTTTCAGATAGTAATTTGTGATCACTACTATTTTCAATAACTGTATTTTTATAAAATTAGGAATGCTAAACAATAAGACCTTTTGTTTAACAGCATCCTAGATACCAAAATTTATGATAAATATTTTCAGATATTTTAAATTTCCTACCTGTGCTATGAGGAACTTCTGCTGGTGTATTAGCTGGTGCATGAGCACCTGGTGGAATATGTATTCCTGTATAACTGCTTGATGGCATGTTGCTTGGGTCATAAGCTGAAGATGACCGTTGGGGTGGGTGAGTGGGTAGGGGAGAAGTCCCAGCTTCTTCATTTTCTTCATCTGTTATGAAATACACAGGTTAACAAGGTGAAACTTTAAAGACAGTAATAAAAAAGCAGACTTTACTATAATAAGTCAATTGCTTGCTTATAATCTATAAACAAACTTTATTTAATGATGCCAGCATGGTGCATCAGCTACAAACTCCTCCATGTAGTACAGAGCTGCACAAAAAAACTGTTAGAATCCTGTGGAAACCTGAAATTTAGATAAGACAGGGTTAGATGTACAGCATGGTACAAAGTAGCCCTAGGACAATGGAAGAAAGGTTCTGAGAAGAGTTCAGTGAGGGAGCCCTGGAATCCCACAGGGAGAAATACTCTAGGTAGATGGAGGAGGTAGTAGATAAAGGCTTTGGGAATAATGGGGGGAGTACGTAAAAATAGTCTGAAGAGAAAGGGAAGGAAGACTGATATAGAAGTTAAACTTAAAAGGAAGGGATGAGGAGAAGTATGGAGGAGGAATGGTGTTAAAGAAGTAGGTCAGGATAGGTAAAGGAGTCTTAAGCAAAACAAACTCCAGTGTTGGAGGTGGGTGTAATTAAGGAAGAAAGTAAAAACATTAGGGAAAGAGGAAGAGAAGGGAGAAAGGGAGAAACAGGCTCTTTCATTTATAGATCACCAGTGTCAGTTTAGGCATACTCCTTGTCTTTTACCATTTTCTTTTTATTTGTAAAGGTAGGGAGGGGGTGGAGAGGCTAAGCACAGGGAGGAGAAAGTACAGAGGGAAATTGACAATTAACATTCAAAACTGTGAACGTGATGAACAGGATGGTTTTACCCATAAAAAGAAAGCGGATATCAGAATGGATTAGAAAGGAGAACGCAACATATTGTTTATAAGATACACACTTTAAACATAGTCTTTGCATGCTATTAAATAATTATTTACCCCCAGAAAACTCCATAAAGGTAAAGGTGATTTGTTTCATTTTTGACTTCACTTCCCCAGTGCCTGGCATACAAATATGTGCTTAATAAATGTTAGCTGAATTGAGTTGAACTGGACTGTCAACTCTACATTGGTATTAATTTAGGTGATTTATGGTGGGGTAATATTTGGCCAATAGCACTTGGACAAATGTGCAATTAGACACTTAAAATTTTCTGAATGGCAAAATTAATTCAGGTTGTAACATTTAGATTTTTTTCACAAACCAAATAAACAAGCTTCCAAAAAGTCTATTATGCCTAGAAATACACCACACCATCTTTGGTTTTTAAAAACAGATGAATTGTACATGGCATTCTATTTTCTACCTAATGTATCAAATATCCAAGTCTGGAACAATACATTATAATGTATCAAATATCCAAGTCTGGAACAATACATTATTAGAATTTGATTTACCATAACAATTCCTAACCTAAGAAGATCTCAGTAATTAACACAAAAACAATGACAGCAGATAGGTTATTCATTATGTTATTACTGGCTTTAAAATGTTAAACTTTAGGAAAAGATTACTTTTTTAATTTGTTCAGTTCACCTGTTTACTAAATCAGAAAAACACATCAAAAGGTGATATGTAAACAGATATTTTCCAAGTTACTAGTCTAGAGATCATCTTTGAACTAACTCAGTCATTTAAGTAGAGACATTTAAATTTCTTGTTAAAACTCAAATCATGAGTAATTCTTAGGGATTTATAGAGTATCTGGATTAGTTATGGATGAAAATACTTTACTTCATCCTTTAATACATATTTGCATCACTCTCTGACTCACATTTCAAGTACCATACACCTTATATTCTGCTGAGAGGTTAACTGACTTGCCCAGGGTCACCCAGCCATTAAGGCCTTAACCAGGCCTTGAACTTAGCCAGAGGCTTGAAGGTCAGGCTCTCTACCCACATACATTACAAGGCTTTTTAAGGCCATAAGTAAATAATAAAAAGGCAGAATCTCAAGAGTAAAGGTAAGGAGAATTATTTATCCCTGCAAGTTACAAAACCTTAACCTGATATGAATGAACTACAGTGGCAGTAAATAAGTTAATGGCTCAGAAATTAGGAATTTACCCATGAAGGACAATGTGGCGATGAAAATATAAGTTTTTTCTACTAAAAAAACAGGTCTAGTGCCCAGAACAATGGAACTGAAAATAAATTTAAAATGAGTCAATTTTAAAAAAGCCACTTGTGTTTCAAAAATGTTTTTACTGCAGTTCATACATACCTCTTGTAATATACTGATTTTTGTCATACAAATTAATGATAAAAAATTGAGTTAAAAATAAAAAGAGAAAAACCCAAATCAGATTATTTTAGACTAAGAATACAACTTATTGCAAACTGCAAAATTTATGATACAGAAAAGCAATGTGATTATGAGGAACATATTCTGAGGATTTCTATAGAGTCAAAACCTTAAATATTGTACTGTACCTGTGATAGGTAGAGAACTGTCTTTACGTGTAACTTAGGAGTAAAAATAAATACTATTCTGGTTATTACTATTAAGGACTCTCTTCAATGTGACTATTAAACTAAAAAGGATCGGTCCAAATATTATATTATAAAAGGAGACAGCAGCTTATATTACATGCCAACATGAAAAATCATAAATTACAAACTTCAAAATCAAGCTAATTTCCTATGTTTACATCTCTATTGTAACTCTAACTAACACATAATTTCCAAAATATATATATATATATATATATATATATATATATATATGTAGTATGTCTGGGTATTCTTGGTAGTTTTAAAATCTATTTTAATTAAGCACCAAAACAGATCTATAAAAATCAAATTTTGAAAAAATATCATATTTTTAAATTTTTGGAAAAACTAAGAACTAAATTTAGTACACACACAATAACTAATATCTAAAGTTTGACTGTATCATTCTAGGCATGGGTTATCAGATTAAAGGAATAAAATCTTTAAAACAGTCACATATTTATACATTCTCAAGCATTAAGCTAATAATTTTCACTTTATTTCCTGTCTTGAGAAGAAACTACATTGTTCATGTCTTAAAAATCCAACAAGATTTTCCTATTACTATAATTCTAAATTTGAATTTTAAAATGTTAACCAAAGTTTTGTCAAATTGTACTAACATAATCTAATTAGATAAAGTATATCATTTTAGTATCTTGAAGATTTACATATATGTAAATGTAATGGTATTCATGGAGAGAACTCTATTAAAATAATATCAAAGGTAGAGCAAAATTTTGAAATTGAAGGGCATAAAATGCTGGAAAACTTGTCAATTTGTAATGTTACATAGGGATAGTCTCATCCCACTTACAAATGGACTTTTCCCCCTTTGTTAGTGAAGGAATAAAATGAGTAAGCAGAAAGGAATGGAGAAAAGTCCAGCAGTGTATTTTTAAACAATGCTTCCTTTCTTTCAAAGATGCGGAATAGAAATTGTGATGAGTTCCTTTTCTAGAGTCTTCTGCAATCAAAGTATTTGAATATGACCTTTGGCTCCAAAAGACTCTAAAATGTTATAGCATGTATGCCACATCTGGCATGATGGTAGCAACTCTTTACCGACAATATTTCATATTTTAACTGCTCAAATATAAAAGAGAGTACCTTACACTAATTAATAAAGTTACATTGAAAAGGAAAAAAAACTCT
Source organism: Potorous gilbertii (assembly GCA_028658325.1). Taxonomy (NCBI): domain Eukaryota; kingdom Metazoa; phylum Chordata; class Mammalia; order Diprotodontia; family Potoroidae; genus Potorous; species Potorous gilbertii. The sequence continues at coordinate 423,268,567 of CM053770.1, read as the reverse complement.
ATGTTATGACACAAATTGAGGCACTAATATTAGGCCTCATAAATTTAATTTATAAAACTTATTCCTTAATTCCTAAAATATTATTTTAACAACAGCTTGGGGAAAATTCTTAATATTTTCCATGGATGTTGGACTAACATATGACTACCAAAACTAGGAGTAGGACCGGGGCTGGATCTGTAAATTCATTGCTATAGGGAACTTCCTCTACTAATGCAGGTCTCTGTAACTAGTTGTGTTAGCTGCCTAGAAGCCTGAGGTTTGAATCCAGATCTTCCTACCTTCAAAGCCAGTTCTCTTCTCTACGAGGCTATGCTAACTTTATAAAATCCTAATGTCAACACATACTTTTCTACTTAGTTTGGCAATTTGCTGACTCAAGAAAATTATGTAAGTATATATTTTCATATCCTGTGCCCAATTAGCACTTCATTATTTTTCATATAACATGCCAAACTAGCTATGAAGCACTGATGCAGACTATGTGTTAAACAGTTGTACAATGTCAATGCAAAGTTGTAATTTGGATGGAGAGAAAAACAAGTAGGTGAGTTATAGATTAAGAGTTTTAACTGATCTGTTTTAAAACAAACATTTATAAATGGAACAATTGATAACCAAGGCAGGTTGAGTAGTCTGAAGAGCCAGGAATGCAGTGAACTATACAATTCATACGATAGCAGAAATCACCTGGTCTAACCTGATACTTGAACAAGAAACTCCTCTAGAACGCACCTGACAAATGTCCATCAAGTTTTTGGCTCTAAGACTTCCACTGGGGGCTCCACTCCCATTTGAGGTAGCTTATTTTATTTGTTTTACTCATGAATAGAATTGAGAGGAACATTTTTTCTTATATAGAGGCTAATTTTATGTCTTTGCAACTTTTACCCATTACTTCTAAGTCTGTATTCTGAGGCAGGTAGGTCATGGTACAGTGGAAAGAATACTGATGTAGAATCAGGAGACTAGGGTTCAGATATCAGAACTGTCACTTGAGTACTTGTGTGACCCTGGGCAACCTATATGGGCCTCAATTTTCTTGTCTGTGAAATGAGAATGTTGTGCTAGATGAGTTCTAAGATCTCAACTTGAAATCTATAAACATCCCTTCTTGTACATTACAAACTTTTAAGCATCTGAAGATAACTCCCATGCCAACTTGCAGCTTATTAATACTCAGTTCCTTCAGTAAATCTTCATATGGAAAAATCTCCAGGTCCTAACACTAACCCTAAGGCTAGATGTACTCTAACCCTAAGAGGGCCTGCACCTGGGTGGCAGCAGTATTAGAGGAGAAAAGGGGATATATGTGAGAGATTACAAAGGTAAAATAGGGCTTGGCCACAGTTTGGATACAGGGGACAAGAGAAAGTGGGGACTTAAGGATGATGCCTAAATTTTGATCCTGGGTGATGGGAGGATGGTGATACCTTCAGCTAAGTAATAGGGAGGTAAGGAAGAGGGTGGAGTTTAGGGGAAAGATAATTTTGGAAATTTTGAGTTTTAGATTCAGTTTGAGATGTCTAGTATTGAAGATGTGAGATTGAAGGTCAGGGGAAACGTAAGGACTGGATAAGTAGATGTAAGAGTCATTGAAATAAAGATGGTAATTAAAACCATGAGAACTGATAAGATCGCCAAGTGAAATAGTGAAAAGAGAGGAACCTGGATAGAGTCTTAAGGGATACCTAAGATTAGAATGCATGACCTAGAAAAAAATTTAGCAAAGAAGAGTGATGAGTGATCTGAAGAGAGGAGAACCACAAAAGCCTGAAAAGAAGAGAATATCAAGAAGTGGGTGAGGCCACTAAGGATGAGGGTTGAGAAAAGTCTATTATATTTAGCAATTAAGAGATGACAATTAAGGTAACTTTGAAGAGAGTAGTTTTGGTTATATGATGAGGTCATATGTGTGTGTTTGTCAGGGGATGAGAGGGGGAGACAGGATAGGAGTGGAGTAGATCTCATACATTTATACTTCATCTTATACATATAGGTGTACTCTAGTTCAGGAGTATGGTAACTTAAGATGATACTGGACTATCCAGACTATATTACAGGGTTGTTATTGTTTTTTAAGAAACAAGTATAGGAAGCAGGGACTGTATAAAACTAGACTACTTTGGACAAAAGAGTCAGAAAACAAAGTCCTTACTATTTAATTAAAGTATATATGACTATGCAAATTGATCTGCATGCTTAACTTAATGATTCTGGTAATCTTATTGAGTAGTATCTAGTATTTTGATTCAGATAATTTTCTATAAAACTTGAGGTATTTTAAATATTTTTTATTCTAATTATCTTGTATAGAACTTTAAAAATTACACATTAGAAAATTAATTTCCAAAGAGGCAAACATTTATTTGGAATTATGCTAAAAATGTAACTTAAACATCCATATTCTTTGACTGAGAGATCCCAGTGCTAGGTTTATAACTAAGGAGACTGAAGTGAGAAAGACTCACTATACAGCAAAAGAGACTTACGTCAATACCTAACAATATCAATGGAAAGTACAAGACCAAACTGAATACTACATTAAAATGCTCTATCATGGCATCAAAGAAGTGATGAGAAAATTCATCTTTTATCCATCTTTGCAGAGGTCAGGAATTATCAATGTGAAAACTGCTTAAACTCTCAGACTCAGTTAATATGCTGGTTAGTTCTGCTATACTTCATCTAAATGAAATCATGGGTCCAGTCCGACTCCTACATTTGTTTTTTAAAATACACATATAACTCAATCCAGTCTGTTCTCTATCACAGATTTTCTTACACTATCCTTGACTACTCACTTTTCCTTATCCCAAATATTTCCCTATTAATTGGCCTCTGCCTCAAATCTTTACCTATTATAACTCCTCTTCCAAAGAGCTGCTCAAGTGATTTTCCTAAAGTACAGATCTCACCATATCATTCCCACTCAACAAAACCCTGGTGACTCCCTATTCTTTCTAGGGTGACATATAAACTCCTGTTTGACTCCTAAAGCTCTTCATAACTTGTTCCCACCCTATCTTTCTAGTCTCATTAAACATTTCCTTTTCACATTTTATAGGCTAATCATACTATCCTCTTATTTCCCATATGACACTCCAATGACTATCTCTGTACCTTTTCATCAGCTATTTCCCTATCTCCTATTTGTCTCACAGAATCTCTATCTTCAGGATGCAATTCCAGCCCCGCCTTCTAAACAAAGACTTTGGGTAGCTGAGCCTCGCTCTTCCCTAACTAGATTTTATTTTATATATACTTACATATGTATATGTTGCCAACCCAACAGAATATAAGCATCCTAAAACATGAAGCGTTTTCTTTTTTTGTCTTTATTCCCTAAGTGCCTGTATAGTGACTGGCACTTAATGAATACATTCTTATTGATTGATGGAAACTGTATTTCTTTTCTCTTGGGTTATCCATCTGATTGTATTTAGCCACAGCCTCCACACTGTTTTGTTGTTGTTAAAGTTCCTTATATCCTTGAATCTTTTTTCTGGAGGTTCATGATTTCTACCAACCATACCTTTCTGTTGTGCCTTCTGGCCCTAATGAAGGATGCAAATTAGGCTGGGTTCTCAATAAACTCTAAATAAAATAGAACTTGAAAAATAGGAATTTTGTTGAATCACTGCACTTAAATTAATACACACCATTACTTTCTTCATCCATTCCAACAGGTCCAGCTTGTGGAGTTTCCCCATTTTTTAGACAGTTATGGATATAGGTTGCCTTCCACCTGGCATATTTTCTGTGTTTCATGTTCTGAAAAAATACAATATTTTGGGGTTATAACTATATTTATTTTAACAATATAGTTAAGGAAGGAAACTGATTTGCTATGATGAAAATATATAACATCCCAAATAAAGTATTGCTGAATCCAATATAGGTTTCCTAAACAGAGAATGTATGGTGCTTAGTTGAAAGGGGATGACAAATGTTTCCAGATTAAGTAATTCTTTTACTGGGCTAGAGGACAAGTATGCCAGTTCTGAAGCTTTTATATCATCCGTAATCTATATCCTCCCCTATTAGGACAGTTCCTTTCCTCAGGGTGGGTCTATTCCAGGAACATTTATGTATCCAGTTGGGTACAAATGGCATTCCCATGACGATAGATAGCTTTGACTAATATGTTTGAAAGCTGCCTGTTCATATCCTTTGACCATTTTATCAACTGAGGAATGACTCATTTCTATAAACTTGACTAAGTTTTCTACATATTTTTGAAACGAGGTCTTTATCAGAGAAACACTGTAAAATTTTTTTCATAGTAATGATGTCCAACTCTGTATTTCCCTCCATTCTATTTTCCCTGTTTCTTCTTCTCTCTCTCTTTTTCACCTTTTCCATTCTCTGAAGTGTTTTGCTTCTGATTTGTATCTACGCCAATTTGCTCTCAATTCTAGCAGGAAGGACAAAACAAGGTTAAATGAGTAATGAAGTCATAAAAAAGGACATAGAATCAATGGACCTAAACATTAGTTAAAATTTAATTTAAAATTAAATATTCGTTAAGACAATTCCCATGCCCAACATAGACAAAAACAATCTCTCTCTAAATCTCTGTAGATGAAGTGGAAGGATGCAAAAAGGGATAATCTAAGGGCCTGAATTATTTTCAGACAAAACTCTAAGCTCTGCCACTAAGTTGAATAATATTAAGTCATTTCACTTCTCTGAAGCCTCATTTTTCTTATTTATATGGATTTTCACTGAAGCTCTAAAAAAGATATAACTGTGAAATGAGAAATATATTTGTCTCCAATTATAAGAGGACTAAAACCTCTCTTAGAACATGCAATGAGCTAGTTTTCTTTTCAAAATTTTAGCTGAATTTGAGCACTAAATCTTGATTACCTGAAACAAGTCTCAAGGAATCTTAAAATTAACTATGTATATAAAGAACCTAAGATCTTTAATTCACTGGCCATTTTCCTCTTCATCATAAAGTATGAAAACTGAGTTTGCAGGCAAAAACAAAAGCAATTCCTTTATCACTCATGAGAACGTAATATTTAAGGATACTGATACAGATATAGGACTCTCTATGAGATAGCATCCTTTCTCTTTACTTATGGGCTTCTTTGTTTCAAAATTTTAATATTTTATTTTTTCCCAAATATACATTAAAACAATCTTAACAGGCTTTTTTCAAATTTTGAGTTCCAAATTATCTCTTCCTCTCCCTGTCACATGAGAAGGCCATTTGACATAAGTTAGATATGTGTACTCATGCAAAACTCCAGTAAGTCATGCTGTGAAAGAAAACAACAGACAAAAAAAAAAACAAGAAAATTAAAGAAAGAAAAAGTATCTTTGATCTGTAGTCAGGCTCTACCCCTTCTTTCTTTAGAGGTAGACAGTACTTTTAAACATAAGTCCTTCAGAACAATCTAGGATCATCGTATTGCTGAGAATAGCTAAGTTATTCACAGAAGACTATCAAAGAATATTGCTGTTACTATGTACAATGTTCTCCTGGTTCTGCTTATTTCACTTTGCATCATGTCATGTAAGTCTTTCCAGATATGCTTGGCATTTCTTGTAACACAATAGTATTCCATCACAATCATATACCACAAATTGTTTAGCCATTCCCCAATTGATTGCCATCTCCTCAATTTTCAATTTTTTTGATACAACAAAAAGAACTGCTGTTAAATATATTTGTACACGTAGTTCCTTTTCTTTTTTTTAAATCTCTTTGGGATACAGACCTAATAGTGGCACTGATTGGTTAAAGGCTATGCATGGTTTTATAGCCCTTTGGTTATAGTTCCAAATTTCTCTTCAGAATGGTTGAATCCATATACAACTTCATTAACAGTACATTAGTGTTTTAATTTTCCCAAATACCCACCAACAGTTGTCACTTTACTTTTCCGTTATATTAGCCAGTCTGACAGGTGTAAGGTGGAAGCTAAGAGTTGTTTTAATTTGCATTTCTCTAATCAGTAGGAATTTAGGGCATTTTTCATATGACTATAGATAGCTTTGACTAATTTGTCTGAAAGCTGCCTGTTCATATCCTTTGACCATTTTATCAACTGAGGAATGACTCATTTCCATAAACTTGACTAAGTTTTCTACATATTTTTGAAACGAGGTCTTTATCAGAGAAACACTGTAAAATTTCTTTCATAGTAATGATGTCCAACTCTGTATTTCCCTCCATTCTATTTTCCCTGTTTATTCTTCTCTCTCTTTTTTCACCTTTTCCATTCTCTGAAGTATTTTGCTTCTGATTTGTATCTACCCCAATTTGCTCTCAGTTCTAACAGTCCCCTTTCTCTTTCCTTATCCCCTTTCCTTCCTACTTTCCTTTATGGTAAGAGAGATTTTTACACTTAACTGAGTGTGTATGTCATTCCCTCCTTGAGCTGTTTCTGATGAGAGTAAAGATCCATTCACTCCTCTCCTCCCTTCCCCATTCATCCCCCAACTATAAAATCTCGGTCTTTTATGTCAGATGACTTACCCCATTCTACCTCTCCCTATTCCCTTCTCCCATTGCATTCTTTTTTCTCATCCCTTTATTTTTTTTTTAGATAATCATCCCCTCATATTCAACTCACACCTATGTTTTCTATGTATACTCCTTCTAACTGCCCTAATAATGAGAATGTTTTCCCATGTAGGAATGCATCGAATCCCTTATGATTTCTCTTTCCGATTACCTTCTTATACTTCTTTTGAGTATTGTATTTGAAAGTCAAACTTTCTATTCAGCTCTGGTCTTTTTTATCTGAAGGATTACATTCAGTTTTGCTAGGTAGTTGATTCTTGGTTGTATTCCTAGCTCATTTCCCTTCCAGAATAACATATTCAAAGCCCCCTAGATCGTTTAATTTAGACACTGCTAAATCATGTGTTATCCTAACTGTGGCTCTACAATATTTGATTTTTTTTCCTTTTTGGCTGCTTGCAATATTTTCTTCTTGACCTAGGAGCTCTGGAATTTATTTATAATATTCCTTGGAGTTTTCACTTTGGGATCTCTTTCAGGAATTGGTAGAGTCTTTCAGTTTCTATTTTACCCTCTGGTTCTAGACTCAAGGTCGTTTTCCTTGAGAACTTCTTGAAAGAACATATCAAGGGTCTTTTTTGGATCATGGCTTTCAAGTAGTCTAATAATTCTCAAGCTATTTTTCCTGGATCTATTATATTTCCAATGAGATGGTTCACATTTTCTTCTATTTTTCCATTCTTTTTATTTCCTGATATTGCAGAAAGTCATTAGCTTCCACTTGCTCAATTCTAATTTTTTGGGAATTATTTTCAACAGTGAGCTTTTGTACCTCCTTTTTCATTTTGCCTTTTATACTTTTTAAGTTGTTTCCTTCAGTGGATTTTTGTACCTCTTTTTCCATTTGGCCAATTCTGCTTTTCAAGTCATTCTTCTTTAAATTGGACTTTTGTGCCTCTTTTACTATTTTGCCTATTTTGTTTTTAAAGGTATTGTTTTGCTCGGTATGTGTCTCTGTGCCTCCTCTTTTTTTATGATTTTCTTTGCTTCACTCTCATTCTTTTCCCAATTTTTCCGCTCCTTCTCTCACCTGATTTTTAAAATTCTTTTTGAGCTCTTTCATAGCCTAGGGCCAATTCATATTTTTCTTTGAGGCTTTGGATGTAGGAGTTTTGACTTTGCTGCTGACAAATTACTATTAGGAGACACCCTGCTTTCCAAAGTTAAGGCCTAGTAAGCAAGCTATGCACTGAGCTTGGCAAAACAATAATCCCCCAAACTTCTAACTGCCAATAATTCCTCATGCTTCTGTCAAGTAAACTGAAACAGGTACCCCACTGCTGCTCCTGGTCACACAAAGCCTGGTTCTGTGCCCTGCTGAATAAATACAAGGCTCAACCACCCTAAGGACTTGGAGACTGTTTACTCAAGACCCAAGAACGCCTGTATTGTGGTGTAGTCATTTGTGGTTATCAAGCTTAAAAATCCTATCCCTGCCATAAGTGGGTGAGTGCCCCTTCTTAGGGGGGACAACTTTGCTAACAAGCTATTTCCCTTCACCTTGAAATTAATTCCTGACTTTCCTGTCTCTAGCTTGCTCTGTTTGGCTCTGGCCATATACAGGTTAGAGGCCGATTCAGTCAGGTTGACATTGTCTTCTTCTGAGTTTATATTTTGATCTTTCCTGACACCACAGTAGCTTTCTAAAGTCAGGAATTGTTTTCTGCTGTTTGTTCATTTTCCAGTCTATTTCTTGACTTTTAATTCTGCTAAAGTGGGGCCCTACTTCCAGAGTGATGGGGGAAGCTATTCCAAGGTTCAAGCTTCAGGTTTTTCGTGTAGCTGTTTTCAGAAGAAAGTTCTGGGGCCTGTAAAAGTTTTTAGATTTTCGAAGGTGGTATCATCTAGGAAGAAGTGTTTATTACTCTCTTGTAATGTGCACTGGTTTGTGAGAGACTACAGGAACTTTTTTTCCACTCTGAAACAGTGATCAGAATATCTACTCCCCTGAGCTGCAAGTTCTGGTGTCTGAGCTTTTCCTGTCTTTTTTCTCCCAAACATTTCCTGCTGAATTTCTAAGCTATCTTGGGCTGAAAAACTGTTTCATTTTGTCCTTTTGTGCGTCCTGCTGCTTGAGAATTTTGAGGCACTATTTAAAGGTATTTGGAGGGAGAGCTCAGGAGAATTCTTGCCTTTTCTCTGCCACCTTGGCTCCACACAATGGGCTTATTTCTTGGCCTGACACTTTAACACACCTTGATTTCCTTGCTCATCAAAATACTGTGATAAAATTTATAGAATTCTTAATCAGTTTTCTACAATAAGCAACAAGTATTTATTTGATTTTTATCCTGTGCAAGGCACTGAGTCAAACATAAAAAATACAGAAATAAAACTGAAATAATCCTACCCTTGAGGGTCTTATGTTCCACTGGAGAGGGCTGGAGGGAAAATAAGAGAACCTATCGAATAAGTGCTACATAATAAAAAATCATAATTAATAAGTACTAACAAGTATAAGGATGAAGCAAGATTTCACAAGATGATATAGCACTTGAACAATCTTGAAAGAAGTCAAGGATTGTCCAAAGCAGAGATAAAAAAAATTGTCTTTCAGGAATGGGAGCAGAACAGTGCAAATATACCTGGATGGAATGTCCAGACTGGAAAACTGAAGGTAGCAGTCTAGTTGAATCACTCAGTACGTAAATGGCAATAATAGGAAATAACATTGGAGAGGCAGGTAGGAGTCTTTCATTTTGTCAGTAGTAGAATCACTTTAGTTCCCTGAGCTAGGCAGTGAGATATTACCAGTCTGGGGTGTTTAGAACTTTGTTCTGGTAGCTGTGGCAGACAGATTGAGAGCAGGCAGACCGGAAACAAGAAGATCCAAGAGGAGATTATAATAATAGTGTAGCTGAGTGAGAGGGGACAAGGGTTTGAACTAGGATGGCTACTGTGCAGCAGAGAGAAGGGGATGCTGGGAGATGTGGAGGGAGGCTAGACAAAGTCTAGGGATAAAGTGTGTAAAGAAAGAGGAAGAGTCAAGGACAATTAAGATCACAAACCTAGGTGACTTGGAGGATGATGGTGTCCTCAAAATAAATAGAGAACTTTAAATAAGGGGAAAGTTAGGGGAAATATTTAGTTGTTTTGGAAATGTTAAGTTTAAAATGCCTATGAGAAAGATGATCTAGGATTGGACGTCCATGAAGCAGTTGATTTGGGTCTAGAATTCAAGAGATTTTCAGAGATTTGTTTTACATACACACATACACACACACACACACACACATACACACTTTATTTTGGTACCCCCATAGAAATTTTCAATTAAGAAAAAAGGGATAGAAAGGTAAGAAGTAGAAGTAAAAATCCTCAAATACTGTTTTCTGTGTCTGAACGCTGAATCTGAGTGTCTTAAAAACATTGTATTATAAAATTCTAATAATTGATAAATTGTATTTTGTATGGAAAATACCTTACAAACATTAGAAATGTCAAGTCCCAGAGAGGAATACAGAACTATTCCTTCTCCTTTACTTTTTATACAAAAGAGTACCTTTGGAAAAAGAAAATAACCAAGACAGAGGTTCTCTTGCAATCTGGATTTAATCAACCAAATATTTATATAATACTCATTATCTAAGGCACTGTAGGGGATATAATAGAAAATATAAAACATGGTCCATGTCCTCAAACAGCTTATTGTCCTGTGGTGACAAAATGCAAAGATTACTGCCCATTACTTGACTGATAAAGAAAATCATGTAATACACTGGTGCAGTGAAAATGCTGGATTTAGAATTACTATTTGCTACCTGAGTAACCTTGCGTAAATCACTTAACCTCTAAATCTATGATACATCTAATGGTGATGATAAGTGTTAAAACTGATTCTGCCAAAGGAGCCCCAAAAGATATAAGTTTTACTGAGAAAGGCTTTATTTATGGGAGAGGTACCTGTAAGAATCAGTTGAATATAGTGGGGGAAAAGAAAAAAATCAATAGAGGAGGAGATAATGATACTTGTCTTCAAATATTTAAAAGACTACCTTATAGAAGAGGGGCTAAGGAGGTTGTTTTGCTTGGCCTCATAGGAATGATGTGTACAAACTGGAGATACATTTTTCAGTCAGATACAATGGGTGGAAATGCATGATCTTTTAAATTCCCCCAAATTACACATGCTAGTTCACTTAATTTCTGGGTCTATCAGTAACATTTCGAGAAAGATCCTCTTAATTAGTTAACAGAAAAATCACTAATTTTTCTTGGCTTTGTACAATTCAGGAGAAATTGGGAAGTAAAGAAACTATTCACAATTCCATCTACAAATAAAGAAGTATCAGGATATCATCTATGATGAGGGAGTAAAAAATAACTAAAGAAATGTTAAGGTTAACAGAGTTAAGATTAGGAGCATTCATTAGGGAAATATTTGGCTGTAGTCACTAAGTAATGGCTCTTTTGATTTAGAGCAAGAAGGGATCCTACAGATCTTCTAGTCTGGTATTTCTTAAGGTTTTTGGTTTCAGACCCCTTTATCACAACTCTTTAAAACTGAGAACCCCAAGAGCTTAGATTTTCTGAGAGTAAATCTATTAACATTTACCATATTAAATTTAAAAAATGTTAATATCAATATGAAAACAGTTTTAACTGCAATTATTTCCCACTAAAAGGATCTTAGGGAACCCTGGAACATACTTTGAGAACTGCAACTCTAGTCTAATGCCTTAATTTTTACTAATCTGAGAGATTAAATAACATGGCCAATGTAACTACCAGGGATGGACTTCAAACCTTAGTTTTTGAGGTGATCATTTTATTTTAATACACGATGATGAATCGTACCATTTCTTAACCTGATAGTCACTACTTTATACAACGTGCAATAACGTCCATGCAATCTATCTTTGTAACCCTAATTCCCAAGTCAAATTAAACTAATAGGCATTTGTTAAATAAATAATAGCATTTCCTGTTTACATCTTTTCTTATATTTCAATGCTTTCTTCTCCACCTTCATTCACTGAAATCATATCATAACGTATCTTTTAAGAACAGATGCAGAAGCCACCTATTCCATTTCCTACTTTTTCCTATAAAGCTTAACACGATTCCTCCTGTGTTAGACCTCTCTAAAAGGCATCTAACTGAATTCTGTTTTGTTTATAGCTACAAGGCAGATACAATATAGTTATTTCCTTTGCACAAAGGCAGGAATTATATTATTCCTTTTTGCACTTTTCACAATACTTAGTATGGTGCCTCAGACTATATATTTGTTAAATGAATAAATGGACAACCTCTGGATGACTTAAAATTAAACAAAAGAAATTCTGGATAGATAAAAGGTCAATTTCTTGAGGATTAAACAATGTAATTAGAGTTACTGAGAGAATATACCATTTTTTTCTCTTAAAATGTCTGAAAACAGGAGATTTTCCTATTTGGGATAATCCCATCTTTAGAGTGAAGAGCAAAAATAGATATATGCTGCCCCCTCTAGGGAAGAATTTGCTAATAAACTAGCTGTAGTAACTAAAAATAAGCAGTTAACAGAACTACAACATTCTAACATTAAATTTACCACAATTTTATTAACTATATCTTGACATTTAGAATAAGGAATCACCTAATAGTTTTATATTAATTAATTATAATTAATTGTCTTAACGTTAAAATTATAATCCTATTATTCCCTAGGTAATTTTAATTCCTGTCAGGAATCTACTTCTTTTGCTTTCTATTGCCAAAGTAAAAAAGATGTGAAAGATGAGAAAAAGTTGTAAGTGGAAATTTTCAAGACATCAATATTTTTGAAACCCTTACCTTCCTTTGGATGATTTGACATCCTTTCTGGGAAACAGGAACTACAAAAATTACTTCAATTCTTACTCATGGCCTTTAAGTTCCTGTTTTCACAGAAATTACTATTGGATAACTGAAAATAATTGACATTTGTTCCTGAAAAGCATGACTACTAAAAACCAGCAGTGAAAATTTAGAAGCTATAAGTAGCACTCCCCCATACCCACCTTCAAAAAGCTTTTTTTGCTGTCCATCAAGGAAAAGTATTCTTTATAAAACAGTAGCAAACTTCAAAAAGCTTTTTTTGCTGTCCATCAAGGAAAAGTATTCTTTATAAAACAGTAGCAGTAAGTCAGAGAACAAGATTTCTTGTTAACAAATACAGGTCACCAATAAATCTGGGAAGCAGTATAATCTAGGGCAAAGAGGACTAGGTTTGAAGCCAGATATTTAGGTCTTAGTTGCTGCTCTATCATTATTAATAAACTATGACCTACAGCAAATAATTAAAACTCCAGGTTGCTCAGTGTTTCTATGTGTAAAATGAGAATTAATACTACATGAATTATCTACACCATAGGGATGATGGGTTGAAATAATATAATTGAATAGAGCCTTGAAAAAGTAAATCCTCAATAAATCAAGAACTTCTAGTGCTTACTATATGCTAGGCACTGTTATAAGAAAAAAAAAATTAAAACCAAGAACAGTCTCTGCCCTGTAAATTCTAATTTATATTACTATACAAATGAAGTATTACTACAGGGAAGATTCAGAAACTGAAGTGCTCATTCATGGATGACATTCACTTATTCAAGATGGTCATTTGTGATGAATCTCTACGTAAATTATTTTATTTTTAGAAAACAAAATAAATAAAAGGAACACTAAAATTTCCTAACTCGCAGGAAAAAAAAATATTCAGAGTGGATACTTCTTTACCACTCCAACCTTAAATGAACAATATGATTTTTTCCCTAATATATGAATGTATATTCCTTTTAATCAGGACTATCCATCCAAAAAAAAAAAAAGGCAAAAGTGAGTTAGTTACTACTGGGATTTGATTAATTTTAAGAAAAAAAAATCAATCTAGCAAGTTTTAAAACAAAACATCAAAAGGTCAATTCAATAATATAACTTTTCTTTTTAATATCTAAGTAATTTTAATCAGTATTTTAATAAATTATTTAGGGTATTTATAATAGCCAAAATTTAGGTTATTTCCCTATCTAAACAGAACCCTTTTTTAACACAGCTTATTTCTGGAGGAAAGAATCAAAGAAAATAGTCTAAAATTAGGAGCAAATCACTTCTGTTTTCTTGACCTCAGTTTCCATGTCTTTAAAATAAGGGTATTAGATTACATTATCTCTAAAACTAGAGAGTTGGGGAATACCATGAAAGGTCTTGCCTGCTAAGTACTCTAAAATAACTAAAGAATAAGAAAAGATAGGTATTATTTAATTTGGTACAACTATGAGTAATAAGATGAAACTGAAGCGGAAAATTCAGGCAACTTACCAAATCAAACTTTCTGAGCAAATGTAATCTATAAAACTGCAAAAGTTATGAAAGAAAGTTCTGTTTAAACTACCCTGGACATCTTTACCATCTACAGAAAGGTGAAAAGCTAAAAATTTCTGAAATATCAAGCAACACTTTTTGGGTATGTATTTGCTCAATTTTGTCCTAGGTGCTTATGAAAACACAGAAGCAGTATCAATTATCATCTCTGTCCTCAAGGAGTTACTAGTATGGCTAAATGTTTCATTACAATCTAGATCCCCAAACATAAACAATTAAGACTTTGCAAGCCCATAGAGTTTGGTGTTAGACTTTATGGATAGGCCCCCAAGTACATAGGAATCCAAGGATGGAAAATGATTCTGCAGATTGGAAGACTCATCAGAGATGGGAGGACTTGAGGTGATTATTGAAGACTTGTACTTAATAAAAAGGCTTGAAGAAGGGAGTACATATTTTAGGGGAAGGCAAAAGCAAAGACATGTCGATGGGAAGGAACATAGCATGCATAAGGAACAGAAAAGACCACCTGAAAGAAATATAAGGTGGGCATTTGTGGCAAAGGAATCAGAAGAAATAAGGCTGGAAGGATTGGAAATACCAAGATACAGGTGATATGACAGTGAGGAAGGAAAAGTAGGGATAAAACGAGATATTTCAAAAGAAACAAATGAAAAGGTTTGGTGACAGACTGCATAAAAGGGACAAAAGAAAGAGAAATGTCAAAGATTTTTGAAATTTCTAACCTGACAGACTGGAAGAATGCCTGTAAAACTGATAGAACCAGAGAAATTAGAAAGGAGAGGCAAATGAAGGGGACTGGGAGAAAAAAGCTTTTGACATTTAATTTTAGGTATCCTGTAGACAACTGAAAATTGGAATTCAAGAAGTCTCTGCTGAAAATATAGAATGGGACATTTTTAGTATATAAGTAATATGATCTATTAGAAAAGATAAGTCCTCATCTTGGTAAAAATCTGATTTTATTAACTTGGACCAATTCATGCATGAACTTGTTAATAACATATTCTATAAGAACTTAGGTCAATATACAATACAAATTATAGGGATTCTAGAGCTCACAATCTTTGGTATGCCATATATGCTTTCATCTAGATAATATAAATGTTCAACAACATAGGTCTAAGGTTGAAGCGAAGCCAAGGTAGGAAATATTTTCAAGAATGGCTTTTATTGGAGAGGTGGAGAGTGTGGGTGTTAAATATTGCATAAATCGTTAGATGAAGTCGACATGTGTGTGGGTTTTGCTTAACTTTTTCCTTTCCCCTTGTTGCAAAGGAAGGTTCACTGAGTAGAGAAGAAAGATGGAGTAGTTTTATAGCAGAAATGGAATACGGAACAGTTATATACACTGATTAATAATAATTCAGATAGTGAGAATAAGTGGATCTTCAGAACTTGGGTTATATAGTGAGAGAGGAAAGGGGAAGAGGAGACAGAGGTTCAGGAAACAACTATGACAGAAATGAATCCAGGATTTGTGTCTTTTCATGGGAGTGATTTTGTTATCCTTATGTATGAGGTGGGGATCAAAGTGTATACGGTATTAAGTAAAACTTATTCTGCCCAGAGATAATTTAAAAAAAAAAAGAAACAAACAAAAAAGCATCTCCATTTCTTGGCTTTTGCTGCTGTTAATGTTAAAAATGTTTTTTTGGTTGATTTCCAGATTCCTAAGTCACTCTGTCTAGCTGATGGTGTTAAACACCTGATTACCACATAACTGAGGCAACATATTCCAAAGGACTATGATAAATTTTAGGTGACAATTATAGAATAAGGGGAAAAAAATCATATAAAATGTAGACATATTTAATAGAAAAAACGTTAAACTTTAAAACTAATGTAAGTGATAAAAACATGAATCATCTATAATGATGTTTTTCTGAGATTTTAGGTAGTATTTTAATGTTCTTATATACAGAAACAGAAGCATGAATAGGATTAATAGATTTTAAAAGAAGTTTCAGTCTAAGAAACAGAGACGCAGAAGCCTATGGTGTAGCCAGGATTCAAAAGATGAAGAAAACAGTACCCTGGCACTCTCTTTCAATGACCCAATATGGAGTACTACAACTGATCTGGAACTATAAATATTAAAGAGTATGGAAAATCTGCATACCTGAAGTCCCTTTTCCAAGCATTCTCACCCTTGTCTCTGCCCTTGCTAGTAGTTCCAAAGTACAGGATAGGGCTGGATTAGAAATGGGAAGGGAGAGGAGGGAATGAGTCAATCTAGTCTTTTCAATGCTCTGAAGTGATCAGATTTTATCCATGGATTTCAAAGTACTTAATTCTTTTGACAGCCTTGTGAGATAGGATGTCATTTGTTTGTTTGTAACACATCCTAGGGGTTATAGCATCCTAGCAAATCAAAACTTCAAGCTATTTCTCTATAAGAGTCACTGAAAACAAGGAAATCTAAATTCTCCTGGGGAAGGGGCAAATGCCAGTTGATGCTTAACTTTCTGGTTTATGTGTTTACATATATATTATCTGTGATATCTGTATATATACATACATGTATATGTAAAAACTGTAAAAATAAACAAATTGCAGATTTCTGACATATTGATCTGCCTTCTAGCCTGCTCAATTTGACTACTGAAAAATTCATAAATCCCCAGAGCTAAAGGGGATATTAGAAGTCATTCACTTCAACTCACTCAGGGGACAAAAAAACCCAACTGATTCTCAAATAGGTTAAATAACTTGCCTACGGTCCCGTGAACAGCTTGTGGCAGAGCCAATCCAGGTTGTCCAACTTCCAGTCCTATGTCTTTCCAATACACAACACTTAATCACTAGAGCTATTTAGATTTGGTTCTATTATTTTTGACAACCCAGTGTGTCAGTAATATCTTTGCTTTTTCTACAAATTATAAATGAATAACTGAGTAAGGCATTTATTCAGCACTTATTACATGAAAAGTGCTACATTAAGCATTGTTGTATTAAGTACATGTGTACATATTTCTAAAGTTAAGACTCAGTAATTTCATCAGTGATCCTATGATCAAAACATGGTAATCTCTTCTTCAATGTAAAATGAAATGTTGCCTATAACTTACAAGTCACTGAATTGTCTAGGGCACTGTCTTTTCCATGGCTGCACAGTTCTTCCTGACTGTAAGGCTGGTCCTCTAGGCACTATATAATACTGCCCCTCAGAATTTAGAGATTGAATATAAACAAATATTGGAAATGATGGAATATGCACCAAGCCCCACAACAAAATGTATGCCAAAAGAAAAAAAAAGATCATCCTAATTTGTGTGAAAAACAACTTTATAACACACAGGCAGTAACATCAGTGTTTCCTATTACTTGCTGAGTGATTCAGCTGTATAAATAAGGTAATAAATTAAGCCAACTATACTTTTTGGTTCCAACTGCATTGCATTAGTAGTTAAAAATGGACAGAAATTACATATATAAGGAAGAAGGTCAGAAAAACTAGTAATTCATGTATCAAGTTGTGATTTTGATCGCACAAAGCAAGTAAGGTATTTCTAAAATGAATTCAAAGGAAACTTATCTTTTATTAATATTATTATAACAGTCATCTTTGAAAAGTGGTGGAAGTAGGAGAGTTAGTAGCGTTATAGGGGCAGAATTCTGCTGTGGGAGTCAAGAAGCCTGACTTCTAATACTAACTAGCTGTGTGAAATTAGGGAAATCACTTCACTTCTTGGGGGTCTCAATATTCTCATTAGTTTGATGAAAGGGCTGCATTAGACAAGAAGATTTCTTCTATGCATGTGTATATGTGTATAATATGCTGTATTCTTAAACATCTACTTTCAGGTAGATTATGACCTGTATACACCCAACATCCAGAATCACAAAAGCTGAGTTAAAAGGGACCTCAAGAGGCCATTAACAGTAATACATATTTGAAAAAGAATCCCCTCTACAATATATCCAATCCTTGGGTAGATGGCTGCAGGGACCCTCCTTAATATCACACTGCTTGGGACGAAGTTGCTCCTCTTTCCTTGCTGTAGGTGATGTCTTGAACATTTGTTTAGTCCCAACATGAGTCCTGCTTTTTACCTTTCCAGTGTCACTGTGAAGAGCAGTGTCTGTTGGTCTATGATAATAGATTTGACAGTAGAGAAGTGGATGTGGAAGAGGAGAGAAAAGGGGAAGGAGAAGCTTTAAGATAGTTGCTCCTTCCACCTAATTGCTGTGAATATCTTGGCAGAGACCCCATTCTACTGTCTCTTCCCTTCACTTATGTACAGAACCTTTGTCGTTTGCCTTACTCTAGGGTCAAAACCTTAGAGACCAAAGTATCTTTCTTCTTCAACATGTAAAGTTATTTTTAAAAGTGTCTGGGTTGGGTGGAGCCAAGATGGCAGAGTGAAAGCAGGGACTCACCTGAGCTCTTCAATAAATTCTTTCAGATACCTCTAAAAAGCGAATCTGAACAAATTTTAGAGTGGCAGAATCCAGTAGGAGACAGAGTGTGGCAGATTTTCAGCCCAGGACAGCCAAAAAAGTTGACAAGAAGGATCTGTTACACTGGGCTAGGGGAGCACAGAATATATGGGTTACACCAGCAAAGAATTAGCCACAGAGGAGAGGGAATGGGCCTGGGTGGACTGAATCACCAGCAACAGGGCGGATTCTCAAACCTCTTAGGTCAGGATGGGAATCTGGCAGAGCTGGGTGAGAGAGAAGCACAGGGCCTGTGGCAGCAAAAGCACCTACTCCTAGGACTATCAGCCCACAGACTAAACATTTGAAAGTTACCTTCTTGAACTTCCAGGAGCCAAGATGATGGAGTAAACTGTAAGTGCTCTCACCCTCCCCTTGTTGACCTTGAAAATCTCAGAGAATATTGCCCCAGGAAAAATCCTGGAATTGTGGAGCCAACACAAAGATATAGTAGTCTTTTAGTTTGTGAAGCTAGGCATTTTGATGGGAAGGGTCCCTCTTGCTGTGGCTGAAGGGGACCAGTGCAGGGCTAGAGATGTTCCAGAAAGCCCCAAATGAGCAGACCAGCAGAATATACTGAGCCCCAGGTGGTAGTGCTGGAAAGTGCCAACACCAGGACCTCTGGAAGGCCTTAGCACAGCCAAGAGAATTAGACAGACATCAGTGTAGACAGTGTTCACTAGCTGATGAACTTGCTTATCATGCTCTAGTGCAGTCCTAGGGTAGGAGACTTCCAGCACCCTTACCCCACACCTCACTCCACAATTCAGCGTAACCACAGGGAAACTTGGCTAGACTTCACCTGGCCTCGGCCTTGGCACACACCAGCCAGCTCAGCACCAGGTAAGCTGCAGCATTATATATAGCTTCTAGTTGAAAGAAGCAGAGGTCACAGCACACAAAGCCAGTAACCAGGCCTCAAGCTCCTAGTACAAGAAATGTGGGCAGAGGCCCCTGTGCCCCAGAAGTAGAGATCCACTTTAAAAGCCAGGAAAAAGGCAATCACCATGAGTAAGAAGCAAATCAGAAAAGTAAAGACTATAGAATCTTATGAAGGAGACAGGGAAGATCAAAATATTAATTCAGAAGAGGAATGCATTAACACTATACCTACATCTGAAACCTCAAAAGGGAATATGAGCTGGTCTCAGGCCAAGAGCACTCTTGGAAGAGCTCAAGGATTTCAAAAGCCAAATTAGAAGTAGAAGAAAGACTGATCAATGACTTTAAAAATACAATTAGCTTAAAAATTGGCCAAATGGATAAGGAAATACAAAACCTAACTGGAGAAAATAACTCCTTAAAAGTAAAAACTAGACAAACGGAAAAGGAGGTACAGAAGTTAGCTGAAGAAGACAATTTGTTAAAAATCATAATCGGGCAGGTAGAGCCAAGAGGTGGTGCAAAAGCAGGGACCTGCCAGAGCTCTCCCCCAAAACCCCTCAAAAAACCTGTAAAAAATGAATCCAAACAAATTTTAGAGCAGCAGAAGCCACAAAAGGACAGACTAAAGCAAATTTCCAGCCCAAGACAATCTGGAAAATCAACAGGAAGAGTCTATCACACCACACTGGAAGCAGAGTACAATCTGGCATGGACTGCGGACAGAGATGGAGGAGCCCTTAGGGGACTGAATCATTGCCAGTTTCCAGACTTCTCAACCCACAAATGTCAAAGACAGCTTTCAAAGGCAGTAATAGGAAGGATCTCTCAACTGGCTGAGAGGGGAACCTGGTCTGGCCCAAGTCCCAGCCAGCACCAGCCCCAGTCCAGGCCTTAGGCCCAGAGTGGCAGCACTCACTGCTGAAGCAAAGTCTGCTTTTGGAGCCCTACACTTAACAAAGTGCTCAAAAGGCAAGTAATTGGCTGGGGAAATGAGTAAATGGGGAAAAAGAAACTGACCACAGACTTACTTTCTTGGTGAAAAGTATTTTCTTATCTCACATACAACCAGAAGAAGACAACAAAGCCAAAGCATCCAAAGCCTCCAAGAAAAATATAAATTGATTTCAAGCTGTGGAAGAGTTCAAAACGATTTTGAAAATCAAGTAAGAGAAGAAGAGCAAAAATTGGAAAGAGAAATGAGAGTGACACAAGAAAATAAGGAAAAAAGTAAACAGCATGCTAAAAGAACGACCCCCCCGCAAATGCTGAAGAAAATAAAAGCTTTAAAATTAGACTAACCCAAATGGCAAAAGAGCTCCACAAAGCCAATGAGGACAAGAATCCTTAAAAACAGAATGGGCCAATTGGAAACAGGGGTCCAAAAGCTCACTGAAGAAAGTAATTCCACAAAAATTAGAATGCAGCAAACGGAAGCTAATGATTTGATGAGAAATCAAGAAATTATAACAAAACAAAAAGAAAAAAATTGAAGACAAGGTGAAGTATCTTATTGGTAAAACAACTGACCTGGAAAATAGATCCAGGAAAGATAATTTAAAAATTATGGGACTACCTTAAAATCATGACCAAAAAATAGACTCTAGACATCATCTTTGAGGAAATTATCAAGGAAAACTGCCATGATATTCTAGAAACAGAGGGTAAAATAGAAATAGAAAGAATCCACTGATCACCTCCTGAAAGAGATCAAAAAAGAAAACTCCTAGGAATACTGTAACCAACTTCCAGAGTTTCCTGGTCAACAAGAAAATATTACAAGTGGCTAGAAATAAACAATTCAAGTACTGTGGAAACACAATCAGGACAACACAAGATTTAGCAGTTTCTACACTAAGGGATCTGAGGTCTTGGAATATGGTATTCTAGAAGTCAAAGGAGATAGGATTAAAACCAAGAATCACCTAACCAGCAAAACTATCATTCTTCAGGGGAAAAAAAATAGAACACTTTGGTAGAGGGACAGGTCAAAGGAGAGAACAGAATAAATGGAGGTCAGGATAGGATAGTTAGTCCTTCACAATACGGTTATCATGGAAGTGTTTTGCATGACTACACATGTATAACCTATATCGAATTACTTGCCTTCTCAATGAGGGGGGAGGTGGGAAGAGAGAGAATTGGAACTCAAAGCTTTAAAAATGAATGTTAAAAATTTTTACACACACAACCAGGACATAAGATATATGGGCAATGGGGTATAGAAATCTATTTTGTACTACAGGAAAATAGAAGGGAAGGGAATAAGAGAGGGGGATGATGATAGAAAGGAGGGCAGGCTAGAGGAAAGAGTAATAAGAATACATGCTGTCCTGGGGTGGGGGTAGATGGGGAGAAAATGTGAAATTCTAAATTGTGTGGAAGTGAATGTTGAAAACTGAAAATAAATAAATTTAAAATAAAAAAATAATTAAAAAAAACCCAGAATTTGGCAAATATGAAGCTAATGATTCTATTGAGGCATCAAGAACCAGTCAAACAAAATCTAAAGAATGAAAAAATAGAAGAAAAAATAAAATATTTCATTGGAACTGACCTGGAAGACAGATCCAGGAGAAAAAAATCTTAAGAAATATTGGCTTACAGGAAAGCCATGATGAAAAAAAGAGCCTGGACAGTATTTTCCAAGAAATAATCAAAAAAGCTACCCTGAGGTCAAAGGTCCATAGGGCTGTATCAGTAAGCACCCTAACATACACAGGAGGGCCTATTATCACAGGTTCTTAGATCTGCATTCACAAAAGGAAAGGCAACTTCTGACCGGTTAACAATCACTTTAATCAAACACATGTGTCATTCCTTTAACCAAGCCTATATGTTATTCACCTATTTCTGGGAGTCAGCACCTTGAACTTCAAAGAAAATTCAGAGAAATCAAAGATCAACAGACAAGGCTCCCTCTGCCTGACCATCAACAAACAGGTCCAACTATCTGACCATAGTTACTAGAGAGGGAAGCACAGACATCTGGGTTTTCAAAGCCAGGGGGCTCCTTAGTGGCTTCACAGACTACTCCTCTGGCCAAACAAACATTTCCAATAAAATCTCACACTCACAGAGTATTTATACACTTTTTAGAGCCAGATGGCATCACATCCCTTGAAAACCAGTGCCTCATTAACAAAAGGTATGAATCTTCCTACAAATCTTCCCAGGACTGACAATAGATAGGAAAAATCATCCTTAATCACATTATTCAGAGGCATTATTATTTCCTGATTATACTAAAACAAAATCAGCAAAAGATCCTATTTTACTTGCCATTACAAGGGCAAAGTAGTCCACAACAATCCACTGATCACCTCCTTAAAGAGATCCCAAATTGAAAACTGCAAGGAATATTGTTGCCTAATTCCAGAATTATTAGGTCAAGGAGAAAAACTGTAAGTAGCCAAAGAAACAATTCAAATACCAAAGAACTACGGTCAGGATCACACAGGACCTTGCAGCTTCTACACTGAAAGATCATAGGGATTGGAATATGATATTCTGTAAGGCAAAGAAGCTTGGACTACAACCCAGGATCAATTACCCAGTAAAACTGAGCATGTTTCAGATGGACATTCAATGAAATAAGGAACTTCCAGAACTTCCTGATGAAAAGGCCAGAGGCGCAATAGAAAATCTGAGCTTTAAATACAAGATTCAAGAGAGCCACAAAAATGTGAATTGAAAAAAAAGAAAAGAAAAACTTGTTATCCATTATGGGCAAACTCTTTACATCCCTATCTGAGAGGATG
Organism: Potorous gilbertii; assembly: GCA_028658325.1. Lineage (NCBI taxonomy): Eukaryota > Metazoa > Chordata > Mammalia > Diprotodontia > Potoroidae > Potorous > Potorous gilbertii. The sequence goes on along the minus strand of CM053770.1, from coordinate 423,245,635 downwards.
ACACTTGTTCATCTTGAGGACTGTATATTTATTATGACATTTAAAAAGGATATACATAAAAAGAGGGCGTGGGTATAAATTAACCAATGTGATGATAAAAGGCCTAATTAAGGGGTACAAAGGGAGAAGAGGAAAGGAGGAAGCAGAAAAGGGTAAATTACATCACATAAAGAGGCACAAAAAATATCATAGTAGAGGGAAAGGAGGGAGATGAGCGTTGTTTGAGCTTTACTTTCATCAGATTTAATTCAAGGAGGGAATAACATATTCAGTTAAGTATAGAATCTAACTTGTCCTACAGGCAGTAGAAGGAGAAAGGGGAAATAAAAAGGGAGGTGGTTAGAAGGGAGAGAAGAAGTATTAAGGGAAAAGGGAAAGAAAAGGAGGGGGACCTGATAGAAGGGAGGGAAGACTGAGGGAGGAGGCGGTCAAAAATAAAACTCTATTGTATAGGGGAAGGGAGAAGGGAGAAATATAAAACCATAAACGGGTGGGGAAATAGTATAGAGATAAAGACACAGATAGTAATAGGAACTGTGAATGTGAATGGGATGAACTCTCCCATAAAACAGAGGCATATAGAAGAATGGACTAAAAACAATAATCCTACAGTATGTTGTTTACAAGAAATACATTTGAAACAGGGGGATAGACACAGGTTAAAGGTAAAGGTTGGAGTAGAATATTTTATGCTTCAGCTGAAGTAAAAAAAATTCTAATCCCACACAAAGCAAATGCAAAAATAGATCTAACCAAAAGAAATACAGAAGGAAACAATATCCTGCTAAAAGGAACCACAGACAATGAGGTAATACCATTAGTAAACATATGTGTACCAAGGGGTATAGCATTCAAATTCTTAGAAAAGTTAAGGGAGTTACAGGAAGAAACAGACAGAAAAACTGTACTTGTTGGGGACCTCAAACTCCTCTTCTCTGAACTTTAAAAATCTAACCTCAAAATAAACAAGAAAGAAGTTAAGGTGGTGAAGAGAATTCTGGAAAAGGTAGATATGATAGACTGCTGGAGAAAACTGAATGGGGATAGAAACGAATATATTTTTTTCTCAACAGTACATAGCACATAAACAAAATCTGACCATGTATGAGGGCATGAAATTCTCACAATCCAGTGCAGAAGGGCATAAATGGTCAATGTATCCTTTTTAGATCCTGATGCAATAAAAATTATATGTAATAAAGGGCCATAGAAAGATAAACCAAAAATTAATTGGAAATTAAAAAATCTAATTCTAAAGAATGAGTGGGTCAAACAACAAATCACAAAAACAATCAACAACTTCATTCAAGTGAATGACAATAATGAGACCACCTACCAAAACCTATGGGATGCAGTGAAAGCAGCTTTTAGGGGAAGCTTTATTTTTCTGAATGCTTACATAAATAAAGAAGAGATCAATGAATTGGGAATGCAACCGAAAAAGCTAGAAAAAGAACAAACTGAAAATCCCCAATTAAATACCAAATTAGAAATACTGAAAACCAAAGGAAAAATTAATAAAACTGAAATTAAGAAAACTATTGAACTCTAATAAATAAACGTAACAGCTGGTTTTATGAAAAAAACAATAAAAGTGATAAACTTTTGGTCATTTTGATTAAAAAAAGAAAGAAGAAAACCAAATTATCAGTATCAAAAATGAAAAGGATGTATTCACCTCCAATGAAGAGGAGATTAAAACAATAATTAGAAATCATTTTGCCCAATTGTATGCCCACAAATTTGACAATCTTACTGAAATGGATGAGTATTTACAAAAATATAAATTGCCCAGATTAAAAGAAGAAGTAAAATACCTAAATAATCCAATCTCAGGAAAAGAAATTGAACAAGCTATCAATAAACTTCTTAGGAAAAAATCTCTGGAGCCAGATGAATTTACAAGTGAATTCTATCAAACATTTAGAGAACAGTTAATTCTAATACTATATAGACTATTTGGGAGAAATGGAGGAGTCCTACCAAATTCTTTTTATGATACAAATATGATGCTGATACCTAAACCAGGAAGAATCAAAACAGAGAAAGAAAATTATAGACCAATTTCCCTAATAAATATAGATGCAAAAATTTTAAGTAAGATATTAGCAAAAACATTACAGCAACTTATCAAGAGAATAACACACTTCAATGAGGAAGGATTTATACCAGGAATGCAGGGCTGGTTCAATATTAGGAAAACTATCAGTATAATGGATCATATCAACAACAAAACTATCAGAAACCATATAATTATCTCAACAGATACAGGAAAAGCTTTTGACAAAATACAATACCCATTCCTACTGAAAACACTGAAGAGCACAGAAGTAAATGGAGTCTTTCTTAAAATAATAAGTAGTATCTACCTAAAACCATCAGCAAGCATTATATGTAATGGGGAGAAGCTAGATGCCTTTCCAATAAGATTCAGGGTGAAACAAGGATGTCCATCATCATCACTGTTATTCCATATGATACTAGAAATGTTAGCTTTAGCAGCAAGAGAAGAAAAAGAAATTGAAGGCATTAGAATAGGCAGTGAAGAAATTAGGTTATCACTCTTTTCAGACAATATGATGATATACTTAGAGAATCCTAGAGAATCAAGTAAAAAACTACTTGAAATAATAAACAATTTTGGCAAAGTTGCAAGATACAAAATAACAAAACATGATACGAAATAACGATATAAACTCAAACATAAATCATCTACATTTCTAGATATTACCAACAAAGCCCAACAGCAAGAGAGAGAGAAATCCCATCTAAAGTTACTGTAGACACTATAAAATATTTGGGAGTCCATCTGCCAAAACAAACCCAAGGACTATATGAACACAATTACAAAACACTTTTTGCAGAAATAAAATCACATCAAAATAACTGGAGAAACATCAGTTGCTCATGGGTAGGCAGATTCATTTTTACTTACCCAAAGACCCACCAATATTATCCATTTTGCCTATATTTTTTCTCTACAAGTTAAAAGTAGAAAAAAAGAGAGCATGGTAGCTGGGATAAGCAAATCCCTAATTACTTAAAATTCTCTAAGTTTCCTCTCAGCTGTAATTTTTGTCTTTTCTGATTCCATATTGTTAGCATGGAAAGTTCAAAAAAGTCATATGCTATTTTCTGGGTGGGAAGCAATAAGACCACATTCTCTTCCCAAGTAGTCAAGTAAAAGAGAAAGTGGTCAGAGCTACCAGATGGTAGCAATAAAAAGGTAAAATGTAGTCAGTCCTGAGGTCCCTTAAAACATAAACAACAGATCTGGAGTTTGTTACTGAAGTTTGGATAAGCAGGAGACCCCAGCCTCCCTTCTCTGTAGTCTTGACCCCATATATTCTAGCTTCACCAAAATGGCCCTACAACAACTATAATATTGTTTGTTTGTTTTGGGGGAAATGATGAAATATGTTTAAACAATTGATTTACAAATGAATTTCTGGAATATAACCTATTCATAAAGTAGGTACTTCCTACCTTCTAACAGTTGTGTGTGTCTTTCTTGGATTTATTTTTTCCTCCTTACATGGTGAATGCAAAACCATGTACTTGATTGCTACCACTGAAATAAAACATCCTAAAATAACTGACAATACTTTTAGTCAGAAGTGAAAATTGGAACTAATGCACTTCAAGAAAGAAAGCCTTCCCATCCAGAAAACATACCACTTAAGAATACGGTAATTATTTAATGCTAGGTAGTGAATGTTATCTACAGTAAATGTCAATTATACAATTGTTTAACTATTCAATACAGAAATATTAAACTATGAATAAAGGACAATGTGAATAAATAAAAATAGATATGACTAATGAAAAATATACCACTGAAAAACATCTAGTTTTAAAAAAGCATTCAAAAACCATGTACACTCACTTCATCAGTGAGTTCTCCAAATACTGTTAAGACATCTATCAGAAGACTTGCAGTATAGAAGGACTTGATCATGTTTCTGCAAGAGAAAAACATTTATTCTGATTTTAGCTGGGCATATTAAATGTTCAGTTAAGAACACATCTTAAGAAAACAAAAACAGCAAAAATATAAATTTTAAAAGTAAGTCAAAATTACATACAATTATATTTTAGGGGTGAGGGAGAGAATCAGTTTGGGGAATATGATGTAACCTTTTATAATCCAGGAATCAAGGGACAGGAGTAAAGCACACTTTTGTAGTTAATCTCATTATAACAAACATTCTGTGAGTTACATTTGAAGTAATCCACGGCAATAAAGCTATTTTAGAAAAAAACAGGTAATCATTTGGGAACATTTTTCTGAGATATTTTTCTAACATGCTTCATCAACAACCTTTATAAAAGTAAAAAACAGAGATTTTTATCATGGAAAAATTACTAATCATAGGGTAATTTGTGAACAAAAGGCTACAGCCATATTATTTGTTCAGTAGCTTTGGCCCAGCAAGAATTTACCATTATAACATTTTTTCAGATGATTTTATAGCTAAGTAATACAGTAGATATAAAGCTGGACCTGGAGTCAGAAACACCTGAGTTCAAATCCTACCACAGATGCTAGCTAGCTGCATGACCCTGGGCAAGCCATTTAATTTCTGTCTCACTTATCTCATCTGTAAAACGAAACAGAAGAGCACCTACCTCCCAGAGCTGATGTGAGGATAAAATGAGATATTTGTAAAGCACTTGGTAAACCACAAAATACAATTTAAGTGCTCTTATTTTAAGGTCCATATACAATTTGTTGCAAAAGACAATTAAATCCTAAAAATTAGGACAACAGCTAGTTGGGAATTAACAATAAAATTAAAAAAAAGTATGGGACAAAACTATTCATTACCTTTAGATATACTTGCTTTTAAAGAGTAAAAAAATAAAGTCTTCAAATAAAGTATAAAACTAGTAAAACCATGTTTTCTTTTCTTTTTTTTTTTTTTTTTGCTTACTTGTGAAATCTCCCAGCACGATCTTCATTGTCCGCATAAAGGAACATCTTCAAAGCATAACTCTCTACATGGGCACAACCAACTATTTCTTGAGTAATAGCTTCATTATCACCCAATTGTTTTTTAAGCTGAAATGAAATCAGAAATACCTCTTTTTAGGGGTCCCTTAAAGTGACTGCTTTAGCGATTAGATCTAAAAAATACATATGGAAAAATACTTGCATATATAGCACCCAACAGATATCTTAAAACACTATTGGATTATCAATGTATTATAAGTAGTGTCTAAAATATAGATATTATTTTTTCCAAAAATACAAATTCATTTAAACATTTTAACTTTTTTCCACAATAAAAAAAGCCTTTAATTTGGTAATAAAGTAAATAGAGACATATCATTATGATATACAAAAGTATTTTCACTACTATTTCAATGATATATAACACAAAAAGACTTTCTTAAATTAACCAAAAAAAGAACTAAACTTAGAATCTTAAACAGAAGACATTTTAAGTTTATACAATTATAATACATTAAGTCACATTAATACATTAAGTTTTGTGCATCCATGCATTTTCCCCAAGTAAAGCACTTTGTTCAGTGCTTTATAAAAACATCAACAATTTAATGAAAAAGGTGCCCCTATTTTGAGCATTAAAAAAAAAAAGTCCAAAGGTTTAAAGGCATAAATGATCTGAGTACCCTACTCTGATTCAAAGGCTTCTTTTCAAAGTTGTTAAGAGTATAAAAAGCTCAGGTTTCCTAATAAAGTCAGCAAAGCAAATGATATAAATGGTATTTAAACAGGTGGATTTACAGCTCCTGAATAGACTAGCTGTCTGGATTTAAGGAAATTTTGGGTTTTTGGTAGAACAAAAACAAAAATAACCACAAGACACTAGCTTACAGTTTCTATATTGCCAAAAGATTTTTCAAGGAAGTTTTGAATGCTAGACTGCTATGTTTTAGAGGGAGTATCCTGAATCTCAAAAAATTTGTTAGCATACTTGAAATTTTCAATATAATACAAATAAGTATCAAAACATAAATTAGTCTTTACTTTGTGCAAAGAATAAACTTTCTCTCTTTGCTCATTTTCTAAATGGCATTAAGTTGACATTTCATTTTCCTTTTAGTTTTACATATTAAAAAAATAAATCTTTCCCCACTATGTACCTCTCAATAATCACAAGAAAAAGAAAGACAAAATTGTAGAAGATATGGTAAACTTGTTAAGAGATTTAAAAATATCTAATATACAAATACATGATTTAACAAAGTAAACAAAATTGCCCCATTTATTTGTTTCCTCCTTCTCTGTAGTGCCTTCTGTTTTCTTCCATCAATTAAAAAAAATCAGTAAGAGCAAGACTGGTCAACACATTTTTCAAATCTAAGAATGCACATTTCATAAACCAACTGCAACCAGTGACCAAACAATATTAGTAAGGTACTTTATCAAGGAGAAAGGAAATGGCAGGTATAAGGTAGGTCAAATGACCAACACAGCCTCAACCAGCATTTCTGCTAAGATCCCAGTGAAGATACCCCAGGAATCTATAGTCAAGAGCCCTAGAAACAGTGTGATGTCCAAGACTAATGGTCTGTTTCTAGTCTAGGTCCTACAGTAATTACTGAAAGGAGACCTACTGGAGTATGGATCAGGATCTATGCTAAATGCTGGGGCATTCAAAAAGGAAAAATGATACAGTCTTTAGTTAACCTTTAAGTATTACTAATTATTCTATTTTTCATATTCTAGGTCTGTACAACCTGTTATGGATAAGCCACCTACAACTAGACTGAAAATTTAAAACTAGAGAGAAAGTCATTTTTTAAATCATAATTCACCTTAAATTTATAATCATAAAAGTACAAGTTTTTCCAAGTGCTTAAAATTATTCCTAAAGTAATTTCTTGGACTGCATTACATGTATAACAAAAAATATGACAAATGAAAACTTAATTTACAAAGAAAATATACTATGAAATGATAATCTACTTTCAAAAATATATAAAAGAGAATGCTTTCAAATATTCTTCAGTAGTGCAAGATAAGAGACTGTATCATTTACCATCTTTATATTTCCTAACACCTAATATAGTGCCTTGTAAAGAGAAATTATTCAACAAGTGTCTGTTGATTCAATTTATTTTTTTAATACTTTAAAAGGTCCCTTTCATGAGCATTAGTACGCTTAGAATGAGATGGATGGGGGCAACGATGTCTTGTTTCTATATGGTTTTATACAATAGTGTATATTCCTAAGAGTGTGATATTTTAAAATGTATGCTTTTCCCTTAATACTATTATGTACTGGTACTGTTGACTGCAGTGAGGCAAAGGAAGCATGACAACTAACAAAAATTCCAATTTTCAAATTCCATTTTGAAACATTAGTTACCAAATGAAATATTAATTTGTTACTTACAGCTTCCAGTTGATCCATAAGCTTTGATAAAAATTTTCGGCATTCAGGAGTTTTACTATCAATTTTCATTCCAGTTTGCATTGCATATAAACGACCTTTAAAGGAAAAGAAAAATAACATAAGCAATACCTAAGTAAATCAAAACAACAGGGCAAAAATGTTCTAAACAATAGCTTAATCAATCTATTTCACTGAAAGTTTGAAATAAGTTGCAAAAATTTCTGCATAATTTAGATCTGAATAGAATTAAGAACTAAAACTAATATTTTAACTCACTATGGATTTAAGTAGGAACATATCAAGTAGGTCAAACAACAAGCATTTATTATGTATCTATTATATGTCAGAAGCTAAGGATACAAATGCAAAGAACGAAACAATTCCTATTAACAACGAGCTTAAATTCGGAATAGGGAGACAATAAGTACATCTATAAATCTATATAGTGTAAGTAAATAAAAATGTTATCCAAAGAACTTGTGAAAACCAACACATCATGAACAGAAACATATTTTGCACGTATGCTATACATTTGGCATTGTGCCAAATAATGAGAATACAAAGAGATAAAAGATACAGTCATTGCTGCCAAGGGATTTAGGTCTAGAAAGATACAGTAGTAAATACAGAAGGAAAATGAGTAAGAATACTGGTACAGCTAATAACAGATAATAAGTTCAGGCAAGTAAAGGTTTGGAAGGAAGGGCAGGGCCATGTGATACAATTCAATTTGCACACTTCTATGCAAAGGGCATCATAGATACAAAGACAAAAATGAAAGTGGCCCTGACTTCAAGGAGCTTGTATTCTACCGAAAATTCAAAGTGTAAAGAGATAAATAAATTCAAGGTTATTTTGGAAGCATTATTAACTGGAGATAACATGGGAGATTTCATGTAGAAATGGCAAAGGTATAACAGCAATTTGTCTGTTTTGGCAGAAGCATATGGAGTGGATAGATGAACAGAAGGCAAAAAGGCTACACAAAATTGTGGAAGGCATTAAATGTGAGGTCAAGGGATTTTCATTTATTTACTCAATAATAGGGAGCTACTGAAGGTTTTTAAACAAAGAAATGCCCAACAGAAACTATGCTTCAGGATGATCAATCTGTCAGAAGTACAGAGGATTGAGGAAAAGAAGAGATTAGAGGTAGTGAAATGAGATAGGGGGTGCTTGTGGCAATAATGGTGTGAGCTGTTAAGGGCCTGGACAAGTCTCAAACATATAGAAACAGAAAGCTAAGTTTATAATAAACTTTTAAAAAAAATCCAATGGAGATGTCTTTAGTAGCAATATTTGGAACAATAGTACTTTTGCATTTCAGGAAAGAAAAGTTATTTTAGTTAAGAAAAGTGTGATCAAATGAGGTGTGGATGTCTAACTGTAAGTGAAACAAACATCCTGGCACTTGGAAAAAATCAGCTAAAAACTTGTATTTAAAACCATCTAATCATTTATGGTGAGTGCTGAGATATTTTTATTATCACATTTACAGAATCCTTCAAGCAACTGCTAAAAGTTCAAGTCTACTATGTCTTATAGATAAAAAACAAACAAAACCAAAAAAAGTCTCAATTAGGTATCCTGAGGAAAACAATAGCACTGAGAATCACTTATTATGTGTTTTTATATTTGCTATAGGTTTAAAGACCAACCAAGAGGGGAGCTACTATAGGGGTAAGAAAAGTTAAATATTGGCTATGGTCTGAATTCTAAATACTAATTAGTATTAAAGATTTTAATACAGCTAAAATCAGAATAATTGAGCAAATCACTGAAAAAATGGAACTAGAGACTACCTCTAAAGAACTGATTTTTTTTCTTCCAAGAATAATACCTTATAAAATATTGCAGAGAAGGGTCTCTCAGGATACCTTTAATGAACAGATTAGAACATGTGAAAGTATAACTTTGAATATATAAAATATAATGCTAAAAATATTAGATGCTTGAATATAAAGATGTTTGAAAACTTACTTTCTTAAATATTTCTTCTGAAACCTTTAAAAAATATTGTTAATTTGTTAAACTCCTCCAACATCAAATTCCAAATTAACCCTGTTAAAATGATCACGATATGACTAATGGGAATATGTTTACATGATTGCACATACATAACCTATATCAGACTGCTTGCTGTCTTAAGGAATGAGGATGGAAGAGAGGGAGAAAAAATTTGAACTTAAAATCTTATAAAAAATGAATGTTGAAAACTATCTTTACATGCAATTGGAAAAAAATAAAATACCAGTAACCAATTAGTAAATAAATAACACTTTTGAGAAAGTATTCTGAAGTTATAATTGATCATTAAATTGACCAAACAGAGTTTAGTGATCTTTTGGGCAAAGTAAGTAACTTCCAGAATGTTTGGCCCAATTTACAACACTACCATAGTCTATCAGTGTGACTGTCCTCTTACAACCTTTCCAACAATTGTCATTTTCTGTTTTTATCATCTTGATCATCCTGATGAATGTAAGATCAGCAATTATACTAGATACACTGATGGACTAGGAATCTCCAGAATCAGAACTGGATCCTAATCCTGACTACAACTAATAAGTTACCTGATCATATGTAGCTCACTTTAATTCAGACTTCAAATAAGATGTCTAATTTAACTCTCTCTTTCTCTCTGGTTAAACTAGACATCCTTCTTTAGGGCAATTTTGCTCTTCAAAATTCAATTTATTTTTATGGATACAAGCATGGGACCTTGTATTCTCTACATTAGAGATACCAAAAATGTGGCCAGATTATCAGTCACATGTAGCCCACAACACTAACAAGTTTGGTATAAGCCAGATTAAAAATGGAGAAATATATAACAAAATTAAAATGAAATAAAACATAATTAATATTACACAGTAAAACTAAATCAATACGTGACCCACTAGCATACTTATATATAGGTTTGTGATCCCTGTTTCTATTTATTTGACATCACTACTCTCTATCATTCAGCTCACTGTCTCACGACTAAGATTTAAGTCAACTGAGGGATATTATTTGTGATAGCTTGCTTTTTTCACTATAATATCCTCATCAAAAATGCTTTATTATGTGGAGATTAGTTTCAGAAAAATTTCATACAGGTAGAAAAGTAGATCTGCGGCTCAGTAGTTGCTGATGTTTTCTTGTTCACCTTTTTAGGTGGTAATAATATCCAAGATTTTTTCCCTTTTTTGTATTTTTCCATCTTCTGACATATGGACATTGATACCCTGAGGTCCCCTCAATTGCACTGCCTCCAGCATGAACCTCTTCTGTGTATAATTGGTCTAGTTCAACTGTTTTCTTCATCACTTTTTTCTTCAGTTTCATCTCTACTTCCTGTAAAATCACAGGTGGGGTCTGTATTAATATATTATCAGAACTTATTCTGAAATTGTCCATGGATCCATCTCATAGATGCAGGAGGCTCCAATATATATAATACTGAGTCAAAAGTCATAATGAATGTTAACCTATTTAATGCAACTAGAGCATATTTTAGAATTGCATAAAAGTTGAGTTATATTAAAATGCAGGCAAAAAATAAATTTAACCACCTTTGTTCTTTGTTTTGCCATGTCCTTTAAGAATTTAATGACAACCTGCTTTTCCTCACCAATTACTGTCTGAACCCCTGGGATGTGAAGAAAACTGGTGAAACATCACTGACACAAAACAATGACAGAACCTTTCCCATATATAGGAAATATACATAATCCTATACACACACACACACACACACACACACACACACACACACACACACACATTTAAAGTACAAAATTAGATGCTGGAAGCTATTTTTGTGGCATCCTCCAATCTCTATGACTTTCCAGCATCCCATGTACAATCCTCTGGTTGCTTTGGTTGGCAGTAAAAGTTAAGGCTATTTCTTTATTAAATCTCATCTGAATATGCAGTTTTTACATGTGGACTTTCTTCTTTTTGAGCATGGCCATTAACTGACCACAAAATAGATTCACATTCACCAATAAACACAGGATTCAAAAAAGGTGGGACAACTTGATTATTTCTTTTCTTCATTTTAAGAGAGTGATCCCGAAAATAATTTTGATCTAAATGCTAGGGTCCAAATATTGTGGTTTTGCTCTCCTTGATGGCAAAAAAGAAGTTTGTGAAAAAAACTGCTACATCTTTTTCATTCTTAAACGTTCTGAGGACGATTTTGCTTACTTGAGTTTCTTGTCAAGGTTTTTTTATACTGTTTTTTTTCCTGACATTGCTTCTCATTATTTCATGAGGCAATAATGAGTACAATTTTCCACCATCCACTTCTCAGATTTTACAATCTAGTTGTTATTAAGCTAGTATTGCCTTTGATATATATCTCTTTATTAGATAAGATCAAGTATTTGCTAGGCTGAACCTTAAATTCTTTTGTTCTCATTATGACAATTGATATATGTCTGAATGAAATTATTATAATCCAAATTAAGGTTCTTTCATTTACTTCCCATTTTTCCAGCACTGATGCCTCAACTAAATAGATCAGAGTTGTTTCAAATTCAGTGTCTTTTTCTCATTTTATTCTTTATGTTAGTTTTGTATCAACTGTGATCTCTGCCCAACAAGTAAGTGTGCTGAGTGTAAACTGTTGATTCAGGAATGACTTCCATATGAGTAAGAAGTCTTTCTTATCTGCTAAAATATCACTGATTTCATTTTTAGTGATGCTATTTTGTATTTTCTAACTATAAGACCTCTCAATAATTTTAAGGAGAATAATCATGTTATAGAGGCATGAGGCTTCTTTCTGTCTAGTGTTCATTCTTTGTTCTCTTCCATTCTTTATCAGTGAAGCTACCAAATATTGAAATCTATTCTTTAATTTGGAGAATCCTGAGTTTTTCACATTCTGCCCTAATCATTTGGGCACTGCCACAGGTGCTGATAAACAAGATGTAATTATTTCATAGTGAGTTTTTTCCTGTTGGCTCTGGCTATATGATGAAGTTAAGTCTTTCGATTTCTTTATCTCCTATTCAGAGAACCTATAAGCTATCTTTCAACTTGGTTGCAACTTCCTTACTATTTTTTGAATTTGGTTACAGCAAACATATAAAGAATGATATGATTTAGATCTTTCGGTATACTCACATTTAGCATACCAAAATCTAAGTTAATTTTGATTCTTTACGTTCTGTCATCTTTTTTTTGGCCACTCTTCTACCAGTAATTTTTCACAGAAACAGAAGGGTAGTATACAGGACAGAAAACCATATGTATTTTTATGTTTCAAATAATACAAAGAAAAAAACTAAAAGAAAAACAGAGTATTAAGTTAATACATTATGTAAGGAAAACTGAAAGAGGATAACTTGATCAAGAATCCTTACAGGAAACCAAAAGGCATTTCCTGCAATAAGTGGCAAAAGGATATGAAGACGTACTCGACAGAATATTGAACTATTAACAAACATGGAAGACGTCTCCAAATCATTACTGACACCAGAAATGAAATTAAATCAACTTGAGGTTTTACCTCATATTCAGTGAACTGGCAGCTAGATGGCATAGTGGATAGTGCACTGGGTCTGGAGTCAGGAAGTTTCATTTTCTTGAGTTCAAATCTAACCCTCAGACATTGTGTGTTGTAGGGTAAATCACTTAACCCTGTTTGCCTCAGTTTCTCATCTATAAAGTGAGCTGGAGGAAGAAATGGCAAACCACTCTAGTACCTTTGCCAAGAAAACCCCAGAGGCAGACATGACTGAAATGACTGAACCACAACAGTGAATTTACAAAGATGATAAGTGATTAATTTTGGAGGAGCCTTAGGAAGATAAGCGTGCTAGTGTATGCTTGGTGGAATTGTAATCAGTTCAATCAACTTAGAAGGCAATTTGGAATCATGCAAATAAAGTAAGATTTGACCTAAAGATTCCACTACTAAGCAATATCCTTTAGAGGTCATTAATAAGAAGCCCCCACATATATTAAAATATTTATAGCACTGCTTTTTGTGACAATAAGCTGTAATGTAGATGTCCATTGACTAGTAAGTTCCTAAACAAATTTGGACATGTGAATGTAATGGAATACTGCTGTGCTGTAAGGAAAGATGAATATGATAAGTACAGAGAAACATGGAATGACTTGAACTCATGTATAGTGAAGTAAGCAGAACCAGTAAACAATACACACAATGACTACAAAATCTAAATGGTAAAGAATCATCACCATAAAAACTAGAAGTGAATGTTACAAAATTACAAAGAACAAGCTCCAAAGAGACAGGAGAAAACATCTCTTCCATCATCTTTTCCAGAGAAAAGAGGCCCACAGGGGTGGTACACTACATATATTTTCAGACTTTAAAAAATGTATTTGCTGATTCTTTTCTTCCTTAAAAATATTTTTAATATGGGATGAATCTGAGAGGCATATGGAAATTTAGGTGATATAAACAAATATATCAATACGTCAGTTAATATGTACTAAGCTCCTACTATACTTCAGCCACAGTGATACACACACACACACACACACACATACACACACACACACTCTCTCTCTCTCTTAAAGAAGATAGCATTTTCAATGATATTTGAAGGAGGCTAGGCAGGAAAGGTGGAGGTATGTGTAATAACAAGTGAAAATGCTCCAAGTTGGGAAATGGCATGTCTAATGTGAGGAAGTGAGTCTCATTGGATTGCAGGGTACACTGGTGAGGATTTAAGGAGACTAGAAGTTTAGGAAGGGGAGAAATTGTAGAAAGCTTCAAATATAAATAGAAGATAATATATTTGATTCTAAAGACAACAGGAAGTCACTGGACTTGTCTGAATGTAGGTGAGGTGGGATGGAATTCTATAGTCAAATAAGTACTTAGAAAAATCAATTTGACAGCTGAATGCCTTTTACCCTTCTTTGTATTCCACCATCGCTGTGTGCTCTCCTACATACATGCTACTAAACAAGGCTAGAGAAAATCGTGAAATATTGTTGCATTTTCACTTCTCTCCCTAATGCCTGGAACTCTCCCTTCATCTCTCCTTTCTGGCTTCCTTCAAATTTCTGCTAAAATCTCACTATTTCCTCAGCTAATGCCTTTGATATGTTCATTATCTCCCATGTATCCTATACATAGACACACATATATATGTGTGTGTGTATACACACACACACACACACACACACACAGAGTTGGAATAGTACTGGGCCTGCAGTCAGGAAGACCTAAGTTCAAATCTGACCCCTTCCTTTTAGCTATGTGATCCTGGGCAAGTCATTCAACCTCTGCCTCAGTTTCTTCATCTGTAAAATGGGGATAATAAAACTTACCTCCCAAATTTATCATGAAGATCAAATGAGATAACTAGAAAGCGTTTCCTTTGCACACAGCCTGATACACAGTAAGCGCTATATAAATGTTATCAAATGTATGCATTTGTGTATATTTATATATTAGCATTAAAAGTTTGGATTAGGAAGAGCTTCTTGTAGAAGGTGGGATTTTAGATGGGATGTGAAGGAAACTACTAAAGTCAGGAGATGAAGCTGTGGAGGGAGAGAGTTCCAAGTACGGGGGGCAAACAGTGACAATGTGTGGAGTTTAGAGAAGGATATCTTGGATGGATTACAGCAAGGAGGACAGTAGTGCTGCACTGAGGAGTATGTGGAGGCAAAAAGATATAAGAGTTACTGAGAAAAAGTGACTCATTTTAATTATTGCTTTCTTCTGTTTTTCTCAATTCTTCAATCTTCCATATTCTGTCACTTCTTCCATACTTTTTTATGAAAAACACAAGCCTTTTACAGATAATTGTTAGTACCTCTTTCCTTTCCTAAGATAAACTAACAAAAGAGCATGGGGACTATAAAATTGGAATCTTCTGCTTTTCTCAGCCTTGTGTAGTTACTGTTGGCTATTCAGTGGCGACATCTTTGGTTCCAAAGATTTTTTTTCTCCCTAGCAATATTTGCATTTAGAGAAATTTAGAAATTGACTTATGGAGAGCTATGGCTTTACTACATTATGTTTTATTTGAATATACTTTGAACAGAAAGGATAAAACACTTTGGTGTAATAGTATTAGCTCTCAGAAGCAGGGCTGTTGTTTTATAAGTACCTCTTTTAAAAAACAATCCTCTTTCCATTCAAAGAGAGCAGAAAAATAGAAAGAGCTGATTCAATCCTACTTAATACTTCTACATTTAGGTTTCCAATGTTCTTATACATTTTTGCTATAATTTACCCAAAAAATGAATTATACTTTTGAAGTAGAAATTAATATAGTTTCTTGTACTTTTTTCTCTGCGATAAAATTAAATGTCCATTCTTTACCTGTTTAAGGGCAGCTTTATAATGTAGATGACTACTCTCTAAAGTTAAATGCAGTGAGCAAAAACTACTTGTGAGTTCAGCTATCCCAGATACAAAGATATTCCTATGTCCTTCACTTGAAGGGCTGAATCTTCTCCA
Organism: Potorous gilbertii; assembly: GCA_028658325.1. Lineage (NCBI taxonomy): Eukaryota > Metazoa > Chordata > Mammalia > Diprotodontia > Potoroidae > Potorous > Potorous gilbertii. The sequence continues at coordinate 423,229,822 of CM053770.1, read as the reverse complement.
GGACAAGATTTTAAATTTAAAAAGTAGTTTTCATATTCCTCAACATCTTTATTAGAGAGAGAAAAAATTAATTTACTTTTTCCAACATACATTACTAAAAAATATAAGGAAGCTTTTTTATCTGCTCTGGAAACAATGTAAATTAACTGAAAAAATGTAATCTATTTCTACATTAATTTTAAATTATGAAGAAAGAAACCTTTTAAGTACAAACCTGTGTTACAGAGAAGCAATTTATGTTAGCAAAAGAAACACAATTAAAATGAAGATCCAAAAATGAACATTTAAATAAACAGTAAATTAACCACTAAAACAGGATAAACATACTTGTGGCTAGTTATCATTTAGGAAAATGTATTTTACTTACTGAATTTCACGAAGTAAAAGTATTTGCTTTTATGAATAAATGTTATTTGATGCTAAATTATGAAGCATATTTGAGAAAGGATTAAATGCTTTCCTATTCAATTTCAATTAAGTGTTAGGCAGTTGTTATACAAATATTTAATAATCTGAAAAGCATGTTCAACTTAAAGCCAAATAAAACAGAGTTACCTGTATAATGAAACATTAGTTTACCCACCATTAGGAATAAATATTGAGGAATAAAATAATATCAAAATACCAAAAAGGCTGATTAAAGTATAGAATCAAATAGGGCCAACTGCTATACTGAAATTAACCTAACAAATATCTTTCACTTGTGTCACAAAAATAAAAAGATTAATAAAATCTGGATTTTTTAAATTTAAAAACTAGATTTTAAAAATATAAATTGGTAATTTTACATTTAAGATATTGTCAAAAATAATGCTAACACTGTGGAGTAGGAGTTATCATCAAAATATCTTGGAAATGATATACCAAGCAACCTTTTCAGAAAAGTTGAGATTAAAGTTCTCAACTCTATGGGCTGAGTTTTACTCACAATAGTTATTTATGTCTTCATACTCATTTTGCTCTTTATCCTGACCCAAAAAGAAAGAAGCAATTCCTTTTTAGGATACTTTGCTCTCTTTCTATTCCAAAATTGTTCCTCTTCAGCAACTTCAATGGTACCCACTCCAGTGTTCCACTCCAGATCTACTGGGTCCTTTTACTTTGCCCTCTCATTCTATTTTATCATCATCATCAAACTTAGCTTTGATTTTAGTTCTCTTGCTCCTTTTATCCACAAAGAATTTATTCCTACTAGACGATGGTCTATCTCTAGGTACCCCTTCCAGTACTGTTGACCTTCTCCCATATCCTTCATTCCATGCCCCCTGAATATGCCTTGTTCTCCTTGCCACTTTCAGAATTTCCTACTTCTGTCGTTCAGCAACTTCTCTTTATTTGGGATTTATTACCCAAATGAAGTCCTGGTGGCTGTATTCTACTGACCTCCAGGACATTCTCCCTGTTCTCAGAGTTTCATGCCTGTTTCATCGTCTCTACTCAATATTATTTGATGCTGAATTATGAAGCATATTTGAGAAGGGCTTAAATGCTTTCCTATTCAATTCCTTTCCTATTCAATTATCCTAGGGGACATCAACATATATATGTATGTATGTATACATGTTCTCTCAAATACTTTAACTTCCAATTTCCACAATCTTTACAACTCTTGTGATCTCATGACCTGGTTCTCTACTCCTTGGTTACACATAGGGATTGACATAACTTTGATTTCCTACTATCTCCAAATTTTCCACATATTCTTTTATTATTCTATCTTTCCCTAAGCCTACACATTTCCAAATCATCCTCATCATGAAATCTAATCCACCTAAACCTCAGTACTTTGCTCTTCCTTTTAGTGCATTTGTCCAAATAGGAAAAAGACCACCATGGTTTTCACAAGTATTATAGTTTTGCACTCTGTGTGTGTGTGTGTGTGTGTGTGTGTTCAGTGTTTCTGGTGCTTTTAAGCATAATACAGTTTCCCTATTACGCTTTTTTAGATGTCTATTTTTACTGTCACTCTTCCCTATATGAGTTATCAAAACAATAAATTCTATTTCAGCCCGTCCTTTTAAATCCATAAATCTGTTTCAAATATGTTATTTATAAACAATATATTGCTATGTTCTGTTTTCTAATGCATCCTACTTTGCGGGTGAGTTCATCCCATTTGCATTCAGAGTTATGACTGTTAACTATGTGTTTCTCTTCATCATATCATCTTATACTTTTCACTTTGTCTGGCCTACTTTTTTACAAGAAGTAGGTGAAGAGAAGAAGGCATGTGATCAATATTAGTGATCAATAGCTGAAGTAATTTGTTGCTCCTACATTGTCTCTCCCTGTTTCTAGTTACTCAGACCTCAATCTTAAACCTTAAAAATGTATATATAATATATATGTAAATATGTACTTTTTATCAGTAAAAATTAATCTTCTTCCCCTTTAGCACTCACATCTTCCCTCACTCCCCAATGAGAAAAAAAGAAAAACAAATCTGTTACAAATATGTAGTCAGAAAAAACCAATTTCCACATACACACTACCCAGAAAATATTTGTCTCATTCTTGTACTCTGAGTCCTTCACTTCTCTATCATTATCAGTCCTCTGAAATTATGGTTGGTTAATATGCTGACAAGAGTTCCTTATTCTTTCAAAATTGTTTGCCTTTATCATATTGCTGTCTTATGAATTGTTCTCTCCTGGTTTGGTTCATTTCTCTTTGTATCAGTTCAGATACAAGTCTTTCAAAGTTTTTTTGAAATCATCCCCTTTATTATTTCTTACAGCATAAAAGTGTTCTATCATACTACTGTTCATCCATTCTCCAATTTATGGGCATTTCCTCAGTTTATCATTCTTTGCCACTTCACAAAAGCTATACATATTTTTGCACGACTTTAGAGTTTATTTTGTTTAGGACTAATCCCTCCCTTAATCTGCCCTCCCTTCTTCTACCCTCTGTCTCCTTTTTCTTTGTTGAATGAAATATACTGCTGTAACCAACTCCATATATGGATGTATGTGTATTCTTCCTTCCTTTAACCAGTTCAGATGAGAGTGAGGGTGAAGTGTCAGTTACGCCTCCTTTTTTTTTCTATAAATGTCTAGTTGTAAACCCTAACTATATGAAATAATTTCCCTAACCTTCCTTTCTCTCTTCTTCTCTCTTTCCATTTTTCTCCTAAGATCAATACATAACAGAGCCATTCCAATACCTGTCTAATTAGACTTCCTCTATGAACTCTGATAATGGAACTCAAAGAGCACATGTGTAACAAATCCCTATTATCAGTTTTGGTTAATTATTATTTTTTTGTTCAGGTTTATTTTTTTATGTTTCTCTAAACTCCTCTTCTGGAATTTCAAAAGTTCAACATAGCTCTAATCTTTTCAGTAAGGAAAGCTTGGAAACACTTAAATTCATTAAAGATCCATTTTTCCCTCTGTAGCATTCTACTCAGTTTTGCTGGGTAATTTATTCTTGGTTATAAGACTAGGCATATCCTTTCCTTTCTAGCATTATTATGTTCTAAGTTCTCCGCTTTTTATTTTTTGATTTTTTTTTATTATTAATAATAAATTTATTTATTTAACTTTTTACATTCATTTTCACAAAATTTTGGGTTCCAAATTTTCTCCCCATTTGTCCCCTTCCCCCACCCCAATACAAGAAGCATTCTAATTTCCCCTATCACCAATCTGCCCTCTCTTCTATCATCCCTCCCTTCC
>CM053770.1:423205925-423225642 GCA_028658325.1 Potorous gilbertii | reverse complement strand
CCCCCCAACCTGCTTATCCCCTTCTCCCCCACTTTCCTGTATTGTAAGATAGGTTTTCAGACCAGAATGAGTGTGCATTTTATTCCTTCCTTTAGTAATTGTGATGAGAGTAAACTTCATGTTTTTCTCTCAACTCTCCTCTTTTTCCCTCCACTAAAAAGTCTCCTGTCTGCCTCTTCTATGAGAGATAATTTTCTCCATTCCATTTCTCCCTCTCTCCTCCCACTACATTTCTCTCTCACTGTTTACCTTCATTTTTTTAAGATATGATCCCATCCTATTCAATTCACTCTGTGTTCTCTGTCTCTGTGTGTGTGTGTGCCTGTGTGTGTGTGTGTGTGTGTGTGTGTGTGTGTGTGTGAGAAATCCCACCAACTACCAGATACTGAAAAGTTTCAAGAGTTACAAATATTGTCTTTCCATGTAGGAAAGTAAACAGTTCAACTTTAGTAAGTCCCTTATGATCTCTCTTTGCTGTTTACTTTTTCATGCTTCTCTTCATTCCTGCATTTGAAAGTCAAATTTTCTTTTTCAGCTCTGGTCCTTTTATCAAGAATCCTTGTAAGTCCTCTATTTCATTGAAAGATAATTTTTCCCCTGAAGTATTATTACACTCAGTTTTGCTGAGTAGGTGATTCTTGGTTTTAGTCCTAGTTCCTTTGACTTTTGGAATATCACATTCCATGCCCTTTGATCCATAATGTAGAAGCTGCTAGATCTTGTGTTATCCTGATTGTATTTCCACAATACTGGAATTGTTTCTTTCTAGCTGCTTGCAATATTTTATCCTTGACCTGAGACCTTTGGAATTTGGCCACAATGTTCCTAGGAGTTTCTCTTTTTGGGTATCTTTCAGGAAGTGATCGGTGGATTCTTTCAATATTTATTTTGCCCCCTGGTTCTAGATTATTAGGGCAGTTTTCCTTGATAATTTCATGAAAGATGATGTCAAGGCTTTTTTTTTATCATGACTTTCAAGTAGTCCCATAATTTTTACATTGTCTCTACTGGATCTATTTTCCAGCTCAGTTGTTTTTCCAATGAGATATTTCACATTATCTTCCATTTTTTCATTTTTTTGATTTGGTTTTGTGATTTCTTGGTTTCTCCTAAAGTCATTAGCCTCCATCTGTTCCATTCTAATTTTGAAAGAACTATTTTCTTCAGTGAGTTTTTGAACCTCCTTTTCCATTTGGATAATTCTGCTTGTTAAAGCATTCTTCTCCTCATTGGTTTTTGGACCTCTTTTGCCAATTGAGTTAGCCTATTTTTAAAGGTGTTATTTTCTTCATCAGTTTTTTGGTCTCCTTTAGCAAGCTGTTGATTTGCTTTTCATGATTTTCTTGCATCTCTCTCATTTCTCTTCCCAGTTTTTACTCCACCCCTCTTACTTGATTTTCAAAATCCTTTTTGAGCTCTTCCATGGCCTGAGCCCACTGAATATTTATTTTGGATGTTTGGGATACAGAAGCCTTGACTTCTATGTCTTTCCCTGATGGTAAGCATTGTTCTTCCTCATCAGAAAGGAAGGGTGGAAATATCTGTTCACCAAGAAAGTAACCTTCTATGGTCTTATTTTTTTCCCTTTTCTGGGCATTTTCCCAGCCAGTTACTTGACTTCTGAGATTCCTTTCCACATCCACCTCACCTCCAAATCCATCCAGCTAGTGCTTGGAGTCTGAGATTCAAATGCTGCTTCCCAGCCTCAGGGCTTTCAGTGGGGGCAGGGCTGCTATTCAATGTGAGATTAAGTTCAGCTGCTCAGGTGGGGGCAGGTCCGCCACCAGGGGCTCAGTTCCCTCATACATGGAGACCTTCAACAATGGATCCGAGCTCCTGCCTGCTTTGGGAGCCCCTGTCAGCTGCTGCCTCCACTGTTGCCTCCCGAGGGGGCCTGAGTTATGGAGACACCTCACTCCCCTCTTGGCCAGCCAAACAGGCTCTCTCACTGACATTTGCGCCTGTAGGTGGAGGGAACTGTGCAGCTGCTGGAGATTCTGTCCCTGAAGCCTGCTTGGATCTGCTCCTCTCGGGGGACATGTGGCCAGGGAAGGGCTGGGCTCTGCTCCAGGTCTGGTGTGTGACGGACTTTTGGTGTCAGTTTTTCTGGTCTCTCTGGAACAGAAATCTCCTCCACTCCGTTGTTGTGTGGCTTCTGCTGCTCCAGTATATGTTGGGAGTTCTTCTTTACAGGTACTTTATAGGCTGTGGGTTCAAAGCTACCATATGTGTGCCTTTCTACTCCGCCATCTTGGCTCCTCCCCCAGTTCTCGGCTTCTTTAAGAGGGTGGCTGCTAAACAGAGTATTATTCTGACTGTGGCTCCTCAGTACTTGAATGCTTTCTATCCAGCTACTTGTAATATTTTTTTTCTTTGTTCTAGAAACTCTGGATTTTGACAATGATGTTTCTGGGAGTTTTCATTTTGGGGTTTTTTTAAGAGGTGAATGGTGGATTCTTTCTATTCTAATTTGTCATCTGATTCTAAGAGATCTGGGCAGTTTGAAAACTTCTTGAAATATGGTGTCTTGGTTCTTTTTTGGTCAGGGAATTCAGATAACACAATAGTCTTTTATTTTAAAAAAAACTGTTCATCCTCGATCTGTTTTCCAGGTCAAGTTTTTTTGCTAAGAGATATTTTACATTTTCTTTTTTTTTTCTCCCAGCCTATTTACTTTATTTCAATGTTTGTTTTTTCATGGAGTTACTGGCTTCTATTTAATCCATTCTCATTTTCAGGGAGTTTGTTGCTTGAGTAATGTTTTGTACCTCTTGTTCCAAGCTCTTAATTCTCTTTCCAATGCTCTTCCACAGATCTCATTTCTTTTCCGTTTTTTTCTTGTGTTCTTATTTCACTTTAAAAAAATATTTTAACTCTTTAAAACAAAACTGCTTCATCTCTTCTAGGAATGCTATTTGGATTTGTGCCCAAGTTGTAAATGAGCTTTTACTTGTAAATGTTTTGGAGTAATCATTTTCTTCTGCATCAGTATCTTAAGCATCCCTGCTACCCTAACAGTTCATTATGATTTTTTTCTTTTCCTTTTCTGTTTTCCTATTCTTCCAGCCTACTTCCAGGCATCAGACTTCATATTAGGGATATGCTTGGCCACATTTGGGGTGGCGGTGCAAGAAGGGGAGATCTGGGCTGGTTCTATTGCTGCCTTCTTGGGAAAATTAAATGTGGGTCTAAAGGGTAGGATGGGAACTACAAGCATTTGGTGCTTCTAAAGTAGGCTACCCAGGGAAAAGAGTGGTTGCTGTTTCCTTGGTATGAGTTCCCTCTATAAGTTCCTGACTTTGGTTTTGGTCAGCGCAAGAAGTGAATGCTGCTAAACTCAGCTCCCATCAACCATATAGTTAGTTCTGCTCATTTAGCATGACAGAACTAAAAGCTCCACTTTAGTCTAGGATTCTTGCCCTAGTTATGCCTCTGAAGGATGGGACTGAAGCTAAAAATGACATTCCACTCTGCACCAAACCACTTTCTGCTTGTTTACTGACTCCCTTTCTCAGCCTACATGGGGCTTCACTACCTGGGAATGCCATCTCCATAGTTACAGATTCCCTTCTTAATCCAACCTGGATCTGTGACCCAGAACTGGGTAATGCGTGACAAAACTGCAGTTAGCACCTATCTGCACTGCAGGGCCCCGATATGAGACTGACTCTGGGATGACTTTTTGCCCTGGTGCACAGGTCTTCCAAAGGTACTGGAGTGCTCATGAGAAGTGTGTTCTTCTCCTGACCCAGTCCCCAGTATCAGCCAACCTCCCCATATGTCTCCCTATCCCAACCTGGGCGGGACAAAGGACCCACTGGGACTTTTTCTAGATGTCCCTATTAGGACTTTATTTGGTGCACTTTCTAGATCTGTTTAGAGGAGTTCCGTAGATGGGAACTCACCTCACTGCTTCCTGCTACTCTGTCATCTTGACTTTTTAAAAAACCCTTGAAGATAATGAAATTATAAATTGACATTTGTCTCTACTATTCCTATTAGCATTCAAACATTTCATCATCATTTGGCCCCTTCCATTTGCTCACATTTATTGACCTCTCAAGGTTTCTCTTGATTCTTCAGTTTGCATTTTAAGTTTCTACTCATTTCTGATCTTACTGATTAATACTGCTTGAAAATCCTCTATTTATTAAATGTCCATCCAAAAGAATATTATACTGTCCCATAAATTATAGTATTAATTGAAAACCCTTATCTGTTGCCTTTTCTCTCTTTTATATGAGTTGCTGCCATTTTGTATGTAAGCCTGACTCCTTGATATTTGATTAATGATTCCTTGATTTTTGAAGTCTTTCTAGATGCTTGCAGTATTTTTTCTTCTACCTACAAGCTCTGAAATTTGGCTAAAATATTTCTGGGGTTTTCATTCTGGGGTTTCATTCAGAAGGTTACTACTGATTTCATTTAGTTTTCACTTTACTCTTTTGTTCTAAGACATTGCAGAGTTTTCATTTATGATTTCTTCAAATATGACATCCAAGTATTTTTATGGTTGTCTTTGGTTTTCAGGGAGACTGATGAGTCTTAAATTATGTCTTCTTTATCTGTTTTCCAAGTCAACTGATTTTGATAGAAGATAATTTATATTTATTCTTTTCTTTAATCTTAAGGTTTTGTTTTTAATATTTCTTTATATCTCACAAAGTCACTAAGTCCTGTAGGCTCCATTCTAATTTTCTGGTTATTTGTTACCTGGAAAAGATTTTTCTACTTTCTGTTTAATTCTCCTTCAATTTTTTTCCTCCAAACTTCTTATTTTTCATTTATTCATTTATTATTTTTGCCCATGTATTCCTATAGTCCATATCACAATGTTTTTTCCCTCTAATGGTCTGACTTCTAACTGTCATGGATACAAAATTCTAATTGTCATGGGTAACAAAAATACAAGGTATCTCAAAAATTCTTAGTGCAGACTTTTGGGACATCCTATCATATGGAAACATGCTTGTTGCTTTTGAGTACAAAGTTACATTTTCTTTCTTTTATATTAATTTGTTTTCAGTTTTCAACAAGCACTTCGTAAATTTTAAATTTTCTCCCCCTCCATCTCTCTTCCCTCCCTGAGATGACATGAAATCTTATACGGGTTCCACATATACATTCTCTATTAAGCACATTTTCACACTAGTCATGTTGCATAGAAGAATTAAAATGAATGAGAGAAACCATGAGAAAGACCAAATAAAAACAAAATATAAGACAAGAGAAAATAGACTGCTTCATTCTGCGTTCTGATTCCAGTAGTTCTTACTCTGGAGGTAGATGGCATTATGCCTTAAGAGTCCTTTGGGAATGTTTTAAGTCCTTGCATTGCTCTGAAGGGCTTAGTCTATCAGAAACAGTACTTGTACACTGTGGCTGTTACTGTGTATAATGTTCTCCTGGTTCCACTCATTTCACTCAGCACCAGTTCATATAATTCTTTCCAGGTTTTTCTGAAGTTCAACTATTCATCATTTCTTATAGCATGATAGTATCCTATTAACATTCATATACCACAACTTGTTCAGCCATTACCCAATCGATGGGCATTTCCTCAATTTCCACTTTTCTGTCACCACAAAGAGTTGCTATACATATTTTTGTATATGTGTTCCTTTTCCCATTTTTATGATCTCTTTGAGATACAGTCCTAGAAGCAGTATTGCTGGGACAAAGGGTATGCACATTTTTGTAGCCCTTTGGCATAGCTCCAAATTGCTCTCCAGAATGGATGGATCAGCTCACAGCTCCACCAACAATGAATGTGTTCCAACTCTCCCATATCTTCTCCAACATTTATCATCTTCCTGTTTTATTGTGTTAGCCAATCTGATAGGTGTGATGTGGTACTTCTGAATTGTTTTGATTTACATCTCTCTAATCAATAGTGATTTAGAGTATTTTTTCATATGATTATAGATAGCTTTAATTTCTTCTTCTGAAAACTGCCAGTTTGTATCCTTTGGCCATTTATCAAGTAAGGAATGACTTGTATTCTTGAAAATTTGACTGACTTCTCTAGATATTTTAGAGATGAGCCCTTTATCACAGACACTAGTTGCAAAAATTCTTTCTGAGTGTTCTGCTTCCCTCCTAATCTTGGTTGCATTGGCTTTGTTTATTCAAAAACTTTTCAATTTAATGTAATCAAAATTATCCATTTTGTATTTCATAATGTTCTCCATTTCTTGTTTGGTCATAAATTTCTCCATTCTCTATAAATCTGACAAATACACTATCCTCTGCTCCCCTAATTTGTTTATAGTGTCAGCCTTTATACCTAGATCATGTACCCTTTTGGACTTTATTCTTGTGTATGGAGTCAGGCATTAGTCTATGCCCAGTTTCCACCACACTATTACCTAGTTTTCCCAGCAGTTTTTGTCAAACAGTGAACTCTTATCCCAGAAGTTGGGGTCCTTGGGTTTATCAAACATAGACTGCTATATTCATTGACTACTGTGTCTTGAGTACCTAATCTATTCCAGTGATCTACCCCAATATTTCTTAGCCAGTACCAAGTGGTTTTGAAGATTACTGCTTTATAATAGAATTTGAGATCTGGTTTGCCTTGGCCACCCTCCCTAGCACTTCCTTTTATTAATTCCCTTGATATTCTGGACCTAATGATCTTCCAGATGAATTCTGATATTATTGTTTCTAGCTCTAGAAAATGGTAGTTTGATTGGAATGACACTGAATAAGTAAATTAATTTAGGTAAAATTGTCATTTTTATTACATTAGCTTGGCCTGCTCAGGAGCAAGTGATGTTTTTCCAATTACTTAAATCTGACTTTATTTGTGCAAAAAGTGATTTAGTAATTGTGTTCATATAGTGCCTGGATTTGTTTTGGCAAGCAGACTCCCAAATATTTTATAGTGTCTGCTACAAATTTAAATAGAATTTCTCTATCTCTTGCTTTTGGGCTTTGTTAGTAATATACAGAAAGGCAGATGATTTATCCGGGTTCATTTTTTAACCTGCAACTTTGCCAAAGTTGTTTATTATTTGAAGTAGGTTTTATTTAATTCTCTAGGATTCTCTAAGTATATCATCATATCATCTGCAAAGAGTAATAACTTAGTTTCTTCTTTACCTTTTCTAATTCCTTCAATCAGTCATATTTTCAATAAGGATGGTATAAAAACCATGGCACTAACAAAAAAAAAACTGGAACCACATGTGTTTTGAGGCTTTTAAAACTTTTCTTTTAGCATTGTAATTCATCAATTCAGATGGCTAAATAGAAACAAATATTTAATTTCAAGGTATATTTACAGAAAAGCTTTTTTCTGCTATTTTAAAAAATTTAAGCAATTTTTATTTTCAAAGATTGGCTTTTGAGAATGTATTTTAAATAATATTTTACCAATACTCCCACAATAAGCTCAAAATGGATTTCTAACCTGAATGTAAAAGTTCATATCACTTCTCAAAACAGGTAAGGAATGAGAGAAAGAACATTTCACAACAATGGTTGAGAGAATTCTTAAATAAATTAGGAACTGAAGAGAGTTATAAGACAAAATTACATAAAAGTCTTTGCAAGAATAAAATCTATTGATAACTAGGAGAAATTTTGGAGGAAAAATATTTTTATCTAACAATCAAAGAATGTGCAAAGGACATGTGTGAACAAAGAGAATTCCAAAGAACAATTACAAACTGTACATTGCTGAATTGAAACATGCTCTAATCACTAGTATATAGAGAAATAAAAAATTAAAGAAATTGTCACCTTAAACCATATAAGTTGGCAAATATGACCAATAAAAGGAACTATCAACATTGGCAAGGATGTGGGAAGACTTCTTTAACTTTTTCCACTTGTGATCCCTTGGGCAGTTTGTCTTGTTTGGTCTGAGGACATTGCATGTCCATGCTCTGTGTTCAGGAACCAAGTGTCCAGTGAAGTTGCATGCAACACCGACAAGCACTACCAGAAACACCTCAGATTTATGAATTTGATTTTGAATTAATTTTTGGTCATTATATTCTCAGAAGAAATCTTTTACTGTTGCCAGTTATGACCCATAGTTTAAGAAGTACTCCACTAGCAAACCACTATATACTGGTAAACCTGTCAATTAGTCTGTTTTGGGTACCGGTTTAGAATTATGAAAAAAAAAGCTGTCAAAATCCTGCTCTTGGGCACACAGCTTATGGAAGTCAAAGATACTATGACCCAGTATAAACAGAAATATTCATAGCAATACTTTTTATGGTAGTAAAGATGTGAAAATGAAGTAATCGGAGAATGGATGGAAATACTATGACATAGGAATAGTGTCATGCAGTTAATCATGACTTACCAAGGCCAGCATGACTAGGAGAGTAGTGGTATTACTGATAGTGATCAATTAGTTAAATTTTGCCTAGGAGAATAAGATACCTTCAGGACATATGATTTGGGTGATGAGTGACTACAGCAACGCATTAGAGATTAGGACTGGACATCATCTGTACGATTATCACTGAATCCAGGAGAGCTGGTGAGATCAGTATAGAGTGAAAAGAGAAGAGATTCTAGAACAAGGCCTTGGTGGGGTGTAATGTGGATGAAGAAGCAACAAAGAGAGAATGAGGAGTGGTCAGAGAAGGAGGATAGAGTCATATCACAAAATAGTAAAGAGAAGAGAATATCTAGGAGGACAAGAGGATCAGGGATCAAGTAAATCAGTGTCAAATGTGACAGCAGGTCATGAAGGATTAGAATTAAAGGCCATTATTTGACAATTAAGAAATTACTGGAACTAAGGAGAGGGCAGTTTCAGTTGAATGATGAGGTCAGGAATCAGAATGTAGAGGGTATAGAGGGCAGTAAAGAGAAGAAGTGAAGGGAATGAATATACATTGCTTTCCCAAGTTAGCCAAGAAGGGGAGGTATGATAAGGCATAATAGGTAGCAGTGATGACTGAAACATAGGAAAGATATAGAGGTATTAATAGGAAGCAGAGAAAGAGCTGGTACATGGAGAGCAACTAAAGATAAGAGAGTTGGGATGATAGGGGAAGGAAGAATTTTCTGTAGAAAAAGCAAAGGGATGTTATCAAGAGTGCACACAGAGAGATTTGCTTTGGCAAGGGTAACAGCCACATCTTATCTGAGACCAAAGTGAGGAAATAGACAATAGGAAAATATCTAGATGATCTGAGATAAGGAGGGGAGGAAGAGTTCTCAGCAAACAGTATTATTAATTTATTGGGTGAAGTAGGAGACAAGAGATCCTTAGCTGAGAAGATTTCATTTTTAATTTTTCTAAGCTAACATGACAAAGGAAAAGAATTCTCATCCACAAAATGTTCTTTAGAATCACAGGCTGGCTCAAGATACTAAGTGACCTAACCTAGCATGATGATTCTTAACTTCGTACATACTTTAACCATACAACCATAAAGGGTGTCCCAAAATTTTAGTGAAGTTTTAAGCTTTAGTAATTTGAACCTACACTAAGACTTTTTGAACATCTCTTCATACTTTCGGACCTCATATCAAGTTTCCTTTCCCAAGTGAAATAAATCTTTTTTTAATACTTATTCTTGTCTTGAACTTCTGTGTCTTGTCCCCTCTCCCCACTTACTTAGAAAGCATTTAAATATTCAAATCTATGAAAGAACAGTATAACAATATATGTAATATGTATTAGTACATGTCTTGTAAATTGTTCTATATATGCTAACTATGTGTCAACATTTGTTAGAGTACATGCTCTTCTACCTCACTAATATAGCCACCTCAAGGGCCAGGGCCTTATACTGAGGGTAAACCCCTCTCATTTTTATTAAAAAGAAAAATAAAACAAGAAAAAATAGATGAAGAAATAGATTAAGAGGTCATGTGATCTGCCTAATGTTGTAGAGCTGGTTAGTAATTCTCATGTGTAAACTACAATACTTTTAAAAACTTTTCCAATCTGATTCCAGCCCACCTTTCTAGGCTTATTGAAAACTTTCAAGTACTTTGAAGTACTCTCTCCAAAATTACTAATGATCTCTTAGTTGCCAAATCCAATGGCCTTTTCTCAATCCTCATTCTCCTTAACTTCTCTTTGACTTCTGACACTGCAAATCATTCTCACCTCCTTGATAATTAATCTCTTCTCTCTAGGTTTTTGGGACACATCTCTCCTGGTTTTCCTCCTACCTATCTGGCAGTTCCTTCTCAGTATCCTTTGCTAGATCCTCAACTAGATCATGCCTTCTTATGTCTCTTGGGTTCTGTCCTGGACCCTCTTCTCTTCTTCCTCTATACTGCTTCACTTGATGATCTCACCTCTCACGGATTTAACTACCTTTTCTCTACTGATGATTCTCAAGTCTACCTTTCCTGCCCTAACCTCTCTGTTGACCTCCAATCTTACATCTCCAGCCCTAACCTCTCTGCTGACCTCCAATCTTACATCTCCGGCTACTTTTCAGACATCTCAAACTGGATGTTCAGTTGATATCTTAAGCTCAATATATCCCAAACAAAACTCAATATCTTTCCCCTTAAGCCCTTCTCCCCTGCCTCCTCCCTTCCCGTTTATGGTAGGGGAATCATCATCCTCCTAGCTCCTAAGCCTCACAACTAAGGTGTCATCTTTAACTTATTATCTCTCACTACTTCCCATCTCCAATCTGTTGCCAAAGTCTGTCAGTTTCACCTTTGCAATATCTCTCAAATATGACCCTTCCTTTCTTCTGACACTGCCACCACTGGAGTACAGGCCTTTATCACCTCATATCTGGACTACTGCAACAGCCTTCTGATGGGTGTGCCTGCTTTAAATCTCTCTCCACTCTCTCTCTATTCAGCCACCAAAGTGATTTTCCTCAAGTGCAGGTCAAAGCATGTCATTCCCCTTCTCAATGAACTCCACTGGTTCCCTATCACCTCCAAGATACAATGTTCATTCTGGCATTGAAAACTGTCCCTAACCTAATTCCCCTCCTACCTCTTCAGTCCTCTTATACTTTACTCCCCCATCACATACTTTTTGATCCAGTGGTACTGGCCTGCTAGTTGTTCCTTACACAATACACTCCATCTTCTCTGTCTGTTCTCCATTCCCGGAAAACTTTAACTACTGCTCTCCCTGACTTCCTCTAAGTTCCAACTAAAATCCCACCATCTATCTATAGGAAGTCCTCACCAACCTCTGTTACTTCTAGTGCCTTCCCTCTGTTAATTATTTCTTATTTGTTCTGTATATAATTTGCTTTTACATATTTGTTTGCTTATTGTCTCCTCCATTAGATTGTGAGCTCCTTAAGGGCAGGGATTGTCTTTAGCCTCTTTATGCACCCCCAATGCTTAGCATAGTGCCTTGTACATAGTAGGTGCTTAATAACTGACTGACTCTGTATTTCAAACAAACTGGCCTACTTGCTATTTCCCACACATGGTATTCCAAAGTCCTCAGTGCCTTTGCTCACACTGTTCCCCATGCCTGAAATGTATTTAGCGCTTTGCTCAGACTGTCTCCCATCCCTGAAACGTACTCATTTCTCCTATCTGCCCAGTATATTATCTGACTTGCTTTAAAATTCACCTCAAATGTCACTTCCTATAGAAAATCTCTTCTCATCTCCCCTTCCCCCAGTTGCTTGCCCCTGAAAACCTTACATTGTAACATTCATATAGGTAACTAAATATAAAATATCTATAAAGTAACATTAGGAGAAAGAGAGCACTGTTACGGTAGCAGAGGAGATTAAGAAAGGCCTCATGTAGTGCAGGTTTCACCTGAGCTACAAAATATAAGTGACGTCAAAAAGCAGCATCTGAAATGTTTCATAAGGCAGGATGGTGCAGTTTGACTGGAACAGAGAGACCTTGAATAGGCTAATGTGAAACAAGAGAGGAAAGGTTTTAAGGGAAAGGAAAGGGCTTTAAATGCCAGGCTGAGAGTTTTATAAAAATGAACATGAGGGAGTTTTAAAAATTATCTTCAGTTTTTCATCTCCCCATGATATATCAAAGTAATTAAATTAATTCTGATTCCTTCTCTTAATTCCTTGGAATTCTTTGGGAATGGCCTTTTCAAATGTTTGTGTTGTTCTGTGATTTCATTTGTCTCATTCTTTGTGACCCTATTTTCTTGGCAAAGGTTTTGGAGTGGATTGCCATTTTCTTTTCAAGTTCATTTTACAAATGAGGAAACTGAGGCAAACAGGGTTAAGTGACTTGCCCAGGGTCATACAGCTATGTAAGTGTCTGAGTCCAGATTTGACCTCAGGAAGATGAGTCTTCTTGATTGCAAGCCTGGTATCCACTGTATCACCCTTATGCTGTCTTTCTAAGTGAGAACAGTAGTTTCTTCCAGTTCAGTTTTCCTAACCCTTTGAACAACTGACCCACCCTACTAAATGGGAGATGTAATAAGACATATTGTCTCATCCATCAAAACCCTTCATCAGTTCTTCTGATCATCTGGCAAAATTCTTGGTGGAGGAAGACAGACAGATCCTTGGCTATTTGCTCTCAGACCATTCTGGGAATCAGTTTTTCAGGTAGAATCCTGCAGTAGTTTGTCACTTGACCAGGCAGACCTGTTTTCTGACTGTACAGATTTTTCCCTTAGATGCATACCATATGAAATAAAGTTTTTATTAATTCAGCTTTCAAGGTTACATAAAATCTATCATGATATTAGCAAAATAAGAGAGCGATATAAGTACAAAGAATGCATGTGTGTACGTGGGTGTGGCTAGTGTTAACAAGTGAATGCACAGATTCAGGTCTGAGTCCTTCCTTTTATCATGTTGGAAGATCATCAGGATGTACTATACTCAACCCTTCTCTTACTGAGCACTTACCCACCAGGTTACACAGCATAGGAACGTTTTGCCTACTTTCCACCCCAAAACTGAAACCCGCAATGGGAGAGGGCCACAAATCAAGTTGTAATACAGTTGAAAGGAATCTCAGAAGGTAGTTTAGTCCAATCCACATTCAAAACAGTCTTCTCTTCAACATCCCTAACAAATCATCAGCTGCTCTCTCCTTTTAAAAAATGCTTTCCATTTTAATGCAAAGCTTATATAAATTCACAGGTATCATTACTTCCACCAATTCTTTTTCCTATGCAGCAGATGCAACTTTCTAGAGGTAGGGTTCTTAACCCGGGACCCACAAATTAAAAACTTTATAGAAGTATTTTCATTTGTTTTCTTTGTAATCCTATGCATTTCATTTTACATATTAAAAAAAATTGTGAGAAGGGGGCTGGAATGCCAAGAGTCCATGACACAAAAGGTTAAGAACCCCTGAGAGTTTACAACACTCAATCAATCATCTATTCAACACCTACTGTGTGCCAGGTACTGTGCTAAACTGAGGATACAGAAAGAGACAAAAGGCAGTCCCTGCCCTTAAGGAGGTCACAATCTAATGGAAGAAGAAACAGGCAAACAAATATATGTAAAACAAGTTTATATACAAGGGTAGCTAGCTAGGTGATACAGTGCATAGAGTGCCAGACCTAGAGTCAGGAAGACTCATCTTCCTGAGTTCAAATATGGCTTTAGATAATTACTAGCTGTGTGACTCTGGGTATGTCACCAAACCTTGTTTAACTCAGTTTCCATCACTCTAGTATCTCTGCCAGGAAAACTTCAAATAGAGTGGCAAAGAGTCTACTGAAAAACAAGTTATATAAAAGATAAATAGGAAATAATTAACAGAGAAAGAACTAGAACAGTAATATAATTTATCATCATGGCACTGGAGATTGGAGAAATTTAACATTTTTTTCTTAATCACAACAAAAAAGTCACCTAAAATTTACATCTAATTTTAAAATTTCTGAAATTATGTTTAGTTAAAAAAATTCTATTTTATTACAAAAATATACCTAGAGATATATTCTATATTACAACACTGCCAAAGTGGATAATTTTTGATTAATCATTTGACATTGTAAAAAGCTAAAACAGAGAATACCTTGTTAATTAAGATGTTTATACAAACTCCTTAAAACCAAAGTCCTTTACTGTAACATTGCTGCCCCCTAGAGGATTTTTCCAAGCAAAAGAACAGTAAATCAAGATTTTAAACTTGTATAAAGCAGTCATAATCTATAACAAAATTAAAAGGAATGTAAATCTCAGAAATACTTTTAAGATTCTAGAGGATACCAAGCAGTGTCTTTTCTTTCTTTCTGACAAGCAAAGGACAAAAAAACCAAACAAATACAATAACAAATCTCTATTCAATTCTTTGCTTCCAGCTCAGGTCCCAGAGAAGCATCCTCTTTTGTGAAGAAGTAGACAGCCAATCCTATCAATTTTGAGACGCATCAGTTCCTACTTCTCTGATTCTCCAGGGAAGTTCCAAGTCACGCATGTTTGCTTTCAGTATTTACACAATGACAGAATCCAGAATTACAACAAAGATTTAAACCAGTTCTATTTCCTCATTTTACAGCTGAGGAAATGGAGAACCTGAGAGGTTGTTTTGTACCAATTACATGGATAGTAAGAAGCAGAAGTATTTTAAGTCAATCTCTTCAAATCCACTAAACTTTCACTTCAAACAGGACATCAATTTACAGCATGACATGAAGAATACACAGAGCATATATGTGGAAAGAGCACACTGGTGGATTAGGATTGAGAATATTTGGGTTACAATCCTAGGTATAGCACTATCAGTTTCTGATTGGAATATGGATAAATGAAAAAAAAACACATAGAAAGGACGGCAATAAGAAAAGGAAACCTTCCTAACATTGTGGTACAGTGGAAAGACAATGGATTTGGAGCCAAAAGGTCATATTTGAATTATAGTTTTGCTACTTACTACCTGTGTGACCTTGGGCAAGTTATCTTTCCTTCCTGGGTCTCAGTTTCCTGTCTATAAAACAAAGTCTTAAAATCCTTTCTAACTCTAAAATCATAGGAATATAAAATCTAAGATTATAGAATCTTCTCTCGTATAGGCATATAAATATATGTATATATACACACTCATATACACACATTACATACATATGTATGAAAACTATTTATATATGAAAGTCACAACTTCTCTGTGCCTTAGTTTCTTCATCTGCAAAAAGAGGTGGTTGGTTTAGGTGTCCTTTAAGGTCTCTTCTAGCCCTAAATCTACAATTTTATGCATATAGATAAAACATTAAGAATTTATTAAATTTGAGTTTAAAGGGAACAAAAAGGTACAATATATAACACTATATATATATATATATATATGACATATATATGTAAAACAATATATAATTAAGCCATAAACGAATACAGATAGTCTCTAATTTATTACCTAAACATGTAAATCAGGGCTCAGAAAAGTTCAGGTTTCAGGAGCACTAGAAGAACTTGTAACTCATATTAATACTATTTCACCTACAATATGGGTCAAAGGGACTTTGGTAGAATTATGCAGAAATATGAACACCATTTATAACAATTTCTTTACCTTTGCTCAATGAAAGGGAAAGTAGGGACTATGTCTTCTCTTCAAGTGTCACACTGTCATAAACATAAACTAAATAAATATCCACTGAATTGAAATACCTGACATACAAATGAATTCTAGGAATACAGCCAGCTTTTCAGCACTCAGCACAATCACTGGCATGTAATAAGGGTTTAACAACAGATGCTAGTTGATTTGTCAACTGAAATATTTTCTGGCGAAGCAACTGATAGACTGTTCATCTTTAAATATATAACTTGAATATAACTAGAAAAGCAGTTGGGCTGGGTATGCTTCAAGATCAAGGCATTAGAGTCTCAGTGATACACTAGTACCCCACAAATGTTAAAGTGCCTGAAGAAATATCTCTAGAACATTGGGATCAAATTCCTTCTTTTCCTCTGCCACCCTCCCTACAAGGACATGACCAAGAGCAGCATAAGATGACAAAATACAGATAAGGGGGGGGATTGTCACCACTGGAGAGAGACAACGACACTGATGAAATCAGATTCAGAAAAGCACACAAACAGAAGGAACAAATGTCAAAGCATCAAACAATAAACATTTATTAAGGACCTACTATATTATAAACACTGTAAGTCCCTGTGGATATAAAGACAGAAGTGAAAAGCTCTTGCCTTCAAGAAGTTTAAATTCAATTAGGGTAACATGTATACATACAGGTATATGTAATATGTGTACAAATAAATGCAAAATGATTTGGGGAAACACTAGCATTTGTGGGTGGGATAGCAAGAATGGTTTCATACAATGAAAGAAATTAAGAATTCTAATTATAGCAGATAAGGCAGTGCATTTTGGGCACTGGAGGCAGCTGGTACAAAGGCATTAAAATGGGAAATAAAGTGCATATGTGGGGAACAGGAAGAAGCTGGGTTTGAGGGATGGAGCCATGAAGGCCAAGTAGAAGACATACATATTCTAGCTCTTCCCCCACAGCCCATAAAATACCTGTAAAGAATGACTCTCAATAAATTCTAGAGCAGCAGAAGCTGCAGAACAAAGGAGTGAGGAGATTTCCAGCCCAGGGTGATCTGGAAGGCTGATGAGAAAGGTCTGTTGCACCAGACCTGGAGCGGAGCACAGCCCAGCCTTGGCCGCATGGCACCAGGAGAAGCAGGACTGGAGCAGGCCTTGGGGGCAGAATTCCCAACAGCAGCGGAGGTTCCCAGATCCCTCAACCCATGGGAGACAAACACACCTTTCACTTCAGCGAGAGGGCTTTTTCAGCTGGGTGAAAAGGGAGCAGGGATCCCCCCCTAACTCTGGCCCCAGGTGGTGGCTGCGGTGGCACAGCAGGCAGCAGTCATCGCCCATTGTTGGAGCCCTCAGCTTAAAGTCCCTGGGGAAACTGAGCAGCTGATCTGAACCTCAGCCCTGAGTGCTGGCATGGCAAAACTGGAGGTAGTTATGGAGAGGGAATTCTACTACTCACAAATTCTGGGCAGAGAAGTTTCTGGTTGCTTCCACCAGTGTGCAGGCTTGATTGTGCCACTCTGGAGGAACTGAGACCTTATAGGTCCCCAGAGTATATCCTACTCTTGACAAAGGACCCAAAGGTCAAGTAACTGGTTGGGAAAATGTCCAAAAAAGGGAAAAAAAAATAAGACTACAGAAGATTATTTTCTTGGAGAACAGGTATTTTCTCCCATCCTCCAGGCTTCTGCATCCCAAACATCCAAAATAAATATGCAAGGGTCTCAGGTCATGGAAGAGCTCAAAAAAGGATTTTGAAAATCAAGTAAGAGAGGTAGAGGAAAAACTGGGAAGACAAATGAGAGCAATGAAAGAAAATCATGAAAAGTGAGTCAACAGCTTGCTAAAGAAGACCCAAAAAAATGCTGAAGAAAATAACACCTTTAAAAACAGGCTAACTCAATTGGAAGAAGAGGTCCAAAATGTCAATGAGGAGAAGAATACTTTAAAAAGCAGAATTAGCCAAATGGAAAAGGAGAGTCAAAAGCTCACTGAAGAAAACAGTTCTTTAAAAATTAGAATAGAACACATGGAAGATAATGACTCTGTAAGAAATCAAGAAATTACAAAACAAAACCAAAATAATGAGGAAATAGAAGAAAATGTGAAATATCTCATTGGAAAAACAACTGACCTGGAAAATAGATCCAGGAGAGACATTTAAAAATTAGGGGACTACCCGAAAGCCATGATCAAAAAAAGAGACTAGGCATCATCCTTCATGAAATTATCAAGGAAAACTGCCCTGACATTCTAAAACCAGAGGGCAAAATAAATATTGAAAGAATCTAGTGATCACCTCCATAAAGAGATCTAAAAAGAGAAACTCCTAGAAACCCTGTAGCCAAATCCCAGAGTTCCCAAGTCAAGGAGAAAATATTGTCAGTAGCTAGAAAGAAACAATTTAAGTATTGTGGAAATACAATCAGGATAACACAAGATCTAGCAGCTTCTACATTAAGGGATCAAGGTGTGTGGAGTATGATATTCCATAAGTCAGAGGAACTAGAATGCAATCAAGAATTACCTACCCAGCAAAACGGAGTATAATACTTCAGGGGAAAAAATTGTCATTCAATGAAATAAAGGAATTTCAAGCATTCTTGATGAAAAGACCAGAGCTGAAAAGAAAAACTGACTTTCAAACAAAAGAATCAAGAGAAGCATGAAAAAGTAAACAGGAAAGAGCGCATTTAGCGTTAGAATCTAATCATAAGGGATTTACTGAAGTTCAATTGTTTACATTCCTGCACGGAAAGATAGTATTTGTAACTCTTGAAACTTTTCTCAGTATCTGGGTAGTTGGTGGGATTACACACCCACCCACACACAGAGTACAGGATCACCTGAATAGGAAGAGATCATATCTAAAAAGAAATAAAATTAAGGAGAGAGGAATATGTTGGGAGGAGAAAGGGAGAAATAGAATGGGGCAAATTATCTCTCATAAAAGAGGCAAGAAAAAGTTTTTTCAATAGAGGGGAAAAGGGGGGAGGTGAGAGGGAAAAAGTGAAGTTTACCCTCATCACATTTGGTTCAAGGAAGGAATAACATGAACACTCAATTCAGTATGAAAACCTAGCTTACACTACAGGGAGGTGGAGGAGAAGGGGATAAGCAAGGTGAGGGGTATGATGGAAGGGAGGGCAAATGGGAGGAGGGAGCAACTAGAAGTAAACATTCTTGGGGAGGGACAAGGTGATAAGAGAGAATAGAAAGGAAGGACAGGATGGAGGGAAATATAGTTAGTCTTACACAACATGACTCTTATGGGAGTCATTTGCAAAACTACATATATATAGCCTATACTGAATTGTTTGCCTTCTCAGTGGGGATGGGTGGGGACAGAGGAAGGAAGAGAAGTTGGAACTCAAAGTTTTAGGAACAAATACTGAGAATTGTTTTTGCATACAACTGGGAAATAAGAAATACAGATAATGGGGTATAGAAATTTATCTTGCCCTACAGGACAAAAGAGAAGATGGGGATAAAGGAAAGGAGGACAGACTGATGGAAGGGGTAATCAGAATGCTTGGCGTTTTGGAGTGGGAAGAGGGAAAAGAAGGTAAGAAAATTTAGAACTCAAAATTTTGTGGAAATCAATTTTGAAAAGCTAAATAAATAAATAATTTTTAAAAAAGATGTTGGAGTTGACAATCATTGTTTATTTTTTTTTTTAATTTAACTTTTTTACATTCATTTTCACAAAATTTTGGGTTCCAAATTTTCTCCCCATTTGTCCCCCCCCCCACCCCAATACACCGAGCACTCTATGTTCCCCTTCCACCAATTTGCCCTCTCTTCTATCATCCCTCCCACCCCTTGGCCCAATCTTCTCTTTTGTCTTGTAGGGACAAATAACTTTCTATTCCCCACTACCTGTATTTCTTATTTCCTAGTAGCAAGAACAATAAGGTTGTTCCTTAAACTTTGAGTTCCAACTTTTCCCCATCCCTCCCTCCCCACCTATTCCTTTTGGGAAGGAAGGCAATTCAATATAGGCCATATCTGTGTAGTTTTGCAAATGACTTCCATAATAGTCGTGTTGTATAAGACTAACTATTTTTTCCTCCATCCTATCCTGCCTCCCATTGTTTCTATTCTCTCTTTTGATCCTGTCCCTCCTCAAGAATGTTGATTTCAAGTTGCTCCCTCCTTTCATTGCCCTCCCTTCCATCATTCCCCCCCCCACCCTGCTTATTCCCTTCTCCTCCACTTTCCTGTATTGTAAGATAGGTTTTCATACCAAAATGAGTGTACATTTTATTCCTTCCTTTAGTCGAATGTGATG
>CM053770.1:423180310-423205825 GCA_028658325.1 Potorous gilbertii | reverse complement strand
TTCCTCCCAATACATTTCTCTCTCACCGTTTACCTTGATTTCTTTTAAGATATGATCCCATCCTATTCAATTCACTCTGTGCTCTCTGTCTCTATGTGCGTGCGTGTGTGTGTGTGTGTGTGTGTGTGTGTGTGTGTGTGTGTATGTGTGATCCCACCAACTACCAGATACTGAAAAGTTTCAAGAGTTACAAATACTGTCTTTCCATGTAGGAATGTAAACAGTTGAACTTTAGTAAGTTCCTTATGACTTCTCTTTGCTATTTACCTTTTCATGCTTCTCTTCATTCTTGTGTTTTAAAGTCAAATTTTCTTTTCAGTTCTAGTCTTTTCATCAAGAATGCTTGAAAGTCCTCTTTTTCACTGAAAGGCCATATTTTTCCCCTGATGTATCATACTCATTTTTTCTGGTAGGTGATTCTTGGTTTTAGACCTAGTTCCTTTGATTTCTGGAATATCATATTCCATGCCCTTCGATCCCTTAATGTAGAAGCTGTTATATCTTGTGTTATCCTGATTGTATTTCCACAATACTGGAATTGTTTCTTTCTAGCTGCTTGCAATATTTTCTTCCTGACCAGGGAACTCTAGAATTTGGCCACAATATTCCTAGCAGTTTCTCTTTTTTCTATCTCAGGCAGTGATCAGTGGATTCTTTCAATATTTATTTTGCCCTCTGGTTCTAGAATATCAGGGCAGTTTTCCTTGACAATTTCATGAAAGATGATGTCTAGGCTCTTTTTTTGATCACCTTCAAGTAGTCAGATAATTTTTAAATTGTCTCTCCTGGATCTATTTTCCAGGTCAGTTGTTTTTCCAATGAGATATTTCACATTATCTTCCATTTTTTCATTCTTTTGGTTTTGTTTCGTGATTTCTTAGTTTCTCATATTTGTTTTGTGATTTCTTAGTTTCTCATAAAGTCATTAGCCTTCATATGTTCCATTCTAATTTGAAAGAACTATTTTCTTCAATGAGCTTTTGAACCTCCTTTTCCATTTGGCTAATTCTGCTTTTTAAAGTATTCCTCTCCTCATTGACATTTTGGACCTCTTCTTCCAATTGAGTTAATCTATTTTTAAAGGTGTTATTTTCTTCAGCATTTTTTGGGGTCTCCTCTAGCAAGGTGTTGACCTGCTTTAAATACTTTTCTTGCATCTCTCTCATTTCTCTTCCCAGTTTTTCCTCCACCTCTCTAACTTGATTTTCAAAATCCTTTTTGAGTTCTTCCATGGCCTGAGACCACTGAATATCTATTTTGGATGTTTGGGATACAGAAGCCTTGACTTCTATGTCTTTCCCTGATGGTAAGCATTGTTCTTCCTCATCTGAAAGGATGGGAGGAGATATCTGGTCACCAAGAAAGTAACCTTCTATGGTCTTACTTTTTTTTTTCCCTTTTCTGGGCATTTTCCCAGCCAGTTACTTGACTTCTGAGTTTCTTCACCACACCCATCTCGCCTCCAGTTCCACTCAGTTAGTGCTTGGAGTCTGAGATTCAAATGCTGCTTCCCAGCCTCAGGGCTTTCAGTGGGGGTGGGGCTGCTATTCAGTGTGAGATTAAGCTCCAATGCTCAGGTGGGGGCTGGGCCACCGCAAGGCTCAGTTCCCTCAGGGGATTTATGTGGAGACCTTCAACAATGGATCCGAGCTCCTGCCTGCTTTGGGAGCCCCATCTGCTACTGCTTCTACTGCTGCCTCCCGAAGGGGCCTGAGTTATGGAGACACCCGGCTCCCCTCTCAGCAAGCTGAAAAGGCCCTCTCACTGACCTTTGGTGCCTGTGGGTGAGGGACCTGAGCGGCTGCTGGAGATTCTATCCCTGAAGCTTGCTAGGATCTGCTCCGCTTGGTGTCGAGCAGTCAAGGCAGGGCAGGGCTCTGCTCTGGGTCCGGTGCGCGACAGACCTTTGGTGTTAGCTTTTCAGGGCTCTCTGGAACAGAAATCTCCTCCACTCTGTTGTTGTGTGGCTTCTGCTGCTCCAGAATTTGTTGGGAGTTCTTCTTTACAGGTATTTTATGGGCTGTGGGTTAGGAGCTAGCATATGTGTATCTTTCTACTCGGCCATCTTGGCTCCTCCCTCTACTAAATCATTTAAGGTGTGAAGTGGAAAGAAACAATTATAGTTTAATGAGAAGGGAAGTGATATCATTACACCTGAGCTTTAGGTCATTTTGGAAGATATGTGGAGGATAGACTGGAATAGAGAAGCTTGAAGTAAGATGACCAAATAACCTACTGCAATAATTCAGATATGAAATAATGAGTGTCTCAGTTAGGGTAGTGGCTTTGTGAATGGAAGGAATGTGATGATGCAAGGTATATTGTGGAGGTATAAATGACAAGATATGGCAACTAACAGGATTGTGAGCCACAGTGCCTGGAAAGAGGAAGTATCCTTAACAGTAATAAAGGAATAGTAGAAGTGGGTTTAAGTGGAAAAATAATGGTTTCTGTTTTAGACATGTTGAGCACATGTGATACCGAGTTTGAAAGAAAAAAATAAGCAGTTGGTAATGTGGTAATGGAAGGGAGGTCTGGAGAAAACTAGGAGTCACCTGCTTAGAAATGATGCTGCTGATGTCACTAAATGAGAGAATACAAAGTAGAAGGACCTAGGATAGACGTCTGCCTAACAATACTGACAATAAAAAACAAGAGGAGGAAAAATACTTATTGCTCATATTACAAGATAAGTATTGGGTTAATGTATCAGTACCTAGATCCAGGTTGGATACTTCAGATGTCTAGTCTCAAATTCATTTTTAAAAATGGAAACATTTTCATTGAAGTGGTTGGGACATTAAACCGTCATCTTTTTAGCAGAATAGTAGCCTGATGATTCTATATTGCTGTAATGGAAGAGTCACTATAACTTCCGTAGAGTCAAAATTACTTGTGACCTAAAGGTAATGGTGAGAAGCACAGCAAAATATTGATAACAATGATTTATACACAAGATGTGGTGTAAAGCACATTGTCAAAGAAATATATGATTGGAATGGGAATGCACTGGTCATGTAGTGAGAAGCAAGAATATGCTTCACAAGTACTAGTGAAATGTTAAAAGATCTAGAGAAAGACTTTCTTGTGTTCCCTCAGCAATGTAGACCCTCTACGAAAAGTTTATAGGAAGATATTTCCAACAAGATATTTTCGACATAAGAGGAGCCTGTGTTAAAGATCTACTCAATTAATGACATGAAAGGTAAACTATATTGTAAAGGGAAAAAGATTAGAGGTGGCAGAAATAGGAAATTGTTACAATAAACCCAGGCTGAAGTTATGAGGATCCTGAAATTGTTGTTGGCCACAAAAATGGAGAAACGAAGTTTATCTCAAAGACGTTTTTAAGAAAAGCTATTTAAATGGTGATCTGACTAAATGAAACAAAACAGATACTAAAATGAATGATGAATTCAAGATGGGAGGTGGGGAAATGATGGTGGCTTTAATAAAAATAGGGAAAATAAAAAACAAAGATTTTTTGTGAGAGAGAAAGAAAGAGCAAGGTACTAATATTAGCCAAATTGAACTTAAGGTAAAAATAAGACACTGAAAGAGAGAGGCAGTGTGTTACAGTGTAGGGAAAAGTTTGATAGAGTGAAGGAGACGAATATGTAGTAGAGTAGAAACAGTACCAGATTTGTAGTTAAAAGATCTGTGTTCAGAACCTGCCTCTCTGTCACTTGTTACCTATAGTATTTCGCTGCATAACCACTGTCATTGCATAACTATTGCCACTGCATAAACATCACACCCGGTTTTTCCTGTTTTTTAGTCTAAAAGTTGATTTATAATCTTTCATTGTGTAATTGTCATAGGGTATAATTCTGTTAGTTATACTGCTTAAAAGGTAAACAAAACAGCAATGTATTCACCAGTGGCATATGGATACACATTTATCTCTCGCACGTTGCAAGTTGCGAGCCTAAAATTCTCACCACATGCACACTGAAAGTCTATTCCTGAAAGCGGAATTGCAAGGTTTGTTTAGAACACTGCAGTACTAACAGTACTGTCACTCAACCCAATGAAGAGCCATAGGCACAAGGAGAGCAGGTGTGTAGGTGAAGCTGCCATGAATAAGTCACATAATATGTGTGTGTGTAAGACTTGTATCTTCCCAATTTTAATATATATTCACAAGTATTCTGTGCATCCTAATCTTGTACCAAAGACAGCATAATAATAAATGGCTTTTAAGTAACATTGGCACAATTTTAAAAAGCTTCACCTAATGGTCAAACCCACCTTTTTGCAACAACAAAAAAGGGGCATAAAACCTGCTATGATTATATGGTGAAATATGGTATGTAACTTTGGGAAGGTCATTTCACATCTCTTGGGTTCAGTTTTTTCATCTATAAAATATAAGGCAGGGGCATGAGTTCCAAGGTTCCTTTCAATTTTAAGGTTGTGAACTTTATCTCAGAGGCAATAATAAGTCAGCAATAGTATATTCAGTACATACCACGAGCAAGATGGTAAGAGAAATAAAAAAATGAAAGTCCTAAGTCTTTTTCCTTTGTAAGCTTTCACTTCAGATGGATAGATAAGATGCATATACACTAAAAGATCACTAATAATACAATGTAGTTCATGAATGAGAAATGCTATATGAATGGCACCCATAATTGCTATAGTTCAGAGTAAGAAGAAACTTATTGTGGGATGAAGTGGCAAAAAAAATCTTATGGCAAAGGTGAGACTTGAATATGACTCTGAAAAATGGACAGGATGGAAAAAGGAAGGGCATTTGCAAAAGGAAATATTATGAACAAAAATGAAGAAATGAGTAAACCAAGTCAACTCAACAAATAGGTATTAAATGTAACCCGTGAGCAGATCACTGTGCTCGGCCCTAGGAAAGATCAAGTTTAGATAATATACTATTTCCATTCTCATTGAGTTTACAGTTTTTAAGGAGATATGACATTTACACAGTTGTATAAAACAAAATACTACATGATAAGAGAATCAATAAAATGTTTTTATAAGGCTTAAGGGAAGAAAAATCACTGCTGACTAGTGGGAGGAGGTTGGTTCAGGGAAAGCTACATGGATGAGGTAACAGGATTTGGGTTCTAAAAGAATGGGTACTGGAAACTAGTCAGTGGGGAAGAGAAGAAGAGGAGGAGTTGTACAAATGGCATTTCAACCATAATGACGAGTGTCAACAAGAAAAGTTCAAAGCAAAATATAAGAAGAATCAGAGGCAGTTGTAAGAGATATTGCAGAATTAGAGTCCAAAGACTCTAAGAACAGATCAGAAATGAAAGGAGAGACGGAAGAATGAAAAATTTACACCACAGTTTCAAACATGGGAAACTGGATGGAAAAGGGAATAAGCATTTACTAAATGGCTACTCTGTGTCACGCACTGTGCTAAGTACTTTACAAATATTATCTCATTACCTCACAACCACCCTGGGAAGTAAGTGATATTTTGGTCCCCAAAAACTGAGGCAGACAGATGAAGTGACTTGCTCAGGTTAACATAGTAAGTATCTGAGGCTAGATCTGAACTCAGGTCTTCTTGACACTAGACTCAGGACTCAAGTTATTGTACCACCATGACTGAATGTTGGCACTATTGACAGAAACAACAGAGTCAAATAAAGAGGCAGTTTTTAAGGAAAAGATGGTAACTGTAAGGTAACATGTAAAGCAGTTAGAGATGCTGATCTTGATCACTAGACCTGAAACTAGAAGGGACCTGAGAAGCCATCTATTCTAATCACTTTCTTTTACATGTAGGTAAACAGAGACCCAAGAAAGACTGAAATGACTTGCCTAACATTACGCAAAGAGAAATGATCAGAAGTGGGAATTTGAAACCAAGACATCTACTCCAACCTACTCATTGTACAGATAGGGAAAGTGAGGCCCAGGGATACTAAATGACTTGATCAAGGTCACACAGGTGGTAATTATCAGTGAGATTGGAAGTCAAGTCCTGTGACCCTAGACCTCCTTCCACTATACCACACTATTTTCTATCTAGAGGATGCATAGGTAAAGCTATTTGAGTGAATCTGAATACCAAGGGAAAGTGCGTTAAGATAAAAGACCAAGGGAATATCTACCACAAAAGTATGTAAATTGATGAGGAGCCCACAATGTAAAGAGAAAAGCTGGTCATACAGCTTAAGGCACCAAGAAAGAGTGATATCACTAACACCAATGGAGTAGATAGCTTCCAGAAGAACATCATTTAACTGTGTTAAAAGTTGCAGAAACACCAAGAAGAATGACGACTGACAAAGAATAGTTTTGAAAGAAAGCAGGGCAGAAGTCTCATTACAAAGAATTATGGGAAAAATTATTTAGAAAATCATGCATTCCAAATACTTAGTAGTAAAAAGAAAGAAGAGAACTAAAACAGTTTGGCAGAGTGAAGGTGTTTATAGTTCGTTGTTTTTTTTTTTTGTCCCCAGATAGAAGAGACTAAAGCATTTTATTGGAGGCGACACTAGTAAGATCAGCTTCTACTAGGTGCCAGACACTATACTAAGCAGTGGGGATACACAATGGCAAAAGACATTCCCTGCCCTCAAACAAGGACTTCACAATCTATTGTGGGATATAACAAGCAAATAAATGTGTACAAACAAGCTATGTATAAGATAAATAGGAAGGAGCAGCTAGGTGGTGCAGTGGATAGAGCACCAGGGCAGGAATCAGGAGGACCTGAGTTTAAATCTCACCTCAGACACTTGACACTCACTAGCTGTGTGACCTTGGGCAAGTCACTTAACCCCAGTTGCCTCATCCTGGGTCATCTCCAGTCATCCTGATGAATATCTGGTCACTGGATTCAGATGGCTCTGGAGGAGAAGTGAGTGAGGCTGGTGACCTGCACAGCCCTCCCTCACTCAAAACAAAGCCAAGTGTAAGTCATGTCATCATTTCTCTGATGGCATGGTCTTCTTCGACAACAAAGGATGAATACACACAAGATAAACAGGAAATGATTAACAGAGGGAAGGCACTAAAATTAAGAGGGGTTAGGAAAGGCTTCTTGTAAAAGATACAGATTTTAGTCAGGATTTGAAGAAAACCAAGGAAATGAGGCAGAGATAAGGAGGGAGAGTATTCTAGGCATGAAGGACAGGCAGAAAAAAAAAATGCCTGGAGCCAAGATATGGAGTGTTTTGCTTGTTGTACAGCAAAGAGGCCCAAGTATGTGGCAGGGAGTAGGTTGAAAAAGTAGAGAAGATGAAGCAGGTTAGAAAGAGTTTTCAATGTCTGAGAATTTTATATGTGATACTGGAGATAATATGAAATTCATTGAACAGCATGATGACATGATCAGATCTATACTTTAAGAAAATCATTTTAGTGGCTGAATGGAAGATAGATTAGAGTGGAGAGAGATCTGTAGCATGCAGACCCATCAGCAGGATATGGCCATGGTTGAGATGATGAGGGATTGCACCAGGGTGGTGGCAGTGACAGAGTTTGAGAGAAGCAGAAACATTAGAGAGACATTGCAAAGATGAAATCAACAGGCCCTGGCAACCTAGGGGTTTGCAGCTCTTC
The DNA here is from genome assembly GCA_028658325.1 of Potorous gilbertii. NCBI lineage: Eukaryota > Metazoa > Chordata > Mammalia > Diprotodontia > Potoroidae > Potorous > Potorous gilbertii. The sequence goes on along the minus strand of CM053770.1, from coordinate 423,198,283 downwards.
ACTATTTCTCATCCCTCCCATATCCAATCTGTTGCCTGAGGGACTTGGAAGATGATAATGCCCTCTACAGTAATAGGGAAGTTTGGAGGGGCAGGTAAGGTTTAGGTGGGAAAAATAATGAGTTCTACTTTGGATATGCTGAGTTTAAGACGTCTACTGGAGACGAAGTTCAAGAAGTTTGAAAGGCAGTTGGGAGACACCAGACTGCAGGTCAGCAAAGCTAGGGAATGATAGATACTTTGCACAGAGATGATAATTAAATCCATGGGAGTTGATGAGATCACCAAATGAAGTAATACTGAGAGAAGAGAGAAGAGGATCCAAGACAGAGTACTTTAGGACACCTAAGATTAGAGGGCACAACCTGGTCTAGATTCCAGCAAAGAAACTGAAAAGGAGAGGTCTGATAGGCAGGAGGAAGAGAGAGTGGTGTTACCAAAACCTAGAGAAAACAAAATATCAAAGAGAAGAGGATGGAGGAGACATTGCCATGTTTGTAGTCAGTAGTGAAGCAACATGTAGACAAAAAGAGATTTGAAGATAATATTACCCCCTCTGTCATCCCATCAACAGTGACAAAAGGCTGAAAAGAGGTCAAGAAGAGAAAATGGGAATAGGTCGTTGAATATGACAATTAAGAGATCATATGGTAACTTTAAAGAGAGTAATTTTGGTGGAATAATGAGGTCTAAAGCCTAAACGTACAGGGTAGAGAAGAGAGTATGAGGAGAAAGGTAGAAAAGACATATGATGATAGTGGGATGGAAGGATAAAGTGAGGGTTTCTGAGGATATGTTAGAAGAGAAAGGCTATGTAACATAAATCTGTGGTGGACTCTGTCAGAACAGCTGAATGGTTTTCTCCACCTTCATTTAGTATTATGTGTGGTGGATATGGAAATTATCCAAACCTGCAGCATAGCAGGGTGCAATTGGTGATACAAGGCAGCTAGGGATTTGGGAAGAAGATTACACAAAGTTGATGGTTTATGAAACATTAAGACTGGGAGAAAACTGAGGGAGGGGTCAAGGGATGAGAAATCACCGTTTAGAACAGTGGAGAGTTTGCCAAAGGAAGGAGAGGGAGAGGTGAAGAACCAACAGATCATGGCCAATTTAGAGGATTTGGGAATTACGGAATATTGTTGATTCATTTGTGGTTGATAGCAAGATCAAGGGATAACCATTTGTGTATGTAGCTGAAGCGCTTTGGAGTGCAGGAGTAGGCCATGGAAAGGGAGTAAGTTGAAGAACTGAATGAACGTAAAGAAGAAACTGAAGACTAAGAGAAGATTAATGTTCTGAAAGGGAAGAGATTCTGTAAAGCAAGGTGTCTCTTCCTCTGGGAGGGGGCAGGAATATACACAAAGAGAAATCATTTTGGATGATTTCCACAAGATTATCTACTAAAACTGAAGGGTGAGACTGGATTTGGGACTGAAGAAAATGAAGGTCATTGGCAAGGCCTGTGTGGAGAGTATGACAGTATGAATATGCATTGAGTCAAATCACTCTGGTCCTGTAACTTTCTCTAGAAAAGCTAGTCTGTTAACCAAAAGCAATAACAGAAAAAGTAAACAATGAAAGGGTTGGATTTCATCTTAGAGAAGGTCAGGGGACTAAGAAAGTATGAAATTTTATTAAAGACAATGATGAAATGGTTGACCACCAAGCCCCAGATAACTAGAATAAGGAACGGGCTAAAATGAGAGGAGTTAAGTACTAGGAGTGATTGTCAAGAAGGGTCAGCATTGAGAGCGAGGTTAGAAAGTGGTGGTTAGAGATAGATCAATGCCAAATGACAGTGAGATACAAGTTGTAGGTAGATGGCTGATATGGGATGAAAGGAGTTTGAGAACAAGGAATCTGATAGCTCTTTAACAAAGATGTTGAAGTTAACAATATCAGATGACAAGGAAGAGGAATACTGAGTGAGATACTGAAGGCATCAAGAAAGGTAGAAGTGATAAAACAGCAAGAGGAGAGTGTAAGCTGATGATACAGATTTCAAATGAGAAGCCCATGAATCTAGAAGACAGGAAATTTAGAAGGCACTTAAATAATTTTCTTGATACAGTTCTGCACTGGTTGAACCTTTGTGAGGATACTGTATCTGGGCATAGAATTAGCCACTTGGTATGCAAAGTTCACATGCTCCTTTTTTACTGTTCTAGATTTAGGGAAAAGATAATAAATACAAGTTCCCTTGAAAGTACTTTAGGAAACTACAGTAAACACAAATACAACAAACACAATGTGTCACTTAAACAAGCTTAATCATAACTTTTTTATGGTGTGGGAGGATGTTAGAGGGAAAGTTAACAACTTTGGCCTTAAGCTGTTTAAGCTAAGTTTATTTAAAAAGTTATGCACCTCTACTACTTGTATCATGTCACATGCCTCCACAGTTTTTGCCTCTTTAAAATTCCTTCTTTATCCCAGATTTGCACACCAGCTTTTATATTCAGTCATTGCATTAATTCATAATTCTACTCCCTACTGTTTCAGTTTTCTCCTGAATAGGATGCAATCAGGAAGGTGTAAAAAACTTAACCAAGATTTTATTAAATCCCTTGATAAAATGAACATCTGAATATCTATGATAATTTTAGCAAGTCTTTCTGGCTTATAAATCTTCTCTAGTTTGAGGAAACAATACACAAGTTTATCACCTTTGTCAGAAAAAGCAGATAGAGCAGAATTCTTAATAATTGTAACATGTTTGCTCCTTTTAATTTTACAGGACAGACACAGTATAATATGTAAAACAAAATATCTTTGTACAAATTATAGTTGTTTCATTCACTGCAGAAGTTCTAATCTTTACATAAATCTTCAGTGATGTATACTGCAAAGACTAACTATATTTTGAGACAACCACCCAGTGACTGATCAACATGAATAAATTTATTTCTTGCATGTCATTTATTCACGTGAAGTTAATCTAAGTTGAGGACTGTCTGCTGTCAAATTTTAAAATGTAGGGTATAATTATGGATGGAATATGTATGCGGGTATATGTATATGTATATATATATGTACACACATGAAGATATATAAACACATATACACATATGCACATATAAATGCATGTGTATGTGTACATATATACATCAACACGTGCACGTTTCTTTTTTGCAGAACTGTTCAGGGAGAGAACTAAGGGAGTGGCACTGGTGTTCACAAACTAATAATGTCTATGGCGATATAAATAAGGAAGCACTGGCCCACCTCGGAAGAGGTAAGTACCAGAGATCCAGGGGCAGGGGCCTTGCTATTGACAGGGGTCACTGAGCCCGGACCAAGGTGCCCCTGGTCAGGTTTCGGGCAGGCGCCGGGGATGGGGCGGGGGAGGGCTGCTTGCACAGCGGGGTGCCATGGAGCCCGGACCGGGAGTCTAGAGGGGGCGGTGGGTCCAGGGCTGAGCAGGGTCACGGAGGGACTCACAGTAGTAGGCCACCACGGGGTCCCGCTTGTCATGCTCCTGCGCCGTCCTCAGATGATGCTGGAGGCTCTTAAACTGCGGGGGCAGCGCGGGTAATGGGGCCAAGGCAGCCATCTCCGCTCCCGGCACCGCCGCTTCCTTACTCACACACAGCCACCTTAGTCACCGGGAGCTTCCGCTTCCGCCTGAAAGGTAGAGGGTTGGGAGACGTGCGCGCTCACACGAGGGCACGCCCGCCGAAGACATGAAGCCCCGCCCCCCGGGGTGCTTGAATGAACGAGGGAGCGAGAGCGTGCACGCACGTTACGCGCGCGCGCGCACGCACACCTTGGCAGCGCGCACCCAAAGGAGGCGTGGCCCTCTTGGGCGCAGAAGCTGCACCCTGGTTTCATTGTTGAGGAAGGTGGTGGGAATAGGGGAAGGGTGCGAAGGAGAAAATGTTAAAGTTGGATCTGTCACTCACTAATTGCTTTGAATTTTCCATCACGGATGCGTCCCTCTCCCCAGCCTTTTGTGTTTATGTTGAAAGTATTTAAAATTTTTCTATCAGTGTACACGACGTTCCCAACCTCCTAGTAAATCTAGTAGCGTCTTGGGAATAGGGGATGTTTTGGCACGTAGTAAACTGTTAGATGGATGAATAGATGATTTGGCCCAGCATCCCCCCTCCCCCAAACCCTCGTAATATTTGACAGGAACAATAGACTTCCTAAGAACTTTCTATTTTGGAACTTTATATTCAGTTCCTACCTCAGATGAGAAAATGTATTTAAGGTGTATTCTCTAAAATGCCTTTCAGGGAGAGATTATCTCTCCTCTCCCCCTCAACCCCCAACAAGCACTTATTAAGCACTCTGTGCTAAAATTTCACAGCTCGAAACTGAAAGTTTAGATCAAAAGTTGAGTTTTAATTTGTAAATGGTCTTCATGCATTGCTTCAACAACACACTTCTTGGGTACCTTTCATGTTTAAGGCATTGCAGGGATGAAGAGGTGACTAAAATTCCATCACTATGAACAAGGAAGCTATAGTTTAGTCAAGATGAAATAGAATAGCTACACAAATGATTGAAATACAAAGCAGAATTTGTGATAAACGTAAACTCCTGTGGGAAGTTAGAGGGAATAAAAATGAAAAGTGTAAAGTAAAGTTTGGGGAGCCTTTTGGTCATTTTCAGTGATGTCTTCCTGACCTCATTTAGGGTTTTCTTGGCAAAGACACTGAGTGGTTTGTGATTTCCTTCTCTAGTTCATTTTGCAGATGAGGAAACTGAGGCAAACGGTCACAGAGTTAGGAAGTAGTTGAGGCTAGATTTGAACTCAGGAAGACGAGTCTTTCTCACTTCAGTTCTAGCACTCTATCCACTGGACCACCAGTAGCCTCCCTTGGGGAGTATGGAGGAAAGAAAATAAGTACTTCTAAATTAGGAAAATGGTATTAGATAGGAACTTTAATGCATAGCTAAGACTTCGACTTAATGATGGCAGAGAGGACGTTTCAGGTGGCCAAAAAAGGTACCCAAACCAGAAAACAGGGGGGCATGTCTGAGTAATAGTGAATAATCCACATTAGTTTGGAACAAAATGTGTGTGTAAAGGAGAGTTGTGGGATTTGGGGGTGCAAGATAGATTTCAAGTTACAAGAAATGTATCTTGTAACAAGATAGATACAAGACAAAAGAAAGGTAGATTGGAGTCAGATCCTCAAAGGCTTTGCGTACTAAGCAAAGTTATTTGTCTGTTATTTGGTAATTTTCTGAAGTTTTTTTGAGATTTTCAGGGGCCATTATAGCTGACTTTTAGGGAGATCAATCTTATGTATAGGGTGGATTGTAGGACAAATCACAATGTGGGGACACTACTTAGATTATTGCAGTCGTAGCTATTTATGTATGTGTCATCTTTCAGTGGAAGGAAATCCTTGAAATCTAGCCATTACTATTGAAAGCAAACTTTAGTATAAAGAGAAACTTAGAAAAGAAAAATTAAAAAACTATAAAAGCTTAGAAGTTTCCCAAGGGAGATAACATGGCTCAGTGGATAAAGCACTGGTTTTGGGAATGATAAGGTCACAGACAGAGACCTAGAATGGATTACAGGGGCTATCTAGTCCAACCCTTTCCTTATTCCTGGATTTTATTCCTTCTCTAATGCATAGGACTGAATTAGTTTTATTGACTGTCAAATAATGCTCCACTTAAATCCCCTTATCTTTTTCAGAGGTCTAAATTCCCACCCACCCCCCATTTTGGAATTATGAAGTTAATTTTTCTTAATTTGAGCATAAGACTTCACATTTATCTTTATGAAACATCATTTTACTTGATTAGGTTTAACATTCTAGCCCTCAGGAACAACAAAAATCCTGATGCAATTATCCAGTATGTTAGGTGTTCCAGCTTTGTGTCATCTGTGAATTTGGTAAGTGTATCTATACTTTTATCCCAGTTGTTGATAAAGCAATGAGCAGCCCAGGGCCAAGTATGAGTTCTCTGGAATTTCCACTGAACACCTGGGTATAACTGTTCAACTATTTCCAAATTCACCTAATGATACTATCAATTTGGCCTGCATCTTTCCAAATTTTTCTCAAGATGAGCCTGAGGTACTTAGTCAAACACTTTGGTAAAATCTATGGAAGCTCTGTGTAAAAGCAGTCTCCTATCAGTCTAGTAACTTTATCAAAAAAAGGAAATAATGCTGATCTTCCTTTATCTTTTTTAATGAAGTCATGGTGGTTCTCTGCAACCAATTCATCTTCTAGATGTTCATTAACCATGTCTATAATAATATATTCTAGAACTTTGCCAGTAATCAAAGTCAAGCTATCTGACCTATAATTTACAGATTTCATTATCTTATTGTTTTTAGAAATTTAGGACATGTCCACTAATTATGTAGAATTTCTCTTGTTCACTATCTTTCAAAAGATTACTGATTTGCTTGTCAGTTCCATCTATGGATTCTATTAGTTTCTGAGAACGTAGTTAATCTAAGGAGGGTGACAAACTCATCCAGGGCAACTACATGTTCTCTTATTTGCTCCTCATTTATCTTGGGTATTAACTTCTTACTAGGCATTTCCATTTTGTCCTTCACTATCCAGAGATAATTTTCCTTAGCAGAGGTAATAGAAACAAAATAAGAATTGACTCCTTCTCTCTTTCCCACCACTTTCAACAGTAGGCATTTCTTTTTTGGTTCTTTTTTTTTCCAGTGTAGCTAAAAGCAACAACATTAACTCTTTTTTGTCATCCTTATCTTTTCTTGTGACCTCCTGCTCATTCTAAGCTTTAGTACTTCCAGTTTTATCCTCAAAGACCATTCCTTGTTTTTGTATTTATCCTTTATTACTTGACGTTGTTTCTGTCTTATATACAAGTCTGCAGTGCGTCTACATTGATTTCTTTAGACTCCTCAGACCATTCCTTGTTTTTGTATTTATCCTTTATTACTTGACGTTGTTTCTGTCTTATATACAAGTCTGCAGTGCGTCTACATTGATTTCTTTAGACTCCTCCCCCTTTCTCCTAAGCAATATTATCTTTCTGCATGTCTTAAGTATTTTATTCTAATTTTTTTAGAAACTTATTCTAAACTTCCACCCTTGTTCTCATCATATTCTGACTCTTGTGTCCTATTTATGAAACTTATTTCTTCCTTATCCAGCATTATGTTTCTCTTTCTCTTACTGCTGCCTTCTTTCTGTTTTCAAAATCTCACAGCCCTCCCTAACCTTGAAAAAAACCTTCACTTTTATCTCAGTTCACTCCAGATATGTCTTTTTGTTGTATTGCCAAACTTGATAAAAGTTTATTCTTTAACTTCTGCCTCCATTTATTTACCACTCATTCACTCTTTAACTTCCTACAATCTGGCTTTTATTACCACATCTTTACTGACTTTATTGGGTCTTAAAATGTCATTAAAGACAACTGATTGCAAAATTCAGAAAAGTGGTTTTTTTCTCTCTCCTTCATGACCTTGATGACTTCTGATATCTAGACCAGCAGTTCTAAGAGTCTGGTCGGTGGACCCCTATGGGTCACCAAGACCCTTTCACAGGATCACAGAATCAGAACTATTTTCATAAAGTAACCTGACATTATTTGCCTTTTTAAAAAACTCTCATAAATTTACAGCTGAGTTTTCCAGAGGCTACATAATCTGTGAATTAAATGAAGTTTTATCTTATAAATGTATGAATTGGCTGGTATGGCTGAACTTGCTGGTAGATTCATTCAGTATCACTATTAGTAAAAAAAAAAATTAAGTCAATAATGGCATTCTGTTTGGAACATTTCTGAACCATGCCACCTGCATTTTAAGACATCCTCCTCATTCCCTTCCCACTGGGACCTTGGACAAGGCCTGAGACACTGGCCTCTGATAAATGAGCTTTCCCCTTATCTTGTTCAGAATCCTGCTTCCACAATATTTTCAGGCCATTTGTAATCCATACTACAGTGCATGTGCTCCTGCCCCCTTACTAGCTCTTTGAGCATTATCTTTCCCCACTACAATGTAAGCTCCTTGACAGAAGGGATTATCTTGCTTGGTTGTATTCCTATCCTCAGTGCTTATTACAGTGCCTAGCACATCTTATACACTTGATAAATGCTTTATTATTCATTTATTCATTCATGATAGAATGCTTACAGGATCAAAATAAAGTAACCCTGTTTTAGGAGTCCATCATAAAGAATTGATAAAAACTTTAAATTAAGAGGCATATATACATATATGTATATATGTGTGTAAATAATATATTACATAGTAACAATAATTTATATGGAGAGAGAGATTCATAGTTCTTAGAAGAATTTCATTGAATGGAAGGAACCATTGAAGAAATGAAGTTGAAATAAGAAGCCAAGAGATGGCCATTAGAGAAGGGTAACAACTTATTGAAGCGAGAGTAAATTTAGGAAGTGATAGAGAAGCCAGCATTTTAATCTTTACACATGGGTTATGAATCTGATGATCTAATAAAATGACTTTGTCAACCAAACCTTAGCTAAATGCAGAGTAACAATATTGGACTAATTCTGTAGAACAGGCTGTACAAATTTCCAATAAGACCACATAGAAATTTCTCTTTCCCTTAAAGCATTTCCTTTAAAGCAGTGATATATTCTGCACTAGTCTAACCCTGACAACTTCACCAGAAAGGATTATTGCTCCATTAGAAATAGTTCAACTAAATTTTCTGGGAGAGATTAAGTTTTAAGAAGAAAGCTTCAAAATTATAACTGATAATGCTGTGATGAAAATAAAGTAGCAATTAATTTATGTACACTTCTAAATGAAGAATAGTAAAACTGACAAAATTGTAATAAACATTTTAATTTTTCTAAAATATTTTAGATGAATTGTATAGTCCTCTCCAGATACAACATTTTCTAATTCTATATAAATTATATTAAACTATAATTTAACTTACCAGTGGAAGTAAACATTCTAGTTGCTTCCAACAACAAAAAAAAATTTGTGTTTTTACAACTGAAATAAATAGGAAGGACACAACTCATACAAGTTAAAAGAGTTGGATGAATATTTTACATCTCAATGAATAATATAAACCATATTATTAAGTTCTTTATATGTATCTTGAGCTTTATACTGTCAAAGAAATTTCATAGCTATTATCTCATTTGAAACGTACAACCCTATGTGATAGGTCAGAGTATGTATCATTATCCTCAATTTGCAGATTGGAAAGCAAATTTTTAAAAGTTAGGTGACTTGGGAAAGGTTACAAAGTGAGCCAAAAGCCAAATTGAGATTTCAAATTCAGATAAAGAAATCATTTATATTGTCATTTTCAAAGATGTGAAGTTATCAAATAAATGATCTGGCTAAATAGTATTTATCTAACAAAGTTGCAATCTTTTCAAAATATAAAATAATTGATGTCTTTAGAAAAATCAAAAGTTATTTCAAAATATTTTAATCAGATAACCTTATTACCTGATTCATATATTTTAGGTTGAAGTGATATGAACAGAATAGGGCAGAAACAAGTCTAAAAATATTAGATGACTTGGAAAAAAAAATCACAAAATGTTTCTTTTGAATTCATGTAAAGAAATCAGGTATTTTTCCTTTAAAATATTTGAAGTTGCCAAATAAATAATCAGGCTTGATAGTATTTGGCTAACAAAATCACAATCTTTTAAAAATGTATAAAGATTGATTTGTTTGGAAAAAATCAAAATCTTCACATAAGTATTTTTTAGCAGATATTCTCATTAATGAATTCAGATGTTCTAGGTTGAAATAGTTTAAACAAAATTAAAAATTTGACTAGTATTTTTTCATTTTTTTATCCAGAATCAAAATAGGAGTAATTTTAATTGAATTCAAGAAATATTTACTATGTACATAATGTACATGGCAGATAATGGTAAATTTTTCATATTCTTTCAATTGTGCATAAAATTGGCTACTGCAGGATTTTATTATAGAGTGAAACCTAAACAAAAAGTTGGTATGTTACATTTCTTTTTAATCACAGAAGATTTATTATTTTGGTAATAATACTAGTATATGTTCTATCTTCAGCACTACAAATTAAGGCTATATTCTCAGTATACTAAAATATGTTATCATTTTATATTTTGGTAGATTTCTGTTTTAGAAGCATTTTATAGCAATATATGTTACCTATTTGTGGCATCATGGCCTCTAAAACATTCATTTATATAAAAAATTCTTGAAAAGATTTTGTTTAAAATCAATTAATTCAAATTTACACCCCTTTGGGCAATTTGTTCTCATAATTTATATCAAATTTGAGATTTACTATGGCACAGTATGCTGATTAGCAGACAATATTGTATCATGCTTAGCCACTGTTATATGTCAACAAAGCAATAGTCCCTAGTTATTGTCATTTGCCAGTAACTTCTTTTAATTTGATGTGAGTTTATAAATACTAAATCTTCATTACAGAATCAAACAGCATGGACTAGTAAGAGTTTTGCTAATCAATGTTGTCACAGATTAGTGTAATTTTAAACTTGGTAAGGGCCTTAGAAATCAAATAGTCCAACTACCTCATTTTATAGATGAAGAAATTGAGACTAGGAGAGGTTAGATGGCTGACCAAGGTCAACAGGAAATCTAACACTAGAATCTTTTACTATCACACTTCACTTTCTCTCTCTCTCTCTCTCTCTCTCTCTCTCTCTCTCTCTCTCTCTCTCTTCCTCTCCCCCTCCCTCTCTGTTCCTCTCCCCCTCCCTCTCTCTTTCTGTCACTTTCTTTCTCTCTCTTTCCATCACTCTCTCTGTGAAATGTAGCCTATTTTTTCAGTCTTTTTTCACTTAAACAAAGCTTTAATCACAACCTTTTCTCAAATCTAGGAAATAATAAGATGTTACTGAATAATAAATAGTTGTATAGAGTTCAGAAACCTTATTCATGTATGTGTCTATCTTGCCCCTTGATTCAGAACTTTTCCTTGCTCAACAAAACAATATTGAGAAATGAATACATCATCTAGACTAGCTGTAACCCTTTTCCCCGCCATGGTGCTCCATTGCATTGATTCCATCTTGAACTTTAAGTCATCATGATGAGAAATATCAGAATATCTTTGTGTTATACATTCAGATTTTTATTAAACTCCCCCCAAATAAACACCAGTAGCCTGTCTGTGTATCCATGAGGCCCACTCCTGATGAAACATCAATGACATTGCCTATTAGCTGTTACCTGAGCTAATTCATAGTTCCAGAAGAAGAAGCCCTGACATTTCCTGCCTCTGCATCCTGACTATAGAGTTCTTTGGAAGGGAATCTTGTCTATGGTCAGGATTTGTATCCTCTTTATCATTATATTTTGAGAAAATGCAGTTAAGCTGCAACTCTTGGAGACAAACATGCATTAAAATCTTCCATTTAGTGGAAATCATCATGCATTTATCTCATCTAGCGATTAAGGTCTTTGGTTTTTGTACTCATTAAATATCAGTGCAATGATAGGAATGAGTACACACATCTCGCTTCCTTTCTTCAGCTCTCTAATCAAACTATAGTATATCCTATTTATTAATTGTTGCATGGTTGACATGACTTAGAGAAGTTAACTTTTACCTGGATGCTATGGTATGGGCTTCTCTAGGAGATGGTGAATTCACTTGGGGGGATAGAGTAAAGTGAGTTGAGGGATATCTTTCTCAGAGAAGGGTTGGACTAAAAATATGGTCAAATCCTAACATTTTGTGAAAGACATTTTCAAAATGATAATTACATACTTAAATAGTCATGGAGTAAAGGGCTGAATACAAAATTAAATCCAGTCTTTTTTTTTTTTTTAGAAAAGCACTATATCATTATTCTATAGTATTTTTTCCATTAGAATTGTACCAACAGTAGCTTTTAAACAATAGGCGCCTAAAGAGAACTCCAGAGAAGTTGACCTATGCTTTAAGAACAAATTAAGACAAAACTAAACCCTTTTGAATTTAAGCTTTCATTGAATGCAATCAAAAATAAATGAAGTGGATGAACCCCCAGAGTAGTAGATGAACCACAGTCACTATCCACTTAAAAAACTTAACTTTCTACATAAGATCTCAAAAACTTCAGCAGCTCCCAATGCCACTGTGACTGCTGTAAATGTATACATAGCAATGAGGAATATGGTCTTTTCAAAATGTTCTGGGACCAGGCATCTTATGATTCTGAATCTTTTTTCAAGTGAACTGACATCACAAAGATAAAGAGATTTTACTTGGAAACCAAAAAGATGACTCTGCAGCCAAAAGGCTATCACCTCGAGGATTATTCTCAGTAAGGCAGAGAGGATATAAAAGACAGTATAGATGGGCCTCTGAAGTATGCTTTCTTGATCAATGCTTTTACATGCAGCATAAAGATGGAAAACAGCTCCAGGAACCAGTACAGTCACTAGCTGTAAAGCCCAGAATACCTAAAGAATGGCAGAAACATTAGTCAAATCATTTCATCCATGTATCTGTTAAGAAAAATAAACAAACCCCAAAAACCTGCATTGGTTCTCTCAGGAGCTCGACTTGAGCTTTTGTTTCAAAACTTTAATTGTCAACCATAAAAATATTTTTATTTGAATACAGCTTGACCTGGGATTTTATTAGTGTAGGAAATCCCCATTAAGAAAAACTCTACTAATATAAATTTGGTACTTATTCTCAAACATTTTTATATTTCAATTAAGTTAATGGAACTTAATATATTTTCAATTCATTCTTAAATAACAAAGTATTAAAATTAAAAGATATATTTACAGATTTTTTCATTTATTTTATTCCAACTTAGTAATAATAGTGAATAGTGTTCCTTTAAGTAGCTATTTTGTTTTTTCTTATTAATATATAGCCCAGATGTCCAAAATAAAGTTGAGAAATGAGTACATTTCCTAAAATTTAGAACTTCTTAAACTGTGGGTTGCGACCCCATGAAAAATTTGGTGACACTAAAAGGTTGTTGAATTTATAACGATCAACAATTAATTGAAAATCAAATTCATAATGAATTTGAGGTGTTGCTAGCAGTGCGTGTCCATGTTGGATTGTGCAACTTCACTGCAGCCTTGGTTCTGAACACAAAGCATGTGCACCTTGCACTGCATAGTCATACAATGCCAATGAATACTGCCCAAATACAAAAGGGGGTAGCAAGTGGAAAAAGTTTAAGAAGCCCTGACCTAAATAAGTGAGTTTTCCTCCCAACTCATCTTTATCTGAAACAAGAAGATTATAAGATCCAAAGAATGCAGAGCTTAAGGGCAACATGGATAGCTAACTCTCTCATTGTAGAGATAATGTAAATTAAAATACATTTTTCTGGAATTATCTAGACAATACCATTATTTCTCTACTTTTTATCACAGTAGACTTCTGAATAAGATAACTTTTCTTTTTCTTTTTAGAAAAAGTATTTACCTGTGGAGTTATTGGCCTGAACTGGTTGTAACAGAAGAGATTTATTTCCCTCCTGTCTGGATCACAGCTAAAATGCAAGGCTTCGTTCCCATAGACTGCAAAGCCCAGTACCCCGAGGAAGAACATTCGAACTGAGCCAAAGAAAAGGGTGTGGAACTGACCGATCACTGTAGGAGGTCTGAGCTGTGACAGTTATAATAAAATGTCATTTGATAGGCAAAAAAAGAAAACATGCATAATATTTCTATGAATAAATTTGTTGGAAGCCATTTCAAATCAATGACCTCAGAGTTTGTCATTTAGTCCAATCCTCAAGATATATTGTTAAAAGATTTGTTCACTCTCCTCTTAATCCTTGAAATATTTATAGTACAATAACACAAAGAATACTTTCTTTTTAATAGTGCAATTGAAAAATAATTTTTAAAGTTTTGATTTAAGATGATATTCACTAGCTTTATAGTCCTTTTTGTATAAATGGCCTATTATTTCATCTAGAATAGATTAGAGTAATCAGATGAACCTGTATGTGTTTTTTGAATTCTCATTAAACTCAAATGTATATATGTGAACATTTATATTTATATAGTACTTTAAGGCTTTCTGAACTAAAAGGCCAAATAATGTGCAGCTGGTATTACTTGGTACTAGCTGCTAATTTTGTGTTTTTTAATTTTTAATATTTTTTCCATTTCCGTATAAAAAGTTTTAACATTTGTTTTTAAAATTTTTTGACTTCTAAATTCCTTTCTCCCTCTTCCCCTCCCCCTCATTAAGAAGTCAAACAATTTGACATAGGTTTTACATCTGTAGTCATGCTAAATATTTCCATATTACTCATGTTGTAAAAGATGCCACAGACAAAAACACACAAGAAAAATAAGGAAGGTTAAAAAAAGTATGCTTTGATCTTCATTCAAGCCCCATCAGTTCTTCCTCTGGAAGAGGATAACATTTTTCATCATAGGTCCTTTGCAATTGTCTTGGAAACATTGATGAGAATAGCCAAGTCATTCACAGTTGATCATCATAATTTTGTACTTCTTAAGGAGAAAATTGAAGCACTGGACAGTTTTATGGGCCAATAGCCAAAGAGCTTCATGAGTTAATTTATTTTAGCTTTCAGTTAGGAGTTGTTATGATCATACTACAGTTTAAAAGGAAGTGTTAGGCAAATTTTCAGAGAGCAATGTGGCAGTATACAAATCAAAAATAATCTTACTCTGAGACAAACATTTCATTTTTGGGAATACATCCTCAGAACATCAACATAAAGGGAAAAATGAGATCTACAACATTAGTTATAATTCCAAAGAACTAGAAACAAACCGAAATGTCAAAGACTTGACAACTGACGCTAATAAACTAGATATTAGTATAATGGAATACTACCATTAGATAAAAAAAAAAAATAGAACACTGTAAGGTATCCAGAAAGACTTTTAGATACTTACATAAAAGTGAAGAAAGCAAAGCCTATATGATTATATATATATGCATATATATATATATATGTTTATAGTCGATATATATAGAGATCTATCTATCTATCTATATACAAAGAGAGAGATGCATATCTACATCTATGTATCTATGTCTACACACACACACACACACACACACACACACCCTAGAGATGATCAAACTTAAAGTAGAAGTGGATGCAGAAGAAATATTGTATGTAGGAATTAACCTTTATGTGTAAATAGTTTTAAGTATATATTTATTTCGTTTTGTTGTTTAACATTAGGGACATAAATTAATTTTTAAAAGCATCATTGATACTTTATATTATTTTCAGAATATAACATCTATTTTCATTTAGGCAAATCAGGTAAAAACACATGAACATGTCCAACTCATTTGATTTCATTATTTGCTTAATACTCACACATCCTTCATAGAAGTTCTTGATGTAATTTAGAGACATATCTTGGTAGATGTTATCCTGGCACCACTATGGGGGATAATTTCCTGTCCTACATTGTCATCTTGTTCCCCCTCACCTCAAACTCAAATTGTTATATTCTCCCATGACTCTTAAAAGCAGAAAACACTCATCACTGCACATTTGTCTCTCTTTTATTTTTACTATACCCTCCCCTCCCCGTAACCCCACAGACCTCCTTTCATCTCTGGGGCCCCAGTTAACTTCCCTATCTCTGGACAAAAAACTATTAAAACAAAAGCAGAATAGATGTGGTTGATCTAATAATCCCTAAACAATCTCATTCAGGCAGCCAAAGGTGCCAACACAGCAAGAGCCAATGGCATAAGGGGGCAGCTTGTCATGAGCAGTGAGCTCTGAAAATATTTGTAATAACCTGAAACCAACTCACAAAGACACAAAAGAGATCCTTTCAACTTTAAGTGTAATCCTAGAGAGGCTTAGGAAGAAATGACTTTCTATCTCTGTTCTTGAACTCAACAAGGAGGGAGAAAATCCTCCTTCCTTCCTAGAGCCTTTTGTAGAATGTGTATAATCTGGGCAAAGTAGACAGACAGCCTAGTCAGAAATAGGCAGAATTCTAAGTAATTTGCTTAGTGTCAACCCTGGTGGACATTATCTTCCCTTCTGAGTACAATCTCATTAATTCAATAACATGATCGTATTCTTGCCTTTACCTTGTCTTTTTTTTAGGACTGAAAAAATAGAGCAGACCTTGATAAATTCCTACCACTGCCTCTGGAGAGTCATGTTGGGCAAGAAAAGGATTTTTTCCTCCTCTTTTTCCCTGACATTATAGAGCTCACTTTCATACCCCTAAAATTTTCAAAACTACATAAAAATACCTATTAGTTCAAATGTAGTGTTGAAATAAAAACCAAAACCATTTATTTCTTTGGCATACTCACCAGCTGTAGCCGTATAGTTTGGTTTGGACATCTCATTCATTTAACTTCTGGGTTGGACCTCTCTGATGTGCTGTCTGCAGGAGGGAAAGAGAGAAAAACTCAATTTGTTACCCTCCCTTCCCCCCTCCCACTCCCAATACATTCAAACACAAAACTGAGTTCCAGTAATCTTTCCAAAGTCAAAACAATGGGTTTCCTCTTTTCCCTAGCATTTCCTCCCAGCTTTTGGCTGTGTTTATAACTTATTTATGAAATTATCTTTGGCTCAAAAAACCTTTTCCTTTTAAAAGTTTATACAGCTTCCACTCAGGTACTATTCTCGTACCTCATCTTGAGTAGCAGGATGAGTCTGGGCTCTATAAAATGGATTAGAACTTGAGCTCTAGTAGCAAGCTTCAAAGGCTCTGAATGTTAATCTAGTTTAGAGATAAGAGATAGGGGACTTACCAGTGATTTCATTGGTTGGTATAGGGAACTACCTCCACCAAAGCAAGTCAGCACCTTCTCTTTAATTTATAATCTTGGAGAGCTTGTTAGAGCACTGAAAGATGAAGCGGCTTGTCTAGGGTCACATGACCATCATGTGACAAAGGTAAAACCCGAACCCAGGGACTCCTGGCTTTTAGTTCTGCTCTCTATCAATGCTACCAAGCTGCATCTCATAGTTTGGGGAAATTCATCAAAGTATTAATCCCCTGGTGATCATCCCCCTGCCACCCCCCCATCACCCTCCCGCTACAAACATGTAGGGCATAGAGGAGTTATGATATATGTTGGTGGAAGAGGTAACCAAATAAGATTAAATCATGAACATATTAAAATACTGAAATATTTAACAAACATTAGGTGATAGAAATGAGAAAAAAAATTCAAAGTTCATACTCTCAGGGACCATACCATTTAATAGGCTGAAGAAATATTTTATACATAAGTAATTGAATCCCAAATGTTGTGAAGTATTATATATTTTTAGTTATAGGACATTCAGTGCCCATACATAGCTGTGTGCATGTGTGTTTGTGCATGCACACATATATGTTAAATGCATTGTGATGTGTGCCCTGTTGAGAACTTGTTTCAAATGAAGTGAGCTTCTTTCCTACTTTTCTTTCATCGTGAAGTGCTGGAAGACTATTGGAGTAGGAGTTGGAAATCTGGTCCTAGAATTTGCTGCTAGCCTGATGTATGACCTCAAGCAAGTCACTTTACTGAGCCTCAATTTCATTACTATAAAAAGAGGGAACCAAACTAGATTATCTCTGAGGTCCTTCTCAATTTTTACATTCCATAATTCTGGACTACATCACAGATACAGTACATGGAGTTAGAAGAATTGAATTCAGATACCAACTTTTCTACTTGATACCTCTTTGAATCTCAGTTTCTTTACCTGTAAAATAAGGACATTGAGTTAAATGCTCTCTAAAGTTCCTTGGAGCTCTAGATCAATTACTCTAGGATCTAATGAAAATCACTGAATGTCAGAACCAGAAAGAATCTTAGAGATTATCTAGTCCAACACCTTCATTTAACAAATAGAGAATCTTAAGGCACAGAATTATTTAGGATTCTGGATTTTATACTAATAATTTAGGTTGTAAAGTCAATTGACTCCTAAACCATGTGTAATGGAATCCAATTTGAGTCCCTCATGTCGTATTTCTTTTTTTTTTTTAATAAATTTATTTAACTTTTTACATTCATTTTCACAAGATTTTGGGTTCCAAAATTTTCTCCCCATTTGT
>CM053770.1:423156943-423179810 GCA_028658325.1 Potorous gilbertii | reverse complement strand
CTTCAAATTGCTCCCTCCTTCCATTGCCCTCCCTTCCATCATCCCCCCCCCCAACCCTGTTTATCTCCTTCTCCCCCAATTTCCTGTATTGTAAGATAGGTTTTCATACCAAAATGATTGTGGATTTTATTCCTTCCTTTAGTCAAATGTGATGAGAGTAAACCATATTTTTTTTTCTCTCAGCTCTCTTTCCTCATGTCGTATTTCTAAGAACGATTAAAAGAGAAAGTTATGCCTATGGAAAAAGACGATCTAGGCTACTACACTAAAATCACTTGTTTCTTGAATAAAATTAGTTTCTCGTAGGGTAAAGTCTTGAATCGGTTTTTGCTAAAATTGCTTCTAGTGTGAAATCCACTTCCCGCAATTCCATAGGATGTAGTAATTGAATAACAAAAAGACTCATTTCTTCCCTTACACAATATGTTGGGGTTTTTCTATATAAGATGATAAACTTCACATAGCTATCACAACTATTACCCCTGTCCTCTTTTCCTTTTTGTCTAGAGACAAAATCTGTTCTGATCTAGCTTCAGTTGTGTAAGTCTTGACTAGAGAAAATTTGAAAAACACACAAGAGACTGACCCAGAGCACATTCTTGAGTTCTGGACTTGGCTTGAACTATTAGAGCCTTGACTGGTTAGGAAGAAGAGTATACCTTTAGCTTATATTAGAGAAGATTATAATCCCTTGGAACTCATCAGAAACAAGCCAATTTCCTCTAGACTTATCTGATACCAGGACTTAGCAAAATAGCCCTGGGAGTGATCTTTGTAGGGTTCAACCAAACCAAAGTAGGCTCTGATGGGGCATAGATAACAGATATTATTTATTCAGAGGTTCTTACAGCATCTTTCATCATTCAGGTTCTTTTCCTCTTTCTGGTTCTTTTAGAAGCTACTACTGGATGTTATTGACCATATGAATACATGCCTTGTTACCAATCTACCTGTTTTCAACATATACATAAAAGAAGTATCTTTAAGCTGCTCTTTTATAAGTTCTCCAATTTTCTACTTACCCAGCCTGATGTAAATATTAACTTTGCCTGTGATTTTATCTAATAAAAAATTCAGCTGAGAATTGATAGAGCTATCATCACATCATATTTCTATACTCCTACCCTTACATAGACATCTCAGAAAGTTCTCCAGCTCTATAGAAATTTGAGATTTATTTTATATCCTGCAACTTTGCTAATTTGATCATTTTTCAACTAGATTTTAGTTGATTCTCTAGTGTTCTCTAAGTACACCATCATATTATTGGCAAAGAAATATAGTTTTGTTTCTTCATTTCCTGTTCCTATTCCTTTAATTTCTTTTTCTTTCTTATCTAGCCCCCATTCCAGTGTCTCAATCTTATCTTCTGACCTCCAAAATTGCCTTGGGCTAGAAAAATGTCTCATCCTGTCCATTGGTTGGCTCTTCAACTCCAGAATTTGATTTGAGGAATTGTTTTAAGGTTGATTGGATGGAAGTGTTGAGAGAACTGGACTGGGGTGCTTTTTCTACTCCACCATCTTGGTTCTATCCCCATAATCATGCTATTTTAAGGCCTTTACTTTGAACTAGTTAGGGCATTTGACCTACAAAATAGGATAGGGGTAATATGAGTGATCATTTTAAGTGGATGTGGATCCACAAAGTATCTTGAACTTTGGACAATTTTGTTTGGTAGAAACCTCTGTCTTGGGATTTCTCAGATGCTATACATGACCTGCAGCCTTGTTATTGACAGTTGAGGTTGTTGGGTAAATGCCTGTGATCTCTAGATAAATGACAAAATGTGAAATGTAAGAAAAATTTTACAGAAGTAAACAAAGATTTTGTTTTAATTTTTTGTATACTCATTTTTCTAGAATAAAACTTTAAAAAATTAATTTGTTTTCCATTTTCTACAATCACTTAGACATATATTAGATTTTCTCCTCCTCCCTTTTTCCTCATTCCTCCTTCCGCCACTCCCTGAGATGGCATGCAATCTTATATAGGTTCTACACATACATTCTTATTAAATACATTTTCATCTTAGTCATGTTGCATAGAAGAATTAAAATGAAAGGGAGAAATCATGAAAAAAAACCCAAAACAAAGCACAACACAAGAGAAAATAGCCTGTTTCATTTTGCGATCCAGTTCCATAGTTCTTTATCTGGATGTGGATGGCATTTTGTCTCAAAAGTTCATTGGGAATGTTTTAGGTCCTTGCATTGTTGTGGATGACTAAGTCTACCAGAAAAATTCCTTGCACACTGTGATTGTTGCTGTGTACAAAGTTCTTCTGGTTCTGCTCATTTCACTCAGCATCAGTTCATGTAAGTCCTTCCAGGATGCTCTGAAGTCTTCCTCTTCAGCATTTCTTATAGCATAATAGTATTCCGCTGCATTCATATACCACAACTTGTTTAGTCATTCCCCAACTGATTGGCATCCCTTTGATTTCCAGTTCTTGGCTACCACAGAGAGCTGCTATAAATAATTCTGTACATGTAGGATCCTTTCCCATTTTTATGATCTCTTTGGGATACAGTTCTAGAAGTGATATTGTTGGGTCAAAGGGTATGCACATTTTTGTAGCTCTTTGGGCATAGTTCCAAATTGCTCTCCAGAATCATTAGATCAGCTCTCAGCTCCACCAACAATGAATTAGTGTTTCAACTCTCCCATATCTTCTCCAAAATTTATCATCTTCCTGTTTTGTCATGTTAGACAATCTGATGGGTGTGCTGTGGTACCTCAGAGTTGGATTGATATGCATCTCTCTAGTCTAGTGATTTAGAGCATTTTTCATATGGCAATAGATAGCTTTAATTTCTTCCTCTCAAAACTGCCAGTTCATATCTTTTGACCATTTATCAATTGGGAAATGACTTGTATTCTTGTGCATTTGACTCAATTCTCTATATAGTTTAGAAATGAGGCCTTTGTCACAGACACTAGTTGCAAAAATTCTTTCTCAGTTTTCTGCTTCCCTCTTAATCTTGGTCGCATTGGGTTTGTGCAAATCTTTTCAATTTAACATAATCAAAATTATCCATTTTGCACTTCATAATGTTCTCTATCTCCTGTTTGGTCAAAAAATTTCTCCATTGTCCATAAATCTGAAAAATACACTGTTCCTTGATTCCCTAATTTGTTTATAGTATCAATATACCTAGATCATGTATCCATTTGGACTTGTGTATAGTGTCAGGCATTGGTCTATGCCCAGTTTCCACCACACTATTATCCAGTTTCCCCAGCAGTTTTTGTCAAACAGTGAGTTCTTATCTCAGAAGCTGTGGTCCTGGGGTTTATCAAACTGTAGATTGTTCTATTCATTTACTGTGTCTTCAGTACCTAGCTTATTCCACTGGTATACCCCTCCATCTCTTAGCCAGTACCAAGTGGTTTTGATGATTGCTGCTATATAATACAGTTTGAAATCTAGTAGAGCTTGGCCACCTTCCCTAGCATTTCTTTGCATTAATTCCTTAGATATTCTGGACCTTTGTTCTTCCAAATGAATTTTGATATTATTTTTCTAACTCTAGAAAGTAATTAAATGGTAGTTTGATTGGTATGGCACTGAATAAGTAAATTAATTTAGGTAGAACTGTTGTTTTTATTATATTAGCTTGGCCTACTCACGAGCAACTCATGATTTTCCATTTGCTTAGATCTGATTTTATTTGTGTGAAAAGTGTTTTGTAATTGCACTCATATAGTCACTGGATTTGTTTTGGCAGGTATACTCCCAGATATTTTATGGTATCTACCATAGCTTTAAGCATCTCTTTCTATCTCTTGCTGTTGAGCTTTGTTAGTAATATATAGAAATGTAGATGATTTATGTGGGTTTATTTTGTAACCTTCAACTTTGTCAAAGTTGTTTATTATTTCAAGTATTTTTTTTTTACTTCATTCTCTGGTATTCTCTAAGTAAATCATCATATCATCTAAGAAGAGTGATAACTTAATTTTTCTTTGACTATTCTACTTCTATTTCTTTTACTTCTCTTATTACTAAAGCTAACATTTCTAGTACCATATTGAATGACAGTGGTGATAATGGACATCTTTGTTTCACCCCTGATCTTATTGAAAATGCATCTGGCTTATCAGCATTGCATATAATGCTTGCTGATGGTTTTAGGTAGATACTCATTATTTTATGGAAGGCTCCATTTATTCCTATGCTCTCCAGTATTTTCAACAGGAATGGGTATTGCATTTTGTGAAAAGCTTTTTTTGCATCTATTGAGATAATCATGTGGTTTCTGTTAGTTTTGTTGTTGATATGATCAATAATGCTGATAGTTTTCCTAATATTGAACCAGTTCTGCATTCCTGGTATAAATCCTACCTGATCATAATGTATTATTCTCATGATAAGTTATTGTAATGTTTTAGCTAATATCTTATTTAAAATTTTTGCATCCATATTCACTAGAGAAATTGGTCTATAATTTTCTTTCTCTATTTTGACTTTTCCTGGTTTGGGTATCAGAACCATATTTATATCATAAAAAGAATTTTGTCTGGCTTATTCAATTTCTTTTTCTGAGATGGGGTTATTTAAGTATACAACTTCCTCTTCTGTTAATCTGGGCAATTTATATTTTTTAAAATATTCATCCATCTTACATAGATTGTCAAATTTATGGGCATATAGTTGGGCAAAGTAATTTCTAATTTCTGTTTTAATTTCCTCCTTGTTGGAAGTGAGTTCACCCTTTCCATTTTTGATATTGGTAATGTGGTTTTCTTCTTTCTTTTTTCAAAATCAAATTGTCCAAATGTTTATCAATTTTATTGATTTTTCCATAAAACCTTCTTAGTTTTATTGATTAGTTTAATAATTTTCTTAACTTCAATTTTATTAGTCTCTGCTTCAGTTTTCAGTATTTCTAATTTGGTATTGACTTAGGAATTTTCAGTTTGTTCTTTTTCTAACTTTTTCAGCTGCATGACCAATTCATTGATCTCCTCTTTCTCTATTTTATTCATGTAGATGTACAATGATATAAAACTTCCCCTAAGAACTGCTTTTGCAGTACTCCATAAGTTTTGGTAAGTTGTCTTATAATTGTCATTCTCTTGAATGAAGTTGTTGATTGTTTCTATGATTTGTTGTTTAACCTACTCATTCTTTAGGATTAGATTATTTAGTTTTCAATTAATTTTTGGTCTATCTTTCCATGGTCTTTTGTTACATACAATTTTATTGCATTATGGTCAGAGAAGGATGGATTAACTATCTCTGTCTTTCTGCACTGGATTATGCCCCATTACATGGTCAGTTTTTGTATATGTGCCATGTACTGTGAGAAAAACGTATATTCCTTCCTATCCCCATTCAGTTTTCTCTAGAGATCTATCATATCTACCTTATCCAGAGTTCCCTTCACCTCCTTAACCTTTTGTTTATTTTGAGTTTAGATTTATCAAGTTCAGAGATGAGAAGGTTAAGATCCCCCCACTAGTACAGTTTTGCTGTCTATTCCTTCCTGTAACTCCCTTAACTTCTCCTCTAAGAATTTGGATGCTATACCACTTGGTGGATATATATGTTTAGTAGTGATATTGCTTCATTGTCTATGGTATCTTTTAGCAGGATATAGTTTCCTTCGTTATCTTTTTTGATTAGAGATATATTTCTGCTTTTGCTTTGTCTTAGATTAGAATTGCTATCCCTACCTTTTTTTACATCAGCTGAAGCATACTATATTCTGTTCCAACCTTTTACCTTTACTCTGTGTATATCCCCCTGTTTCAGATGTGTTTCTTGTAAACAACATTTTATTGGACTATAATTTTTAATCCATTCTGCTGTCTGCCTCCATTTTGTGGGACAGTCCATCCCATTCACATTCACAGTTATGATTACTATCTGTGCCTTTCCCTCCATCCTTTTCCCTCCGTTTATGCTTTTAGTTCTCCCATCTCCCTTCCCTTCCAGAATAGAGTTTCAATTCTTGACCACTGCCTCTCTCAGTCTTCCCTCCATTCTTACAGCCCCACTCCCTTTTACTCCCCTTTCCCCTTACTAATCTTCCTTCCCTTTTAACCTCCCCTCCCTTTTCTTTCTCTTTTCCCTTCTTATTGCCTGTAGAGCTAGATTTCTATACTTAACTGAATTTGTTATTCCCTCCTTAAACCAAATCATATGAGAGTAAATTTCAAACAATGTTCATCTCCCTCCCCTCTTTCCCTCTACTGTAACATTTTTGTGCCTCTCCCTGTGATAAAATGTACCTTTTTCTGCCTCCTCCTTTTCACATCTCCACTTGCAATCCCTTTGCAATCTTAAATCACATGTTTATTATCACATCATTTAATTTATGCACACTCCATTTATCTATGTATATCCCTTTTAAATATAATAAATGTACAGTTCTTAAGATTAACAAGTGTCATCTTCCCTTATAGGTATATAAGCAGTGTGCCCATATTGAATAACAGGCTCTTTTTCCGATTATCTTTTTATGCCCCTCTCTTTTTATTTACTTATTTATTTATTTTAAGTTTTCAATATTCATTTCCACAAAATTTTGGGTTCCAAATTTCTCACCGTCTCTCCCCTTCCCCTGCCCCAAAACGCTTGCATACTGATTGCCCCTTCCACCAATGAGCCCTTCCTACTAACACCCCTCCCTTCCCTTATCCCCAACTTCTCTCTTGTCCTATAGGGCAAGATAAATGTCTATACTCCATTATCTGTATTTCTTATTTCCCAGTTGTATAAGAAAACAATTCTCAACATTTGTTCCTAAAACTTTGAGTTCCAACTTGAATTCTTTCCTCCTTCCCCATCCATCCTCACTGAGAAAGCAAGCAATTCAATATAGGCTATATATGTGTAGTTTTGCAAATGACTTCCAGAATAGTCATGCTGTGTAAGACTATATTTACGTCCATCCTGTTCTTCCCCCTCCATTTCTTTTATTCTCTCTTTTGACCTTGTCCCTCCCTAAGAGCATTTACTTCTAATTGCTCCTTCCTCCCATTTGCCCTCCCTTCCATCATGCCCACCACCTAGCTTATCTCCTTCTCCCCTAATTTCCTGTAGCATAAGATAGATTTTCATACCAAATTGAATGTGCATGTTATTCTTTCCTTGAGCCAGATGTGATGAAAGTAAGCTTCACTTTTTCCTTCTCACCTCCCCCTTTTTCCTCTCCATTGAAAAAGCTTTTTCTTGCCTCCTTTAAGAAAGATAATTTGCCCCATTCTATTTCTCCCTTTCCTCCCAATATATTTCTCTCTCACCCCTTAATTTTATTTTTTTAGATATGATCCCTTCTTATTTTACTCACCCTGTGTTCTCTGTCTCTCTCTCTGTATGTGTGGGTATGTGTAATCCCTCCAACTACTCAGATACTGAGAAAAGTTTCAAGAGTTACAAATATTATCTCTCCATGTGGGAATGTAAACAGTTCAACTTTAGAATGTCTTTTATGATTTCTCTTTCCTGTTTACCTTTTCATGTTTCTCTTGATTTTTATGTTTGAAAATCAAATTTTGTATTCAGTTTTGGTCTTTTTATCAAGAATGCTTGAAAGTCCTCTATAACATTGAATAACCATTTTCCCCCCTGAAGTATTATACTCCTTTGACTTCTGTAAAATCATACTCTAAGCCCTTTGATCCTTTTATGTAGAAGGTTCTACATCTTCTGTTATCCTCATTGTATTCCACAATACTCTGTTTCTTTCTATCTGCTTACAATATTTTCTCCTTGACCTGGGAACTCTGGAATTTGCCTACAGTGTTCCTAGTGGTTTCTCTTTTTGGATCTCTTTCAGGAGGTGATTGGTGGATTCTTTCAATATTTACTTTGCCCTCTGGTTCTAGAATGATAATTTCATGAAGGATTTTGTCTAGGATCTTTTTTGGATCATGGCTTTCAGGTCATCCCATAATTTTTAAATTGTCTGCCCTGGATCTATTTTCCAGGTGAGTTGTTTTTCCATTGAGATATTTCACATTGTCTCCCATTTTTTCATTCTTTTGGTTTTGTTTTGTAATTTCTTGGTTTCTCATAAAGTCATTAGCTTCTATCTATTCCATTCTAATTTTTAAAGAACTATTTTCTTCAGTGAGCTTTTGCATCTCCTTTTCCATTTGGTTTACTCTGCTTTTTTTAAAGCTTTCTCCTCCTCATTGGTTTTTTGGTTCTCTTTTTCCAGTTGAGTTAGCTTATTTTTAAAGGTGTTATTTTTTCAGCATTTTTTGGGGGGGGGGGTCTCCTTTAGCAAGCTGTTGACCCACTTTTCATGATTTTTTTGCATCTCTCTCATTCCTCTTCCCAATTTTTCCTCCACCTCTCTTGATTTTCAAAGTCCTTTTTGAGCTCTTCCTTATCCTGGGACCATTGCATATTTATTTTCAAGGTTTTGGATGCAGAAGTCTTGACTTTTATGTCTTACCCTGATGGTAAAAATTGTTCTTCCTCATCAGAAAGGATGGGAGAGAATACCTATTCACCAAGAAAGTAACCTTCTATAGTTTTATTTTTTTTCCCCTTTTGGGGGGCCTTTCACACAGTTACCTGGCTTTTGGGTCCTTTGTCAGGAGTAGGGTACATTCTGTGTACCTGTAACTTGTGAGTTCCTCCATGGTGGCACAATTAAAAGAGAGAGTTTACTTCCTGGCTAGGCTCACGGCTGAGTTTCAGATCAGATGGTCAGTTCCCCTAAGGGCTTTATGCTGAGCACTCCAACAATAGAACAATGGATTCTGGCAGCCTGTTGAGGCCACAGCCAGGCACTGCAGCCTGTGCTGCTCCTGCCACCACCACCTCCACCACCTATGGCCAGGACTAGGGTAGGACCCTGCTCCCTTGTCACAGAGGTGAAAAAGCCCTCTCACTGACCTTTGAAGCTGCCCTTGACACCTGTGGACTAAGGGATCTGAGAACTGCAGCTGCTTCTGCCAGGGATTTTGTTTTTGAGGCCTACTCTTCCCAGCACTGCATAGCCCAAACTGGGCTGTGCTCTGCTCTGTGTCTTGCATGACAGACCCCTCCCACTGACCCTCCAGGTCACCCTGGGCTGGAAATCTCCTCCACTCAGTCACTCTACAGCCTCTGCTACTCTAGAATCCATTGAGGGTCTTTCTTCATAGGTGTTTTATGAGCTGTGGGAGAAGAGCTAGAGTATGTGTGTCTTTCCACTCCACCATCTTGGCTCTTGTCCCCTCATGCCTCTCTTGAGACTTGTGTTTGAAGATCAAATTCTCTATTGAACTCTGGCCTTTTCATCAGGAAGGTTTGGAAGTCTCTTCTTTCATTGAATGTTTATCTCCTTGGCTGAAATATTATCATCAATTTTGCTGGTTAATTGATCCTTGATTTTAGTCCCAGCTCCTTTGCCTGACAGAATATCATATTCCAATCCCTCCAATCTTTTAATGTAGAAGCTACAATGTCCTGTGTGATCCTGACTGCAGTTTCTCGATATTTGATTTGTTTCTTTCTAGATGCTTACAGTATTTTCTCCTTCAGTTGATTTTCTACAAATTTCTGGAATTTGGCAACAATATTCTTTGTTGTTTTTAGTTTGGGGTCTCTTTCAGGAGTTGGTCAGTTGGTTCTTTTGATGACTATTTTGTCTTCTGAATCTAAGACCTCTGGGCAGTTTCCATTAATGATTTCTTGGAAGACATTATCCAATGCTCTTTTTTCTCATCATGACTTTCTGGTAGACCAATAATTCTTATATTTTCTCTACTGGATCTATTTTCCAGTCACTTATTTTTCCCAATGATATATTTTAATTTTCTTCTATTTTTTCAGTGTTTAGATTCTGTTTGACTAATTTTTGATTTTTTGTAGAGTCATTAGTTTCTACTTGCCCAATTCTAATTTTTAATAGATTGCATTCTTAAGTTAATTTTTGTATCTCCTTTTCCATTTGTTCAATTGCTTCTTCTAAGAAGTTATTTTCTCCAGTTAGGTTTTGCACTACTTTTTCCATTTGTCCATTTTCCTTTTAAATTCTTCTGTGATTTCTTTTTTCATATTTTTAAATCATTGACCAGTTTTTCTTCTAATTCTCTAATTTGGCTTTTAAAATCCTTCTTGATATCTTCCAAGAATGCTCTTTGGGCTTGAGACCAGTTCATATTCCCTTCTGTGGTTTCAGATGGGATTACAGTCTCAATGCTGACCTTTTTGGTGTTCATGTTTTGGTCCTTGTCCCCATTGAAAGATTCTATGGTCTTTTCTTTTCTGGTTTGCTTCTTGCTCGTGACAATCATCATTTTCCTGACTTTTATAGTGGATTTCTGATTCTGGAGTACAGGGTACTCTGTCCCATGTTCTTGTGCTTAGAAATTGAGGCTTTATGTGTTGTGGCCTCTGGTTCTTTCAGCTAGAAGCTGAAATGCTACAGCTTGCCTGGTGCTGAGCTGACTGGTGTGCCAAAGCAGAGGTCAGATGAGATCTTTCTGAGTTTCCGTGAAGTTACCTTGGAGCTTGCTGTATTAAGTGTGGGGGAGGGGTGAGCTGGCAGTAGGAGGTCTCATTTCATGAGCTAAAGCATAGGCAACTTCAGTGGTTGGTGAACCCCATCTGCACTAGTGTCTTCCCGATTTCCCTGGTTGTGGTGGAGCATGCCTGGGGAACCCTGGTTATAGGTTCCACCCTCCTGGGGCTCAGGATCTCCTCTCAGTTCACTGATGTAGGGCTATCTGGTGCAACTCTAGTCCTGCACAGGTCCCCTTCAGCCACAGCAAGAGGGACCCCCCTTTTGAGATTTTCCTAATCTCACAGGCTAAAAGACTGTTTACCCCTTCCACTGATCCCAGGATTTTTCCTGGGGAAATATTCTTTGGATTTTTCAAGGTCAACAAGGGGAGGAGGATAACATTTACAGATCACTCTGCCATCTTGGCTCCCAGAAGTTCAAGTAGGTGACTTGAAGTCATTTAATCTGCCTGCTGATATTCTCAGGAATGGGTGCTGTAGTTACCTGGGGTTCTGTACTTCTTTCTTGTTCAGTTCCATTGGACTCCTATCCTGGGCTAATATATTTGAGAATCTGTAGTGCTGTTGCTGCTGCTTCAAACTGCCTGGGCTTCCCTCTCAGCTTTGCTATGGTGGAGTATATGCTGATATAACCTATGAGCTGTGCACTTTTCCAGCCCCAACCAGTCCCATCAACCTTCCAAGCTGTCCTGGGTTGGAAATCTGCCATACTGTTTCCTATTGGATTCTGCCACTCTAAAAGTTATTCAGATTCTTTTTTAGAGGTATCTGAAGGAATTTATCTTAGAGCTTAGGTGAATACTTGCTCTCATTCTCACATCTTAACTCTGCTGCCCCAAATAAATTTTAATTCAAATTCAGGTTCTACATCACCTCTGGTGGAGGAAAAAGTTGATGCTTTTTATCTGTATGCCATTGGAAGTCATGTTAAAAAGTGAAAGCCTATAATGGAACCTCCACACCAGAATTCTTATGAATGTGGGACAGATCTTCCCCCACAAGAAAGCTACTGGAGCTAACGAGCAATACAGATGATCTTTAAGGTCCCTTCTGGTTTTAAATACCATGATCTTGTAGTATCCTATGTGTGGAAAGAAGGGCAATATTCACAATCAGCCAGCTAGTTCCCCTGTGATCTCATTAAAGAGCTCTAGGTACCTGATGTTTTAGTATTTGATGTGCTGGAAGATAGAATATTTTATCCCCTGAAACTCATGCAAGCTGCTCAAAAGATTCCAGGCTTCCTGAAATTTTTATTAAGAATTCAAATATTCAAACAATTTTCAAGTATTAGCACTTCAACTAACAGTTAATTTTAAATAAATCTGAAGGGCAGGTTAATATAGCTCCTCAATTCAGAGGTTATGTCAACATTAGACAATTTGTACCATATAAACATGACCTTAGTATGCTCTTATCTGCAGCTATCATAGGCTATAATTAGCAAACCAGTAGCTCAAGGATTAGGCTTGACTGCATGAACACAATAAACTCTTTTAGTTCCTTTCCACTGGTGATCACTACAAATAAGCATGTTAAAGAATTGTAGAGCCTTTTTTTTTAAAATGTAAATAGTTCTTCAGAATTGACTACTGATCATATTATTTAAAATTTCAGAGACATAGGGGTTATGTTCAGCCTTGCCACCATATATATTCAAATATTGACCTGGATTATAGTTGATTGGTAAAAAGTTTTATTTAATTTTATCCATAAAATTTTTAATGATATTTAGATATGTGCCTGACCTTCAGAGAACTTTGGAAGAGTAACAAATTTGTGAGGCCAGGGGATCAGAAAGGTTAAGCTTGGTAATTCCCATACCTCCCTGATTCTCCTTTCATTTTTATTTTAGATGTAATGAGAAGTCATGAGTAGTTTTTCTCCTGTGCTTTTTTTTTTTTTTTTTTTTTAGAAATGAAGTGTTATTTCACATTGAGCAATGCAGCTCCAGGATACTTTAATTGCTTATGAAATCCAGGAGGTTCTGGGCTCTATTCCACTAATTACAAAATAGATTACCATTACCAAAATACACAGCATTGCCCTGGTTCAGAAATGCTTGCAGAATTGAACTTCACTGCACATAACTGAACATATGTGCATAAACCCTAGATTACTGAATTCAAGCAGCATGCTAAATTGGTAGCCTTTCATTAGTACTTTCATTTCTTATTCCCTTTGAGATGCATGTTACCAGGGAAAATCCACTGCTTGGAATAGTAATGAACTTAAACAAACTTAGTTTGTGAATGCTGATCAATGCATTCCCTTGAAATAAATAGTAGAAATGCTAGTATATATCTAATTTATTAACTGTGTCTTTGCTCTCTAATTTAAAGAAAATTTATTTAATATCCATTTTTTCCTCCATGAATTTAGATATTAATACTCAATAAACATTAAGATTTACTAATTTATTCTAGTTCTCAAGATATAAATGTACTTTTGGCAAAAATATGAAACCATATGCTGGTTGATCACATCAATCTGCTATATACTATAATTATCTGATATCTGTGCAAGTCTTGAGAGTTAAAAACAACCAATTCCTTAGTAAGGATAATATACTATATATTGGCAGTTGTATCTGTTTTTTTTAGTGATATGCATATATGTGTACATATTCATATGTGTATATATAATTATAATAGATGTTGAAAATAGCCCCATGCATTTACAAACATGATAATGTTTACTTTATCAAGGTTACTATATGTATCAAGAACCACATATTTACAGAATTATATGTGCTTTGATAAAGCAAACATCGTGCTTGTAAATGTATAGGGACTATCTTCCACATTTATTATAGCTTAGAGGCAGTGGTCTATCCTTTCCAGTCAAGAAGATCTGTTTTCAAGTCCTACTTCTGACACATACTGGTCAGGTGATCTTGGGCCAGTCCCTTAACCTCTCAGAACTTGAGGCAACCCTATAAAGACTATAAGCTTCAGGGTAAGTATTGAGTTGCTTTGGTGGCAGAAATTCCTCTTTGCTGAGTTCCCTCTATCAATGAAATCACCTATCTACTCTGTGTTCCAGTTGTTACTATAACTTGAGTAAAGAAAAGAAGTATGAATAGTCCAGCCCCAGCCCCAGGGCAGTGGAGGCTGTGAAGGAGCCTGTGGCAGTCACAGCAGTAGCAGGGGCAGAGGTATAAGCTGTTTCTGGAGCTGTAGGCCCAGAGATTGTGGGTGAATTGAACAGCTGACAGTCCACTCTCCTACCATTATGGGAAGCAGAGAACTACCTTGACAAATAGCTCAAAAGTCAAGTAAATGACTGGGGAAATGAGCAGAAACTGGAAAAAGAATTAAACTATAGAATCTTACTTTGGTGACAAGGAAGATCAAAATATGCAAACAGAAGACATCAGAGTCGAAGTTCCTACATCCAAAGCCTCCAAGAAAAACATGAATTGGTTTCAGTCCATGGAAGATCTCAAAAAAGAATTTTGAAAATCAAGTAAGAGAAGTAGGGGAAAATTGGGAAGAGAAATGAGAGTGATGCAAGAAAACCAGGAAAAATGATTCAACAGCTTGCTAAAGGAGACCCAAAAAATGCGGAAGAAAATAACACCTTAAAAACAGACCAACCTGACAAGAGATACAAAAAGCCAATGAGAAGACTGCTTTAAAAAACAGAATAGACCAGATGGAAAAGGAGGTCCAAAAGCTTACTGATGAAAACAATTAAAGATTAGAATGGAGCAGATGGAAGTTAATGACTTTATGAAAAATCAAGAAATTATAAAACAAAACCAAAGTAATGAAAAAACAGCAGACAATGTGAAATATCTCACTGAACAACATCTGACCTGGAAAATTAGGTCCAGGAGTGACAATTTAAAAATTATTGGACTACCTGAAAGTCATGATCAGAAAAAGAGCCTAGACATTATCTTTCAAGAAATTATCAAGGAAAACTGTCCTGATATTGTATAACCTTGAAAGAGATCCCAAAAGGAAAACTCCTAGGAATTCTGTAGCCAAATTCTAGAGCTCCCATGTCAAGGAGAAAATATTGCAAGCAACCAGAAAGAAACAATTCAAATATTATGGAAAAACAATCAGGAAGTGATTGAAGGGCTTGGAATATGATATTCCAAAGGTCAAAAGAGCTAGAATTAAAACCAAGAATCACCTATCCAGCAAAGCTGAATATAATACTTCAGGGGAAAAAATTGTCATTCAATGATATAAAGTACTTTCAAGCATCCTTGATGAAATGAGTAGAACTGAATAGAAAATTTGACTTTCAAACACAAGAATGAAGAGAAGCATGAAAAGGTAAACATGAAAGAGAAATTGTAAGGGACTTACTAAAGGTGAACTGTTTACATTCCCATATAGAAAGATAATATTTGTAAGTCTTGAGACTTTTATCAGTATTAGGGTAGTTGGAAGAACTATATACATATAGACAGAGGGCACAGGGTGAGATAAATATGAAGGGATAATATCTAAAAAACTAAAATTAAGGGGTGAGAGAGGAATATATTGGGAGAACAAGAAAGGGAGAAATAGAATGAACTAAATTATCTCTCCTATAAAGAGGCAAGAAAACACTGTTTCAATGGAGGGGATGAATGGGGAAGAAAGAAGGAAAGAGTGAACCTTACTCTCATTGGATCTGGTTTAAGGAGGGAATAACATGAACCTCAATTTGATATGAAAATCTATCTTACACTACAGGAAAGTAGGGGAGAAGGGGAGAAGGTTGGAGGTAAGGGGAATGATAGAAGGCAGGGTAAATGGGAGGAGGGGATAATTAGAAGTAAATATGAGGTGGACAGGGTCAAAAGAGAGAATAGTATAAATGGGTGTCAGGATAGGATGGATGGAACTATAGTTAGTCTTTCACAACATGACTGCACATGTATTACCTATGCAAAATTGCTTGCCTTCTCAGTGGGGATGGGTGGGGAGGGAGGAATGGAGAGAAGCTGAAATTCAAAGTTTTAAAAATTAATGTTAACAATTGTTTTTACATACAATTGGGAAATAAAACATATAGGCAATGTGGTGTAGATATTTATCTTGCCCTACAGGAAAATGGAGGGGACAGGGACAAGGGAAGGGTGGTATGTGATAGAAGGAAGGGCAGATTGGGGAAGGGTGTAATCAGAATTCATACCATCTTGGGGTGGGGTTGAGGGGAGAGATGAGGAGAAAATTTAGAACTCAAAATCTTGTGGAAGTGAATGTTGAAAGCTAAAAATAAATAAATTAATAAATAAAAAAGAATCCACAACAATTCCAAAGGACTCATGATGAAATATGCTATCTATCTCCAGAGAAAGAACTGATATATTTTGAATGCAGAGTAAAGTTTATTTTTTTCATTTTAATTTTCTTGCCTTTTTTGGCAACATGGCTAATGGGGAAATGTTTTACATGACTTCATAAGTGTGGTGGGCATCGTACTTTTTGCCTTCTGAATGTGTGTGGGAGGGGTAGTAGAAGGGAGGAAATTTGGAACTGAAAAATTTTTTTAATTTAAAATTAACTAAAAACTAACAGGTATAAAAAAAAGAGAATGTTTACATGATTTATATGCATGCATTCTCTGATGATACTTTGTGTCTGTGTCAAATGCCTGGCAGGGCTTTTTGAATCATCTTGCAGATACAGGTAAGGGTTATAGATAAAGACTGAATGCTAATTTTTTTATGTAGAATGGAAGAGAACTTGAAAAATTAAAGCATTATTGCCATCTGTCCCTTTCAATTTCTAACCCAACACTCTAGCTCAAGAGCTTATAACTTCATGGTTAGATTCTTTCAATAGCTTTTTAAATGGTATCCCATCTAGTGTTTCTATCTTCCAATTCATTCTGCACACTAGTACCAGATACACAATTTTGATTGAGTTGATTCCATCTTGAAAACATTCAATGGGTCCACATTGCCTATTAAATAAAACTCATACTCCTTTGACACAATATGTGCACTCTTTCCAGTCTTGTCTTCTACTGTTTGTAGTGATTACATTATCTTTTTCTGTAAATATAGTTTTATATGCATGTAGTTTATAGCATAAATGGTGCAAAAATCTTAGGTTCGTCATTTTCTTCATTAACTCCTGTTGAGCTTCTGTTCTATTGAAATTCATAGATCTGTTTTTCAGGAAACCTGCCACACAGCCTATATCTTCCATCATATACTCAAAAAACTGTTTTTTTTTTTTACCCAAGTGTAAGATTTTATATTTATCTCTATTAAATTCAATTTGGTCAATGTTTTATTGTGTCAGGTAGATTATTCAGTGTGTTAGCTATCCCTCCCAGATCTTTATCAGTACCCATAACTTTCTCCAAGACATTGATAAAAATGTGAAAAAGCACAGGCCAAACATTGATAGCTGGATATGTCCACTGGAGACCTCCTTCCTAGTTGACATCATACTCTTAATGGGCCACCCTTTACATCTGGCCATAGAAATAGTTTTGAATTCATCTAACTGTACTATTCCCTTACTCTATCTTTATTCCTTAAATAAAACTAGAGATTTTATCAAATACTGTGCTAAAGTGGGGCTAAATTTTGTCTATATCATTCTACTGACCCTGTTAAAAATGTAGTAGGGTTAATCTGACATGACTGGTTCTTGATGAAACCATGCTGACTTTTAATGTTCACGAATCATCTTTTTAATTATTTCTTTAGAGTTTTTTTCTCCCTGAAACACAAGTCAATTTAACTATGGTTTGGAAACTGTTTTCATCCTTTAAAAAAAGGGAACATTTGCCCTTCCCCATTACTGAGTTACTTTGCTTTAATAATATTTATTGATGATCCTAATCAGGTTAGAGTCGATTTAAATCCAATCATTAGTCTTATTGATGGAAATATAAACAGAACTTCTCCAATTTGTTAAATGTATTTCTTTGATGCTGGTATTGCATTACATTAGCTGGTAGTATAGTTAGCATACACATGACCTTTCATCCCCTTGAAATAGAAGGAAAGATAGTATCTTTTATTACCATCCCAATCTTGATTTCAAGTTACCACTTAATTCTCAAAATTTAATAAATTTTTGAAAATGGCATTTTATGTGGAATAATAATCATAATTAATATGACAGTTTTCTTTTGCTGAAACACCATTTGAAATAAATGAGATTATTGTACACAAAGACGTCAAAAAAACCTAACCTTAATTATCTTAAAGAGAAAAAGAGAACTCTCTATGCCATTTCTCAGAAAAGGCTCTTAGTTCTAACCCCTAGAAATTGCCTTGAAAGGTGAAAAAGTAACTCATTTTCTCAACCTAGACACATTTAAATTTTGTCCTTTGCTGAGATTGCAGCAGGTGAACCAAATTTACATCAAACTTTTAATCTCCTTAGAATCCTTTAACAGTACATGTATTAAGTTTGAGTAAACTCTGTTTACTAACTGATGTCTTCATGGATAAAAACATTTTAGGAATATGGAGGATGAGCTTCAGAAATTTGCATACAAATAAATTGAATTTTAAAAAAAAATATTTTAAATGTGTAGATCATTTATTGATATACTGAAAAAACAACTGACTTTTAAAAATATATTTATCTGGCTTCAAAGTTTCAAAGCATTCATATAAAAAATGTTAGTCATTTTCTGTTTTTAAACAAATTTCTAGATGTTTTCAGATAATTACTTCCAAATTAAGGGGAACCAAGTTACCTTTTTTTTACTCTGAATTCAGAGGGATTACAGTTAAGATAATGTTCTATATACATGGTGCTATATTATTTCTTTCTTTTATATTATAATATATTATTGATATATCAATATTATTTTATAGTATATAGTTATGTAATATGTTTTTGTTTGTCCTTGATTTTGAAGACGATCATTGTCTTCATGAGGTCATGTCTTAACTTGTGAGCGAGTTAGATTTAAGTGATGTAGAGTTGCACAGAATTGTCACCCTCACTCTCTTCTGAATCATCAAAGTCCAGTAGCAAGACAAAAGTCAGGATGACTGGCAGTGTCCTGGACTGCAGTGGATGACATTGGCATC
Organism: Potorous gilbertii; assembly: GCA_028658325.1. Taxonomy (NCBI): domain Eukaryota; kingdom Metazoa; phylum Chordata; class Mammalia; order Diprotodontia; family Potoroidae; genus Potorous; species Potorous gilbertii. The sequence goes on along the minus strand of CM053770.1, from coordinate 423,161,322 downwards.
ATCAGTGTCTGACCAAGCTCTAAGTGTCCACAGCCACTTGCCTGGTTTAGCTGCCTTCATGAGCATTGGAACAAATCGTTCTTATCTGCCTGCTATTCTTAGGGAAGTTTTCACATTTGAAATTTACAACAGGTTTGAGGCACATTGATTTCCTTCAACATGGTTTATCCTGTCTTCTCAGACAGTTTTACTGGGGTGTGGCCACTGTATGTGCTACAGATTCTTGGAGTTACAGATGAGAGTTGAGTGAAGGTGAAAGTCCTTACATGAGAGGTGTTAGTCTTCTTTGAACACCCCCATATACCTCATCTATCTATCCCATGAACATTGCAGAGCCTCCTAAATGTCTTGCCATTGGATCTTGCTGACTCTGGAACATGGAGTTAGGTTGATAACTTGGTGCAACTCTGCTTCACTTAAATTCAGTTCACTCACAAGTCAAGATATTCTACCATGATGTCACTGGTCTTCTTCGAAAATGAAGGACAAGCAATAGCTATATGATCTATAGTATGTAGCACATGAATATATCTTATAGACTATATTAATGCTATATATATATACTATGGTATATATCATGTAGCAATAATATACGGTATAATATATATATTTGTGTACTATATAATATGGTAATCTCATTAAGTGGTTATTATCTTCTCCTTACAAAATCAATAGAATAACAGGATTCTACTGAATTTAGATGTTTAGAGAATGTTTTATAAATGTTATTTATTGTTATTTTCCCAGACAATTGATTTTAGTCACATGTTTAATATCGTATAAGTAGTTATAATGAAGACTAAATAAATAGAATAATAACTATAACCATGGTTATATTATTTGCTACTAGTTGCATAAGCCACACCATTGGCTTGGGAGTTCTTTTCATGAGTCACATCTCTAGGAAATGAAACGGGAGATTTATTCTTATTAATTTATTCGGTGTTTTCTTCCAGATAATAATTAACAATTGCCAAAGTAAAATATAATTTAAAAATCTGATTCCTTAACATAATAGTTAGGCTTGGATATTTTAAGACTCTAGAAGGAAGTCCTCCACAAATTTACACAGTGTTAGATAGACAGCAAATTCTTCCTCTCAGATTCTCTTCTATTATTCTTCCAGAGTATATAAATGGAAGAATTACCTCCCCTACCTGCACCACATCATTATCCTCTCTCTTGTAGGTGAGGATACAGAGAAGGCTGTCATCTCTCTTAATTTGAGAAATGCCCTTACTTTGATTTGGGGGGAAGAACCCAAATCCCATGTCATCATTTTCCCAATCAGAGTCCTTCAGCCTTACCGTATAGGTGAGAATGTTTGGAAAGGTTAAATAATTTTAACTTTGGTGGACCAAAGCAGGGAATCTTAATGATGCATATCCTTCTTGAAATATGATCTATCCTAAACGAGACTTCTTCTGTAAAGTAATTCTATCAATTCATCCATATAATTTTTGTGATTTGTTCCTATGGCTCCTTTGTTTTAAGTATATAAACCACTGGATTGCTAGTAAGATTGATGAAATGTGGCCAAATCTCAGTAGGTGGCGCTTATGAGCCATGCAATAAGGAGTTGTCAAATCCTTTTCTTAAGCAGATTTTTATTCTACAGCCCTGTAATAAGGATGTCAGTGTAATGACTGGGTAATCTTACACAGTCCCTCATTTGGGGAATAGTAAAGTCACATTAAATGATTTTAGAGATTTATTTCATCCCTCCTCTACAGTGAATTTGAAGTTCGTGTGTCTATTCCTTCCATCACAAACACAAAATACTGAAAAATGATTTCTGTGTGTCCCCAAATGGTCATTTCTTGTCTCTCCTTCAAAATTTGAAAACTTGCTTCATTTTCTGTTGCTGAAAACCAGCTATAGTTTGTCCATATAGCTGTCTTGCCAATTTTCTACTGCAAAAGCAAACAAACAAGCAAATAAACAAACCTGGAGCAAATTGAGGTGATTCTTTGGTTAAGCAGGATATACTGAATTCATATGAGATTCTTGGCAGCTACTGCCTCCCAAGAAATTATAACCTTGCTTATCTTTTACACACACCAAGCAGGTTATCCACCAGTTTCCCATTCAATCTAAGTGTTAAGAAATACCGTCAAGCACTAAGCAAATTGCTTTTTTTATTTGCTCTACTGAGCTTTCAAAATATAAACCAGATGTACTTTTTGAGCTAAACAGACTTTTTAGAAAGAGAAAACACAATTTAATTAAAAAGGACCAGAGTTCTTGCTTACCTTGTCATTTTGAGAATAAAGCTACTCTGTAAAAAGTTTCCTATAGATTAAAATGGAAGCTGGTAGTCTTTGGACAAAAGCTATTTTGGAATTATCTAACTAAAAATGAAAGAAATGACTTCATTTTATATACAGTGAATTCAAGAGAATGTATTAAAATAACATGACATCTTCTTAGTCTTAGTTCTACACTTTTTTGTGTGTATGGTATACTTTTTGTATCCTTATTGACATTATTTTGTTTCCAAAGTAGCTCATTGGTGCAAGTTATTTCCATGTAAAATCAATCATAGTTGATATCCATATGCACTAGTTTCAAATGAGGCAGTAGATGGAGTTTGGTACTGAAATCAGAAAGGCTTGAGTTCAAATTTGTCTCTCTAACACTTACTTACAGGGTGATTCTGGGTAAATCACAGCTTCTTTTTGCCTCAAGAAACAGCTATTAAATCACAGATTGGTTGGTAGTCACATAGGTGGAAAAAGTAATTCATACCGACAAAATCCTGATAGATAAAGACTATTAAAAATAAACCTAAATTATCATTAAAGATAAAAAAGATCTAATTAATTGTAATTAATCATAAAAATGTAAAAAGACATGTATGATAGAGGCAGTTATAATCTGAGCTGTTTGAACATGCTGTTTTATGTCAAAAATAAGAAATATGCTTTCTACATATAATTTTATTGTTTCCTAACTGATGTAAATCAATCATCACATCAGAGATTAAGAGCCTAGAAAATGAGTCAGGCAGCAAACCCTTTATTTCCTTGCCAAGTGGAAAGATATAGCAGGTACGGACATTATCAAATCACTTGTAAAATGTTATGGAGGAGATAGTAGAATATAATGAGTAATATTACCTCATAGAAAATTATAAGCAATGTGAAAAAATGTTTTGAGAAAGCTTGATTAGAAACACAATTAAGTCAAATGATACTGATGGCATATCAAGATGAAACTGGAAGGATGACAAGACAAAAAAGATCCATAAAGTTTTCTTTTTAAAAACATATTGGTATCTTTTTTACATTACTTATATTTCCAACTATATGACCCCACTCCTCACTCAAAGAGCTGCTTGTTGTAATGAAGAATAAAGAAGAGAAAAAAGAAGTCAAGCAAAACTAATCACGACTTCATCGAAGTCAGGCAGTATACACAGTGTTCCAGAGCCAAGAGAGAGGAAGGAACATTTATTTCCTTTCTTCTTCAACGCTGTTCTATCATTATAATTATTCAGCATTCATTTTGTTGAGAGGATTTTTGTTGTTGTGGTTACCATTGTTCCTTTCATTTATGTTGTGTGAGGCATTGTGTACACTGTTTTCTTGGTCTTGCTTACTTTATTTTATATTGATTAACATGTTTTCCCATGCTCTCAGTATCCTTCGTTATCATTGTTTCTTAATAATTTGTTTAGTTCCCTCACCCTGATGATGGGCATCTACCTTCTCCTTTATTTCTAGTTCTATGCTAGAAAATAATGCCAGTATAAAAGTTGTGGTGTATGTAAATCTTTTCTTTGACTTTGTTGGAGTATATACCTAGCACCAAGATTTTTGAGTCAAAGAGTATGGATATTTTAGTCACTTTTAGCCTAATTTTGAATTGCTTTTAAGTATGGTTGGATCAATTAACAGTTCCACTAATAATATATTAGTATCTGTCAAAATTTCTATAACATGCTTTTTTTTTTTTAACAGTAGTATATGGCTTTCTTTTTTTTATAAATTTATTTATTTAACTTTTTTACATTCATTTTAACAAGATTTTGGGTTCCAAAATTTTCTCCCTATTTGTCCCCTCTCCCCTCCCCAATACACTGAGCATTCTAATTACCCATATCACCAATCTGCCCTCTCTTCTTTCATCCCTCCCTTCCCTTACCCCATCTTCTCTTTTGTCCTGTAGGGCCAGATAACTTTCTATCCCCATTACCTGTATTTCTTATTTCCTAGTAGCAAGAACAATACTTAACAGTTGTTCCTAAAACTTTGAGTTCCAACTTCTCTCCATCCCTCCCTCCCCACCCACCCTCATTAGGAAGGAAAGCAATTCAATACAAGCCAAATCTGTGCAGTTCTGCAAATGACCTCCACAATAGTCATGTTGTGCAAGAT
>CM053770.1:423125468-423156443 GCA_028658325.1 Potorous gilbertii | reverse complement strand
CTCCTTTAGCAAGGTATTGACCCATTTTTCATGCTTTTCTTGCATCTCTCTCATTTCTCTTCCCAGTTTTTCCTCCACCTGTCTAACTTGATTTTCAAAATCCTTTTTGAGCTCTTCCATGGCCTGAGCCCATTGGATATCTATTTCAGATGTTTGGGATATAGAGGCCTTGACTCCTATGTCTTTACCTGATGGTAAGCATTGGTCTTCTTCGTCAGAGAGGAAGGACGGAATCATCTGGTCACCAAGAAAGTAACCTTCTATGGTCTTATTTTTTTTCCCTTTTCTGGGCATTTTCCCAGACAGTTACTTGACTTCTGAGAGTCCTCTCCCCCCCAGCCTAGGTCAGCCCAGCTAGTGCTTGGGGTCTGAGATTCAAATGCTGCCCCCAGCCTCAGGGCTTTTAGTGGCAGGCCTGGCTGCTATTCAATGGGAGCTTAATTTCTGGTGCTCAGGTGGGGGCAGGGCCGCCTCCCAGGCTCAGTTCCCTCAGGGGGTTTATGCAGAGACCTTTTGTAATGGAGCTGCTGCTGAGCTCCTGCCTGCTCTGGGAGCCTCTGGTTACCTGCTCCCTCTGCCGCTGCCTCTGCCGCTGCCTCCTGAGGGGGCCTGAGTCCCGGAGACACCTTGCTCCCCTCTCAGTCCGTCTCTCTCACTGGCCTGTGAGTCTGTGGGTGGAGGGACCTTCGCAGGCGCTGGAGATTCTGTCCCTGAAGCCTGCTTGGATCTGCTTGCTCCTCTCAGTGCCACATGGCCAGGGCAGGGCAGGGCTCCACTTCCATGTGGTGTGCAATGGACCTTTGGGATCAGTTTTTCAGGGCTCTCTGGAATGGAAATCTCCTTCACTGTGTTGCTGCGTGGTTTCCACTGTTCTAGAATTTGTTGGGAGTTCTTTTTAGAGGAAATCCATGGACTGTGGGTTCGGAGCTGGCATAGGTGAGTCTTTCTACTCTGCCATCTTGGCTCTGCCCCCTGTTTTTTCTATTAATGACAATGGATAGATCACATTACTCCAACATTACAATTCTTTTTGTGACAAATGAAGAAGTAGAAATGATATTAAAAAAAACAGAAAAGAGAATATACAAATGAGGCAATCTATGTTAATCATAACAAAATTTTGAGAGGCTGTTGAAAAATCAATTCAGAAAATTGAAAGAGGGAAATATAAATTTGGGAAAAAAATCACAAACTTTATTATTACTGAAAAAGATGACCAAATAAATGTCAGCAACAACTGATGCATATATTTACTTTTCTGCCTCTACAAAGTCTTTATAAAATAATCCATATCCTCGATGAAGGGGCAGATGGGTGGTAGAATGGATAAAGTACCAGGCCTGGAATAAGAAAGACCTGGAATCAGAAAGAGTTCAAATCCACCTTCAGATACTTGCTAGATGTATGACTCTGGGAAAATCACTTAACCTTGTTTACCTCAGGTTTCTCATCTGTAAAAGTAACTGGAGAAGGAAATGTCAAACCATTCCAGTGTCTTTGCTAAAAATCCAAAACAAAACACCCAGATGGGGCCATGAAGAGTCAGACACTACTAAACAATAACCAAATTCTTGATGAGTGCATATAAAGGAAACACACAGCTTTCCTAAATATGCCTTAGCAAAACATATATATATGTATATATGTCACATAATTTACTCAAAGGTATACCAAATATATTATTTCCCTGGGTTTGCTGTTTGTTGAGTATAAGAAGAAGTGCTTCATTCTGTAATCTCCTCCTTACTCTCTTTCAACAAGGTGTCTCCCATGCATATGTCATTATCACACAAGATTCTTTGAAAGATACAACAATAGAGATCACTATGTTCATTAACTCCCATATAATATCAAGCAAGACATAAGATGGAAAGAGAAATGCTTGCCAAAAATATTTCCCAATTTTATAAAGGATGTATATAAAGCAGATTTTAACTGAAAGTTTGTTCTATAGGACAGTGAGGGCTTCCAGATGTTCCTGTTTCTATAAGTTATTGTGCAGAATTTAGTAATTCTTGTAATATTGTATAGCCTCATCCTACATGATATCCATAACTCGTTAAGAACTTGGCTCAAGATTTGGCTTTTCCTATTAAGATAGGTAAAACCAAGTAAAAGAAAAATATTTATTTTCCAGACTGTGATTTACAATTGAATGGATAGCCCATAGAGCTTGTCTATCAGTACATATATCTTAGATAAATATTGCAGATAAATCACAACTTGGGCCTAGAATTGAACAGGAGGAAGAGAGTAGCCTGGATTATCTTTTAAAAATTGTACAGTAATTTTTATAAGTTCAAGCTTCTTCTTAAGACATAACCTCATCTTTTTAATATCAGTCTCATTCTATTGGTGCTTTTATGAATTCAAGCCATAGAATGTAAGTGTCTGAAAAATTAAAGTTATGGGAAACTTAAAAGATAATGGAGAGGTGCATAGTGATTATGAGGAGGTGGCAGCATATTACCAAGGCAAAATTGTGGAGAGAGAATAAATGATGTCACACTGGAAAAGGAAGTGAACATATTTTCTGGAGACATAATTTCTGGATTATTTAATCATTTTATTAGTAAGGCCAGCATGTTTATTAATAAAAGGGTGATCATTTTGTTGTCTCTCTCTTAGACCAAAGACCCCTCATGGAGATGGGCTTACAGTTTATATGCCCTTGGAAGAGGAATTATTCCTGAGGGTGGCAATCAACTCTAATTGGTTAACAATTAATGAAAGAATGAACATTACAATGAGAGGGTAGGTTATATTACAATGAGAGTCTTGGGGTATGTTACTTGGATCACCCAATCTTGGTTAAAAAGATTTTCAATTTCCATATTGCTTGTCTGACAAAAAAGAAGATCCATATTTTCCCAGACCTGTCTGAAAAAGCACACACCATTAACCAAAACTTAGAATTTCTTTTACTATCTTTGATTTACTATCTCTTATTACCTTTGATTTCTTTTACTTACTATCTTAGCCCTCCTGACTTGAGCGTTTCAGAAAATTTTTCATACTGGTTGATTTCTGGTTGAAGAGTAGAAAAAAGGGAAAAACCTTGGTCTTTATGCAATAATTAGGTATTAATACAAGGGAGAAATAATCATTTCTCACAACTGAGAGTGAAAACCAACTTATCCATTGCTACTCCTATAATATCAAGTTATATAGATGAAGATCCTGAACAGTTTGAGCAGATCTACCAGAGATCAGACCATTGATTAGAGGCAAACAAGTTGAGAAGGCTTGAATGGGATGTGGTATATATTACGGAAAGGATTTCCCACATAAATAAAATCAAAGATCCACCAAAGTATCGAAATAGTTTGGGATACTGTTGTACCTTTTTTGCCTTTACCCAAGGACAGTGCCTTGGACAAAGTTGGTGCTTAATAATATTCAATTAAATTACTAGAAATCTAACTTCAGACACTTCCTGGCTATATGACTCTTGGAGTGTCATTTAACCTCTGTTTGCCTCAGTTTCCTCATCTGTAAAATAGAAATATAAGTAGAACTACCTCTCAGGATTGTTGTGAGAATCAAACAAGATATTTGTAAAATTTGTAGCACAGTTCCTGACACATAGTAAGGACAATATAAATGTTAGTTATCATCATCATCATTATTTATTTATTCTAGAATTTATTTATACATCAAACAAAATAGTGAACTCCATCTGGGAAGGCCTTCTTTAGGAGGCACTAGAAACCTATCTAGCATTTCCTAAGTGCTCAACTTTTGTTCTGCCTGATGGAAAGAATCACTTTATGCACAGTAATGCAAAATCCCACGTAAGTTGAGCAGTCTTTATTCTCTGATCTAGCTCTTTGTCTGATTCACAATTTGATTGGGTATTTTGAGGGAGTATTATTACAAAGAAAACCATTATTTTGGTTTTCTAGGGTTTTTAAATAGTAGAACTTAAATGTGAGGATAGGAAACTTCAGATTTCATTTTCTCCTAATTTCTGTTTGAGCTGTAGAATGATTTGTAATAAGTATAACAAAGATGACAGTAATGGCAGGAAAGGAATTAAGATAACAAAAGATATTGTTAGAAAGACATTAAAAGCAAGATTTTCCTCCTAAATGAAACAAAATGTTATCTTAGAAGAAGGAAGTTGTCGTTCTTAATATCTTAGTCACTTCCATTCCTATCCCTCTAATGAAATATACTTATAAAAAGACTTACTTTGAGTAAACCTAAATGTGGCTAGTCCATCAGCATAGTACAGAGAATTGAATGAATTTACATTAATAGCAGTTGAAATAAATATGGAAACAGTAACTCAGAAGACAATTTAACATACTAGGATATTCCACTAATCTAGGTATCAGATTACTTGAAATTTCGTCCAGAAAGAAGAAATAAACCAGGATATTCACAAACCCTACAGATTTTATTTCATAAAGAAGTCAACTCTTTCCTTCTAAGACAAAACAAATATAACATTTTTATACATGTTATTGGTTATTGAATAAGCTGTGGTTCTCTTCTAAGTTACAACCAGAGTAGGCAGATCAAAAACAGAAATTATGGGGCAACATTTTGGTATATAAGAGTAGAAGCATAAGGAACAGATGCATCGATAGTAAATAAGTAAAAGGACAGAACTGAAGTAACCAGAAAGGAGGGAAGAGAAGAAAATCATTAAAAATAACAGGATTTTGGAAATATTTTGTGAAGTAAGAAATAGCCCCATATAACTTTATACATCCTGAGGGTATTACTTTAGGGGCAAGACAACAGAAGTACCAACTACAAAAGTGCTGTGTCCTGGGGGAAGTTAGTAAAAAATAGTTAAGTTCTCCCTGCCTCAATAACCCCTTGATGTCATTAAGGTAGGATATACAGTAGTAGCTGATATACATAATGATAAGGTGTGATATATTGAGAATTATAATGATGGTCTATATATTCTTATAATATTGGAAAGTTTATAATACGTTTCAGAAAATGTTCAATCTAAACCTATTAAAATGAAAAAAAATAAATGTGTAAAGCATTAAGTTTTAGTTATTGAGAAAATACTTATGTGTAAAGCATTAAGTTTTAGTTATTGAGAAAATACTTATTAGGACAATGTTGCATAAATGAGGTTATACTGTATATATGTATGTGTATACACACACACACACACACACACACACATACACACACACGTATATCTGTGATATAGCATGGAATGGAAGGGACATTAAAGAACATCAAATTCAACTCCAAACCTCAGTTTTTAAAACCAAACTTCTAATTTCAATGGTATTCAAAACTTAATGAAGAAACTCCTCCTACCAATTCAGATCATCATATACTCTGAAACTTTATGATGTCATAGAGTAGTTTAGGGCACTGAAAACTTAAGCATCTTGACCAGGACCATGTAGCCAATATGTGAATTTGAATCCAGGTATTCCTAAATCAGAGGTCAACTATCTATCTATGTCATACTGCCTTCCCATTTATAGGTGGAAAAATTGTGAAATAACTTTGCTAAGGACACACATCAGGTATAGATCTAGAATCCTGGTCTCCTAACAATTCGTTCAGTGCATTTTCTATTTCTCTATGCCATATCTAAAGTAGATCCTTGATTGTATAAACCTCAAATTGTATTAGTAATTATGAAAATAATTTTAGTCATTTCCATGCTGAATTAGTCACATTGAAGAGTGAACATGTCTCTAGATTTAAGAGGAAGAGAGGTCTAGGTTATCAGGTCTACCTCATGCTCTTCTTGATGTTTCCTAATCTATAAAATAGGAATAATACCTTCCTCACAGAGTTGTTGTGAGAGTCACAGTAGATAACATATTATAAAGGGTTTTATAAACCTTAGTGTATTCACTATTCACTACTTAATTGGATCTGTGATCTCATCAGGTCTAAACTCTTTGCAATTGCAATCTACCCATTCCTGTCTTTTCTGGGTGACTTTTGTCTATGTGAGATTTCTCCTGACATTGGCAGAGGTGGGGAGTGGGGCAGGAGTAACACTGCAGCACTTTGGCTATCTACCTGCCACATCTCACCCTCTCCACATGACCAACTCATATTTTGTTTCCATTATATAATTTTTGATGTCATCTTTGACTCTTGTTCTTGGAGTATCTCATCTGTTATACATCACAGTCACTCACACTCACCACAATCTTTTTCATTGTCATCTATGTGATGCTCATTTTTAATTCTTTAGAGACAATAGTGTTTCAAGTTTTGATGCCATACAACTTCAGTGGTAAAATGTTTGTATTGAAAAGATGAATGCTGAGTGTGGTGACGCATGTTTTCTACTTAGGTGTGTGGAAAAAGGATGGTATACCACTTGAGTTTTAGAAGGGTTAAAGCTGGTTTGGCATCCACGCTAAGTCTGTCAGGGTCTGGTCCATGAGTGGTTCTTGCATTTCCAATTGGAATGAGATAATGAGATCTTTAAAAAAAATTCAAAAATGAGATTTTGTTCTTAAAGGAAGTTTGTGGTTCAGTAAAAGTGCTGTGCAATTTTCTAAAGGGAAACTAGTTCATTCTTCTCTGGCTTTTCAACACTGGGTCCAGTCCATTGTCCATCTGTATTATCTATCCCAGATATATGTATTATTGGAAATCTCTATGGGGCAATTGGGATGCATGTTGATTTCTGGGTAATAGACATTCTTTATGCATTTGGTCTTTCCTGTGTAGATGGACATGCAATTTTCTTTTGAGTAATTATAGGGCATCTTCCACAAAGTTCTGCAGTGTCTTCAGTTTGATATAATCAATCAATGAAATATCATCTTATCATATATCTCAGAGATAATCAGTATTATCTCAAAGACCTCACCATCCATAAGAAAACTTTCCCTGACCTGGACTCTACGCTGGATGTCTTCCACCACAGTGACATAATTTTGGCAAGGACTCTTTAATAAGGGTCATCAAACAAAGTTGTTTCTGTTATGTACTTGAAGGAATTTATAGTTATCTTATTATATTGTAGGGAGACACATTGTTAATAAATAACCTGTAACAGCATTTTGTTATATCAAATAGAAATTTTGTTTTGAATCAACAAAAGACAACTGGATCATATTTTCTATATTTTTAGTCAATTGTGAAATTGTAAATGTGGTTTATTTTGAACAAATAATCTTAACTATATAATTTTCAACTATTACTACTAATAAATATTAATAGATTATTTCTAACATCATTGACATCATTCGAAGTATTATTAAGAACCTCCATGGTCATGATATTGTCACTGAATTTAATCTTCTATTCTAGTGCATGTTATATGATAACTTTTTAAAAAACTCAAGAAAAAAGATGTTTTATATAAAACAAGATCTGTAAAAACTGCAGATATAGAGTTGATCAATATGATCAGTTCCTAATATTTTTATTTACGTTCCTCATTCAAAACCTTATATGTTAATACTGTAAATAATAGCTATGTTTAAAATAATATACATTCAATAATATGTAACTCATGGCCCATCGTTCCTAAGTCCTGGGTCAACATGGACAGGATTCAGTTCTTGGAGTGTCCCCTCCAATCATTGTGTCAGTCACATATCCAGAAGATAGTCTGAGAAACATCAGGAGATTGTTGTCCTCTTTGTGAGCAAAAGAGCACTCCCATATTCCTAAATTCCTTATAAGTACTCAACAAAATGAATATCTATCTATACTTGTATTTATTACTGGACAACCTTTATTTCATGCCACAGAACATATAGAAAATACAAAGGACTCAGAGAGTCCCAAGTGCAACTCCCCGGCCCCCCAAACATGAAGAGTCCCAATAACCTGTAAAGAGTCAATACATTTTCAGTTTTCTCTGGTTATTCCCAGAGTCTTATAGTCCTCTCTCAGTGCCATCCAATGGTTGGGTCGTCTAGGAAAGAAAATGGAGATGGGAGTTGTCAATAGAGCCATTATGGACATCCTGGGTAGTCTTTTTCCACAGAAACATCCAGTACCCAGATTTATAGCACCTCCTTAAGGTTTGGGCTCCACTAGAAAGGAAGTGAATTTAGGACTGCTAGAAAGACAAAAGCTTATTGTTCTAGTAAGTCTCCTTTTCATTTTCCTGTGACTTACAAAGTAGGGAAGCTAGGTGGTGCAGTGAATAGAGCACCAGTGAAGGAGTCAGGAGGACCTGAGTTCAAATCTTGCCTCAGACACTTGATACTCACTAGTTGTGTGACCTTGGGCAAATCACTTAACCCCAGTTGCCTCATCCTGGGTCATCTCCAGTCATCCTGAGGAATATCTGGTCACTGGATTCAGATGACTCTGGAGGAGAAGTGAGTCTAGTGACCTGCACAGTCCTCTCTCACTGAAAACAAAGTCAAGTGCTAGTCATGTCATCATTCCTCTGATGGCATGGTCTTCTTTGGAAACGAAGAAAGGACACACAGAATGACTTACAAAGTTTTCAGTTTTCTGATGCTACTCTGAGATCTTGGACTATCTCAGGAGGTAAATGCATTTGGGATTGCTATTTAAGTAATCCTGCTTCCCATTAGACTCACATGTTTTGAATAACTCATAGTAAAATGAGTTTGATTTGATTCCTTGCTCCTCTATGCTATGGTTTAGTCCCTTGTTGCTGATCTTTTTAGCACCCAGAGCCACGTGTGTAATCCTTTTCTCTTTCTGAGAGGCATATGGTTCTACCAATTTCATTACTCAGACACTTTCTTTTCACCTTGGAGTTACTTGTAAGGCAATCTTCAACTATGGTATTAGCCTGAAATTTCCCACTTCTCTTCTAGAAGGAAGGACTAGGAATCATAATTATTAGGGAATTCTCTTTTTTCTGGCTTTACCTTCACCATTTAGATTTCTGTTTTTCTTTTTTATGACTGACATATGGCTGTAGGGTTTTTCACTGCCTTACCAAGGTTGAGACCAAGAAGTCACCACTCTTTAGTGTTTAGTTTCCTCTTGGCCATGGATACAGTCATTTCTTCCATGTGCCCCTCCAGGAACACTCAATTTTATCAGCTGCTATTGTCTTTTGGTCTGAGAGGGCACCATTTCTCAGACTGAATGGAGAGGGTGGTGGGATGGTTCTCTGTGGTTGCTTCTTGGATTCTGAAGTTCATCTTATGCTTCTGTTATAAATCAAACATTAAAATCATCCTCACTTCTCTACTCTGTGGTACCATGACCTGTTAATAAGAAGGTAGAAAAAGGCAAAAGGCTTAGCTGGTTTGTTGGCTCTCTTTTATATGCCAGCACAGAGTGGGTGGCTGACTATTCCAATAATAGAGTACTAGTCAATCAATTCATCTTGGGAGTAGCCTTTATCTATGAAACTCATCCTGTAAGAGTTGTCAAAAGGCACTACCTTCTTTGGGAGATGCAATAAAAAAAACCCCCCAACAAAGACCTACCAATCTATAAGCAAGTTGATTGAGAAGTCACTTGATCCCTATATATATAGAATTTCAGAGTTGGAAGAGACTTTAAAGATAATCTAAATGAATCCATATCTGAATAGGAATTCTTTCTACAACATCTCCCCTTTCTACTTTGTTATTTTTTTTTTTACAAAATTTTTATTTATATTGAATAATAACCTGACTTTCTTCTATTTGACTTGGTGTTTCTAGTAATGCACTCTTGGGACAGGACCTTCAAATATCTGAAGGCAGCTAGCATATTCTCTCTAAATTTTCTGTTCTGATGAATCATTGATATTCAGTCCTTGTATGGCATATTTGTTTTATAGAGAGATAGATAGATAGATACATCCATCCATCTATATATATATATATATATATATATATATATATATATATATATATACGTGTATATATATATATATATATATATATACACACACAAGTATGTGTATATGTGTATACACACACACACACATATATGGATTGTGTCAAAATATAAGATTCAGGAAAAATGGCAAGGATTACAGCCAAGGAAAATTACTTTTTTATGGAGAAAAAGAAAAATAGATATTCAACTTACTTTTGCATATAAGAGAAAAAAAGTTATTTAATGAGTAAAAAAATTAATAATATGTGTTTCAGTTCCCTATCCTAGACTTTTAGGGAAGATAAAAAGAGGCAAAGACTGAAAGACCAAAGAGCAGAGGGATAGAGGGAGGAAGAGAAAAAGATGGCAGGGAACTAGAGGATGAAATAAATTGAAGGATATGAAAAAATTAACAACCCTCACACACTTTGAAGCTTCTTATTTAAATTCCATCCTTTTAATGTATGTATTCTATTTGGTTCTGATTTTCTGATTCCCTATAATGGCTGTGTGAAATCATGCTGCCAGTTTCCCATTTCTTAAAATCACTGTGGTTCTTTTCATGTTGTCCTAACTGCCCCAATTCCCCCAAACCTTGAAAAGCCAACACTACTTTTGCCCTTCCCCATTCCCACAAATTGCAAAAAATATTATTCCTTTTTTTGTTCACCCATAGATAATATTCTTCATCTACCTAATCCATAGCACTTGGAGTCTCTACTCCAACTGCTAACAAGAGTTTAGCTTTATTTCCCCATTTGACTTCCCACTTGGTTAAATCTCTTACCTATTCACATCCATACATAGTATACAGTGGGGCTAGTGCCTTTGGCAGTATGGTATGTAGTATAAAGCAATGGTGTGCAACTTAAATAGAAATGGGGGCCACTAAACCATTCATTAGGATCTCTGCAAGTTGCATATTGACTTAGTTTTAAAATGTAATACCTGTGCTTTATTGGATTTTTATTTATTTTGTTAATTATTTCCTAATTTCATTTTAATCTGGTTTGAGCGTCACTCTGGAGTGTTGTAGGCATGCTGTCAGTGTGCAACGTATTTTACACCTCTGGTGTAAATATTGCTGAACTTAATGTTAGAATATCTGAGTTTACATCTAAACTCACATACTCAACTAGTTGTCTGGAAAATATATTTAACTTTTCTGAATCTTCATTTCCTCATTTATGAAATGGGAAACTATATAAGTTCTTACACATCTTACTTCATAGGAGTGTTAGGAAAACATTCATAAGTCTTAAAATGATATATCAAAATGAATTATTATTGGGTTTCATTGCCTTTGTCATTACTTCCTGATTCTAATATGTTATTGCCAAAAAATTGATGTGTCTCCTTAAATCTGACCAACATTTAGTACTTTGCCTCTCAAAATGCCATCTCAGAGCAAAAACTGGGGCAGGAATGAGAGCGTTATAGCTGGGTGAGACCTTAGAGGTCATCTGACCCAATTGCTTTATTTGCCAGATGAAGAAGCTGAACTGAAGGTGAAAAGACTTGAAAGAAACTGCCAGGGTGCACACACTGATACTGCTGTGTTTCAGAAACCAGGGTCCACTCTATGTTTCAATGGAACGTTGGAATGAGACCTTTGTGGCCATATGTAAGTCAATCAGACATCATTTTTTAAGTGCAACTAAAGGTCATTCACTATGCTACTTGCTGGGGAAACAGACAGAAGTGAAATAGTCCCTCAAGGAATGTATATTCTAATCATGGAGATAGCATATATATGTCTAAGTATTTATATAACACATATGAAATAAATACAGGATGGTTGTGAGAAAGAGGATTCTAACCATGGAGGTGGGGGAGAGGATCAGAAAAGTCTTCATGTACAAAGAATCACTTGAGATGAGTCATGAATAAAACCAAATATTCCAAGGGCTGCAAGTGAAGGAGTATATTCTAGGCAAGAAAGGACATAGTGTGAAAAGGCAATGAGAAGGGAAATGGGGTACCCTTTCTATGGAGAGTAAATCACTATATCTGTGTCACATAGTGCAAGGAGGAAAATAATATATTGAAAAGATTTGAAAGGTAGGAAGGGGCAAAGTTGTGAAGAATTTTAAATTCCAAATGGAAGAGTTAATAGTTGACTAGGAGCAATGGGGAGTTATTTGGGTTTCTCCTCAAAGGGCTGACAGCAAAATTACTATGGAGGCTATAGGGAGTATGGGGAGAAATTTGGGGCAGGAATAATAATTAAGAGGCTATTGCAAGAGTTCAGATGGGAAATAATGAGATCCTCAACCAGAGTGGTGACTGTGTGGGTAAGAGAAGTGGATAATTGTGAGAAGTGCAATGGGGATAGAAGTGACAATATACGTATATGTGTGTGTGTGTGTGTTTATATATCCCTATATGTTATATAATTATATTATACAAACTGGAGTGGGCTAATAAAGTTGCTGGATCAGAAGTATAGGAAATCCAATTTATTTATCTTTGCTGTGTGAGCAAGCATAAACTTCTTAAAGAAATGCCATCTCAAAGCTACATGTTGTAATTTTGAAATTTTTTACTTAGAGAACTAGCCTTGGAGTCAGGAAGCCCAGTATTCAAATTCTGTCTCTAATCCATATTCTGAATTATTCTATAACATGGGAAAAGTAATTTAACTTTTCAATACTTTAAGCACCTTTCTATGAGAATAAGATTCAGAACAGTTACTGATCTTCATTGGTAGAGGGTGTATCTTCACTCACAACAATAAAAACTCAGGTGTGGATCAAAAAAAAGTTAAGTCTAAGCAATTTAAGGATCTATGCAAATTTGTAACAATGTTAATGCTACCAAGGTTTTAAATCAGTTCCTTTGTGTATGTTTTAGAATTTCTGCATGTATATGTGTGGATGTATACTCATATGATTGTAGTTATATATGTATATTTATACATAGGGAAGGGAGTACAGAATTTATTCCTTTAGGTCCTTAAAAAGAAAAGTTTCTATAAAATATTTGTGATAAATTGGGTCATCTTTCTTTAATAATTGGAGTAATGACAGTTCCATTAGTTTTATTGCACTCAATCTTTAAAAAAATTGCCAAATTTTATATAACAAACCTAAGTTTTGATTCTATTGAATGCAAGCTGATATCATTGATGTGGAAGCATAGAAAATCTTTGCACTTATTAATTCTATTAAAAGAAACAATTATAAATTTATTTGAGATCTGCTTATATTATCACCCTTAATGTACATAATCACATTTGATCCTCTCAGCAATTCTGTGAGATTGTCCTGTGAGACACCTGTGCAGGTGTCTTTATCTCAGTTTTAGCAAATGAGGAAGCTGATGCTCAAAGAAATTAAGTGACTTGTTCACAGCCACAAGGTCAAGAGATGTCAAAGATAGGACTTCAGAACAAGGTATCTCCTGACTTTTCATTATACAATGCCACTGCACCGCTACAAATTAAAACACAACAAAATACATCAATAACATTTACCAAGAATACTGGGCTTCCTGACTCCAAGACTAGTTCTCTAAGTAAAAATAATTTGAAATGACAACATTAAGCCTGCTGTGATATCAAACTTTTGTACAGACTTGAAAAATCAACCTCAAATGCTTTGTTATATAATGCTGAAGATGTGAATGCTTATAAAACTGATATTTTAAGCAGAATATTTTGGTTTTCATCTAAGTATTATATAGGTTTGAACAAAGAAAAATAGATTGTCAGAAAGTATACAGGTAATTTAGTCCAAAATATATTTTTTACTAAAAGTGTATAAATAATGGAGATAAAAGTGCTTTGAATGTGTTATGTGTGCATAAATGTGTGTGTGTTTTGAGAGATGGATTGCCTATACAGTTGTTTCTATTTTCTAATTTATTTTGAATAAGTAATAACAACTAATATTTATGTAGCATTTAAACACATATCATTTTATCATCAAAATAACCCGGTGAGGTAGATAGATACTACAGGCATCATTCATTTATTGCACAGGAGAAAACAGTTACTCAGAAACTTTGAATGACTTGTTCATGATCCCACAGACAGAAAGTGTCTAACCACAAACATAGTCTTGGATTTTTCTTCATTCCATTTGTAGCAATCTTTCCATTGTGTTACATTGTCTCTCATATATGGAGAGGATAGGCTAACCATTAAAGTTGTAAAGGACTTAAGATAATACAAAGTCAGTAAACATTTATTAAGCACCTACTATGTACCAGATACTGGTGCTAAACTCTGGGGATAAAAACACAAATTAAAAAAAAAAGTCTCTGCCCTCAAGGAGTTTATAATCTAATGAGGGGAGATGGCACACAAAAGGAAACCAAAAGGTGAAGGGGTGAGGGAGAAGGTATGAAAAAAAGGGGAAGGTTGAGGTTATTGGGGAAAGGTAGGTTAGAGAGTTTTAGAGAAGTCCAAATGTGTAGCTGTTGGGAAATGGGGAGAAAAACTGTGCTTGAGTCCCTTCTTTAAATACAGGCCCTGAAGCCCATTGCCCTGCCCTCTAGCTATAGTGTTCAATCAATCAGAGGGACAGGTAGTACCAATGAAATATGAACAGCAGATAGACTTGATCTTATAGCCTAATGATATTTCAGTCTCATTATGCTAAATATTTTAGATATTTATTCCTAATTGGCATATAATTTTTAGTTTTGTTTGACGCTTTTCATTACACTGTAACTCCCTTCACTATGACATTTGAACAGGCTTCATCTTATCAATTTTCACTGTTGTCACATTTTCATTTAACAGGGAAACTTGTTTTAAGTTAAATGAAAGACCTCAAGAAAGGAAAATTAAAAGTGAGAAGTCATCATAGGTGAATAAAAACCAGTGATCACCTTTGGGTGATTTAAAAAAATCTGGTTAATTCAACTAAAATATTATTTATTGCTTGCAGTTTTTGGACAATTCAGCAAATATTGTCTGAATTATATAGGTGAAATTATTAACTTCACTTTTCTGTACATACACATTACACTGACATATACACACACGTATGTGTAATTTATATATGTAATTCTTTCAATTTCATTCTTTCAAACATTTTCAGCCACATAATTTCATTCTTTCAAAACTTGTTTTCTTCTTGGATAGCTAGTTTCCTTCATTTGTAAGCCATAGTGTAATGTATGAGGAGCTTAATAGTAAACAGTAAATTCCAGTTATCAAAGAGCATTAGCAATGTCTATACATCAGTAGAGCTTCCTCAGTCCATCTCTAATGCAACCTTTACATTCTGTCATGGTGCTAGCATTGGGTGGGGGTTTTGCTATACGGTGTACATATGGAAAATGATAAATAAAATGGAATATTGTGGATCTTATTCAATGAATCTCTAAATACTTGCTTCCCTCAGATTCAATTTAGGTTTTTGGCATCTGGGTATTTTCAGTTCAGTCCAAACCCAGAGAAACTAGAGAACTTCTAGCCTGTGTTCCCTCAGAGTTGAAAAGCTCCTCCCCTATGGAGGCGGGTCAGTATGAATGTATATAGGAACACAGTGTGAAAGGGAGGATCCTGGTCCCCTTCACTCTCACACATGCTCGGGAAACTGCAGAAGTAAGGGAAACTCAGCAGGACTAAGATGTTGGAGTAGACTTGCCCTAGTACCACCTGGTTATCCTAATAGAGGTTCCCGCTGGACAGCTCCAGGAGGCATTGCCACAACTGCTCTGATCTGTTCTCTTAGGAATCCAGACACAAATTCTGATTTTCGGAAAGCTCTCTTCTTAGTCTCTTAGTCTCTCTCTCTCTCTCTCTCTCTCTCTCTCTCTCTCTCTCTCTCTCTCTCTCTCTCTCTCTCTCTCTTCTCCCTCCCGACACCTCCAACCCCCATGACCCCGCGAAGTTTGCAACATTTGGAAGAATTATTTTACCCAGTTTTCAAGTAGAAGGTAGTTTGCACTTTAAGGAAGAAATTAAAGCACCTGAGCGCATGGATTAACTTTCCTACTGTGTTTTTTCCTCTAACATTTTTGGCAGGACACTTTCTCTGGTGGCAGAAACTTGAAGAAGAAGAGAGGAAGACCGATCAATCTTCATTCCTCAGTTATAAAACGCATGAAAACTACAGTTGATTTTCCAGTAGTTAAGACTATGGTTACAAAATCTCTTTCTAACTTTTCCCTGAAAACCGACGAGAATGAGAGCAACTTGATTCCGGGGGTGTTCGAGACAGATTCCTTGCCTGACTCAGAACAGGGCACCGCGGAGTTCGTGATCCGCTGTGTGATCCCGTCGCTGTACCTGCTTATTATCACAGTTGGTTTGCTGGGCAATATCACCCTAATGAAGATTTTCATCACTAACAGTGCCATGAGAAGCGTTCCGAACATCTTTATCTCTAGCCTAGCAGCTGGGGATCTGCTGCTTCTGGTGACCTGCGTGCCGGTGGATGCCTCTCGCTACTTCTTTGAAGAGTGGATGTTTGGGAAAATGGGCTGCAAACTTATTCCCGCCATACAGCTTACCTCAGTGGGAGTTTCTGTGTTCACTCTCACGGCGCTTAGTGCAGACAGGTAAGAATGCCTGCCATAACACCGAGACTTTTTGATGTTATTTTTTTTTTTTGCGGGGGGGTGGGAGGGTAAGGAAGGAAGGTGAGAGGGGTAGGTGAAGAGAGAAAAGGAGGAAAGTAAAAGTAAAGGGAAAAAAACAGGCAGAGAGAGAAAAGAAGAAAGAGAGCTAAGGAGATAGGGAAGAGAGGGGGGATGAGGAAAATGGGAGGGAGAGAAGGAAGGAGTAAGAATGAAAGGAGAGACAAAGAGAGAGGGGAGAGAGCGAGCCAGAGACAGAACGAGATAGAATGGATAAAATGAATTAAAACGTAATTTAAACGTTAAATTTGGAAACATAATTTAAGAAATTTATTTAAGAAGATATCAAAGTGCTTGAAGTAATTTCTAAAATACATTTGTTAATACATCACTACCATGAGACTCTTATAGATAGTTTCACCACATTGTACAGTAAAAGTTCAATCTCAGGTGTCTTATGAGGGGAGGAGAAATCTTCAAAGTGATACTATATTTTATCTTTTAATCAACAGACTAACTTGATAGTTTAGAATATCCCTTATAATATCCCCCTCAAATATTATCAATATTTTGCCTCTGAAGTTTTTAAGGGAAACCTTTGCACTAATACATTATTTCTAATGCATTACTACTCTTTGAAGAAATAGCAACCACTTTAATGTAGTATCTTAAGGCCCAGTATTTTGGACATTTTATATTTGTTTACTACCAGCTAGCAATTTAAGAACATACACTTTCCTTAAAACTGGGATGTATCAAGTTTTGTTATTTATTGACAATGGAGCAAATTGAAATTCGACCCCATGCAAGATGCATTCGGCATATTTTACAAAAATAAGTAAGTTGCAGAGCAGGTGCTAGGCTTCAATGGTAGAAGAAAATTCCTTACTGAGAATTCTCTATACAAATTAAATCCCAAGTCTAGTAAAAAAAATCCACACCACCCTTAAATGTGTGTATATGTGTGTCTATACACAAGTGCACGATATGTAAGTGTAACTATCCTATATATAACTTTATAGAGACATAAAAACTAGAATGCCATTTACAGTTTGAGGGTTGTCTAGTCCAATTGTTTAATTTTACAGATGAGAAAAGAAGATCTAGAGATGTCATGTGATTCATAACTTATGGTATGATATAGACCTAGGATTAGAATCCAGGTCTCTTATTCCTGTCCAAGGATACTCTCATTATATCTTGCTCTCATCTTTTCAAACTTTTAAGTAGATAGCTAAAGGAAAAAAGATGAATTTTTTTTTCTTTCTTTTTCTTGCAAAAAAGGATTGGCAATATCTCCCCAGCTGAACTGGAAGACTAAACTGGAGACCTGTGTATGCCTTAAAACATGAATGTACTAATTTGATCATTTACACTTCCAGGAACTCACTCTGTACTATCTAAACATTTGAATGTTACATCGTCTAGGAAGGATGAAGAAAAGTTGATGTAAAAATTAGTGTATGGAAAATGGAGGTTATTTAATTTCTTAATTCAAGTTCTTAATGAAAAACAAAGTTTGGATTTTACTAAATTATCCAGACCATTATACTGATTCCTTGTTCTGCTTTGTCAATGGAGAATTAGTCAGTTAGCACAAGGATAAAGTGAGGTGGAGAAGAAAGTAAATATCTGTTAAGTTGAAGACTATACAATGTCATTCCAAAAAACAAAGTAGACTTCAATGCACACTTTCATAGAGAATAGTAGAGTTATTTTGTCTGAGTTATCTGGAAACTTTGTTCAATTATGTACATTACTTATATGGACACAATTCTTATTGTTCTTTTTAACGTGCTGGCAATTCTCTTGAAGTGCATGAAACTTAAGATAATATTCCTTTTTATATTATCTTTTATATTTAAATCCATTTTTACATTTTAAATTAAAATGATGCTATGATGATTTTGGACAAACCTCATATATGGATCTTACTGAAGCAGTTCTTGTAATTTTTATCATTTTTCATGTAATTTTTTTCAGACATGAATCTTAGAATCCCAGTAGGACAATCTTGAGTTTACCAAGTTGGTTTTCATAACTACCAGGGAAATGTAAGTAAAATTGTCCTGTCTAGGGTCAGATACTGCTTTCTTTTTTCTTATCAGGTATTAACAGATAGCAGATAAGTGTAAGTGGTTTCTATATAGACTACATTCTTAGTGAATAAGTTCCATATAATTTTAATACCATATGAATTTCCTTCCTTTTGTTCAACTGACATTTTTAGATACTTTAGATACTTCCCTCTGTTTTAAGATGTGCTCAGGGAATAAAACAAAAAGATAATTCAATTCAAAATCTAAAAGGATTTTCAAGCTATTTGTTGTTTTTGTTATCCTTATCTTCATCCTCCTCTTAAAGTATGAATGATTAAGGGGTGATAGTGGAGGTAGTCCCCTCCAAAAATATGCTTTAGTCCACACTCTGAGTCCATCACCTCTCTATCTGGCGTGGATAGTATTTTTAAACATGAGTCCCTCTGCAACTGTGTTTGGTTCCATTGTGTGGCTCAGAGTTCCAAAGTCTTTTAAAATTGTTTGTCTTTACATTATTGTTGCTATTCTATAGATGGTTTTCCTGGTTCTGCTCACTTCCCTTTACGTTAGGGATTTTTTCTTACTACTTCTCATCCCCAACATATTGTTGGCAATATATTCTACATTTCTGTCATTTTCATTTATACGTTGGTTATTTGGAACTTGGAGCACATTTTCTTTCTTCTTTTCTTTTTAATTATGGATGCAACAATCATTAGCAAAAAATAGATATTTTATTATACAAAGAAGAAAAAGGAAGAGAATTCTTCAGAATATACACTAGGCATCTTTTGATTGCCCTTTGAATAACCTGCAATTCTTATACTGCTGAGATTATGATGTCATAAGATTTGGAACCATATAGCATCACCAGGAAACTATTATTCAAATATACATATTTGCAGCAGTGAGCAGCTTGAAATCATTGAAGGCTTTGTGCAACTTCCCAAATTTTATCAGCCCAAACTCCTCTTCCTATTCAGTTTCCTGTCTTCACATTCTAAGTTATCTACACCAATGGGTTAATTCATCTTGTGACCTATTTCGTGATAACAGCTAATACTTATATAAGATCTTAGGGTTCACGAAGTACTTTAAATACATTGTCTCATTCAATACTCACTATAATGTTGTAAATAGGTTATTACAGTTAATATCCTTATTTTACAGGAGAAGCTGTGGATAGTGTATGGTGGATAGAGAGCTGCCTTTGGAGTCTTGAGAGTCTGAGTGCAAGTTCTGTCTCTAACATATACTGGCTATGTGACCCTGGGCAAGTGATTTAACTTAATTCACTAAGATTGTAAGTTGCAGAAAGGGTATTAACCTGCATTGGTAGAGGAAGTGTCCTTACCTAAGGAGTTCAATATTCAAATGAAATAATAGGTTTAATCTCTATCCCTTTTTTACAAATAAGGACACTGAAACTCAGAGATATTAAATGACTTGTCTAAGATCGCTAATACCAAACCTGTTTGGATTCAAATTCAAGTCCACAGCCTCCATATCCAGTGCTATTTCCATTACATCAAGTGACCCTTATGGTATACTTTGTTTAGAAGCTTTAATTTCACTATCATATTTTATCTCTTATTAAGTGTTATATATGTATATATTATGTATAAATACTGTGATAACACAATGAAAGAATAGAAAGGAAATTGTTATTGACCTGACTTATTTGACAGCAGACCAAAAAGTCATATGCTTAACAATCCAATAATATCTAATGCAGACCATAATAACTAGTCAGTGACAAAATAACAAATATTTGAATATAAATTAAAGAGAAAGGTGAAACAATTTTCTGGCTAATTTATACAAAAATCTTGATATTGAATCAAGAGAGAATTGGGCTGCTTTTTTTTTGGTTAAAGACTCAGATATCTGAAAATTTCATAGTTATGGAATCATAGAAGATCCATCTGATAAATCTCAATCTTCTGTGTGGGACCATAGAGAGGCCATAAACACAGTGGGTTGTAAAAAAGGAAGCAAATTATAGAAAGAAACATAAGCTGTTTACATAGTACAGTGGGGACTTGATAAAATTCATCAGTATAGATAACAAGATCACATAACTGAGATATCAAATTTTGACCACACCATTCTGGCCCAGATACCTATTTGGAGCCAATATATTTTTTAATATAGGGACAGAGACTGATGACCTATTTCGGTGCTGCTTTGTTATACTTGTTCCTGGGGTTCTTACCACCACTGTCTAGCACACATAAAAGGCTCTTTAAAATGCTTGTAAATTGCTTTAGCTACAGTTGTCCTTTGAGGAGAGTAATATATTCCTGAAAAAGATTCAATTGGATCCAGTTTTTATGACTAGGGGTTCACCTTATAGGTAAACACTAGGGAACATCTTCACATAATTTACAGAATATTGGCAATATTCTGTCCCAAATAGTTCTCTTATTAACTGTCCTAATGCCCGACACCTCACTATTAGGCTTCCCTTCCTTTGCTTCTTAAAATCTTTTTGATCTTTAATATTTTTTGTTAAAATTTACTACTATCTGAAGCAGATACATTTTATTTTTTTTAATATAATTTATTTATTTTCAGTTTTCAACATTCACTTCCACACAATTTTGAATTTTAAATTTTCTCCCCTTCTCTCCCACCCCCACCCCGGGACAGCATGTACCCAAACCCCTTTCCCTTTTCCCCAATCTGCCCTCCCTTTTATCACATATATGCCACGCTTCTCTTATCTCCATCCCCTCCATTTTCCTGTAGGGCAAGATATATTTCTATGCCCCATTCCTGTACAACTTATTTCACAGTTGCATGCAAAAGCAATTTTTAATATTCATTTTTAAAGCTATGTTCCACATTTCCTTCCTCCCTCCCCACCCACCCTCATTAAGTAAGGGATTCAACGTAGGTCATACACATGCAGCCATGCAAAACACTTCCATAACAGTCATGTTGTGAAAGACTAAACACATTTCCCTTTGTCCTGTCATGTTCTCCATTTATTCCATTCTCTCCCTTGACCTGTCGCTCCACAATAGTGTTTGCTTCTGATTACCCCTTCCCCCAATCTGATGCCCCTTCTATAATTCTCCCTCTCTTATTCCCTTCCCTTTATCCCCCACTACCTTCCTGTAGAGTAAGATAGATTTCCATACCCAATTGAATGTGTTATTTCCTCCTTAAGACAAATCCAATAAGAGTAAGGCTCACTTATTCCCTCTCACCTCCCCCCTCTTCCCTTCCATTATAAAAGCTCTTTCTTGCCTCTTTTATGTAAGATACTTTACTATATTCTTCTTCCTTCCTTTTTCTCACATTACATTCCTCTCTCAATGTTTAATTTTTTTTTTAGGTATCCTCCCTTTATATTCAGCTGCCCTCTGTCTATACATGTACACATATACATACATATACACACATACATACATATGTGTGCATGCATATATATAATATATACGTACATATACATGTGCATACAAATACACAAACACATACACACACATATATATGTGTGTATATCTATATCTATATCTATCTATCTATCTATCTATCTATCTATGTATATGCCCTAATACTGAGTAAAGTCTCATGAATTACAAGTATCACTTTTCTATGTAGGAATGTAAATAGCTCAACTTTCATGAATCTCTTGTGGCTTCTCTTTCCTATTTACCTTTTTATGTTTCTCTTGATTCTTGTATTTGAAAGTTGGATTTTCTATTTAGCTCTGATTTTTCAACAACAATGCTAGGAAGACCTCTTTTTCATTGAAATTCCATTTTTTCTCCTGAAGTATTATACTCAATTTTTCTGGGTAGGTAATTCTTGGTTTTAATCCTAGCTCCTGTGATAACATATTCCAAGCCCTCTGATCCCTTAATGTAGAAGTTGCTAAATCCTGTGTTATCCTTACTATGTTTCCCCAATATTTTAATTGTTTCTTTCTGGCTGCTTGCAATATTTTCTCCTTGATCTAGGAACTCTGAAATTTGATTACAATGTTTCTAGTTTTCCTTTTGGTAGTTCTTTCAGGAGCTGATTGGTGAATTCTTTCAACAGCCATTTTACCCTCTAGTTCTGGGCAGTTTTCCTTTACAATTTCTTGAAAGATGATGTCCAGGCTCTTTTAATCATGGTTTTTAAGTAAACCAATAATTTTTAAATTGTCTCTCCTGAATTTGTTTTTCAGGTCAGATGCTTTTCCAATGAGATATTTCACATTGTATTCTATTTTTTCATTCTTTTGATTTTGTTTTATCATTCTTGATTTCTCATAAAGTCATTAGCTTCCATTTGCTCCATTCTAATTTTAAAGGAATTCTTTTCTTCAGTGAGCTTTTGGAGCTCCTTTTCTATTTGGCCAATTCTGCTTTTTAAGACATTCTTCTCATTATTGACTTTTGTCTTTTGGGTTAGTTTATTTTTAAAGTTGTTATTTTCTTCAGCACTTTTTTGGGTCTCCTTGAGCAAGCTGTTGACTAGTTTTTCATGATTTTCTTGCATAACTTTCATTTCTCTTCCCATTTTTTCTCTATTTTTCTTACTTGATTTTCAAAATCCTTTTTGAGTTTTTCCATGGCCTGAGACTTTTTCATATTTTTCTTAGAAGCTTTGGTAGGAGTCTTGATCTTGCTGTCTTCCTCTTGTTGAATACTTTGATCTTCCTCGTCCAAGGAAAATACCTTTTCATCTACAAAGAAACCTTCTATAGTCTTGTTTTCCCCCCTTTTTGTCACTTCTCCAGTCAATTACTAGACCTCTTAGCTCCTTGTTAAATGGAGGGTGCACTACCCTAAGTTTCAGGGGATTTGCGCAGATGCTTTCAGAGATATCTCCAGAGACCTGTAAGTTCTCACCTCCTCCAAAGAGGCATGATCAAAGGAGAGTTGTTTATTCCCCTCCCGACCTGCACTCTTGTCTGTGAACAACCACCAGCAATCTTTTCTGTCCTGGATCTATGAGTAGGATTCCCTCTCCATAACTGCCACCAGTTCCACCATGCCAGTCCTCCTCCTTGCCTCAGGGCCACCAACAAGGACTACAACCCAGGTCAGTCCCTTGATTCCCCAACTGTTTGTAGGCCAAGAGCTCCAGAAGCAGCTGGCCACTGCAGCAATGGCTCCCACTGCT
The DNA here is from genome assembly GCA_028658325.1 of Potorous gilbertii. Lineage (NCBI taxonomy): Eukaryota > Metazoa > Chordata > Mammalia > Diprotodontia > Potoroidae > Potorous > Potorous gilbertii. Next base: position 423,132,984 of record CM053770.1, on the reverse strand, counting down.
CTGTGACTGGAGTTGGTGCTGGAGTCAGACCATGTTCCTCTCTTACCCTGAAGAAAGAGCTTTTCCACTGACCTTAAAGATGTATTTGGAGTTGTGGGTTGAGAAGTCTGGAAACCCAAAGTGCAATAATTCAGTGCCTTGAGGTCTGCTCCCATCCTGGCTGTGCTGGACTGAGCTTATCTCTGAATGCCATGTTCCACTCTGAGTGGGTGCAATAGACCTCTCCTGTCAGCCTTCCAGATTGTCTTGAACTGGAAAATATCTCACTGTGTCATTTTGTGGCTTCTGCTGCTCTAGAATTTGTTTAGAGTAATTTTTTACAGTTATTTTGAAGGGTTTTGGGTGGAGAGCTCAGGCAAGTCCCTGCTTCTACCAAGCAGACACATTTTAGAAACAGGTATAACCATATCAATACCCTGCTCAAGTAGCTTTAGTGGCTCCTCATTTTTCTTTCTTTTGATGAAAACCAAACTACTATTTTTGGCAATAAAACTTTTCACAACCTGGTTTCCTGCTGTGTAAATACATATTATTGCTCTTAATCTACTCTAGGCTACAGCCACATTAGTGGTCTACTTGTGGTTTTTTGTATATGACATTCTATTTCTTGTTATTATGTCTTTGTACAATCTGTTGTCCATGCTTGGAATGCATTACATCTTCACCTTTACATCTTGAAACCTCAGGTTCCCTTCAAGGATGAGGTCAAGTGCAATTCCTTTGAGAAAGTCTTTACCCCTAATTAATGTGCAATTTTTTTGTGTCTGTATCCTGCATTACTTATCTGTGAATATGCTCTATTCTTTCCCCTAGTAGAATCTAAGTTTTCTTTGGTCAGACACTTTCAATGAGTTCAAGTTCCCAGGCACAAATGAACTAAGTTCCTTTAAATAGCTCCTAAGGTACTGAAATAATGGGCAGTGGTAAATGTCAAGCCATGAGTCAGTGATTTATAAAAGTTCTTAGAGAATGATACTGGAGAAGAACAATATTGAATACCTCCTTTCTTTCTTGGGATGTCACTCATAGCTGATAAGTTTTATTCTATCCTCCCTACCTCAAAAATTTTTCTCTATAGAAGAGAAAAGGTAAGTCAGCTAAGAGTTGGATTCTGTCTCCTTATGCTTATGTGTTACCCTCTCATTGGCCTGGGAACTGTTTTTTCCTTCCTTTGATCCTTCTCTTATCCCTCTATCTTATCATTCACTATCAGTCTCAGATCCTGACACTGTTCTTATAGGGATATACTACTTTTTGATATTCATCCTCAATTATTTCCCCTTGCTTCTATCTTTAGTAAATGACATTTTAAAAAAATCTGAATTTATCCTTGAATTCCCTATATCCACACCAGTATCTCCAGGCAGATATAATTTTCTCTCTTTTTTGGAATAATTTCTTCATTTGTCTTCAGAATTTCAATCTTGTAGGATTTCTAATCCTCTTGGGATGACTTCCACAAAATCGTCATTGTAACCTAACTGTCTTTTCTCTTAATCTGGTAAAATCCATTCTCCATTCATCTAGGGTGAGTGGGAGAATATGCTCAGATTTTATTTCCTTCTCTTTTACTATCTCTAGGATAGAGTAATCACAATCCCAAGATTCTTGTCGTATCTTCTTTTAAACAATTCTTTGTTATTGATTCAAACATATGTATAGATCAAAATACCTGTTTCCTTTATCATTTTTATACATTTTGAGTGATGAAGTCATCATCAAACTAAGTCAAAATTTATCAGGTTTTCTGCATTGGGGAAAGAGATAGAAAGAGAGAGACATACACAGAGAGAGAGAAGGAAGGAAGTGCTGCGGTCAGCGCAGTCCAGCAGGTCCGTGGAGGTTATAGGCTCACAGAGTGAGGATGAAAAAATAGGTGGGACACAGAAGTCTGAACGTAGCTGAGTTTATTCTGGACATACTGAGCCAATAATTTAGGGAATCGGGATGCTTAAATAGTAAAAAACCATAAAGGTAGTGATTGAAGCATGAAACAGAGCAGATGGTGATAAGTAGAAAGGGAGGCTTCGAGGCCTTTTTATTGGAATGTTATCCTGTATAGCAGGGGCCCTGATTCCTGGAACTTCAACACCCGAATTCAAGGACGAGCACCTGAGAACTGTATATCACTTAACTTCTCAAGCCAGCTACTCTTCTCCCTTGGAGGAGGGGAACTCTTGATAAGGGGCTCTTTCAAACCCCTCAAGTGTCTCTACAAGGAAGGAAGGAGAAGGAGAGGGAGAGGGAGAGGGGGAGAGAGAGAGAGAGAGAGAGAGAGAGAGAGAGAGAGAGAGAGAGAGATATTCAACAGATAAATGTGCAGTTGAAGTTGTCCATCATTATGATGTCATGCTTCTCTGCCAGGTTTATTATCTGTTTTGCAAGCTCATATAATTAATCTGTCTGTAGAAATGATCCGTAATGCATTTCTATAGTAACATTGCTTCTGTTTCTACCTACCTTGATTTTCACTTAAATGTTTTTCACTATGTTTCTTCCCTTGGGTACTAGGAGTTTTTTCTCATGAATATATTCTTCATATACAATTGTAGGACCTCTTGATTTTTAATCTATCCTATGAATAAGGTATGCCATTCCGGAGCCAAATTTCCAGCATAAGTGTCATCTGAATGATTCTCAGAGATGATTTCTAGGTCATTTGTCCCCTTGCATTTAGTATCTGAAATCCTATTTGCTGGCCAGATGTTGTGCTCTCATTTACAGTTGTCTAAATCCAGGAGTTTTCTTGCTGATTCTCTTCATATAATTTTTAGTTCTCCTGTCATTTTGTACTTGTTGGTGTGGCATCAAGCTGATTAGTTTTTTTTCCCCCATACATTCTTTCTCCTCCCTTTTCAATGTAGTGTCTATATTTCACAGTGGCTAGAGTAGAAGACTTGGAGTCAGGAAGAACTGAATTCAAGTTCCGCTGAAGGTACTTTCTGTGTGTTTATCGTCTCTCAGTGTCAGTTTCATCATCTGTAAAATGGAGAATTATAATGGTAGTAATAGTAACCATATAAAGAAACATAGACCACTCTTGGAAAACCATAAAGTGTTATATAAATACTAGCTATTGTTAATATTGCCAAAAAATTACCTTGCATACACTGGATCTTCTTAGATGTTCACTATCCCAAGCCAAAAGTGATACATTCCTATATTTTAGTCTGTGACATTAAGATTTAAGTTTTAGACACTATGTTCTTAGTCAACTATTCATTCCCCAAATCTGCTTTTCTTTTGTAAATTCTCTCCACATTTCACAATTGTAATGAAAATACCACCTGTTTTCCCAAGGTCTTTTGGATTTTTTAAATAATTCTTAGCAATGCTTTTTAGATCCCTTGTAATAACATTATTTGTGACCACATGTATTGCCAGAAGTAGGTAGAAGTTCACAGACTTGATAATTCTTGGAAAGTTCTCCTTCAAGTTCCAGATATATGCCCCAGGAAGACAGACACACCTATTATACTTCACATCCAGGGATACAGGATTACCAGGGATGAGAATGACTTCTTTAAGTCTAACCTCAGTTTCTTTTTTTTCTTTATATTTTTAAACTGATTTACTAGACTGGAATATTATGAGCATGCTATAGACACTGTATACTTGATTTTAGCCACTTTGACAAAGTGTCATGTTGTCCTTGTGGGACAATTTGGAAAAATGTGAGCTATATGGTAATAAAATTAATATATAATTAACATTGTTATAATAAATGTAGAACTATTTGAATGACTTGGTATTAGGATTTATTATTGACTTGCTGTCAATTTAAAGGATATCCTTTGATAGAATCCCTCATGACTCTGAGTTTGACATCTGTTCATTTTTATCAATGACTTGGATGAAATTTTTAAAAAAATATGACTTTAAAATTTTGAAATGATATGAAACTAATAGTGGATTGCTAACATGTTAGATGAGAAAATCAGGATTCAGAAGGTTTTCAATAGGCTAGAGTGTTCTAAGAAAATGAAATTTAATAAAGGAATTTAAAATTCTATACTAGCTTTCAAAAAGAAATAGAATTGAAAGAACTGTCACTAAACAACAATTTGTATGGAAAGAATTTTAATGTTTTAATGAAATGTAAACTCAATGTGAGTTGTCAATATAGCAAGATTACCGCCCCCCCTAAACCTAATGAAATCCTAGGCTGCAGTAACACATATTTTGCCCTCAAGGATCTTACATGTCAGTGGGGGAAGACAATATATAAAGTGAAGCTAGAAAGGGGGTGGACAAGTATTTCACAATATGGTTCAGAAATGTCTGGGAAATGGTGTGAAGGTTGGTTCCCAGAAAAAATAAGGTGAAAGTTTACCCTGTCAGAATTGGGAGACTAAGCAACAATATCTAGGGTCATGATGAGGGTTTAAACATGATGGTCAGAGTATAGACAGCATGGTGGGATCATGGTCAGAAAGTGTTGTGGAGGCCTGGTTCCCAGTAAAATAATCTCATTAATCAGATCAGATATTATCCTGCTTTTCTCCTGTCCAGATCAGATTGAATCAAGAGTACTGAAGTCAATTCTAGATCTCACATTTTAAGAATCTCTTTGATAAAATAAGTTCACAGGAAAGTATGAAGAGTCTCGATAACAGGCTATATAAGGATTGGCTGAAGGACTGGGGAGTGTTTAATATTATAGGTATGCTATAAATTTCTAATGATGAAATGTATTAAAAATAGAGTGGGATATCTTGAAAGGAAATAATGTAATATTAGCTGATATTTGTATTAATGTTTGGAAAGTACTTTACATATATCAGCTTCCTATTATTGGAGATCTTCAAGTGGGATCTAGATGATCAGTTTTCAGGGGTAGTGTAAATATTTCTCTTCAAGTACTAGTTTTAGTAGATGATCAATAAAGTACCTTCCAAATAAAAAAATAATGTGATTCTAAGGTGCTGTAAAATTCTAATATTCTATGAAGTCCTATAAAGCTCTGATTGTATGATATAGGTCACCAAGAGAAAGGAACTGAGAAAAGGAGAGTTTCTGTTAATTTTGACCATTCCAGTTTTGAACTTTTTCATAAGTTGTTAGGAAATTTGGAGTGCCATTTAAGTCACCACACTTAAATAACCACAATCAGACCCTAAGGAGGAAGGTCTACTTTCTCTTTCACTAATTCTATTCATTTTTTTCAGGAAATTCTTTCTATTGTAAAATGAAAAGTTCTTAGCTTGAATCTTAATCCTCTTTTTCTCTTACTAAGCCCTTCAAAAAGAGGAAAAGTGTTTTATAACAAATAAATACTATATAAAGTGTAAGTTATTACTAATCTAAGTTGTATGCCCCTTATATTAGATAACTTTGGTGAGACTTCAAAGCAGAAAAATGTAAGATATGTAGAATTTAAAGTTTTCAGTGTGTATTCATGCTTCTACACATTATTTGGCTTGCCAAAATAGAGGCAAAGGTGGTCTCAATATTTCAGCTCTAATGCCCATGTCAAACTTACTAACATACACAGTCAAAGTGAGGTCTTATAGTCAGAGGGTGATAGTCATATGCTGTTAATGGAGATATTTTTGGATAGGTGAAACCTTTTGACTTCCCTCTGATATTGACTACCCATGGGAGTAGCCCAGTGTTAAATTATATTATTATTTGGCTCTCTAAATTAATCAATAATTTTATCAATGAGCACTTATTAAATAGCTACTATGTGTGAGATTCTATGGATACAAAGATAAAAACAGTCCCTACCTTCAAGGAACTTACACTATGATGAGGAAGAATATATGTGAACATAAAAGTATGTAGAAAAAACACATACAAAATAATTGTGGGGGAGGCAGTAGCATCTGGGAGGATTAGGGAAAACCTTATGTTGAGCCAAGCGTTGAAGGAAGCTGGACTTTCTAGCTGGCAGTGGTAAGGAGGGAGTGTATTCCAGGCATTGGTGACAAACAGCCTGTGAAAAACTATGGAAATGGAATACCTGGAATGAGAAATGGGAAAGTTGTATGGAAAGGGCTTTCATATAGGGCCAGTCAATTCAGTGGATGAGAACATGGCAGTGATTACTTGTGGGTGGTAGAAAATGTCATATGAATTATAGGCTAAATTTGGCATAGTAGAACAAAGAAGATGAATTGAGTGTGAGGGTTAGTGGTGAATAAAGACAGCTTTTGCTTACTTCAAATTTGTTTGCTTACTTTAAAATTTGTTCAATTTTAGCCCTAAAATTGGTTGTTCAGGTAAATAAATGAAGATTTAACATGTAGAAACAATACAGCAGCCTATGAGAAGCTCCTAAAAATAGATGCTATTTAGGTCTGCTTTTTAATATTCTGAAAGAGAATTGAAAGAAAAAATAAAATTAAAATGTTTCACATTATTAAGACATTTATGTGTATTATAAATTTAAATGTATAATATTAGAGTGAGAACTAAAAGTCATTTTATACAGGTTATCATATGGCAAATTAATAAGAGAATAATTTTTTTTAAAACATAGGATATTTTACTATTTTAAGAAATGTGGGTAGATAGAGCCTTGTTCTAAGTAAGTTGATAAACTGTTATTACTCAAAGAAAAATCAGCTTTGACTTGCTGAACTCACCTATGAGGAATGTCTTACCACTCGAGGACCTCACATTCTCTAAGTAAAAAATGACATCTTTGATTTCTTGCCTTCATAAATAAAAGTAACCAATTTCAGTAATCAAAACCAACAGGCATGAAATTCACTCAAAACTAACTTTTTCTTCAGAATCCCTATTTCTATGAAGCATTTTCCAGGCACAGAAGTGCCCTCAGGACCATTTTCATAGATGAGACATTCAAACAATTCCAAATAACTGTCAGAAACTGTCCATTCTACTCCCTTTAGTAAAGAAAAATAACCTTTCAGAAGCCCGCTATTTGCTTAGTCCATGTTTTACACTCAACATGTGGCAGTTCTAGGGCTCTATTTATTTTTTGCCAGTGAAATTTGTTGGAATATCCCAAATTGATTCCTTTTACTATTAAAACAAATAGTATTTCCTGGCAGGGTTGGGTCAGAAGACTACTCATAATATTTTAGGAAAAAGTCCAAAGTCTTTGGCTTCCTGAAGGTAGCAAGTAAATTGCTTTCATTCTACCTGTCAGACTTGTGTCAAACAGTTTGTGGAAAAACAGCTGGTCTCTACAACACAGAATTAAAACAGGTAGAAGCCTGGACAATTGATCTAAGTTGAGGGTTTGCTCGCTACAGGAATGACTTATCCTCTCTATTTAAATAATGAATCATGTTAAACTTGGGGCAGGTATTTAAATGGGGAGGATGATGAGTCACATGCTCAGAGTTGGATCTTAAATATTTCAGTCTTTGGGATAATAGTAATATGAATAATAATATTAATGATATTGATGATAGCTAGTGTTTTTATAGGATAGGATCTATGATGATAGGATAGTGTTTTATAGGATAGGATCTATGATGATAGGATAGTGTTTTATAGGATAGGATCTATGATGATAGGATAGTGTTTTATAGGATAGGAT
>CM053770.1:423038359-423124968 GCA_028658325.1 Potorous gilbertii | reverse complement strand
ATAGGATAGTGTTTTATAGGATAGGATCTATGATGATAGGATAGTGTTTTATAGGATAGGATCTATGATGATAGGATAGTGTTTTATAGGATAGGATCTATGATGATAGGATAGTGTTTTATAGGATAGGATCTATGATGATAACACACTTTATAAATATTGAGTCATTTGATCACAAGAGGCATACATTCTTGTTTTACAGGTGAGGAATCAGAGGTTCAGAGCATGCCAGAGCTGAGAGTATAGAACTTGGAGTCTGAAGACTAGAGTTCAAGTCTTGGTCGTTTCTGTCACTTACTAACCGAGTGACCTTAAGCAAATCACCTTATCTTTCTGGGTTTATTCCCTAATCTGAAAGATTGGGCTTGGGGGCTTAGTTTATAAGAATTCCAAGGTTCCTAGCAGTGCAAATATTCTGTGATGCTGTAAGGGTTGTGCTTCAAATTCCTTTCACATAATGGATATCATGTTCCTAGCTTGAGTCTTTTCTTCAAAGCTATCGCCAGAGAGGTGATTTATTTGAAGTAAATTTATGTACAGTTGGCTTCAGATAAGCCTAGTTCAAGGAAAAATGAAAGTTTTTTTTTTCCTTTTTTGGAGTCCATTCTCCATCCCTCCCTAAAAACTAGCACCACCAAAAATTATAATGACATTGCTTTTACTATTCTGCAGTATGAATTATTTGTTCCACATAGGCCGGTATGCTCCATTTTAATTAGAAAACAGTACTTAAACTATTCTTCTTGCCCATGATGCAATTTATCCTCTTCACCAATCCAAGCCCCTCCCACTCTTTAGTGGCCTTGGGTTCAAATCTATAACTGAAAGGGCTTCAGGTGATTGAAATATGTAGTAGAAGGAGGATGTTTGGGGTAGTGCCTTGAAAGAGAATGTGGCTATTATTTCTGCTCTCACAAAGTTATTACCAACCAAAGCTTCTTTTTGGGTCATGAAACAACCATTAGTTGAAGCCTTTAATTCTATTTATGGTTTTTCTGACCTTTTCTGGGGAGGATACATTGCCCTTGACCTTAGACCACATTTTCTTCCTCCAGGCTCTGTTGCCAGATTTTTTACTTTGTCCTTTGTCCTGACTTTTTGGTTTCTCAGTTGATCCTTAGGAGAGAATTGTGCTCAGCAACTCCAATTAAATTTAATAAACATTATTAAGTGCCTAGTATTTACAGGATGCTGTGCTAGGCAGAGGGAATAGAACATAAAATTTTAAAAATCCCTGCTCTCAAGCAGAAGCAATGTGAGTAGTAGATAGAAAACTAGATTTGGGTTCAGGAAAATTAGCTGTGTGACCCTGTACATGTCAGACACTCAATTAATATTTTTAAGCTCTTGTTGTATGCCAGTGACTGTGCTAAGTCCTGGGGATACAAAGAAAGGCAAAAGGCAAGTTCTTCTCTGAAGGAGGTCAGAGTCTAATAGGGGAAAACAGTATGTAATCAATCATGTACAAATAAAATACATTCAGGAAAAAATAAAGATGATCAATAAAGTGTTGACATTAGCATTAAGGGAGAATGGGAAAAACTTTGTAAAAGGTAGGATTTTTTTAGCTGGAACTTGAAGGAATTCAGGGAAATCCAGAAGAAAAATGAGAAGAGAAATAATTCCAGGCATGGAGGACAGCTGGTGAAAATGCCCAGAATTTAGAGCTAGAGAATCTTGGGCAAGGAATAACATGAGGACAATGTCTGGATGACAGCGTATCTGAGAAGGACTAAAGTATAAGAAGACTGGAAAGGCCAAGTCATGAGCTGCTTTGAATGCAATCAGACTATTTCATATTTGATCTTGGAGTTGAAAGAGTCATTTAGCCTGTCTGAGTTTGTTTCCTGACCTACACAAAGGGAATACTAGTAGAATAAAAGAATTTCTGGTTTAACTGTTGTTGAAGGTGAATTTTGGGGAGAACATAACCTACTCCATTATGTTCTGTATTCTTCATTTGTTGTATATGACCTACGCATGAATTGCAAAACCAACTACAACAGCTGATTCCCCTCCAATGTCTTTGCTGCTTCCGCAATTGATGCAAAAAAACCAAAAACACCAAACAAACCATCAATTGGAGGGAGGGAGGGAGAGAGGAAGAGAGAGAGAGAGAGAGAGAGAGAGAGAGAGAGAGAGAGAGAGAGAGAGAAAGAGATTGATTTAGATTTAGTCTTTGGAATGTCTCCTTATCTAATGTGACAAGTGGTTCCCTTTGATTTAGTGAAGCTAGCAGTACTAAAAGGACAATTTTTTACCTATCTTGTGTAGCTAATTATATATATTCTTCTAAAAAAAGCACACTTTTTTTCTTTGTATAACTAGCCACAGTATAATGAACAGTCATCTTGTTTTGTTTGTTAGTTTGTTTCTTTGGGATAATGTATAAATACCACTAGCTGAATTGTGAATAATACCAATTCCCATCAATTGATGGTTGGGTATATTGTACTTGAAGTATAAAAAAGTCTGTTTCTATGGCTGGTTCTATCCTAAAGCCATGAATTACATTCACTGATGAGGAAATTCATGCAACATTACTTCATTGGATTATTGTGAGGAACAAATGACATAATGAGTATAAAACCTTTGCATATTTTAATTTGAGCTATTCTTATTATTGGGGGGAAATTTTGTAGAGCAAGTACTAAATCTAGTCCCCTTCTTAACAATGAAAGTTGGGGGAGATAACATTTTGCTAAATCCTCTCTTCTACTAGGCTTTTTCTACTACTTTCAACCCACATTTCTTCTTTTTAGGAATTTCTATGAGAGCCAGTGTGACCAAGCAGGCTGGCCTTGGACTTAGGAAGCCTTATGGGGGAGTTCATGTCATACTTCTCACACATTTTATGACAATTGGCACATCGTATAACCTCTCAGTGCCTCAGGCAGCTCTTGAGGTTATAATCAGTCAGTCAATCAATAAATCTTTATTAGGTACCTATTATGTGTCAGACTCTGGGGTATAAAAAGAGGAAAATGAAAGCCAGTCTCAAGGAGTTCACAATTTAAAGTTAGAAGTGAGTTGGCTAAGTTCCTCAGGCTGACAAAATCACAAGTTCACACCAATGCCCTCCCCCACCCCCATCCCCACCAAAACTAAAAGCAATAACTCTTGTATTATTTATTGGGATTGGATGGGGAATGGAATATAATGGATAAATATCTTGGTGTAGTGGATAGAGAACCAGCCTTGAAGTCAGGACTTTTAGGTAATTTACTGACTGTTTCGGTGTTTCAGGCAGCTCTCTAGGCCTCTAAGTTTTACAGAAAGTGCCAATCTACTTTATTAGAAGTAGTTTTTCCACTCATAAGTTCCATAAGAAGATAAAATTACTAGTCCCATCACTCTCTGTCATGGTCCTTTGGGGGAATGCATAAAGTATAGTTTTATGGAACAAATTTACTTTAGAGAATCTGATTAGGGTTTCCTTGATAGCAGAAGCTTCCTCTTCTACCAGTGCAAGTGGGCAATTATTCTGCCACTCAGGAAAGTTAAAATACTGATTTTAGTTGTCATTCTAATATCTAAGAACTTTTAAACTGCTAAAAAAAAACCCTGATATGCTTTCTTCTTCAAACCTTCAAACACTTACTGAAAGACATTGTATTTTAATCTGACATAAAGTGTTTACAAAGTATCGATATCTATCTAGAATAGAGAATACTGTCTTTTCCAGAAGTTTTGAAAGTCAGTGGAAGTCATAAGCATGTAATACACATATAATCCAAGATGGAAAATGCCAAGTTCTAATTCAGGAAAATGAGAAGGTAAATGTAGACTGTGTGATGATTTTCCAAGCAGAAAAGAATTTAGAAGACAAGGTAATTTTCATTTACTTGTAAAAATTTTTGGTTAAATCAATTTACTATTTGTTCATACCAAACAGAGATGACAGGTAAGATTCAATCAAAGGATTATTAAAATTTCAATACATAACTTGCATTTCGATTTCTTTTTATCCTTTTCTATTTTTTGTTTCTCATTTGTTAAAATTGAAACTATTTTACTGAGTTTACTTGTATGAGTGAAAACGGCCCTCTGCACGTATCAGGCTATATTGTTGTCTATATATGAAATAGTTTGGGGACCATTATCATTCACACATTTTCCCCATCAATGTTTGAAGGAAACCTGATTGATTGTATCTGTTTTCATTTGTATTATATTCCTTCAGTTTAAAGAAATACTTTCACAGAGACAGATCCTTTTGAAGCAAAAGATATATAGGTAAGAACACTCCAGATTATAAAAGAGTTGCATTGCCATCCTGGGACTGAGTCTCTGATAAATTGTCTGTTCTCAGACATATCTTCTGGCATTTGAATTCATATTACGATATTTACATAGTACATCACATTGGCCCCATCTCTCCCTTTAAAACCCAAGAAAATTTAAGCTGTGTGTTCTCCTGGTTTTAGAGGAACAAAGGTTCCTATTGCCTCTCCCATTAGCTTCTATTACAGCTGGATTTGCACCCTCCAAAAGCAAAACATGCAACAAACAGTCCCAGGCTATCTTCTCAATATTGGGTTTTCATTGGGTTCAAAGGTATCATTAGTTTTGTAATTTTTATAGGAATTCTCCTATGAAATTATTCTATTTACTGCTACATTTTGTAAGGAAAAAGTAGGAACTGGCATCACTATGCAATCAACCATTGTCTGCAAAATATAAGGGATGGACTAAATGAAACCGAAGGTCTATTTTAGGTCTAAAATGTCAGGATTTGAATATATTGGTAAAATCAGTAGTCTCCAAAGTAAGGGCTAGGACCTTCTTGTGGAAATTGTGACTGTGGAATGATGAATTGGTTTTCCACACTTGTTAATCTTGAGCCTTTTCTCTAACACAAAGATTTATTTATCTACTCATCATCATTATGGCTCAATACTCTCCCAGATCACTGCTGTTCTACTGTTCTGCCAGCTGCTAATCTCTCAGGCAATTATAACCTAATCCCTACCTGAGTATTTATAGTAGCATCTGCACTGGTGCCATTGGCATCTCCCAGTCTTTTTTATTTCCCTAGCCAATCTGTATACCAGGAAAAAACAGAACACTGATAAGAGTGTATGATCAAAAAAGTTTGGAGACCACTGACTTTAAAAACAGAGTAGAAAGCTAAATCTTGATTATACTTGATAACATGAAATTGGGAAGAAGAAGGTTAACTCCAGATTTTCCTTTAAATTAAGAGTTTGTACCTTTATTACTGAATTTTTCTTAACTACAGTTTCAAGTAGTTCTACAGTATGGTCAAGTTTCAATGACGTGTTTATAATATTTGATCTTAAAGTATACTTTCATTTTCTTATTTACATGATAAAGCAGGTGATAAAGTCCTTCATTAATATCTATTATTTATTTTAGTTCCATTATTCATTCAAATGGAGGGATCTAACTCATTTACTGTCTTTCTCTGACTCCCTGATGATAAACTGTAAATATAACAAATTAAGGCAGAAAGGAGGTAATACTACTAAGGTTGGTGCAAAGGAAGGATGGTATCTCCAGGAAGAAGTAAAGACATTTTTTTCCTTTGGAAATCAGGGAAAAGTTCTGAGCAAAGTATAATCACACTTTCATACATCAGAGTCCAGTGTCTTAATGATTAAAGAAATATTATGAATTTTCAGGACATTGTTGTTTTTCAGTCATGTCCAACTCTGTGACCCCATTTGAGGTTTTCTTGGCAAATATACTGGAGTAGTTTGTCATTTCCTTTTCGAGCTCATTTTACAGATGAGGAAACTGAGGCAAAAAGAGTTAAGTGACTTGGTTTGAACTCAGGAAGATGAGTTTTCCTGACTTCAGGTCCAGGGTTCTGTATAACTTAGCTGCTCCTCTAGGACATTAGACATTGCCAAATGCAAATATCAAAATATACTAAGGCAGCTAGATAGTTGTAATGGTAATTTAAATGGGAAGGTCGTTCCCATTCATTAGTAGGCCTACCTGACATGCTTAAATAAAATGGAAGCCCAGATCACATGTGGTGGGAGGAGCTTGCTGAAAGGTTGGAACTGGAAGGGTAGAGCAGAACTGGGAAGGAGTTGGTCAGGCTAGTGAGAACTGAGAAGGACACAGGCAAGCAAACAGCTAGACTTATGAGTATTTGATTTTGGGAAGGAGTGGGGGAAGCATGGGAATGGCTTTGTCCTCTACAATGCTAATGTGTATTGACTTCTTGGTTGCTATGATGGATTTGGCTTTCTGGTATCTGAATAAACGTTTTTCTTCTGCCTTCTATATGGAGAGTCTGTTATATTTTGCAATTCAGAACTTTGCTGGCATATTCAGTCACCCTTGGACTGTGAACATTGCCTGGGTGATGTAATGATATATCTGATAGAGTTCTAGACTTGGACACAAACTCAGAAAGATTTGAGTTGTGCCTCTAACACTAGCTATATGACCATAGGCAAGTCACTTATCTCTGACTGCCTCAGCTTTTCATCTGTAAAATGGCTATAATGATAGTTTCCTGATGATCAAATTCGATAATATATGTAAAGTGCTTTATGAACTTTAAATGTTATATAAATGTGAGCTATCATTATATATTAACAGTTCTTGAATTGCTGCAGTTTTTAAATATCTGCATTACTCTGCTCCTTCATTTAGTGTGCTTCATTAACAGCTGAATTTAGAATTTGTAATTCATGCCTAATCCCTGGCCCACCTTACTAATAAATAGCAAAAATGACCTACAGTTAGAAAAATGAGGAGTAAAACACTTATTCAATTCACACACTGGAAAATCTGTCCCTAAATAGAAGAGTGTTGGCTCCTTTCACATAGAAGAAATTTGAAAAATAAAATAAAAATTTGTTTTCTTTCTAGATATAAAGCCATTGTGAATCCTATGGATATCCAGACATCAGGTGCAGTCCTATGGACCTGTATGAAAGCCATTGGCATATGGGTAATTTCTGTGCTGTTAGCAGTCCCTGAAGCCGTGTTCTCCGAAGTGGCCCACATCAGTAGTACGGATAATGGTAGCTTCACAGCATGTATGCCATACCCACAGACTGATGAGTTACATCCCAAGATCCACTCAGTCATGATCTTCTTGGTCTATTTCCTCATACCTCTTGTTATCATAAGTATTTATTATTACCACATTGCAAAAACATTAATCAGAAGTGCCCACAACATCCCTGGAGAATACAATGAGCATTCTAAAAAACAGGTAAGAAATGAGTGGGAATAAGTATTATATATATTTATATACTAGTAATTATTTTTCATTTTACCTAGTCAGCTCAAGAAACTAAATGAATGAATGACTGAATGAAAAAGCATTTGTTAAGTACTTCCTATATGCAAAACACTGTGCTAAGCACTGGAGCTATAAATAGAAAAGGAGGGAAAATCTCTGTTTTCATGGAGCTCACATTCTAAAGTGGGATAGAATATACATATAAGAGATTTTAGTCACAAGTCAGATGTAAGTGTTCAATTGTTCTTAGGATGAAATAGCAGAGCAGCATTAGAGCATTCTTTGTAGTCAGGACTAGGCCGGCACATAGATGGATTATATTTACACAATGTGGTATGATTGAAGTGCTCTTAACCCCTCTCCCCAATATGTGGCCCGCTATCTCTTTGTAAGGTTTAAAATTCTATTAGAAATTAATTTCTCAGAGTTAATATCTTCTTTTTTACTTGTAAATGTCTTGGTGAGCAGAATTTGTCATATAACAGTGTTGGTCATAGTTATTCTGGCCTTAGTTTAATCAGATTTTTTTTTCTCAGAGCAGCTAACTGAAATTCAGGTAGGGAATTGGAGTTTTGCTGAAAAATAACGGATGAAAAAGGAGTTAGTTTTGGAGTATGGGGAAGGAGACATAAGTGGCGTAAAAGTGGTTGTTACAAGGCAACTTGAAGGTAGTATGAAAGTGCAGAACACCAAGGAAAATCGAATGCCAGGAGGTGGAAAGAAACTGAAAGGTGAATTTTGACTCTTGTGCAATTTCGCTTAGAGCTGGCCCTGAATTTCCATATTAAAAATTTTTTCACCACTAAAAAAATTACTTCACTACCAAGAGCATCAACAACAGGAACCAATCATTTGGACTTTTTTTTATTAAAAAAAAAGAACCTAAATACTACTACTGGAAACCAGGGCTTTAAAGGTTAGCCTTGTATATAAACCTGGAGAGAGAAATCCTCTATTGGGACAAATTACCTCTGCTTGTTCCTTGACTGAGAGGAGAAGAATTGAGTTAATTTAAATTATGAAATAATGAGTCATAACTTCCTTTGAATTAGATAGAAAACAAATAAGTGATACATATATGGATGGAGTTCTGGGCTCTACTGAAATAGCATTATCAATATTTGGTTTCTTGAGTAGGGGTTTTAATAACAACCTTTTTTTTTATCCTGGATCTCAGTGAAATTTTTTTTTTCTATTGAAAAGTGAACATTTCATTTCAGACAGTCACACAATTGCTTTTAAGCATCTGGATATTTGGAACTAAAAAAGAAAAGTATACATCTGAATTGTACTTTTTTACTCAGATCTGGCATAGTGGCAAAATTACCATTTTTACTCTACGATGCAAAATAACATTGATATAGCATCTTTTTTTAATAGTAACTCTGAGGCACAATGTGTTTAATTGACTTGCCTAGGATTATATATCTAATTTTGGAGCTGAGACTCAAACCTAGTGCTCTTTCTCCTTTATTACATTGCCTCTTTCTTCTGCTTTCTAGCCTCATAGTTGCCCCAGTAGAGGAACTTTTGTCTTTTATACCACAATCACAATTTGATGAGCAGTTTGAAAATTCTTGACAACAAAATTAAAAATTCACTGGCTTCAAATTGTGTATCCTCCAAATAGGGTATTATATATAGAGATTCCTTGCTCATAGAACTTTTTTTTCCTAATCTAGGCAATTCTTCTCTTTGGTGCCCAGCAGTGTCAAAGTCAGAATATGTATTTGCTGAACAAATCAGACCACTAATAAGAAAATATTTCTTGAGAGCCTACTGTATTTCAAGGTACCATATTAGAATCTGGGAAAGACAAAGAAATTGGAGGCATTATTTCTGTCCAAACAAAGTTACAATATACCTGGGAAGATAAGATACAGATGTAAAGAATATCCATCAACAAATTAGGGTATTTAACTAGATCATTTCTATAGGTCCATTTCTCTTCTAATATTCTATAATATTATTACTTTATTCTGTAGACAATGAAAATTCAGGGGAAGGAGAAATCAGTATGGGACAAGGGACATTTGGACTTTACCTATGGTTAATGGATTTTTTTTTAGGCAGTAAATATTTGTTTATTTCTTTAAATGACTCATCAAAAAATTAAAAATCCAAATTACCAACTGCTAAATCATTCCAAGCCAAATGAAGTTGTTTAGAGAAAGTAATATGAGTGTAAAGATAAAAGCCCCATAGGTTTCCCTATTTTCCTCTTCTCTGGAAGATTGCTAGATGTCTTGAGATAAAGAGGATTTTGCATATGACAGATCTTCCAGGTAATCTTCCAGGGAAGTGTATGGAATGAAGAATGTTGGGCATCATCACACCATGAGGAATGGGTGCAGCAGCCAAGAGCTCATGAAAGTTTCTGGTCATTTTGAATGACTTATTGGATATTGCTGGAGTGGGTAGTAATTGGAGCTTTTTGGTTTGTCTAAGCAGCACTACCAGATAGTTCCAGTAACTCTACTGTCAAATATTAGATCATAGCAGCCAGAGAGATAGGAAGTGAAATTGAAGTAATAATTTCTGAGCAGAAGACTGGTGAGATAGAGTTGGTATTTTTGGAATATTAACTTGGATCAGAGGCACTGCTTTCTATAAATCTTTGTGTAATTTGTTACTGAAATGGGCATCAAAAGCACAATTTTAAAGTTGGCATCTTCTACTGGAAGGAAACATGATATAGAGAATAATAAGCTGGTCTTGGAATCAGGAAAGTATATTACAATTCTCTTTCTGACATAAACTGACTGTAGCTAAGTCACTCTGACCTTTCAGTGCCAGATAACTCTCTAAGAGGATGTTAGGAGTGGTTGTCAGTTTGTATGGGGAACACTTTCCCTGGATCTTTCTACAACAATAAAATCACAGATTTGAACATAGTTCACATATTCCACTAGTAACTCAAGGAATATTCTTGCTTGGTAGCACTACCTTTTCTCAATTTGCTACACAACTCATTTTAAAATTCTAAGACAGATATAATCAAACTGTCAGAAACAGTGGTAGAAAATGATTTAGAGATAAAATAAAAGCAACTACCCCCAGTCCCTCCCCACTGAGGAAGTTCTTGGAGACTTTCCACAATATAATTACCTTCAAAATGTTTCCTACAGTGAAATGAAAGGAAAATAATTTTGATTTTTTTGAGATTTTAAAAATTTATTTTTAAGCATTTTAAAGTTGTGAAATACTTGATAATTTTCACATGTAGCAAGGGGTGGGAAGCAAGGTCGACATTAAATAAAGAGGTTATAATCATAGATTTAGTTCAGCACCTTCATTTGACCTATAAGGAAACCCAGAGAAGTTACATGAATTGCCTAAAGTCACTCAGAAAGTAAGTGGTAGAGCCTGGATTTGATCTCTTATTTTGTGGCTGTAAGTTCAGCATTCTTTGCACTGCATTACACCATGTGATCATGGGCAAGTCACTTAAGCTCTTTGAGATTCAGATTTCCCATCTCTAAAATAGAGATACTAAGGCTTATATATATCTCAAAAGGTTCTTGGGAAGAAAGAGCTTTGTAAACTTTAAAGGGTTCCATCAACGTACAGTAGTATTAGATGTCTGTTTGGAAAGATAAGGGTTAAAAAAATCATCTCTACTTTAAAAGCCTCTTATATTTTTCCTCTCGAGGCTAGTCTGGTGTCTGAAAAATGCCCAAGTTTGTTTTGTTTTCATGCCTCATTAATTGGGTGGATTTAACATAAACAGAGATAATTCATGTTAATAGTTGGAAGCTCAAGAAAAAGAAAAGCAGTTAAACACAAGAGAACTTTGAAAGATTGTGGATTAGAAATGTAAAGGCTTAGGCATTTACTTGTGGTTTATCTTCTCAGTGTATGTAAACTGTCAAATATAAGTGGCAAAGGCAATGCAAAGTGCGATTAAGCTAAGAGATTTCACAGCAGTGCCAGGCACCACTTTGATGAAGGGAAATCATTGTTTGGCTGATGTAATTTGGATGCATTGTCATATTAAGGTTCACTTCACTTATTTCTATGATTGTTAGGTTGGGAGCTGACTTGATTTGATTTTGCTCATCTGGATGATTATTTATTTTCTGTTTTCAGATGGAAACACGAAAACGCCTGGCTAAAATTGTCCTGGTCTTTGTGGGATGCTTTGTGCTCTGTTGGTTTCCCAATCATGTGCTCTACATGTATCGATCTTTTAACTACAAAGAAATTGATCCATCCCTTGGCCATATGATCATTACCTTAGTGGCCCGTGTGTTGAGTTTCTGCAACTCTTGTGTCAACCCTTTTGCTCTTTACCTGCTCAGTGAGAGCTTCAGGAGACATTTCAATAGTCAGCTTTGTTGCGGGAGGAGGGCCTACAGGGAGAGATCTACCAGTTACCTGCTTAGCTCCTCTGCTGTGCGGATGACTTCTCTGAAAAGCAATGCTAAGAACACAGTGACCAATTCTGCCTTCCTGAACGGGCACAGCATGAAGCAGGAAATGAATCTGTGATTCCAGTCATTTGACTCACTATCTTGAAAGAATACACTCATATCCTTGCTGAGCTGAGCAGGACTAAACAATTCCTTCCTTCTTCCAACGTTCTTTCAGCTAGTTCATTAGAGGATTGATCACTGTTGACTCAGAGAAAGGAAGACAAACAAGAAAAGTGTTTTTCTTTGAATGGGTCCTTTAATTACATTCAATACATGGATTGCCCACATAGAGGAAGACTGAAGAGCAGTTTAAAATACCTTCAATGTTCTCAACCTGCACCTCCCCCCTAAAAAAAATACCCCAGCCTGATATAACACAATATTATAAACTGTAGGATTTAAGCTATTGCTACAGCTGACTGCAGAGTATTTTCCTTCAAAGTGTTTTTCTTGAAAATATGACATGAATTTCTGTTTCTTAAGATATTCCATAAGGGGTTACATGATATTGAGATTCACTTTTTTCGGAGACTTTTCATTTCTGGTATAGACTACGATTACAGATGCTTGCTTTGGGAACTTCTACTACAAATGATGCCAATATATGCACAAAAATTTGGACCCAAATTCTAAGTGGTGATAATAGCTACTGAAAATTCAGTGACTATGTCAGCATGAAATGCATCCCTGACCTTCAGAGCACTGGCTTCTAAGATGATATGATATTTTTTTTAAACATGGCAAAAATTAACAATAATTCACTAACCAATGAAATAACATAAGGGTTAGTACCATCTGTATTAAACAGTAGAATTCTTTTTTGGTGATGAGTTGTTCCTGTGGGTATGATTGAGTATATGTATGCTGTCCTTTGGAAATAATGGTTATGGGGGTTCTGCAATTCATGCCAGTTTCTGAACAACAACAACAAAAAACATTAAAAATCTGTAGCTGATTAAGTTGTTTTATGGTTCACATCTCATAGGATCATAGATTTAGAGTTACAATAGATTTTAGTGGTCATCTAGTGCAACTTCATTGTTTTATAAATATGGAAACTGAGATCTAGAGAAATTAAGTGACTTTACACAAAGTCACATAATGAACAAGTGGCCAAGGCAAGATTTGAACCTGAGTTCTCTGATTCCATATTCAGACTGCTATCCACTACGCCATAGTACCTCACAATCTGCTGTGAGTTGGCATCTTTTTTTTAATCTAAAAGTAAATCTGTTCTCAATTAAATGATTCTATTTCCAGTTAGGAATGAGAAAGCCTTGCCTTTGAATCAACCCATTTTAAATCACTGTTCTTTTCAAATGTCATATAGCAGAAATGAGTTTTATTTAGGTAGGAAAGTTGACAGTGCCAGGGGGCTAAAGGGTAGATAGTAACACCTCGTGGCCCTACAACTCATCAGCAGAAAAGCAGTTGTTGACTTTTATCTTATTCAAACATCGTGAGCAATCAAGTTGTCATTTCAAGTGATGAGCTCTTAGTGATAAAGTATTTGATATTCATGTAGTTCTAATTGTTTGAAAGTTCTACCTTCTGTTGAGCTGAAATTTGCCTACTTACAATTTTCAATCATTGATCTTAATTTTGTCTTGTGAATACATATAAAGGCCTACACTTGGGTTCAAAAAATTCACTGAATGACTATAGAATTAGAGAGATGTCTGCTAGGTACCCTATTTCCCTTTTTGACAACCATGAATTCTTAGGGCCAAATGGTCCCTTTCTCTTTAGGTGCCTGAAACTTCTATTTGACCAGCCAGTTGCTCCTAATTAGTCAGAATCAGTTCCAGATTAACACTTCATTGAAGTCCTTTACCTTGTAGGAATTAAAATTGTTAGAAAACCAAGGATTCACTTCATATGGCGTTTTTAGTGGAATGATGTTTTTGGCAGATGTCTGTGTAGTTTAAATCCCCCATCACTAGTATATTTGACCTCAGTGTAGTGGTCTGTATCAATAGTTTCATCATTAATTTCCTCTATCAAGGTGGTCTGGATTACATTTCCATGAAATATTTTATTTTTCTTTTCTTATTTCTTCACCTAAAGGTTTGTTACCATATTTTAGGTTCTTGAATTTGTGTGTAGGTATAGATTTGAACAGTAATGCTACTCTGCTGCCCTTTAAATTGTATCTGTTTCCTTAAAATTAAATCCAACAATTATTATTAAGTGGCTGTTACATGCAAAGTATTTTCCTAGGCACTGGCCATGCAAAGACAAAAATGAAATTGTCCCTGAAATTGACATCGACATTGACAATCATGAATTTTTTCCCACCAGGGCTCAACAATTCATGTGAGGGTATTTATCATTTATGTGTTAAATTTCAATATACTTTATTTATTATTTATGTTTTGTGTTGTTAAATAAACATCTAAAGATGTCAGAGCTTTTCCTATCTCTATGATTATTTTCTTCTGCTAAAAGTGGAAAATCTCAACTATGTTACACAAATTCCTCTTTCTGTTATATTTTGTATTTCCTGTAGGAACAGGTTTATGATTTATCTGAGGATTTTTCCCCCTCCCCTCTTTCATTTTTTATTTTTAAACTCTTTTGATCAGACCAGCAAGTCTCTGGCCATATATAACTTTCTCAATCCTCATTAAATATCCTTCATCCTCAGTCAAGAATTTGTCCTTCCAGTATCTTAAGCTATGATCTGAAAAATTAAGTCTTGCTTTTTGACAACATCTTCATTCATATTCAGCTGTTTACTTTACATAGTCTCATTTCTCTTCCAAATTCACATCCTTCAATTCACATATGTTATGGCTTATATCCAAAATCCTGTTAATTTAAAACTATCTGAATAATTTTAGTATTTAATATGACATCTGATCAATGTTAAATTTTGCAAAGGATAGAAAGAAAGAATCTGTTTGATAAAGCAGTCTGCATATTAGGTTTATGTTAAGTATTATACATTTGACATACTAACCACTGTTAGTCATTGGTGGCTCTGATTTAATAATTGCAGTATTACAAGTTTATGTTTCTTTTAAAAACATTTTTGGGACAGAGGAAGTGAAGGCCCACACTCTCTCAATTTTCTCCTCCATTTTGTCATCTACCTGATCTTAAATGGGCCAAGGTCTCCCAGTACATCCTGGGTCATCTCCAGTCATCCTGATGAACATCTGGTCAGTGGATTCAGATGGCTCTGGAGGAGAAGAGAGGCTGGTGACCTTGCACAGCCCTCTCTCACTCAAAATAAAGTCAAGTACAAGTCATGTTATCATTTCTCTGATGGCATGGTCTTCCTTGGCAATGAAGGATGAACACACAAGATAAAAATTAGGGGAAAGGAGGGAAAATCACACATGTGGACTAAAAATACCATGCATATTAGGAAAATCCATAAAATGCTTAGAATATTAATAGACTTCCTAATATTCCATGTCACAATGATTACGAGGTTTTGTTTTCATTTACTTACAAAAACCCTAATTTTTCTGATTCACTTATTGCTTTAACATAGGTTTAATAGGCTCAGAAGCTACTTGACTCAAATAAAGGCACTTCAAAAGATCTGATGATCTAAGAAGTGAAAATTTCTATCTATAAATTTCTCTTAAAATAGAGAAACTTTGATTATTTCAATAACCGTATGTATTTTTCTAGGATTCCTAGAAAAGAGAAACTTTGGGATGACCTAAGTATTTTGGCTGAGAAAGTCTTTTTTTATTTGTTATTATGCATCAAAGCAGGAATGACCATAAAATCCTGTCTGTAACTTCATCTATTATAACCATTTGTATGAACACTAAGTATGTACCATAGTTAACAGTGTTATTTATCCCTTTGCTCTCTAAACTATTTTGTCAAGTTGTTCCATATGTCACTTCTGACCAAGATGTCAAAACAGTAGAGCTTCATTTTTGGAGAGGCAGCTATTGGACTATGTTTTCTGAAGTGTGATTCAAAAATATTTGGCCAAAATTTCATTACTGGGAACTAACTTTGTTAGTAAATAAGCAACACTTATATAGCATATCTCTTTGTAAAAGATGAAAATCTTCCCTTATCAGATCAGGAAACACGGAGGGCACCAAAATGATTAAGTAGAAAACTTTATATTTTTTAATAGTACCCTAGGAAGTAGAAACCTCCAAAACATCTATGAAGTCTAGGTCTTGTAAATAGCCAAATCATTCACATCCTTCTGGATCCTCAAATTCATGTTTTCATTTTCAAAGAGGAATGATGATAAATGATAATTGCTAGCATCTTGATGACACCCACTATGTGATTGTCACTATGTTAATACTTTGCCAACACTTCATTTGAACCTCACGTCTACCTTGGGAGGGAGATGCTATTGTTATTATTCCATTTTACAATTGAGAAAACCGAGGCAAAGAAAATCTAGGTGACTCCCTTAAGGTCACGTAGCTACTAAGCATCTGAACTTAGGTTTTCCGACTCCAGACCCAGGACTCTACCCCCTGTGCCACCAGAGAGATTAAATTAGAACATTTCTGCTCTACTGCTACTCATCTAGGCAATTATCTGTGCAATCCTCAGGCTTTTATAACGATTTGTTTTTACCATTATGTCAGCCGAAAAAAGAGACCTCACAGTTTTGTTTTTATAATACTAATAGCCGGCATTTATGGAATGTTTTAACATTCATGAAGTAGCGAACAAATATTTCATTTTATCTTCACAATAACCTTACAAAGTGCTACTATACTTATGTTACAGATAAGGAGACTAAAATAGGCAGAGGTTAAGTGACTTGCTCACAGTCATATGGCTAGAAAGTGTCTGAGACAGTATTGGAAACAGAACTCAAGTAAGTCTTTCTGAGTCCAGATCCAGCTGTCCTTAAAACATTCACCATTTTGGAAGAATAGTCTAATGTAGTTGAAGAAAGAAAAGAAGTAGGGCCCAAGGATCACAAATGATACCAATATGAACCTATTGTCACTGTTAGAACTAAAAATATTCACAAGGTCCCTTTATATCTGATGGGTACCATGTCTCCATGTTTCCTAAACACCTCGGTTATAAACTAAGAGATTAGTGAAGCGCATTATTTAGCATGATGCAGCTCAAACCCTAAACCGAATGGCTGATTAATTTAAATTTTGTTTGTTCCGTTTAACTCATTGAATTCAGCGGGAAGGCAGTTATCAGGTAAGCGTGTCCAGTTGGTTTAAGAAACACAAAATTATCCAAATAATGATTTACCAATAGCAGCTTCATTTTTCTTCATATTGTCGACCAAATAAGCTCCGGCTGTGAAGTTAATGGAGGCTGTTTTAAGGCAATGTATTGGATTTTAGTCCGTTAATGGTAGTGGTACAGTGTTGCTTGTGCATCGGTCAGAGATTTCAGCCTTGACTATAATGAGTTGTCTAAAACATTTAAAAATTAGGACCATTCTGGTTTGTTAGGTAGTTTTTCAGACAGCACTTTAATGTAACATGGTACTGTTTGTATTGAAATTATTTTGCATCTCCCATTACCCAGTACAGAAGGATGCATTTTCTCTCAGAATTTATCTGTAGTGAATGAGATTAAAAGCCTGAAACAAAGATGAGTATTTGGGACAGTTCCCTGTTTCTTTTCTGACTCATCCTCCTTCCCCTACCATGCACACTCATAATTTTGTAGCCATTATCTGTCAATTTATTTCAATTTATCAAATATTCACTAAGCTCCTACTGTGTGCAAGGCACTAGGCTGGATGTTAAGGAGTTAAAAATGAAAACCTACATTCTCCTTGATTTTAGGAAGTTTATGCACAAGTAATTAATGTAAGTATATTAAGTCAGTGCAGTGGGAATACGGGACAGTGAGTACACCATCCAAAAGCAAAATCATTCAAAACTGAAGTCTAATTACATAAGCCACACAGAGAAAACTAACAGAATTAGTATTTTCAAGCAGATCTGCTTAAATTATTTCATAATGATGTCCTTCTCCTTTTTAAAAACTTCCTAAAGATACTACATACCCTAACAATCATGGCTAACATAATTTACTACTAAGACAGCTATTTTCCTTTGGGCCAAAGCTAGAATTCTGCTGACTTTTGATTTCACAAATTCCATCCTTTGGGAACCTTGAGAAATTTCTCTGCTATTGCTGTGATCAGAGTTCTATTAAGTTTCACCATACTTATTATTTTCTTTCTTACTTTCATATGTAAACAACCCCATTTCTTAAACTGAAAGCAAAAAAAAATTCTTGGTGTCAGTTGCACTGAAACTTTCTAGTTGTAGACTACAGGTAATACCATGTTTCACATGATTCAGTGATTAATCCAGACTATATTCTCACCTTTTTTTCCTGTAACTTTTTGAAACATCTTGGCTAACTTTTGTCACTAGTTAATTAGCTTAATCTTGACCATCTCAGAGCCTCTTAAGTTTCCTAAATCTATTTCCTTTTACATTTTAGTCATACTAGCTGGCAAATCATAGCATCTACCACAGAGCATTTTTAGTAGGGTCCCTAACTCAAACTGTTCATCACATGAAGTGACAGAATGAAGAACATGACCTTTTTTTGAATGTCATAAATTAAAGGTCTTTTTGGATTCAACATGGATCCTTTAATTAGCCAGCTAAGCAGCCTAGTGCATATATCACTAGAAATGGAGTTAGAAAGGCATGTGTTCAAATCTGATGTCAAACACTAGCTCTGTAACCCTGGGAAAGTCTTTTTATACTCTGCCAGCTTCAGTTTCTTCATCTGTATAATAAGATGTATAATATAATGAGATGTATAATAGCATCTGCTTCTCACGGTTGTGAGGATAAAATGAGATAATCATTTTAGGGAACTTAGCAAACTTTAAAGCACTATATAAATGCCAGTTACTATTATTAGAAATCAGAGTTTAAAGATTCACAAGAATTAGGATTCAGGTATATTGGACTAGATTTGAAATTTCTATGGTTAAAATTTGGTAATCCAGGCAGGAATGCCTAGATCTGTGATATAGTCTGGGGTATATTTTAGTGAAGTCAGAACTGATGTTAATTTAACATGAATTAAATCTGACCAGTAGCTCACTATCATCCATCTTTGAATCTATAACATCCCAGAATATTTCTGGGTTTATTTTATATGTTTGAAACCTGTCTCACTTTATTACTGAGAAAAAGACTTACTGGTATCATAATTGGAGCGCTACCAAACACTTGACTGTATAGCTCCCCTTAAAGGCATTTAGTGATTCACTTGTGTTCATTGTGTTTTTGATTCATTGCAACTTTAACAATGCTTTATGGGATGGTATGAACTGCCTGTTTTTATTCCTTAGATTTTCACCAAACTGTAGAAATCTGCCTTTTTTTTTTTTTTGGTGTTCAAGTTTAAAGGGGTCTGGACTGGCCAGGACCACACTTCTGAGCATGCAGCTTATGCAACTGATGCAGCGTCCACATGGTCTTTGGCATTTGAGCAGACTTTTTCATCTGGTTCCAGGTTTTTGGATTGACTACTGAGTCAGAATCAAGATATATTCAGAGGGCAATAACTGGACAAGATTGAAGTCTTTCCATCTCCCAACTACAGTGGTTCCTCTTTCAGAGTTTCACGGAAATACCACTCTTTCTTCAAGCTTGAGAATAACTCTGGTTCTTGATGACCCTTACGTGGCCACATTTCCTCAACCAATTCAGTCTATTGGAATATGATGTGTAAAAGGTCTTTTGCACAGTTGAAGCTCATAATTGATGGATTAAACTAAAGTCTATGACTGAGACTTATCTTTTTTACCTGATTAAGGCATTGGACAACTTATCATTTACTCTAAGTGAGGTGGGATGAACTTATTGATTTATTCAACTAAATCCCAATCTTATACAAGAAAACAAACAAAAAAGAACAGTAACAGCCACTGTAACAACAACAAAATATATTTCAAAAACAACTTGACTAATGAAACATACTGTTGCTGATGAAGAGGAAAATGACAAAATTCAGTGACATAAAACCAACGTACATTGGAGAGGAATGAAAATATGAACTCTTTAGTTCTTTCCAAACACGAATGATTTGATTGAGAAAAACTTTGGTCTATTTCAGGCTGTATTCTCTAAGACAAGAGAGCAACTGCTCCTATACTATGAGTAAGCTTTTGCTTGCATGCCCAGCACTATTATAAGATTTAGCATTTAGAATCTCTTCTGTTTTAAGTGTTTACTTGATATTTATCTTTTGAAATCATTTGGTCACTTTTCTTACCAGGTCTAATGAATATGTAAAGTGCAAATTAGTCATTGTAACTTTATGTTCTAAGCATTAAAATTATTGTGGGAGAACATATTCTTCTTAGTACAACACTTGGAGTCCTAAATCCTTTCCAGTGGATTCTGGGATTTGAGTTGATTTATAAGTGAATATGTGCTTTAAACCCATAAGGGAGATATCTGTGGTTAACCCCTTGAGAGACAGATGGGTTTGGAATTTTGAAATAAAAGTTCTGAGGCTTCATCATCATCAGAAAAACACCAGTTAAAAATTTTATATTTTTTCTGCCTTTTCTTTTGTACTGAGTGGTTGGACACAGTCTTTGCCCTCTAAAATTGGCATGGATAAAGTCAAACATCTGGATGAAAAATTCATTCCATTATTCAAGTGCAGATGATTGACTAATGTTTCATTTTTAATGAAATATTGGAGCATTTGTATAAACACAACCAGAACACTTGAATAGTCTAAGAAAAGTGTTTTGTTAACTATATTCTCAAATGAATAGATTTAGAGTTGGAAAAAGATTTTAGAGAACAATGAAACCCACATCTTGAAGTCTTTAAAGATTTAAGATTCCTTTTTACAGACCATTATAGACTCTTAGATTCCTTCCACAACAATTTGTTGCATAGTTGTCTAAGACAACTAATTTGTTATCACTTGACAACTACCACATTACCATTGAGACTTACCCTCTAGGAAACATCACAGGGTAGGTTCATTCCTTCCAGAGAAATAGATAAACAAAAATCAAATCATGTAAAATCAAGTCAAGTGAAGTCAAGTAAACAAGCATTTGTTATATACCTACTATGTGCAAAGCAATGTGCTAAGCTCTGTGAATGTAAAAAAAACAGTCCAAAACAAAAGCTAACCTTCCTGGAACTCCATGAAACTGATCAGGAAATTATCCTAACCCTTTCATTATTCTTCTACTGTAATCAACTGTCATTTCCAGCTGCATAGCCTGTTTTAAAGATATCTAGATAATGCATTCAAAGGTTTATATGAGAAATAGGAATGCACACACAAAATATTTTTCAGGCAAAATAATAAAAACTCTTTCAAGTCTTTAGCTTCTTTGAGTAAATTCCCTAAGTAATTCTCTAAGTGATACTATGTTGCCAGTACAATTGGTGATTTGGTGGTCTTGAGAGAGAAGAATAATATTTCCAAAGGAAGCTTATGAGTCAACCATCAAGGCCAATGTTTTCTTGACATGTTGCCAATGGCATAAGCTATCCCTGATTTTCTTCTTTTTTTTTAGAAAAATTTCCACATTTCCAAGATTTTGTATTCAAAGTTGAGGTGGTGAAAAATAACATTTGTAGGAGCCTTCCATGCCCAATGAAGATTTGTGCTATTTGAAAACTAATGGACAAGTCAGTTAAACATAAAAACTGACCTTTACAAAGGTTTGTAAAGCAGTTCACACATTATCTCAACTGGATCCCCATAACAGGTTTATGAGATAGGTTCTAAAGGTATTACTGACCCCATTTTAGAGATGAGAGAACTGAGACAGAAGTT
The DNA here is from genome assembly GCA_028658325.1 of Potorous gilbertii. NCBI lineage: Eukaryota > Metazoa > Chordata > Mammalia > Diprotodontia > Potoroidae > Potorous > Potorous gilbertii. The sequence continues at coordinate 423,103,557 of CM053770.1, read as the reverse complement.
GAAGAGTTGCCTGAGGTTACCCAAAGTGGTAAATCTTAGCGGTAGAATTTAAATATGACTCCCAAGACTAATACTCTTTCTAGTATACCACGTTAGCTTGTGAGCTCCCCAAGACCTCAATTCCCTTATCTATGAAATGTAAGGGTTGGCTAAGATGGTGATTAAGATTCTTATCAGCTTCAAGTAATCATTCAATATACAGCCAATTACTAATTATTTACATGTTCTCTTATTTACTATGTATATAAATCTCAAATGAGATTTTTGTAAAGTCCTTTGCACAGCACCTGGCATGCAGGAAGCACTTAATAAACATTTAATCTTTCCCCCATTCACCTTTTCCCTGTGTAAAAAGTATTATAATCAATGATAAATCAATAATAAAAATAATATAAAAGCAATATAATCAATAAAATTAAATCAATAAACAATATAGCAATAAACAAAATTAAGCATCTATTATGTGTCAGGCACTGTGCTAAGGGCTGGAGATAAAAAAAGAGGCAAAAGACAAGCCCTGTGATCTAATGGAGATGACATGTAAACAGGTATATAAAAGCAAGCCATATACAGGATAAATAGGAAATCATTAGAAAGGAAAAAATACTGGAATTAAGAGGGGGTGGGGAAGGTTTCTTGTAGAAGGTGGGATGTTAGTTGAGACTTAAAGGAAACTAGGGAAGTGACTCAGCAGTTGGAGCAGAGGAGGGAAAGTTTTCCAGACATGAATAATAGCCTGAGAAAATTCCTTCATCTGAGAGATGGAGTGTCTTGTTTGTGGAACAACAGGAGGCCAATGTCACTGAATCAAAGAATACATGTCAGGGGTAAGATAATAAGACTGGAAAGTTAGGAAGAATCTAGTTTATGAAGGGCTTTGAATTACAAATAGAGTACTTTGTATTTGATCTTGGAAGTCTAGTAAGTTAGGCCCAGAGAGAGATACAAAACCATTGGACATGGTTTCTGCTTTCACAGCATTTATAATCTAGAGGTATATAGGAAATGTAGAAAGATAATTTTAATATGAAAATATAATACAAACACAGGTAATTATAATACAAAATTATAATCAATGATAAATGCATTGGAGCAATGTTATATAAGGTCCAAGAAGGAAAATGAAATTAAAATAGTGAGGGTTGTGAAAGACTTCATGGAGGAAGTGACATATGAACTGAACTTTACAGGATGGATGACAATTCAACTATTGAAGAGGAGGAGGAAATACATTGGAGATACAAGGAATAGCACGTTTTGAGGAAAGAAAGTCAACTTTGGTTGGGACATATAACACAAGATAGGGAGTAATGTGTAACAAAGACAGAAAGGTAAGATAGTCCCAAATATTTTAATGCTTTCGATACCAAGTAAAGAGTTTGACTTGAATTCACTAGTCAACATGACCAAATCCATGCAAAAAGAAAATAAATTTGATAGTGTTGTGTAGGATGGATAGGGTTGGGGCAGGGGAAAAGAGTGGAGGTGAGATAACTTAAAATGAGACTATTAAAAGAGTACAAAAAGGCACGAATGAAAACGTGTGCTAGGTTTCTAGAACCAGGAATTTGAGGATGGGTTAGACAGGAGAGATAGTGTGATGGTAGAAATAATAGGATATGCTAAGTAATCATATACAAGAGGTAAAGGAGAAAACAAAGTAAAAATAATACTAAGGCTTAGAGTATGGAAAACAGTGCATGGTAATGACACTGACAGTGGTTTTAAGTAGGTTTTTAAGCTGGGTTTTGTACGTTACAGAGTTTGAAGTGCCCGTAGGATATTCAAGTGGAGTTGTCTTTTGGCTATTGGAAATGTGGGCACAAAAATATGACCATCATTCCTTGCATTGCTGTGACTAACCTCAACTCTTTTGTATCCAGTTAGTTAGTCAATCAAAAAGAATTTTTAAATGCTTAACCTATTCCAGGAACTGAGTTAGGCACTGGGGGGGAGGGGAAAGAAAGACAAAAATTATCATTGTTAACAAGATTCATAATAACAGTTCAGAACAAAGTGTAGCCCATGTTCTCAGGGAGCTCTTGGATATCCAGGACTTGAAGATAGCCCAAGAGGCCGAGAGGAATGGAGATGATTCCAGATATGAGGAAAATGCGTAGAGTTGACAGATGTAGTATCTTATGCAAGGTACAGTAAGGAGGCCAGTGTCACTGGATATCATCTATTTTGCTCATTCTACTGAGTTCAATGAATAAAGTAGAGTTTAACTTGAAGGAACAAAAAAAAAAGTCAGCATGTTGTAGTAGATAGAATGCTATATTTGCATTTAGGAAGATCTAAGTGTAAATTCAGTTCAGACTAGCAATATGACCCTGGGCAAGTCATCTCACTTTTTGGGCTTCTATTACTTTTTATTTAAAATGGGGGAAACAATTATTCCTACTTTTGGGTTTTTTTTCAGAATTAAATGTGATAATATAAGTAAAACTTTTTATAAAATTCAAAACACTATATAAATGTTTCTTCTTATCTCTCTTCCTTATATTTTTTTCTTTTTTGCTATTTTCTTGTATGATCTAAATTGATCACTAATTCTGAGACACTTAAGAATAAACCTTTTGCAATTTTTGATGGCGGTCATCTAGTCCTAAATTGACGTAATTAACTCTTCCATTTGAACATATGGATTTACGTAACAGTATTGGTTTGATGGATCTGTTGATGATGAGTTTATGTGTATGTTGCCTTTTGTTTCCATTTTTTGGATATTATTACTCCTACTGCTTCTTCTTCTCAGAAAAAAAGGAAGAGATCTGGGATTCGAACATGAGCAAAGACATGAAAAAGGGAATAAAAATGGAATCAGTTGGAGATAGAGAAGTCATTGATGTTTCCAGAGCAAAATTTTCATGTTGAGAAATAGTGGAAAATAAAACTGCATAGGTGAGATAACTAGATTATGAAGGAACTTAAAAATCAGGTGGGAAAAGGAGTTTATACTTCATACAGTAGGCAGTAGAGTTGTTGAAATTTTTGTTTACAAGTTAGATAACCTAACAAATACAGCAATTTAAGAATCAACCTGCTACATTTACTAGGAGGCCTTTGTCAATTATTTCAGGGTACATTAATCTCTCCTATTCTAAACTACTAAAACAGTAATAGCAATAACTAGCATCTAATTCTACTCAGTTGCATAATTTTTTTTTACTGTTTCATGGTGTTAATCTTATCTGCCTGCCTAGATTACAAGTGCTTTGAGGCAGAACGTACATATAATGTTGCTCATGGCAGATGCTCAATTAATTCTTGATAATTTTTTGATAGATTAACAAGTTCAGCTCGTGCCATGGCCTCATTCCCTAGGACAAATATTCTATAAAAGGGAGTAGAATAATCTAGACACAAATTGTCCGCTGATTCTTATTTTGTAAACTGACTTTTTTTTTTGTATGGATTACTTAATTGTGACTAAATTTTGTTTGATTTCAGTATCTGAAGATACCTCAATCTAGATCCATCAAATGCCTTAGGGTGCTAATTGTGTGAGAGAATGGAGACATATTTACGTTGCTATTTCAATCGGTCCTTAGCTGTTTCAAATCATTCTGACAAATATTTTCTGAGCCCAAAGAGTGAAGCCAAAAAAAATTCTTATCAAATGGTTTCCAAACATAGTAATCACAGACAGCTAAGCTTGAATGATTTGAACAGAAATGACTTTAGAGGTTCACCCTCTGAAGCTCTGGGAATTGACTCTTCTGAGTGCTCGGTTATCTGATCAAGTTTCTGAGTTAAAAAGGTTTAAAAACCGAAAACCATTGCCTTTGTTGGCTAACATATTCCTGAGGTAGCTTTCCATCCACTCTGCTCTGAAACTATTAGCAGGTATTTTGGTGAAAATGGTTGATGATTTAATACCGTGGAAGAAACTGTTTTCTTATTTTATTTGTGTTTCTAGCTGAGTGCTGATTGTTTTTCTTTCCTTTATATTGTACATCAAACCATAGAAACCCTGGGCAAAGATGGGCTTTGATATATGCTTTGATATTTAAGCATGATGATGAAAATAGAGAAGTATTTCATATGTGCAGCTAGATAGTTAAGTAGAGCAGGCAAAGTGGGTAAAGGATTTAGATTCGGCATGACCAGAGTCCAAATTGGACCTCAGACACATACTAGTTATGTGACCCAGAGCAAATCACAACCTCTCAGCCTCTGTTTTCTCATCTGTTGTTGTATATTGTTTTAATTACACCTATCTTTCAAAGTTATTGTGAGGATCAAATGAAATAACATAGGTAAAGCATTTTGCAATTTTAAAGTTATATAAATTTCAGCCAGTATTGTTATGATGGTGATGATGATGGTGATGAAACTGAGGCTGAGAAAGGTGAAATAATTTACCTAAGAATACACAGGTAGTATTTGATAGAGCCAGGATTTGATGTTAGGTCCTCATCATGCAGGTCAAAGAATCACTGAAACCTAGGTTGTGAAGGAACCTTGGAAAGCATCTCGTTCACCTATACGACATACTTGCTTTCCCTTTAAATGTTACAGTGAAAGGATACTTGCAGTGTCTTAAGGTGACTTCTACTTCTCAGCAACTTCCACCCATTGCTCTAAATTCTGTTCCCTGCAGTCAAGCATGTCAAATTAACAATAACTTATGAGGCAGCATGTAAGTGGTTTAGTGAACAGGCCAGCAGCTCTTGAGTCAGGAGGACCAGAGTTCAAATGCAGACACTGACTATGTCACCCTAGATAAGTCATTTAATCCTGATTGTCTTGCCAAAAAAGAAAAAAAATGAAGCTCCAAACAAAACCTGTCTAATCTTTCTTCTACATGATCACACTTCTTCCACATGACATCTTTTTAAATGTTTGAAATAATATTCCACTCCACTCTCAAATAAATAATAAACATTTATTAAGCACCTGTTGTGTTCTATCGTGATTGAAATTTAATAAAAAGGTAAAATGAAGAAATTCTCTGAGCAAGATTACAGGTCATGAAGCTTACTAATGAAAGAGGACTCAATGGCATGGACTCTGGCCAAAGACCCAGAACTGAAGATGTGACTCGCTTCTCCAAGTGTAGAACAAAGACCAGAACAAAAATCATGTCATTAATTATGGAATTGTCAATGTCAGGGGGTTGGGGGAGCATAATTGGCTACATTAAATAAGGGATATATAGAAACATAGGACTAGATCCACCTCCCTTTTTCTCTAAGGAATATTTTTGTGATTTTATGGGGGCCAAGTGCATTTTGAGGTCCTTGATACTGAACAGGAGCACTAGATTCTAAGGCAACCTAAAATTTACAAGGATAGGGCATTAAGACTGGACAAGATCAGCTAGTCTGATTCCAAAGGATGGCACGCAGATATTATTAAATTTCTCAGAGACTGAAGTTATGTGAAATAACAAACTTCCTTTGGCAAGAATGATTTGCAGGTGAAGTTGAGATAAAAATTCCAATAGAACTAGAATACTTTATGAAAAAACTGTGTAAGTAAAGTTCAGAGTTTCTTTTTAATTAACAATGAAAAGCTTAACCCTTTGGCATTTAACTCTAAGAGAGAAAGATTGAAACTTTTGAACTCATAAGCTTCTTCACTGAGAGACAAAGAAGCTTGGGTTTCTGCATCAAATACGGAATAGAATTACATAGAGATGAATATAAAATGTAGAATAAGTATTTGAATTTCACAGTGCCAAGCACTATGTTAAGCGATGGAGATATAGAAAGAAATAAGCAAAATAAAGTCCCTGATTTAAACTGGGTCCTGTAGAACCTTTCATCAACAAGAAATTTCTTCTGAACATTCCCAGCTTATTAATGTTCTTAAAATGTGATGGCCAGAACTGAACACAAAACTTGTGATGTGGCAGACTAGGACATGTTATAACTGTCCTATTACGTCTCTATTCCTGGATACAATGCCTCTCTCAATTCAACCTAAGGTCATCTTAGATTTTTTGGCTGCTGTATCATGCAGTTAACTCATGTAGAACTTTAGCGTATTTTACTAAAAACCCAATGCCCTTTTCACACACACAACAATCTAGTTATATTTCTCTCATCTTATATTTATGAAGTTGACTTTTTTTGAATTCATATTACCCTTTACATTATGTCTCTATTGAACATCCCCCCCCTCCTCCACAGGTAACTACTCTGTTATGCCAAAAAATTGTCTCTTTCCCAGTTTTGTGTTATATGTAAATTTGAATGTCATCTATGGTAAGTCATAGATTATAATGTTAAACAGCACATGGTCAAAGACAGATAGACCCCCCCCACCTCGCCACATTACCTGGCATTGACAGACACAAAGTGTTGTCCTGTCTTTCTCTAAGAGAATATGGAAAGATAATATTTGTAACTCCAGTCTTTTCTCAGTATTTGAGTAGTTGGAGGAATTATATACATATAGACAGAGGGCACAGGCTAAGTTGAATAGGGAGGGATGGTATCTAAAAAAATAAAATTAAGTGGCAAGAGAGGAATATATTGGAAGGGTAAAAGGAGAAATAGAATGGGGCAAATTATCTCTCATAAAAGAGGAAAGAAAAAGCTTTTTCAATGGAGGGGAAAAGGAAGGAGGTGAGAGGGGAAAAAGTGAAGCTTACTCTCATCACATTTGGCTTAAGGAGGGAATACCATACACACTCAATTTGGTATGAAAATCTATCTTACACTATGGGAAAGTAGGGGAGAAGAGGATAAGTGGGGTGAGGGGGATGATAGAAGAGAGGACAAATGGGAGGAGGGAGTAATTAGAAGTAAACTCTTTTGGGGAGGGACAAGGTTAAAAGAGAGAATAGAATAAATGGGGGGCAGGATGGAGGGAAATATAACTAGTCTTTCACAACATGACTATTATGGAAGTCTTTTGCAATACTACACATGTATAGCCTATATTACATTGCTTGCCTTCTCAGTGGGAATGAGTGGGGAGGAAGGAAAGGAGAGAAATTGGAACTCAAAGTTTTAAGAATGAATGTTGAGAAATGTTTCTGCATACAACTGAGAAATAAGAAATACAGGTAATGGTGTATAGAAATCTATCTTGCTCTACAAGGAAAGAGAGCAGATGGGGATAAAGGAAGGGAGGGTGTGATAGAAGGCAGGACAGATTGGGGGAAGGATAATCAGAAGGCATGGTATCTTGGATGGGGGGAGGGGGAAATGGGGAGAAAATTTGGAACTCAAAATCTTGTGGAAATGAATGTTGAAAACTAAAAATAAAAAATAAACTAAAATAATAATAATAAAATAAAGTCTCTAAGGGAAGTAATTTTTCAATATCTTTTGGTAATTTATTCTAGTTCCCAGTAGCTTCAAGGTCAGGAAGTTTGGGCGCAACTAGGTGACACAATGGTTAGAGCTCTGGCCTGGCATCAGGAAGACTCATATTCCTGAATTGAGATTGGGCCTCAGACATTTATGATCCTATGAGTAGATGCAAATGGCAGAATGCTAGCTGGGTACCTCACCTCCTCCTCTCTTGTCTGCTTCTTGCTCCCGTTCCTTATCCTCTCCAAAGGAAGGTAAATTTGAATGGCCAAAGGTTGCCCAGTTGACTTGGGTTTTACTGCCTCTCCTCTCCTCTCCTCTCCTCTCCTCTCCTCTCCTCTCCTCTCCTCTCCTCTCCTCTCCTCTCCTCCCCTCCCCTCCCATCCACTCCCCTCCCCTCCTCTCCTCTCTCCTGTCCCCTATCCTGTCCCACAACCTTAAACTTACTACACTCGAAACAGGGAATCCAATGGGCCCCTGCCAAGGGCTCTTGGACCCCACCTAGCTTTACAGTGATTATCAGTAGTAACTGCTGCTGTTTCCCATCCAGTCTGATGTCTTTGCTCTTTTTTGACCTCCTTAAAGGGGCCATGCTATGGCTACTTCTTAAGCAGACTTATTCAATGAATGGGCCTCACCCTAAGTAAGTGTCTGCAAAGACCTTGACCTAAAGGGCTCAAGTTCTCCCAGTGCATCCTGGGCCATCTTCAGTCATCTTGAGGAATATCAGGTCCCTGGTTTCAGATGGCGCTGGAGGAGAAGTGAGGCTGGTGACATGCACAGTCCTCCTTCACTCAAAACAAAGTCAAGTGCAAGTCATGTCATCATTTCTCTGATGGCATGGTCTTCTTCTTCAGCAATGAAGGATGAACATAAGCTATGTGACCCTGGGCAACTCACTTAACCCTGTTTGCCTCAGTTTCCTCATCTGTAAAATGAACTGGAGAAGGAAATGGCAAACCACTCCAATATATTTGCCAGGACAGTCACAAAGGGAGTCACAAAGAGTGAGACATGACTGAAAATACTGAGCAACTACAGCAACAGCAGCAGGAAGTTTTCCCAAATAGCACAAACTATTTTTTTCCTCCACTATTTTAAATTTACTCTACAGATGGATGTGCTTTGGAGACCTCCTTTAATTAATTGAAGACTGAGGTGTTCAATGACTCTGAACCATTCAACATGTGACTAGAAGTCATTTCCCTGATAAACATTATTAATATGAATATTAAACCAAAAAGTGGTTCATTTTATTTTATGAGTAAATAATAATAGATCACATCTACACTTAGTGCTTCACCATTTATAAAATGTATCATCATATTAACCTTATGATGTAGGTAGTGCTAAGTACTGTTATCATTAACCTGTCACTCATAGCCAAGTTGTTACCTGTGCATTAAATATTTTTGTGGCACTCTCTTTCCTCTCCTCCATCCCTCCAAACTTTCTTTGGAAAATCCAGGTAATTTAAAACTTGGTATTCAGAAATGCTGTGCAATATTATTGAATATTGTGAATTGAATTATGTGAATATTATTGAATAAGAACACTAGTTAATATTTACATAGTACTTTATACATTATCTTGTTTGAGCCTCTTGGCATCTCTTTGAGGTAGATAATGTTGTTATTTTTAGCCCCATTTAACAGAAGAGGAAACTGTATCTCAGAAAGATTAATAGACTTGTTCATGATCATAGAGTTAAGTATCAGAAGTGAGATTCAAATATGTTTCTCTTCACTCCAAGTCCAAAGCTCTTTTTATTAAAGTGGACAGAATATGACTGAGCAAATGGGCATACGATCATCAGGATGATTGAGGAAGTTGTTTTCAGCATCACCCTTGCAGCCTTGTAATCTCAAAAGAAGGAAGTATGAGACAAGTCCATGGTAATTAAAGTGGAATCAATAAAATAAGATATAAATATCATTCAAAGTAATAGCAGAATGTATCTGTATTAGAAAATTAATATACTCAATGCTCCAAATCAGCTTACTCCTATCTGCTAGGTACAGTTAGTACAATCAACCCATGGGCTTGTGCTTTGGGATATAGCTTGGTAACTTTCACCTGGTAACCTCATAATAGTGACTCAGTTCTAATCTTAACATAACCCATGGGAGGTTAATTCAGTGAAGTCACACAAAAGACTAGGAATAGAGTTACTCACTTCCTTCCATAGAGGTGATAGATTTGAAATGCAAAATTAGATATGCCACTTTGGGCATGGTCAATGTGGAAATTTGTATTGCTGGACTATAAATATGTTATGAGAATTTTATTTTATTTCATTTCATTTTTGTTATTTGTTGTCAGTTGTTCAGTTGAAGGGAGTGGTGGTAAGACTAGATAGAAATGTAATTGAAAAAAATATGTTTAAGGAAAAAGAAAAGGTAGAATGATAGAATAGGTTGGAGGGGAGGGAGTATATTAATAAAGGTCATAAGGCAGTCTATGCTAAAGAGGAAAAGGGCTTCCATGCCTTTGTCAGGGGGGAATAGAAATCTAATTGCAGTAAATTCTGTCTCCAATGGATTTACTCCAGGTGAAGATTCGGCTATGCCCCCAGCTGGATGAAATTGAAGTCATCCAACATTTTGGGTCTTTTCAGTGCCCACCGTAGTAGTATAAAGATGAAGGAAGCCAGAAAAAAAGGTATTGGAAATGACCCAAAAATGTTTTTAAAAATCCAGGAGAGTTAATGTGGGCATATTCCTAGACTCTACGCTGATAAACCAATAACAAGATTCATAAAGACAGAAGAAAACATGATCAATAGTTTGTAAAAGTTAATAACACTGAAAAATATTATGACTTAAGGGAACATTAAAGAAGAAGTACCAAATGAAACATAATTCTGCATATTCCTCAGAAATTATAAGAACAACAGAAAGAAATCTTCTAGAATAGTTCAAAAGAGAAACAAAAATTCTGAAACATATTAAGATGGAAAATCAGAGTACTGAAAACAAAGATTAAAGAAGAGAAATGTAGTATACAACTTAGAACACATGATAGAGAATTTCTCCAAAATGGTAATGAGAGCAAGAGAGAGAGAGTGAAACCAAGGGAGAGAGAGAGAGAGAGAGAGAGAGAGAGAGAGAGAGAGAGAGAGAGAGAGAGAGAGAGAGAGATCACCTAGTTTAGTCCCTTATTATCACTTTGTTAATATGTACTACAAGTAGAGACCCCTAAATGGTCAATGGTCTCCATATCACCTAACCTCTTGCCTTCATTTCATCCTGTACACCACTACCACATTCAATTTTCTAAAGCTTGATTCTGTGTATAAAAATACTTTATCTTTGTCTATGGATCTTAAAGTTATCTCAATCTCCTCCTACATTGAGAAATCAAATATTTATTAAATTTTTACTTTCTGCAAGGTATAGATAGCATTGAGTACTTGAAATAGGAAGGTGAAAAGCTCCATACTTCCTGGATGCAACAGTCTAATAGAGTCTAATAGTAAGTAGTACATGTCTAGAGGACTGGACTCAGAATTAGAGGACCTAGGTTGAGAACCCTGAGTCTGATATCATTTGTGAAAGTCATTTAACTTTTCTGGGCCTTAGTTTCCTCAGTTTTAAAATTGATATCAGCCTAGATAAACCTATGATCCTAAGTATATTTCAGTACTTCAAGGATCAACTTATTTGATCTCTATCAACTCAGATAACAGATAATTTACTATGAGGTTCCAAATTTGATCTCTTGTGGCCATTTGATGATGAAGGAATCACTCCTAATTTAGCTAATCATTTATATTAGTGTTTTACGGCTTGCAAGTGCTTTATAAATATTACCTCATTTCATCTTCACATCAAACCTAGGAAGAGGAGAGTGATATTATCTCCATTTTATTTACGAGAAACTGAGGCAGGTAAAGGTTAAGTAACTTGCCATAGTCATAAAGCTAGTAAGTGTCTTAAGATAGATTTGAATTTAGGTTTTCTTAATTAGTCTGAGTGCTTTATCCATTGCGCCATCTAGCTGCTAACTTGCCCCCTTGATCAATAGGCATACATAGAACTTTTCAAAGTCTCTCTTCCTTGGTAGGACCTACCCAGATCATGCACTTTGCTAGCAAAGCTTCTGGGTATCTAGGGTCATTTCCACATAAGAGGCATCAGACCTACTTAGGATGCAAGGCAAAATAAGAAACAGATAATGCAGAGATCTAGACAGAATGTTTCAAGAAAATGTGAGGAGAGAACATTGCTTTCTAGGGAGATGAACAAAGGCTTCAAGGAGGAAGTAGTACTTGAGTTAGGCATTAAAGGAAGAGAAAGTTTCCAGTAGTTAGAGATATGAAATGAAGATTTCCAAACATGAGAAGTGTGTTGTTTTTATTCTTGTTTCTTTTGTCAACCCTGTTGAGAACTAGTATCATAGGATTGACTTTTTCTTTACTCACCTTGCGACTTAAACTTCTTGGACACATTAGATCCCAGTTCTGTTAAAATATTTTCCTTTATGAGAGTGGACTCTTTGTCTCCATTAGAATGACTAAATTATTTCTTCAACTTGGACCTAATTATATAGGCAAATTGAGTTAAGTGATTTCAACTATATGATAGTCTGGTAGGATAAATATATGCTTTATAACATTTAAAGTTCAATTCAGTGCCATCCCTGAGTAATGCTAAAAAGTCAATGTTGAAATGCACACTAACTCTAATTAGGTCATCTCTTTCTCCTTTCTAGTTTTTGATTTGGCTGCTGGCTTAATGTCTTAGATGTATTATCAGTTGCAACTGCTACCCAGCACTTAATTTAAATGACTTTATCAACCATGCATACATTTTAATCAGATTTTGTTCCTTGCTGGTATAGTAGCTAACTCTATTAAATTATTCACACTACCATGAAATTCACCATTCATTGGTGTTGCTTTTTATGTTGGAGAAAATCCATATTGCTGAACATCCACCGGTGACATGAATTATCTCCAAAAGCCAGCAAGGAGATTCCATGCCATAAGTTATTTGGACATTTCTTACAGTAACTGTTTTACTTTGTAGCAGCTCATAACTCATGGCTGTCAGTTGAGAACAGGAAGGAAATTAGTGGATTCTGGAAGTCTCCTTCATTCAGGTAACATATAATTCTTTCCCAAAGGAGAGAAACTCTAGAACAGAGCTCATAGAAAGATAGTTTTCCTCTGAGCCTCATGGTCTAGACTCTAAGGTGGTTTGATTCATCAGTGGTTCAGGCTAACCTGTTGAAAGAAAATGAAAGGAATCCAGCTGTTTTTGGAAATGGAGAATATATATTTAGACTTTACACTGAATCTTGATTATTTCTATAGCTCCTTTAAGGGACAAGAATTTTCTTGGGGGCTTAATGTGGTCAAATGGTAACCTCTGGGGAGGTAGTAGAGATGGCTATTCCTTATGGTCCTGGTACATGACAATGACAGAAGCAATGGAGGTTGGAAATCCCACAGATCTGATGTTGGATTATGATAAAATTATCTGTCATTCAGGATAAATGCCGGAAGATGGCAGTCCTATTTGTTCAGGACTTTATGAATTTTTCAAGGCCCATGAGTTCCCTTTCCGTTCAACATGATCATAGCTCATGAAGTTGCTCAGAAATTAGTTTGTGTTACTATAGAAACCAAAGGGAAAGGCTCTGACTTTCTCCTCCTTTTAAAGACTTGAGATCATAGAAAAAAATAGCATAAAATGAAAGAGTGGGGAAAAAAAGAACTAGGACAACCTGAAGACACTATATCTTTTTTTGCTCATGGCAGTGTTTTGAAAGCTCACTGAACATTAAGCATTTGAGGGGAATAGACAAGATATGCATGGAAATCCATTAAAGAAGCATTGTGGATGCTACTGACATTTTGGTGTTCTTGATGAAATGAAAAAAATTAGGATTTATTAATTTAACTATTGATTTTCATGATGTACTATCAAATTTAAGTGATGTTAAACTGTACACATAAGAATCTAGGGAATTATTTGTTTTAGTACAGCATACAGAATATTTTTCATGATTATTCATGGAGAAATATAGGAAGTACAATATATATGGGACAGCTAGGTGGCTCAATAGATAGAATGCCAGGCTTCGAGTCCCGAAGATTTATTTTCCTGAGTTCAAATCTGGTCTCAGACACTCTAGGTAAGTCACTTCACCCTGCTTGTCTCAATTTCATCATCTGTAAAATGAACTGGAGAAAAAAAACGGCAAACCACTCCAGTGTTTGCCAAGAAAACCCCAAATGGGATTTCACAGTCAGACAGGACTGAAAACAATTGAGAAGCAGCAGCAGTATGCATGTAGTATAATATGGAATACAGTTTATAAAGTAAATTCACTATTGCCCTGTTAGCTTACTGAAATTTAATTTTATAATTGTTTAAATTTTTAAATTTCCATATTATTTGTGCCATAAGGTAATGTTTTATAGTCTCATTTCCTCTTAGATTCAGAATGATGGTAGATGACATTTGCATAACACTAAGGTTGGCACATACTTTATGTACATTATCTCATTTTAAATCCCAATAATTCTATGAGACTGATACTATTGATATACCTGTTTTACAGATAAGAAAAATGAAGCTCAGAGAATTCAAGTGACTCACCCTGGGTCACACAGCTTGTTAGTGTCTGAAACAAAATTTGGACCCAGAGTTTCCTCTTCACCGGGATATACTGAATGGAATAAATTAAATCCAAGTCTCCTCTCTGTTTATCTGATTTTGTATGTATTGTCCCTTAATTTCATTATATTTTTACTCAGAGGCTCTTGCTTTGAATCTCATACCTGCTCCTCACTTTCCAAGGGATATTGAACAAGTTATTTAACCTGATATATCTCAGTTTCTCATGTGAAAAATGAAGGGTGGGAAGGTAATTTCTATAATCCTTTCCATCTAACTCTTAAGATCATGGGATTGTAGATTTAGAATTGAAAGGGAACTTAGTGTCTATTGAGTTTACCCACCTCATTTACAGATGAAAAAAATTAGGGCGGAGGAGTTTAAGTGACGTGTCCAGGGTCATACAGCTAGCAAATGTTTGAGGTAAGATCTGAGGATTTTATGATCCTGCCATTTTAATTTTACATTGGATAGGTTATGTTTAGGCACAAGGCATTTTTGTCAACAAATGCTTTAAAAGGAGCTTTGTTCTCCATCATGGAGGTGAGGTAAGAGTTAGAAACTTAAAGAGAGAATTAATTCCTTTGTATTTACTGAGGTAGGTGTTGTTGTGCCACATTTAATGATTTTGCTGTTTAGGGCAAGCCTCATAAAACATGCTCTCAAATCAGTTTTGTGACTCATGATGTGAAAATAATAAAGAAGTAAATAAAACAAATTCAATTGAATGGTAATGGGTATTATTTTCCATAGTTTCTTCTTGTGGTTTAAGGATTACTAAATTTTGTGCCTTAAAACAACTCCCAGTCACCCTGCCCTAGTTCTGGCTCTGATAGTGTGTATGTGTGCATATGTTATGGAAGGGAGAAAGAGGCCAAAGCAGAAAAATGTCATCTAATTGCGGGAGAGATGCTTTTCTGATTAGAAAGGGAAAAACAAATAAAAAAGAAGCTTAATAAGAGAAATGATTAATAAAGTCATCTTTATTGACCAAATGAATGACTGAGATGACAGGGCAGAACTCTTCAGTAAGAGAAAACTGGTCAATTTTAAGAATACCCAAGTGACCAAAATTAATATTCAGTCAAGGTGGTTGCCTAGGAAACACTATCTAGCAAACAGTAATAGAACTTCATTATCTCTTGATTATGGACATGGCTAAACTTCCACTAAATAAATGATATCAAACACAGCTTATTCAAGCTAAAGATAAAAGGATAGGAACAAAAATGATTTAATTATATTTAACCTCACTTTTAAATGCCTCCATGCCTTGGTCACACCTTTAAAGAAATTAGATTAGTCTTACATTTTTAATATTAGATACTTAAAGTAGAGCAATAGCAATTAAACAATTCACATAACATAGAATAAAACAAAATTCTGTATTTTTATGAAAGTCGATAAGGTAGCCTTTCAAAGTGTAAAATCCCCAGTGATAAAGTCGTCTGAAATTCCCCACAATTTTGAATCTCCCTTTTCCCTCATCCTCATTTGACTTCATTTTGAGATTAAAATGGGAAGTCTATTCTATTCTATTTCATAAATGTTTATTTATTACTATGTAAAAAATACTCTAATGTGTGCCAGGTTACACCGTCCTTCTGCCCCTCCTCCCCAAATGATGTCCCCAAAGTCTCCTGGGGGATGTTACATCTACACGGTGAAATATAAATACAAGGTAAATTCTGACAAAAGTAAAGAACATATACAAACAAAAATGATTAAAGAAAATTTGAGGCAGGATAAATTATTTAGCCGATAGGATCAGGATATATTTCACAGAGTAAAAAAAGAATTCTGAAAGGTTGCTGTCCCCACTGAAAATTTTGTTCCTGTTAGTTTGTATTACTGGAAAATAAAGTGAAAGAAAATAAATGACTTTGGTATCATTTATATTTCAGGTATTACTGCCCCCTTCTCAATTACTAATCAATATGCAGCCAATTTAAACTAGCATAACAATCATTTACATTTATTTACATAAAAAAATCAATGCACATTTGTAAATATAGCCATATCTTCTCACTTCTTTTTAATTTATGGAAACTGATAGTGAAAAGGAGATAATGTTGAAGCATGACAAGCTTAGATCAGTGATAAAGTATCTTAATGGAAGAAAATAGCCTTAACTTAAAAAAATGTTCCAGATTTTTTCTTCTAGAAAAAGACAAACTATATGTGCCATGGGAGAAGATAAGGCACTTTGTGATGGAACAAAAGGCACATTTTTCTCTTATCGTGGTAGAAGATATAATATTGTAAGTCTTATTTCCAGCAACACTGTATTGTCTTGCTGAATCTAGTACTTATTTCTCTTTTCAGAGAGGAAAACCCACTCCACCTTACAAATATGTCTTCTGGAAGAGAATTCAATAGATTGCAACAGACAAAAGCCAGTTCTTTTACCCATCAGAATTTTCTCAACTCAGTAAACATTCAGCTAACAGCTGCAGGCACAGAACAAAGAAACAATAGACCCAGCAATCCCTTCAAAGGTGAAAATGTCATTGAATGTCATTGAAGGTCCATGACATGAAACATTCTTTTTTTTTCTTGCTCATTTTCTTTGACTTGTTAGACTGAGCTTTTTGAGATACTTTTAAATCTGATAAAATCCTAAGATGGCCCACACAGCATCAATTTCTATTAAAAACTGCACTGGGGGTGTGAACCAAGCGCTGGAAAGTGAACAGCAAAGAAAGAAGGAAGAAAAAGAAAACTCCCACTATTTCTTATAATTCCAAATGAGTTTTGAAATATTGTTTTGATAAATAGCATTGTGATTGAATTCGATTGACCTTTCTTCCCCACTTTGATGCTAATGCTCATACTTCTCATTATTATGCACTTCATTTAAATACTCAACCACCTGGATCATTTCTATGGAATTCTGTATCTTCCGTTTGCAGAGATTCCCTGTGTACCCAAAACAAACTAGAGCTACATGGAAAGAAAAAGGAACAGCTGTGCAAATTTACTGTTCTCATTATTTTAGAAAGACTGTTAAGTCACAGAGAATTCTATTCTTATTGCCTAAGTTACTTCTAAGGAGTTGTTAACTCTTTCAGCCCTAGAAGGCAACTAATTACTGAATAAAATGTTCCAGGCATTTAGGTGGGGTTCATTCACCCTTCTATCCAACAATCATTTATTAACTGACTATGGGCAACTAGGTGGTGCAGTGTATAAAGCACCAGTGTACAAGCCAGGAGGATGTGAGTTCAAATCTCACCTCAGACACTTGAAACTCACTAGCTGTGTGACCTTGGGCAAGTCACTTAACCCCAATTGCCTCATCCTGGGTCATCTCCAATCATCCTGGTGAATATCTGGTCACTGGATTCAGATGGCTCTGGAGGAGAAATGAGGATGGTGACCTGCACAACCCTCCCTCACTCAAAACAAAGTCAAGTGCAAGTCATGTCATCATTTCTCTGATGGCATGGTCTTCTTTGTCATGAAGGATGAACACACATTACCTAACTATTATGTAATAATGCCCAACATTTCCATTGTACTTTAAGGTTTGCAAAACAATTTGCATGTATTGTTTCATTTGATCCTTATGATAGTAATATAATAGCAACTAGTGTTTTAAGGTTTACAAAAAACTTTACATATGTTATCTCATGTGATCCTCACATCATACCTAGGAAGCAAATGCTGTAAATATCCCCATTTAACAGATGAGAAAACTGAGGCAGACACTAAGGGACTTATCCAGGGTCACACAACTAATACATATCTGAGTCAAGATTTGAACAGGCCTTCTTGACTCTAACTTCAAAATTCTATATTGTCTGATACTTTGTAGAGTGAGGATGAAAATGTTCAAAGTGTGACTCTGGCATTGAGAGTTATTTAGGCATGTGGTTAGGGAATATGAGACAGTTGCATATGTGATATGACAAGGTTCTTGAGTAGCCCAAAGTCCTAGCCCAGTACCAATAGCATCAGTCTTTAGAACTCATTGTGGTCAAGAAAAAAACACCCAGCATAGATATTGGGACTAGAGGTTGACTATGGAGAATTCCCCCTTATAAACCCCCCAATTGCCACCTAGAAATAGGCAAGGAAAAGAAAGGTCAGTGAATGAAGACAGAAATCTAGGATCTGGACAGGAAGATTAAGAAGGAAAAGCAATAGTGTTAACTTGTGAATCAAGACCAAATTACATTTGGCAGAATAATCTCCTGCATATGTAGGGCTCATATAACTCTTCTACTCAAGAATCTTCTTTTGCTCCCTACGTATTCCATAATAAAACACAAAAGCTTAAGCCTTGCCACTTAGAGTTCTACACAATCTGACTTTAGCCTACATTTTATCCTTATTTATAATGGAGCACAGAGGTAGAATCAAAATGGTAGCATAAAAGGAAGTAATGGAGCTTACCTCTCCATTAATCTTTCTCTGCAAAGATCTAGAAAATGACTAAGATTGAATTTTGAAGCCAAGAAAAAGTCACACAGGGAACAATTTGTCCAGTGCAAGATGTTTAGAGGGACAGACTAAATAGCCCTACAGACATTCAGAATGGGGTCTGTCAGGATCATACATCGTAGTAGAGAACATTCCCAGGGTCCAGGCAGACAAAGAAAGTTAACACAGGGGACCAGGGCAGGAAGCTCTGGTCAGACATGCTTCTCACCCTTTCCCCTCTCCAAAAAGAGTCTGCAGAGCTCAGCACTAACATAAAGTTTAAAGTCAAGGAGCAGGCTAGAAGAAAAAGCAAGCAAACAAACAAAGAACTTAGCCATAAAGACCTACTGTGGTGACTGAGAAGCTCAAGTCACAAGCACAAAATAAAAGATGTCAACTTGACCATAAATCCAACAAAAATTCCTAAAAAGATTTAGGAAGTAAAAATGATTTTAAAAGTTCTAAATGGGAAAAGAAGTGAGAGCTAAGAAAGAAAGATATGAAAAGAGAAAAACTTGTATAAATGAAATCTACTAACTTCATGAAATATCAGGAAATAGCAACACAAAGTCAAAAGGTAAAAAAAATGAAGAAAATTTCAAAGAAATATTTCAAAGAAAAAACAACCAACCTGGAAAACAGATTGAGGAGATATAATTGAAGGATCATTGTACTACCAGAAATACATAAACAAAAAAAGAGTCTAGGTATCATGTTTCAAGAAATCATAAAAGATAATTACCTAATTTCTTAAAATCCTAGGGCAAAGTGGGAACTTAAGAATCCACTAGTCACCTCCTGAAATAAAACATAAAATGAAAACCGCTACCAACATTCTAGTCAAAACTCAGGGCTTGTAACAGGCCAAGGAAAAATATACTATAGATACTATTAACAGCACTTACTTCCTAGCCAGGAAGAAAGAATTCCAGGATACTGCAGTCACAGAAGAAACAAACAAAATTTAGCAGTCACCATCATAAAGGAGTGGAAAGCTTAGATACTACGGAGCTTGGAATATGATATTCCAGAAGACAAAAGATGTAGACCTAAAACCCACCCAGCAAAACTGAGTAGAATCCTGCAGGGGAAAGGTATGGATCTTTCTTGAAATACTAGAGTTCCAAGCCTTCCTAACAAAAAGACCAGATCTCAGTAGAAAACATACAAATACAAGAGAAGCTTCAAAAGGTAAACAATATTGTAATATAAATGCTAGCTATAGAAACAGGATAAGAAGAAGGAAAGGAAAAGCATAGGCAAAGAAACAATAAAACTATAACTTTTCCCAAATATATAATAGTTTACATAGAGAACAATAGTCGGCTAAAATACTAACTGAAACAATTAACAACTTCAGAAAAGTTGTAGGATATTGAAAAACCATTTGCATATTATTTGCATATTGCCTTTCCACATTAGAATGTGAGCTCCTTAAGGTCAGGGGTCATGATATTTTTCTGTTCTTTGTATCCTCAGTGCTTAGAAGTGAGTACTTGGCACATAGTGCTTAATAAATGTTTATTGACTGACTATATATACATATAAATATACACACAGTGCTCTATGTGTGTGTATGTGTCATAGCATATAAATAAATGTATGTATACAGACATACATACATGTGTTGTGCAATGCATGTATAAACACATGTGTGCATGCATGTATACACATATATACACATGTTGACTCTGCTAGAATATAAGGGTCTATTTTATTTTTATTTTTGTATCTATGGTACCTAGAACAGTATCTGGCACATAGTAAATGCTTAATAAAAACTTGTTGATTAACCAGATACAATATGTTATAAACTCATATATAAATGTGTTATGTGTACATATGTTATATTTTATATAAATACATTCAATCATATACAGTGTATACATGTATGTGTACACATTCATATAGGTACAATTTATATGTTGCACATATATAGCACACATCTCCCTTATACAATGCACATATCTACATGTATATGTAGATATATGTGGTACATATACAAACATGCATACATGCATGCATGCACATAACACACATCTGTTGTCTTTAATAAAATGTAAAGGACTATTTCATTTCTGTCTTAAAGTGCTTGGCACATAGTAAGTGCTTAGCAAATACTTGCTGACTTTCTGTGTATGTGTGTGTATGTATACACTATACATAATATACATATATATACATGTGCATATGCATGTGTCATATCTATGTGCATATCATCTTAGAATGTAAAATAGTTTTGTTTTTGTCCATATCCACACTGTTGGCACATAGTATGTACTTAATGAATACTTATTGATTGAGCAATTGGTATATGTGACTATAGAAAAGGATTCATTCTTGGTTCATTTATTTTTAGAGGAAGACTTTTCACTCCAATGATTTTTTGATGCTCATTGAATTCAATTTGTCTGTTCTTGGAATAGAAATTCAGGGGTTTTTTTTGACCCATTTGGTGACTCTCTATACTGGAGCTTCTCATGCTTTGCATTTCTACGTCTATTACCACACATAATGAAGTAAAAAGGTCCATTAGAGATTTAGCCTATTGGATAAGAATTACCAGTTTTTAGTCTATCAAAGAGTTATATTTCCAAGGCAAAGATTATAACATTCTTAAAATCATTCATTATTGCTCCAAATAAGTGACTGTGTTAAAAGGCTCCATTTTAGGCAGAATAGTTTAACAGAATCCGATGAATGGGCTGTAAAATTCTTTTTCCAAAATGTTCAAACATTAACTGAAAATCACTAACTTGAAAAAAAAAGCATAATGTCTTGATTATAAAAGCAGTTCACATATGACACATATTAGATTGAAGGCATATTAACTTGTCACAATTTAAACACGATTAATATTTCCTTAGGAAGCTGTCACTGTCTGTGATGCATACTAGAATTGTGCACTCTTTCTGAACTTTCTGAAACATTAATCCCTAGAGGACTTCTCAAAATACAGGATGGCACCCACTAATGAGGGGTAGATTATCATCAAAACTCATGATTGGTGATGGGGCTTGAAGATGATAAGCTGAAGACATCTGGGCTGTCAGTGGAAAGATATAGAATTGAATATATATATCTTAATGTAGTTGGGATGGCATCTGCAGCTGCAAAACTCCCTTAGTACTAAATCCCTCTATGAAATTTACACGATATTTACTGGATAATGTCAGAATGTTAATATTCAAAGCAGAATAGAATTAGAGATGTCATATTTTTGCCACTTTTCTCTGGAGACTGCAATTCTTGGCTTGTAAGTCTGGATGGTATTCCACTCAACAATGAGCAAGTCCACTAAAACAGGCTTTTTAACCCATATGTGTAAAACCAAATTCTTATCCACCTACCTACAGTCTCTTATGGGTAGTCCCTATAACTAGAAAGGCACTTGGGGGGAATGCAAATCACCTCCACAAAACAGGAATCTTTCCCTTACAATATAGTTGGGGAGGTAGGGCATAAGGAGAAACAGCATGATACGGTAGGAAAAATGTTTTTCTTATTGTCAGGAGATCTGATTTTGCATTCTAGCCTTGATACTAGCTTTATAAGGGGGCAAGAGGTATAGTCAATTGCTTAATTTTACAGATCTTGGATTGAATTAATTTGTAAATGAGAATAATTATATTTCCACTGCTGGTCTCAGAGAGTTTTAGTGAGTAAAAACACTAAAAAATTGTGAGATGCTAGGTGCAAGTAAAGACAATTCCATGATATTTTATGTGTTGAAATTGTTTAACTTAAATGTGGTTACTAAATAAATTTAATTGCTTATATTTGTATTTAATGTTTCTAATAAAATGTTTAATTAAAACATTTAAATAACATTTGACAACAATAGAAGAGATGTGATAGAGCTGTATAAAATATGTAGCCAAATGAAGGTAATAGTTTTTTTTTATTGTATAGAAGAATTAAAATCAATGGGAGAAATCATATAACAAACCAAAACATAATACAAAAGAAATGATCTGCTATAATCTGTGATTGAATTCTATAGTTCTTTCTCTGGAAGTGGAAGGCATTTTGCCTTAAAAGACCATTGAGAATTTTTTAAGCGCTTGCATTGCAATGAAGTTCTAAGTCTACCAGAAAAAATCCTTCCACTCTGTGGTTGTTGCTGTGTACAAAGTTCTCCTGTTTCTGTTCCTTTCACTCAGCATCAGTTCATATAAGCCTTTCCAGGCCTCTCTGAAGTCTTCCTGTTCATCATTTCTTATAGCACAATAGTATTCCATTACATTTATATACCATAATTTATTCAGCCATTCCCCAATTGATGAACATCCCCTTGATTTCCAGTTTTTGGTCACCTCAAAGAGAGCTGCTATAAATGTTTTTGTACGTGTGGGACCTGTACCATTTTTATGGTTTCTTGGAGATACAGTCCTAGAAGAGGTATTGCTGGGTCAGAGGCTATGCACATTTTTGTAGCCCTTTGGACATAGTTCCAAATTACTCTTCAGAATGGTTGGATCAGCTCACAGCTCCACCAGCAATGAATTAGTGTTCCAACTCTCCCATATCTTCTCCAACATTTATCATCTTCCTGTTTTGTCATGTTAGCCAATCTGATAGGTGTGATGTGGTATCTCAGAGTTGTTTTGATTTGCATCTCTCTAATCAATAGTGATTCAGAGCATTTTTTCATATGACTATAGATATCTTTAATTTCTTCCTCTGAAAACTGCCTGTTCATATCCTTTGACCATTTATCAATTGGGGAATGATTTTTATTCTTGAAAATTTGACTGAGTTCTCTGTATTTTAGAGATGAGCCCTTTATCACAGACACTAGTTGCAAAATTTCTTTCCCAGTTTTCTGCTTCATTCCTAATCTTGGTTGCATTGGGTTTGGGTATGCAAAAACTTTTCCAGTTTAATGTAATCAAAATTATCCATTTTGTACTTCATAATGTTTTCTATCTCTTGTTTAGTCAAAAATTCTTCCCTCCTCCATAAATCTGATAAATACACACTTCCTTGCTTCACTATTTGTTTATAGTATCAATCTTTATATCTAGATCATGTACCCATTTGGACTTTATTCTTGTGTACAGTGTCAGGCATTGGTCTATGCCTAGTTTCTGCCACACTGTTACCTGGTTTTCTCAGCAATTTTTGTCAGACAGTGAGTTCTTATCCCAGAAGCTGGGATTCTTGGGTTTGTCATACAGTAGATTGCTACATTCATTACCTACTGTGTTTTGGGTGCCTAGCCTATTCCACTTATCTACCCTTCTGTTTCTTAGCCAATACCAAGTGGTTTGATAATTACTGCTTTATAATACGATTTGAGTCTTATAGAGCTAGGCGAAGATAATAGTTTTTTTTTAATACATGGGCAGCTGAAATGGCCAGGACACATCAAGAGTGCTGTGGGAGGCCAGTGGTGGGTAGAGAGGGCCAGAGGCAGATGGTTAATGGTATACTTAGCACAGTCTGAGCATCAGGGTGGGCCCTTAGCAGGTGCTGGTGGATCCTAAATAGGCAGAGGTCTCCCATGCTCATCCCAGCTCCCAGCCTGGGGAGACATTTCTAATGCCCTAAATCCCAAGAGGGTAGGAGTTGCTTGGAGTCATACAGCTGAGAGGGACCAGGATAGGGGGCCACAGTCTCTTGACACTGAGGGGGCTGGGGGGAGGGTGTCCAGTCATTTGAAGCCTCTGGCTCAGGGGTGGTCTCTTCACTTATTCTTCTGGAGGTAAATTGTGCCTGCCTTGGTTGCTTCCTGCATCAGATGGGTTGCTGTGTCCAGGGCTCATCCACTCAGGTCAGTCAGCAGGCTGTCCATGAAAGCCTGGTGCTTCAGGAAGATGGGGCAGATCAGACCATGGTACAGGATCTGGGAGCCATTGCATGCACCATAGCGAGAAGGCACACTTCCCTGCATAGTAGAAGGGGAACCAGAAAAGGAAGATGTCAGAGAAAAACTCAGCCAGGCCAAATATGCTGTATACCACCCAGTAGGTTAGCCAGATGGTATACTCTTCTTTGGGCCTTGATGGAGGCATATGCTGGGTAGATGAATCTAATGAGACTGCAGAGCAGGGAAGCCCCATAGCCAAATATGAGATAGAGGGCTAGGAAAGCACTGAAATCTGTAGCCAGGTAGTACTTTTTGACACCAGAGACTTCCTCTAGCTTGCCCAGGACATTAGTGACAATGTTTTTCTGCTCCATGAACCTCTGGAAGCACTGCCTCAAGCTATCCATGAAACCCGGGACTGAGAAGGGAGGAGAGGGGGCAGAGGATGACTGGACCCAGGTCCGAGGGGCGACTTCCAGGGCTTCCCCGCTGCTCTTCAGTCATGCTGGTAGTGTCTCCTCCTCCAGGCTCCCAGGACCTCCACACCTCCGGTCACTTGGTCCCTCCCCTTTCTTCCCTCCCACCTTGTGGTCTTGCAACTGCTGGGGCGAAGATAATAGTTTTTAAAGCAGTTCAGGAAAGATCACTTTAGGCTGGGGTGGTTAGTAAGACTTCAGTAAGATGTGAATTGGAACTAGAAAGTTATGATGTGGATAAGATGATAGAGAGAGGTTGACTTGCCACCCTGAAGGTTCAAAAGGACAAAACAATTTTTGAGAAAAAATACTTGTAGAGAATTATCCAAGTTAATATTCAAAAATTCAATTTACATTCATACATTTCTCAACAGGTGGTACTTAATAACTTTTCTATGAGAGCAAAAGTATTGAGATAAGCCAATGGCTGGACCCCTATTAAAACCCAAAATGGTATGTTAAAACTTTTTTGACTATAATTAGTCACCCAGCTGTGCTTCTACAGCTAATAAATGAATTTACATTTGAATCAAAGCACAATTCATTAAGGAATCTTCTACTGTTCTCTATTTCACTCAAGTAAAAAAAATAAGTGAAACCAATTTTCAGAGTTTAACAACATTATATGCTACATGAAAATAGCAATGATTGACATTAAAAAAAAACTTTCCATGCATCATCTCATGTGTTTGTAACAACATTGGCCCTTGTCAAAAAGAAACTTAAATGGACAGAAGAGGCTTTTCACAAGATAAAAAGCAAGCAGTCTCTTTAATAGGACATTCTTAGGACGGGAAATCAGGCAACTGAACATAATCTGATATTTCTATTATATACTGTTCTCAAAAGAACAATAAACAAATACAGTTGTCTCATCATGTGATATGTGAATGTTAATAAAGACAAATATAAAACTGAGACATCTGGGTGGGTCAGTGGATAAGACAACCTCTTGAACATAACAATTCCTATCTGCTGTCATTTTACAATTTGTTTGGTATGGGATAAAATTTCAGGGTTGTTTTGATCCTTATTTCTCTTATTAGGCAGTTATTTGGAACATTCTATCATGTGGTTGTTAATAGTTTATAATTCTTTTGAGAACTGTTCATATCTTTTTAATACATATACATGTATGTACACATGTATTAATATATGTGCCTACATATATGTAAGGACATATGCCTATATGCATATACACATATGTGTGTATATATAAACACTTGCACATATGTGTGTGTGTATGCCTATTGGTCTTATATGACTTGGTAACTACTACTTTTTATTAGAGTTTGAGGTCTAAAAATGACATTCTCATTATTTCTTGATATTCTAGATCTTTTATTTCACTAAATTAATTTTTATTATTTTATTGAATTCTTCAAAGTATCTCTTTGTTAGTTCAGTTGGGATTTATTACAATTGTAAATTAACTTTGGCAGGATTGCTGCTTATATTATATTGACACAATCTAGTCAAGACTTTGAATATTTCTCCAACTATTTAAATTATTTACATCTTTACAGATAATTTTGTAATTGAATTTATACAAGTATGTAATGTGCTTTGGGGGATTGATGCTCAAATGAGACCATCACTTCTTTATCATTGATGTTTTTCTCTTTTAATTCAACTGGATGTTTACTCGACATCTTGAGATGTCCCAAACCAAACTCATCATCTTTCTCTAAAAGCTCTCTCCTTTTCCAAATTTCCGTATTAGTGTTGAGAATCTCATCATCCTTTTAGTCATTTATGCTAAAAATTTAGGTGTCATCCTCAAGGCCTCAATGTTTCTCAAACCTTATATCCAATCTGCTGCCAAATCCTATTGACTCCACCGTGTCTACATCTCTTTTATATGCTCTTTTCTCTCCTGACACTGCCACCATTCTGGTTAGGGTGTCCATAACCTCATGCCTGGATTATAGTAGTAGTGTTTTGTTTGGTCTCCCTGTCTAAAGTCTTCCCTCACTCTAGTCTATCCTCTACTTAACTATCAAAGGGATCTTTCTGAAAGCCAGATCTCATCATGGTACCTCCTCCAGCTGTCTTCCAGCACCTATTGAATAAATTCAAGTGGTTCTCAGTTACCTCCAGTATCAAATATAAAATCCATTTTGCATTTTAAAGTCCTTCATAATCTAACCCCTTCCTACCTTTTCAGGATTCTTATACTTTACCCCCCCACCCCCCCAGTGCTTACTACAGTGTCTGGCACCAAATAGGCGCTTGAAGGTCCATTACCTGACTAACTCCATGTGCTTTACAAACCAGTAGTATTGATCTTCTTGTTCCTAAGACCTAGCATTCCATCTGATGACTTCTTGTCTTTTTTACTTACATCTTAGTCTCTGCCATGATCTCTTCAATCCAGTGACATTTTTGCTGTTCAATAAGCAGGACATTCCATTTCTCAGCTTTGGAAATTCTCTGACTGTTGCCCCATGCCTTGAATGCTTTACCTTTTTATCTCCACCTATTGACTTCCTTGGTTTCCTTTGAGTCCCAACTAAAATCCCATTTTATACAGGAAACTTTTCCCAACTCTTAATTCTAGTACCTTTTCTCTGTTAATTATTTCCTACTTATCCTATATACAGCAATCAATATATTTAAATATGTATAGAGTTTGTAAATATTTTTGTATATATTATGTCCGTCATTAGATTGTGAGCTCAATGAGGGCTGGAACTGTTTTTTTTGCCTCCTTTTCTATGCCTAATGCTTAGTACAGTGCCTGGCACATAGTAGGCATTTAATAAATGTTGAATGATTCATTGGTTGATTTTTTATTTTTCTCTATCCCTCATGCCTGAAATCGTCTCCTTCCTTATCTCTTTTTGCTGCTTTTACCCATGGGTTCCTTCAAGTCTAAATTAAAAGTTGACCTTTTGCGAGAAGCATCTCCTGGTATTTCCTCTATCCCATCTTCTTTATTTTAAAAATATTTTATTGTTTTTTGGTCAGTGAAAAGTCACCTTTTTCTCCCTCTTATGTATATGAGCCTACCTTGGCTCCTCCTGGTTCCCCTTAATACCAGTGCCTTCCATTGGTGATGATTTTTAATTTTATCCTATATGTCTACAGTGGACTATACAATTATGGCTTTGTACTAAAGTTCTCATCACTCCCATCCCAGCAACCAGTTACTACTTGCTGGGAATAAAGACCAAAATTAAAATTCTACTCATCACTTCCTCCAACTTTTGAAGATTATTTTAGGATTCTTTTGTTAACTTTGAAGCTCTGGAACATTGCAATTATGCATTTCAGTGATTTAAACTAAGGATTTTTCCCTGTTGTCATTCTGGGGATTATAGCAATTTATACTGCTCTCTGTTACTAATACTTCTGGAAAAGTTTCTTGCATTATTCCCTTAATATAGTTTTCATGTTCTTTTTTTTATTACAAAATCAATACTTTTCATATTGCATTACTGAATTCTTTTAGTTCCATGTCTGGCACACTGTAAAGCTTTTAAAACATTTTTGACTGACTGTTCTCAAGTTTGTTATTTTAGTTTGTAGACATTTGGCATTCTCTACCAGTTTTGTCATTTTGAAATTTTGCTGATATTTTACTGCCATGCCTTCATTTTCCACGCTATTCTCCTTAAGCAAAGAATATTTGTACCTAGGAAAAAAATCTACAAGAGTATTTGTTTAGGACAAAATGTAAAAAAGACAATCTCATTTGGGGTGGGATCACAACTCCACAAGTGGAGAGAAAAATACGACACTGATGGAGAGTTACAAACTCCTATGTACTCACTGAAAAGAAGAGAAGTTTTAGGGAGCTTTCTATCTAAACTTACCTTAGTATCTAGTAAATAAGAATAAATAGTTCTATTTCACCCTTAACAATTAATAAACTTGATTACTGGTTGGGGGAGGTGAGGTAAGGGTTGAGTAGAAATATTTATACTAAACATATATTTTGGAGGAGGGGAATAAAAGCAGTTTTATCTACCTTCTCAAGTAGATAAAACATGTCAAAACATCATGCTAGAACTGGAAGTGATCACAAGAGTAATCTATTTCCACTCAGATTTTATAATAGAGGAAACCCAGCCATTTGAGAAATAAATTGACTTCTCCAAAGTCATGAAGAATGACTCATTGAACTCTTATCGAAACTAAGCCTAGGTTTAGGTTGACACAAATGTAGTACAAATCTCATTGACTGTGTCAAAACTGGCATAGGCCTAAGAAACCACTTGTCCCACCCTCTGATTTTATAGAAAAGAAAACAGAAACCTTGAGCTAAGGTAACAGGTAGTAGGTCCTAGTTCTTTGAAATCTTTTTCTGTTAACAAACATTTTTTTCCTGTCCCTCATACCATGATGAAAACAAAACAATTGTATCAAATGTACTTAGTCAAATAAAACAAATTCCTAGGCAGTGTGTGTGTGTGTGTGTGTGTGTGTGTGTGTGTGTGTGTGTGTGTGTGTGTATATTTCATTCTATATCTGGAGTCCATCACTTCACTACCAGGAGGTGGTAACATGTTTCATGATAGTGCCCTTGGAATCACTGTTGGTTAGTGCAATATTCAGAGACCTAAAGTCTTTCAAACTTACTTATCTTTCTAAAACCATTGTTCCTGTGTAAGCTGTTTTCTTGGTTCTGGTCACTTTGCTTTGTATCAATTTGTAGAAATTCATCCAGGCAGAACCTAGTTCTTTTGACTCCAAGTCCAAATCTCTTTCAGATAGATTGTCAGATTTTGACCTTTTAGGGACAAAGGGATACCAGCCCTTCCAGAGCAGTGGCTCTTGGTCTCATGATGAAGGATTAACAAGTAATCATGGAGGTGGCACCCTAGCTCCCAAATGCCTATATCCTTCCCATCCACAGGAAAATTTTGAACACTAGGAGTACAATTTAGGTATACTTCTCCCAGAGCCTATCTGCTAAGGGCTGCAGAGAGATCCTAAGCTTGTGGAAGATTTCTTGTATTTCTGAAGTTTACTAACAAGGTGGTCTTCATTTGTAAAATGAAGAATCTAATACTCAGGTCATTGCAATTGTTTGCTTTAGTAGTAAGTAGGAGAGCAAGCATTGGATCCTTTGAATCCAAATTTAGAGATCTTTTGTTCACATCCTACTTCTATTGTTTCTTCCACATTGTCAATTCTCATAATTGTTTCTTGAATTCTTCCTTTAGCACTCTTATGCCATAATTTACAAAAATATCTTTTACTATGACTCAATCTATGCGGGACACTCCTGTGATATGTTTGTAAAAAGATGGCAAATATGGTTTGCTTGTCTACGGCAGTGACTCCACAATACAAAGCCAGATAATGTGCATTATATACGATGTGAAACATAAGCTTTCCTATCATGTTCCACTTAAGGTCTGGTCACAAAAAACTGGTCACAAATCTACCTGAAAGCTGTTTCTTCATATACATTTTTCAGTAATTTACATTAAAATGAAGTTCTTTTTCCACTTATGCTATGTACCAAAATGTTTTTGTATAGCATTTCTTACAACCTTTGACAATGAAAATAGAGTGTCTCAAAAATCTTAGCGCATTTTAAAGCTATTGGGAGCCCTATATATATCATTTCCTTCGCACAAAACATATTTGTTGTCCTTTTCATTGTAATCTGTTCATTAGGAAGATGGCCTTAAAGTGACAGTGTACTTTATAGGTTCATGATTTCTTCTAGAAGTGCTGTTGTTCTTGCATTCTGCATCTTCCTTTCTTCTATTTCTGTCGAGTACCCTCGATAAAAGTACAAATTATTCTCATAAAGATTTTGGAGAGAAGAAAAGGAACATGGACCAGGAGTTACTGTTTCCTTCCTTCTAGTGATTATTTTTGGTCCCTAACTTTATTCTTTGAATTTGGCCTCTTAAATAAAAAAATCCAACAACATAAGCTTCTTTCTTCAATCTTTTCATTATTTGTAGGCAATCAAACAAGATGGCTCATGTGAGCAGAGTAAAATGTTAGTGTTAGATGGAACACAGGATATCTCTTGGCCCATTCCTTTCATTTTATAGGTAAAAAAAACTAAAGTCTAGAGAGATGAAATAAATTTCTCCAAAGTCACACATGTGACTAATGGTAGAGCCCAGGGCAGAACCTAGATCTCTTAACTTTGAGCTCAAGCTTTTTAAACTACAATTTGTTATATTTTGTTAAAAACTTGAAGACAAAAAATATTTACAAATATTTATAATTAGAAACTGTGGCTAGGTTTACATGCATCTATAGAATTTATTCAAAAATTCAATCAAATTACGTGAGCTGGTTATTGGTTACTGTATGAACAGTACATAAACTCACTGCCAGTAGGGATTATTTCATTCTTTCTATGTATTTTCTAAGTTTATACTTTGTACCCATTCTTAGTATAGTGCCTGACACATAGGTACCTAAAAAAGACTTGATTGATTGATTGATGAGGAGCCTCAGTTTCTTAACTAACAAACTTAGTCAAGGGCTAAATTGCTGAAGAAAAGTTGAACATTCTGACAGCAACAAAAAAATTTAATTGCAGCAAAGTCTGTTTCTTTCCCAACAAGAAACAGAATCTTCCTCATCAACCAACTAGAATCATAAAATAAAAGTGATAGAATCTCAGAGTGGGAAGGTCTTTCAGATCTCAGTTAACCAATACCTTGAAAACGTGATACTGTCTACAATGTCACTGTTAGGTGTTCAGGCAGTTTTTATTTGAAGATTTACAGTAATAAGAATTTCTAGAAGTACTCCATTGCATTTTTAGACAGAAAAAATTTATATGAATTTTACAATATTGAATTGAAATCTGCCTTTCTTTAACATAATGTTCTATTATTTTTTTTCCTTCATGCATCAGCTGAAACAAATCTTTCTTTCACATCACAGCCTTTGGTATAACATTTTCTTGGGATATTGTATACTGTAGAAAAATATATTAAAAAGAAAGAAAAAACATACATTCTCTTGTATGTAATAGTAAAGTGTCTAAGTAATAGTCTCTCCAACTAGTGTAACTTTCTATAGAAGTTAAAGAGTCTGTGATATTGCAACATTTGTCAAAATTTATCAGGAAATTCAATCATGTGAACTCCACTGATAAATACTAATTCCACTAGAGGAATAATCCTCAAATATTTTCATCTCTCACCATCACAGATTTGTGTGCCCTCTTTCTAAAAAAAACAAACAAACCCAAAACGAATACATGACAACATTTTGACAGAATTTTTTATACTACTGAGGAGAAAGTGTTTTGAGAATTTTTTTTCTTTTCCTAGAAGTACTAAGTTGAAGAGGGAGGAGAGAGGGAACATCAAAGGTGATATGATATCATAGGAGGTGTGAGAAGTTGCCTTAATTGATTCTGGATAAGAATGTGGAGAGAAGAGAAGGTGTTTCTCATCTTCAGTCCTTCTCGGGACTGCTGGTTGTTGCCTTGCATTTGAGGAAAGAAATGAAAAAGCAGAAGAAGGTAGCTAAAGACCAGGTACAGTTTCAAGTCCATCTAGGCAAGTATAAATCTCACTCATGCTCTTGCTGATGGAAAAGGAGAGAAAAATTTCCCTCTCCCAATTTCTGCAAGTCCAAGAGAAGGAGGAAATTATAGGAGTCCAAAAACAGAAGAGGAGGAATTATTTCTCCTCGGCTTCTTTTATATACTTCATAGGGGTGGTTAGGGAGGTTCCTTGCCAGGAATATTCCTCTCACTCTCAATATCCAATCATCTTTATGGTAGCCTTGGTCACTTGGGATCAGTCTGAGCTTCCTGGTGATCCTAGAAAAGTGTATGCTTTCAGTAAGTAGTAAGATTACACGTATGTCTCTGTGGGAGATGCCTCAAGCAAATCGGGGGTATCCCTGACTATCCCTGCTGTATATTCAATGTTAAAACTGGAATATGCCGTCTCAAATCTAGAACAGAAAACCATGCTTGTAACATAGGCTTTCCTTGTAGGTCCAAATCAAGTTGTTATCCTACTCTGATTTTCTACATTAAAAAAAAATACATGGCATACAAATTTTCTCACCTTGATAAGGAACGAAAAAAAAATACCTTTCCTTGAAATCTTTTGCATCATTTTAATGTTATGGTATTTTTTATATTAAAATGTCTCTTTGTCAAGAACAGTTTGATGTTCTGTCATTATCGCTTCATCATGAAAAGCCATAATTGTAAGTGACATTAAACAATAGTCTCACTGAGAAGCAATGATATCAATAAATATTATCTCCTGGTGCGAGAGAGCAAAAGGCAGGGTTAAAAACAAAACAAAATCCATTTTTTATTGGCTGGTTTACATTCTATCCAGAAAGCCATAATTATCCAACTTAAGCCAGCACATTTCTATGGTTCATAACATTTTAGTCAACTGACTATTCAAGTGAGGGAGCTATTACTAAATATGTATATTGAAAAAAGAGGGAACCAGCAGTTTACAAGAAGAAATTAGTAATCAAGATGACAGAGAAGAAATCTATTCATGTGTTGCTCATTCAACTCATTTCTGTGGCAATTTTAACACAGTATATGAAGGAATTTAATTCTTGAATATTCTCATAGTGACAGATTGGAGCAAAGATAATATCTATGTTTACTGTAAGGAAAACCTTCAGTTTCATACTTATATAGAGGAAAGTCCTTTACAATTTGGCTCCCACTTCCCTTTGTAAATCAATTCGACATTGATCCCTTTATTGAACTCCATAGCTCCGTCAAATATGTCTCAGGGTTGTAATTCCAGAGCAGAAATGGGCCTTACCTTATCATACTCCTTCATTTTATAGATGGAGTGATTTGTCGAAATTTACATAGTATGAGTCAGAGGCAGGATTTGATTCTAGATTATCTGACTCCAGAGGCAGTGTTCTTTCCATAGTCTTTTCATCTTCCTTGCATATAACATTTCATTATTTAACTTTTCTCCATGCCTAAACTGTACATATTACTCATCTTTACCTCTTGGAATCTCTAACTTCCTTCAAATCTCAACTTAGATGACACCTACCAGGGAAGACCTTTCTCAATCCTCCCAACTACTAATGCTTCCCTCTTTTGAATTATATGTATGTTCTTGTTTAGTTGTTTCAGTCATGTCTGTCTCTTTGTGATACCATTTGGGAATGTTTTGGCAAAGATACTAGACTGGTTTGCCATTTCTTTCTCCAGCTTATTTTACAGATGAAGAACTAAGGCAAATAGGGATAAGTGACTTGCCCAGGATCACACTGCTAGTACATAGCTAATAAGTGTCTGAGAATGGATTTGAAGTCATGAAGATGAGTCTTCATGATTCTTAAGTCCAGTGCTTTATCCACTATGCCACATTATGTATATGCATATATATACATTTTGTCCTATTAAAAGAAAAAAAGAGACAAAGTATGATGTAAAAGATAGAAGACTGACCAAAAGTCCAGGAATGCCTGGATTCAAGTCCTACACCAGAACACATGAACTATGTGTCCCTGGGCAAGTAATTTAACTTCTCAGTGCCCTAGGCAACTTCTTTTTATTAAATAGTATTTTATTTTATTCAATTACATATAAAGACAATTTTTAACATTCATAAAAAATTTAGTTCCAATTTTCTCCTTCCTTCTGTCCATTGCCCCTTCATTAAAATAATAAATGATATGATATAGGTTATATATGTGCAATCATGTTAAGCATACTTCCATATTAGTTATGTTGCAAAATAAGAAACAGATTTGAAAGAAAGAAAAAACACTAACTCTCCCGCAAAGGAAATGAATATAATATGCTTTGATCTGCATTCAGAATCCATCCGTTCTCTCTGGATATGGATAGCATTTTCCATGATGAGTCCTTTGGAATTGTGTTGGATCATTGCATTGCTGAGAAGAGCTAAGACACTCAGAGTTGACTGTTACATAATGTTGCTGCTACTGTGTACTCTGTTCTCTTGTTTCTGCTTCATTTTACATCAGTTCATATAAGTCTTGACAGGTTTTTTTCTGAAATCCTCCTGCTCACCATTTCTTACAGCACAATAATATTCCATTACATTTATATACCACAACTTGTTCAGCCATTCCCCAATTGATGGACATACACTCAATTTACAATTTTTTGCCACCACAAAAAAATCTGCCATAAATATTTTTGTACATGTGACTCCTTTCCCCGTTTTTATTATTTCTTTGGGATATAGACCTAACATTGTTACTGCTAGATCAAAGAGTATCAGAAGGCAATGCTTTTGGTTATAGTTCCAGATTGCTCTCTAGAATGGTTGGATCAGTTCACAATTCCATCAACAAAGCATTAGTGTGCTAATTTTCTGAATTCTCTCCAGTATTATCATTTCCATTTTCTGTCACATTAGCCAATCTGCAAGGCATGAAGTGGTACCTCAGAATCATTTTAATCTACATTTCTCTAATCAATAGCGATTTAGAACATTTTTTCATATTTGGTTTTGTTTGTGCAAAAACCTTTTAAATTTAATATAATCAAAATTATCCATTTTACATCTAATAATGCTCTCTGTATCTTATTTTGTCAAAAATTCTTCCCTTTTCCATAGATCTGACTGGTAAAGTATACCTTGTTCTTCTAATTTCCTTATGGTATCACCCTTTATGTCTAAATTATGTACCTATTTTAACTTGGAATAGGGTGTAAGGTGTTGCTCTATACCTAGTTTTGCTATTTTCCAGTTTTCCCAGCAGTTTTTGTCAAATAGTGATCTCTTATCTCAGAAGCTGGGGTCTTTGGATTTATAAAACACTCAATTTTTATTTTCATTTGTTACTGTGCCTTGTGTATTTAATCCACTGTATTGATCCTCTAATCTATTTCTTAGCCAGTAGCACATAATTTCGATGATTACTAATTGATTTAGCTTGAGATTTGGCACAGCTAGACCACCTTCCTTTGCATTTTTTTCATTTTATATTTTTGACCTTTTCTTCTTCTAAATGAATGTTGTTGCTATTTTTTTCTCTCTCTTTAAAATAGTTTTTTGGTAGTCTGATATGGAACGGAATAAGTAAATTAATTTAGGTAGAATTGTCACTTTTATCACATTAGTTGAGCATGAGCAGTTGATATTTTTCTAATTGTTTAGATCTGACTTCATTTGTGTGAAAGCTGTTCTGTAATTGTGTTCATATAATTCCTGGATTTTTCTTGGCAGATAGACTCCCAAATATTTCATATTATCTACAGTTTATTAAAAGGGAATTTCTCCTATCTCTTGCTACTGGATTTTATTGGTTTTATATAAAAATTTATGTGGGTTTATTATATATCCTTCAATTTTGCTAAAGTTGTTAATTATGTCAAGTAGTTTTTTAGTTGATTCTCTAAGTATACCATCATATTGTCTGCAAAGAATGATAGTTTGGTTTCCTTATTGCTTATTCTAATTTCTTCAATTTCTTTTTTCTACTCTTATTGCTATAGCTAGCATTTCTAGTATAATATTGAATAACGGTGGTGATAATGGGCATCGTTGCTTCACCATGGTCTTATTGGGAAGGCTTCTAGCTTATCCCCCTTACAGATGATGCTTGCTGATGTTTCTAGATAGATGCTATTCATCATTTTAAAAGAAACTCCATTTATTTCTATGGTCTCTAATGTTTTTTAATGGGAATGGGTGCTTTTTAAATCAAAATGTTTTTTTCTGCCTTTATTGAGATAATCACACGATTTCTGTTGGTTTGGTAATTGATATGGTCAATTGTGCAGATAATTTTCTTCATATTGAACCAGTCCTGCATTCTGGTATAAATTTCACTTGGTCGTAGTATATGAGCCTGGTGATATATTGCAATATTCTCCTTGCTAGTGTTATATTTAAAATTTTTGCATTAATATTCATTAGGGAAATTGGCCTATAGTTTTCTTTTGGCTTCCTAGTTTAGGTATCAGCACCATGTTTGTGTCATAAAAGGAATTAGGTAGGACTCCATCTGTTTTCCCAAATAGTTTATACAACATTGGAATTAATTGTTCTCTAAATGTTTGGCAGAATTTCTTAGATAACTTCTTAAAACTTAAAATTACAGAGAAGATGCCAATCTGTCTTAGTAGTGGAAACATCCTCCTCTATGAGTTCCCTATATCACTCAAATCATGAATCTGTGTCATATCCTTATTATTTGTATATACATATTTATTATTGAAGAACCATTGATGGGCCCACAGGGACTTGGGTACCTTCCCCTCTCTGTTGCAGCATGTGGTATGGTTCAATTTCAGAAATGAATTACATAGATTCTAATTAGAGGAATTGAACTCCTCTTTCTTATACTTCTCAGTTTATTAAGTCCCTAAACCCCAAGATACTAGGGGAAAATGTTTTACAGCTCATGACTACGTCAACAGGTTATTAAAAGAGGGAGTCAATACATGCTCTCTCAAAATGTATACATACATATATATCAATATGATATATATATACATATGTATAAAATTGTTATTTCTCAGTCATTTAATTCATGTCCAACATTTTGTGATTCTGTTTCCGATTTTCTTGGGAGAGACACTGGAATGACTTGCCATTTCCTTTTCCAGTCCAGTTTATAGTTGAGGAAACTGAGGCAAACAAGTTAAGTGACTTGCCTAGGTTCATGCAGCTAGTAAGTGCCTGAAGTTAGATTTGAACTAAAGAAGATGAGTCTTCCTGATTTCAGGCTTGGCACACTGTCTTCTGCAACACCTAGCTGCTTATGTGTGTGTATGTATGTGTATGTGTATGTAAGTATCCATCCACTTATGTATGTACACACACATAAACGTACATATGTATATGCATGCATGTGTATATCCATATGTGTATATGTATATATTGATGTACATACACACATATACGTATATATGTACATTGGATGTGCACACAATATACATATATGCACACATACACACATATTTGTGAGTATGTGCATATCTCAGGTATGGGAGAGGCAATTTATTCCTACACATGAAAAAAAGAATACAAAACTAAGGACACGTAGGCATGTATACATACCTCAAACTAAAACAAGAGTCAGTAACTTAGAACTGGTAATGCAATCTTCTGGATGTCAATACTTCATTTCATTAGAACATAAAACAGTTTGACGTACTGTTAATTAATAATTTTGCATTTCAGTTTGACTCAGCGCTATCTATTAGGATTTTGAGAACCAAGTGTCATTCTGGAATCTTTAGCTAAAATGGATAAACTTTATCTTTCAACTAGGCTTTTTGTTGTAGATGACCATCCTTTCTGTAAGTTCTGGAGTAGTTTTAGGAATTTTCCTCCCTCCCACTTTCCCCAGTCCCCACCTCTAATTTCTGATGGAACTTCTGGACAGTTTGAACTCACAAGGTCACCTCTAATCCTCAGCACATGCATCTCAGTGTACTCATTTTCCTGAGATTAGGGAAAAATTCCAACAAAAAAACCCCAAAAGCTTGATTAGTTGCAGTCTCCTAACCTAGCTGTAATATAGGTAAAATTACCCTGATATTGGAAGAGGAATGACCTATTCTTCCTCATCCTGAACTGGCATTACCCATCACTGGGATAATTGGAGCCAAGAGATGGTTGTCATCATGTCCTTGGAGTTGCTAGAAATTTCCAGAGGCTCTCCAATCACATGCTTCCTAGGATGGGCCCACTGGCAAATTTAGCTTCTGCTACATTTATATGTCTTGATATTGGCTTATATTACTGGAATAGAACTTCTCTGAGGACAGGAACTATTTCAATTTTGTTTGTGAATCCCTTAAACCAGGCCTGCACAACATGCAAAATCCTTTGACTGGGTGCAAGTGGTGCATGATGTTGTTCAGGCCTGCCTTAAATCTTACTGCTTAGCAAATAAGTCATTTAATAAATGGCTTTTGACTGACTGACTTGAAGAAAGATTGGCTATATAGGCCCAGGAAGAGAGATCAAACAGGACTTCAAATTTCTGAACATGTAGAAATATAGAAATGGTCACATAGATTGACAGAAATATGGAATTCAGGTTGAGGGAGCTAGTTTTCAAAAATGATGCATTGTTTAATATTTGTTAGGCTAAAGTGATGTTAAGTAATCAAGTGGAAATATCTAGCAGATAATCAGGAATGCAGAGATCTAGAGAAAAGTCAGAGCTGGAGATATAAGTTGTCTGCTGAAATCATAAGAGAGGATAAAATCTATGTATAAGGAACTCTCTGTATACATACATATATACATATATATACATGTATATATGTATCTATGTTTTCACACATATGTGTATGTGTGTGTGTGTGTGTGTGTGTGTGTGTGTGTGTGTGTGTAACGAACAATACTATAGAGGAAAGAGAATAGAGGTAAAGTTCCAAACCCAAATATGTACTTGTGGCACTTCAAGGAATAGTGTATGTAGGTGGAGAAAGATTCTTTTGGTCAGGAAGGATTTTTGAGGTTTTAACAATGAAACAATACAGATGACCATCTATTCTGTTACTCATCAAGCTTGTCCTGTTTATAACAGAAATTACTGAGAGAAAGAACAGTCAGGAGGAAAATGATTATTATCCTTTTTCCTGCTGACACTTTCAGAGTGCTATTTAATTTCCTGGAATCAGAGAGTCTAAGATCTCGGCTAGTCATTGAACTTACCTCTAAGCAATACTGCAAAAAAATAGCTCACTTAAAAAAAAACCCAACAAAACAACCTAGATTGTTTTCAGAGATAGATAGAAGAGCCGTACAGGGTAGAGAGTTGGAGGGCATGGGCGATGGCCCCCTTCCCTACAGAGTATCAAATAGTGCTATAAAGACATAACTACAAAGCTTCTGACCTGAGATCTTTTGAAAACTGTAGTCCTCTATAGGCTTTATCCTCAAAATGCATATCATGTAGGAGACATTCAAGAGGTAGTTAAAAAGTAATGACTGAATTTAAAGCTAGTAAAGATAGGAAGACCACAGTCAGGGAGGGGTGAAGTGAATGCTACAGCAGGATTTATACATACATAGTAGGCAGTACATAACAAGGCTAACCACACATCCCACTAGAAGCTATGAGGTAGAGTAGGTTGAATTATTAGTCTTGAATCTGGAAGCCCAATGTTCAAAACTTGCTTCTGACACAATAACTGTGTTCTCTTGGTAACTCATTTAACTTCTGCGTGGCTCCAGCATTTCTTCATGACTTATCTACTTAGTTTTAGACAGATTACCATCTTCCTTATCATGCAACATGCATTTCTTAGGTACCTTCTATGGATCAGGCACGGTGCTAGGTATTGGGTCTAAAGAGATAAACTAGAGAAACAAAATGGCATTGAACTGGAAGTGAGGAAGGCCTAATTCAGATACTTCCCAACTATGTGATCCTGGGCAGGTGACAACTTTTCGGTTCCTCATTTTCTCACATATCAAATAACAGGGTTGGATTCAGTGACCTTTAACTTTCCCTTCTAGCTCTAAATTTATGATTTTATGATCCTATGAAAGACTCTTAGGGAGCTTAAGTCTTACCAGGACAGAAAATATGTACACCTACATGAATATATGTGTCTATATGTACATCTACAACATATGTGTAAACATATATACATATACATATATGAATATACACAAATTAATTGAGGTAGAGGAGAAATGAGGCACTAACAGTTGAGGGGAACCAAGAAGGGTCCTATATAAGAGGTGATATATGTGTTGGTGGAGGTAATTCCTATACTGACATGCTGACAAAAATCACAGCACTTTTAGAACCTTGCATTTATATATGGCTATAGTTTCTAACTAAAGATCTGTGTAGACCACGAGTCCTTTAGAGGATTTATCGTTAAAATGAATACCAGGTGGATGGCATTCAGACTATAATCAAAAAGTAAGGGCTAAATTGAAAGCTAGTAGGAATAGGAAGGCCATTGCAGGGAGTAGTGAAGTAAACATACTACATCAGGCTCAACAACAAGGAAATAGAATATGGAAGGGAAGTGCTGATACCTCTTCCAATATACTGTCAGGAAAACAGAAATCCAGAAACTAGAGAAATCAGAATATATAACAAAGCAATCTCATAGTATCCGTGTTCTAGCAGGTATCTCCAAATTAGTGTCAGCATTTTCCCCAACTACCATACTATAGAAAAGTGAATTACATATAGTGTGCGGTTATACAAAGAGCAACTAGATTTAGAGTAGGAATATTTAGATTTGAGACTTATCGTTTATTAGTTGAGTGACTGTGGGAAATCACTTAACCTTTGACTCCCAGTTTCTGTAAAACAAGGATAATAAAATACACTATCAACCTCAGAGCTTTGTTGTAAAGAAAGTAAGCTGTAAAATGCTATGCACATAGGAGCTTTTAGGATGGTAGATTTAGAAATAGAAAAGGAATGGGTCCTTAACTACCCATCAAAAAATTTGGTAAGGGATCTGTCATCTAGTTCAACCTTCTCATTTAATTTTACTTTGGCTTATGGTATGAGATGTTGATCTATGTCTAGTTTTTGCCAAACTGCTTTCCAGTTTTCCCAGAAATTTTGGTCAAATTCTTGTTCTTGTCCCAAAAGCTTAGATCTTTGGGTTAATCAAACACTATGGTCATTTCTTCTGTGCATTGTGTACCTAATATATTAGACTGATCCACCACTCTTATTCATTAGTCAATATCAGATTAGTTTGAAGATTAAACATTTTGTAATATAGTTTTAAATTTGCTACTGCTAAGCTATCTTTTCATTGATTCCCTTGTCACCTTTGATTTTCAGGATTTCTATTTGTTATATTTTTAGGTTTTTTTTTAGTTGTATGACCAATCCATTGATCTGCTTTTTCTCTTTTTTATTGATGAACATATTTAGAGATGTGAATTTACCCTAAATACTGCTTTGGCTCCATCCCACAAATTTTGGAATGTTGTCTCATTGTTGTCATTCTCTTTAAGGACATTACTGATTCTTTCTATGATTTGTTCTTTAACTTAATCATGCTTGAAGATTAGATTATTTAATTTCCAATTAATATTTAATCTATGCTTACACAACTCTTCACTGAATGTCATTTTATTGCATTATGATTTAAAATAGGTACGTTTAATATTTTTGCATCTGTGAATTTTTGTGCCATAATACATGCTTAACTTTTTGAAGGTGCCACATATAGCTGAGAAAAATGTACATTCCTTTGTAGTCCCACTCAGTTTTTCCTAGAGGTTTATCATATCTAACAATTATAAAACTCTATTCAACTTTCTGAGTTCTTTATTATTTATTTATTAATGGTTATATTTATCTAGCTCTGGAAGGGGAAAATTGAGGTCTTCCACTAGCATAATTTTCCTATTTATTTCTTTCCATAATTCACTTAATCTTTTCTTTAAAAATTTGGGTGTATATATTTTTAGTATTGCTATTCCTTCATCATCTATTTTTGTAGTTTCCCTGTTTATTCCTTTTAATTAAGTCTATTTTTGCTTTTTATTTCTCTGACATCATTATTGTTACCCCTAATTTTTTTTTAGATTCAGCTGAAGCATAATACCCCCTTTTTGAACTCTCTGTGTAGTTTTCTGTTTCAAATGTATCTCTTTGAAACAACATATTGTTAGATTCTGGTTTCATATCCATTCTGTTGTCTGCTTCTTTTTAAGATTACATTTTCATTTGTGATTATCAAGTGTGAATTTTCCTCCATCCTATTTTCTTCTCTTTCATTCTCTCTCACTCTCTCTCTGTCTCTTTCTCTCTTATCCTGTCCCTCCTCTAAAGTCTATTTGCTTGTGACCAATTTTTTTCTACCCACCTTCCCATTTATCATTCTCCCAACCTCCATTTCTCTTATCCCCTTCCACTTTTTTGTTGGATAAGAAGGATTTCTATGACCAAAAAGTGTACATATATGTGTGTGTATATATATATGTATATATATATATATATATATATAATTTCCCCTGTTTGAACCAATTTAGATGTGAGATTCAAGCATTGTTCGCCACTCCTCACCATATTTCCCCTCCAGTATAAAAACCTCTTCCTCATGGACCTCTTTTATTTAAGACAATTTTCACCATTTTTCTTCTCCTTTTGCTATTCTCCTGGGGCATCCCTCTTTCTTGCCTATCCATTTAAAAAATACATCTCAATGTAATTCATGCAAAATCCAGTAGATCTGGAAGACAAACTGCTCTTATGAGAGAATTCAGCAGGTATCACATACAAATAGCAGTCCTGAGAGCAACAAGGCTGTGAAATGATGCCAGGTTACCAAAATCAGAGTTGGAAACACATTTTTTCTAGAGCAGCTGCAGGGGGAGCACTATGCAGGTAGTGCACGTTTTGCAATCAAAATTAATGTAATCAAGCTTGTAAGCCTCCCAAAAGAAGTGAATGACAGGTTCATGACAATGTGATTGCCACTTTCAGAGAGCCACAACACCACCATCTTCAGTGCATATGTTCCCACCATGACGAACCCTAATTGGGTTAAAAAAAACTTTTAGGAAGACCTAGAGAGCCTCATTATCAATGTACTGAAAGAGGACAAGTTTATGATTCTGGGTGACTTTAACTCCAGAGTACATACAGGCTATCAAACATTATAGCAAGTCCTTGGAAGTCAGAAATAGCAACAGTAGTAATCACTTATTATTGGAGACTTCTGTGTCTCATGATCTCATCACCAACACTGTCTTCCACTTATCTAAATGCAATAAAATTTCATGGACACAACCTGAGAGCATACAATGGCATTTGATAGACAATATTATCCTAAGGAGAAGTGATAGGATGTTAGAAAGACAAAGGGGATGTGTGGTACAGAGTGCTGGACTGATCATAGACTTATTCTCTCCAAGCTAAACATTCACATTCATCAAAAGTGAAGGTTCCAAGGCAAAACATCTCCCAGAAGACTTATTTTCAAAAGATTAGAGTGCTTCTTCAAACAGGAACAGTCTGATGCTCACTTAGAAGGAAAGCTAAACCAACACACAGTTGGCAATAGTGGAGCAGAAGAGTGAGCAGCTCTCAGAGGTTTGGACAGCATCATATTTACTTATCTGGAACAGAACACACACAAATATCAAGATTTATTTCATGAAAATGATGGGGGAATTCAGAAGCTACTAAACAAAAAATAAGAACACTACAGGGTTTAGGAAAAGGACAGTTCATCCATCTCTAAGAAGACTCCATGATATCAAAAACTGAGTGGATTTTGGATTATATGTCAAGAAGGGACTATCCTTCAGGAGTTCAAGGATGGGTTTACTGTCCATCTTGATAAAGGTAAAGGAAGTAGATTGTCCCGTGACAATCACAGGGGAAGGGTTCTCTTTCTCTCTCTCTCACTCTCTCTGTCTCTCTCTCTCTCTCTCTCTCTCTCTCTCTCTCTCTCTCTTTCTCTCTCTCTCTCTCTCTCTGTTAATTATTGGCAAAATTCATGCCAAATTTTTCCTTCTTTACCTGGAAAATCTATCTGATTGTGAGTGTGGTTTCAGAAAGGGCTGAGGAACACTTGATGTAGTATTTGCTGCTTGACAACTCTAGGAGAAATGCTAGGAGCAGAACAGAGGTCTGTACACAACGTTCATTAATCTGACCAAGGTCTTTGATATCATCAGTCATGA
Organism: Potorous gilbertii; assembly: GCA_028658325.1. Taxonomy (NCBI): domain Eukaryota; kingdom Metazoa; phylum Chordata; class Mammalia; order Diprotodontia; family Potoroidae; genus Potorous; species Potorous gilbertii. The sequence goes on along the minus strand of CM053770.1, from coordinate 423,059,385 downwards.
GGGTTTGTGAAAAATCATGGCAAAATTTGGTTGCATGGAAAAATTAATCAGTATTGTACATCAGTTTCACAATGGCATGCTTGTACAGGTCCTGGATAATGAAAGATGCTCTTATGCTTTTCCAGTTACCAACAGAGTGAAACAGAGATGTTAGATTGCTCCCATCCATGCTTTTTAGCAAGATGGTTTTAGCAATGTTGTCAGATACCTTGAACTAAGATGAAAATGGCATCAAAATTAGCTACCACACTGACAGTGAGCTATTCTATTTGAAAAGGCTACAAGCCAAGAATAAATTGGAGGGAGAGCTGATGTGTGACTTTTTTGTTCACTGATGATTTTTCACTCAATGCAGCTTTTGAAACTGAGATGCAACAATGTATGGATCAATTCTCTGTTGATTGTGGAATTTTGACCTAACAATTAACACTGAGGAAATAGAAGTTCTCTACCAGCCAGCACCATACCATCCATACAGGGAATTATTAGTTGAATTACAGCAAGTGGAGAATTTTTGAATGCTGTGGGTAAGTTCACTTACCTTTGCAGTATGCTTTCCAGGGATATATACATAGATGATGAGGTTGATGCACACATTTCTAGAGCTAACTCAGTATTTGGGAGGCTCTGAAGGAAAGTGGGGAAAAGAAGAGATATTACACTGCCTAGCAAATTGAAGGTCCACAGAACCATTGTACTAGCATCATTGTTGTATGCCTGTTGTATACCAGCACCATGACAGGAAATTGAATCACTTCTATTTGAATTTTCTTGGGAAGATTCTGAAGATTACTTGGAAAGATAAAGTACCAGACCTTTGGGTACTTTCTTGAACTGAATTGATAAGCATTATATCTCTGTTGCAGAGAGGTCAGTTTGGATGGGCTGGCCACAAGTTCAAATGCCAAATCTACATTTGCCTAAAAGATTATTTTGTGGAGAGCTCACACAAGGCAGCACTACCATGGAGGTCAGAAAAAGTGATACAAGGACACTCTCAAGGTCTCCCTGAAGAACTTGGAATAAATTGTGAGACATAGGAGACAATGGCACAGGACCACCCAGCATAATGTGCCCACATCAAAGAATGTGCTATGCTCTAAGCACAAAGAAGAATTGTAGTAGATCAAAGGAAACATGAAATGAGCAAATTTAGAGACCTCTTCCCTCCAAATATTCGTATGGACTATTTGTGCCTCATTTGTGGTAGAGTTTTCTGAGCTAATATTGATCTGATCAACCACAGTCAGACATACTGTATGTTGACCTTTGTGATGTCATTTTGGTCCTCTTTGAGAATGACAACAGCTATAATTGACTCCATTCTATATCCTCTTTCTATGTAGAATCCTTTTTTGTTGTCCTAATAATGATAAGGTTTTTAGGAGATCTCAGATCTCTTTCTGGTGTTGGTTGGTAGATTCTTCCAATTTCCATTTTACCTTCTGGTTCTAATTTATTGAGGCAGTTTTCCTTTATAATTTCCTGAAATTTTTTTTCTTTTGATGATTGTTTTCAGGTAGGCTAAGAATTCTTAAATGGTCTCTCCTCAATCTATTTTCTATATTCTTTGTTTTGCCAACAAGATATTTCACATTTTTTTCATGCTTTTGATTTTGTGTAATTGCTTCTTGATATTTCATGGAGTCCTACCTTCCATTTCGCCAATTCTAATATTTGAAGAATTACTGTCTTAAGTGGGGTTTTATCACCTCTTTTTCTACTTTTGCCAGTTCTGCTTTTTAAGTTATTTTCATCACAAAAGTTTTGTATCTGTTTTTTCATTTGGCCAATTTTGTTTTTTAATGTGTTATTTAAAAAAATATTGTGACTCTTTTTTGAAAAATTATTTATGTATTTTTAGTTTTCAACATTCATTTCCATAAGACTTTGAGTTCCAAAATGTCTCCCCATCTCTCCCCTTCCCCCACCCCAATATACAGTGCATTCTGATTACCCCTTCCCCCAAACTGCCCTCCCTTCTATCACATACCTCCCTTCCCTTACCTCTATCTCGTCTATTTTCTTGTAGGGCAAGATAGATTTCCACACCCCAATACCTGTATTTCTTATTTCCCAGTAGTATTTAAAAACAATTTTTAACATTCATTTTTAAAACTTTGGGTTCCAACTTCTCTCCCTCCCCCCCCCAATTCCCACTGAGAAGACAAGCAATTCAATATAGGTTATACATGTGTAGTTATGCAAAAGACTTCCAAAAAAGTCATGTTGTGAAGGACTAACTATACTTCCCTCTATCTTATCCTGCCACCCATCTATTCTATTGTCTCTTGTGACATTGTCCCTCTCCAAAAGTGTTTACTTCTAATTATCCCCTCCTCCCATTTGTCCTTCCTTCTATCATCCCCTCAGCACCCCACTTACCCCTTCTCCCCTACTTTCCTGTAGTGTAAGATAGATTTTCATACCAAATTGAGTGTGCGTATTATTCCTTCCTTAAGCCAAATATGATGAGAGTAAACTTCACTTTTTCCCTCTCACCTTCCCCTTTTTCCCCTCCATTGAGAAAGCTTTTTCTTGCCTCTTTTATGAGAGATAATTTGCCCCATTCCATTTCTCCCTTTCTCTTTCCAATATATTACTCTCTCATCTCTTAATTTTATTTTTATAGCTATCATCCCTTCCTATTCAACTCACCCTCTGTCCTCTGTCTATATATATATAATCCCTCCAAGTACCCAAATACTAAGAAAAGTCTCAAGAGTTGCAAATATTATCTTTTGATGTAGGAATGTAAACAGTTCAGCTTTAGAAAGTCCTTTATGATTTCTCTTTCCTGTTTGCCTTTTCAAGCTTCTCTTGATTCTTGTACTTGAAAGTCAAATTTTCTAGTTAGTTAGTTGTTTCTTTCTGGCTGCTTAAAATATTTTACCCTTGATCTGGGAAGTCTGGAATTTGGCTACAATATTCCTAGGAGTTTTTCTTTTCAGATCTCTTTCAGGAAGTGATTGGTAGATTCTTTCGATATTTATCTTACTCTCTGGTTCTAGATTATCAGGGCAGTTTTCCTTGATAATTTCATGAAAGATGATGTCTAGGCTCTTTTTAGATCATGGCTTTCAGGTAATCTCATAATTTTTAATTTGTCTGTCCTGGATCTATTTTCCAGGTCAGTTGTTTTTCCAATGAGATATTTCACATTGTCTGCTGTTTTTTCATTCCTTTGGTTTTGTTTTATAATTTCTTGAGTTTTCATAAAGTCATTAGCTTCCATCTGTTCCATTCTAATCTCTAACAATTATTTTCTTCAGTGAACTTTTGGATTTCCTTTTCCATCTGGTCAGTTCTGCTTTTTTAGGGCATTCTCCTCATTGGCTTTTTGGATCTCTTTTGCCATTTAGGTTATTCTATTTTTTTTTTCAGCAGTTTTTGGGTCTTCTTTAGCAAACAGTTGACTCATTTTTCATGATTTTCTTGCATCACTCTCATTTCTCTTTCCAATTTTTGCTCTACTTCTCTTACTTGATTTTCAAAATCCTTTTTGAGCTCTTCTATGACCTTAGACCAATTCATATTTTTCTTGGTGGCTTTGAATGGAGGAGCTTTGACTTTGTTTTCTTTCATTTGCTTACTTTGGTCTTCCTTGTCACCAAAGTAAGATTCTATAGTCTGATTCTTTTTCTGATTTTTGCTATTTTCCCCAGCCATTTACTTGACTTTTGAGCTCTTTGTCAAGGTACTTCTCTGCTTACAGTGGGGGTGGGGGGTGTATACTGTCAGGCACTCAATCCCTCCATAATCTGTGGGTCTAGAGCTCCAGAAACAGTGACTGCAGCTACCCCTTTTGTGGCTGTGACTGCTGCGGCTTCCTCTGCCTTCTACCCTCTTTGCCACTCTGGGACTGGGGCTGGACCATTCCACTCTCCTGCACTGGTCCTACAGGCTTTTCCCAGTGACTTTCCAATTTATCCTCAGCATTTTGGGGTCATGAAGTCTGGAAACCATCACAAGTGCAAGAGATTCAGTTCCCCCAACACCTACTCAGGTCCCATCTGTGCGGATAAGGCCCATGCTGGATTGGACTCTGCTACCAGCATGGCGTGATAGACACTTCCAGGTGACCTTCCAGGCTATCTTGGGCTGGAGATTTACTTCACTCCATCATTCTGTAGGTTCACAGCTCCAGAACTTGTTTAGAGCTATTTTTTACAGGTATTTGTCTGTGCTTGGTGGGAGCACTCCAGAAAGTCTGTGCTGTTACTCTGCCATCTTGGCTCCACCCTCCATTTTGTGGGTCTTATATCAAGCTGTTGTCTTTTCATAATTTTCTTGCATCACTCTCATTTCTTTTCCCATTTTTTGCTCTACCATTCTAATTTGACTTAATTAAAAAACAACCTACCTCTTTCAGGAATTCTTGCTGTGCTTGTATCCAAGTGGCATTTTTCTTTGAGGTTTTACTTGTAACTCCTTTGACATCATTATCTTATGAGTTTCTGTCTTGATCATCCCTGTCAGTGTGGTAACTTTTTATGGTCAGTTTTTTTTGTTCATTTTTAAGCCTATTCCTTGACTTTCAACTTTATGTTAAAGTTGGGCTCTATTCCTGTTGCTGGGTGTGGAGAATTGTCCCAAGCTTCAGGTTTTGTTTCACTCCTGTTTCAAGAGCTAGTTCTAAGGGTTTAGAGGGCTTTTTGCTTTCAAGGTTCTATGATCAGGGGAGAGGTGTGGCAACTGCCCTCCTCTGGTCTATTCTCTGGGAACTACAAGCCCACCCTTATGCACTGGAACTGTGACTTGTAAGAGTATATAAGCAGCGAAGTTGTCAAAAGGAAGCCTGTTACTATGCCCATTGCCAGCACAGGGACCTGTTGTAATCTCTTTCTGATTATTTGCCTGATTCCCTTATTGTCTCTAACTTGAAAGTTTCCAAAGCTGCTCTTGCTGTCAATACCTCTGTAGCCAACAGCTGGAGATGTTGCTAAGTGGAATCTGGTCCCACCCCCATCTCTGATCACCTGTTTTTTGGGTCAGAAAAAATATCTCACCTTAACCTTTTGTTGTCTCTGTCACTTCAAAATTTGATTTGAGATATTTTTTAAAGTTGTTCAGAGGGCAATGTTGGGACAGGGCTTCCTCTACTCAGCTATCTTGGCTCCTTCCGCAGCCTTAGATTCTAAATTCAGTTCTCAATTATGGATTCTAGCTTCAAATATCTGTTTGTGAATCTAGTGTTTTGTGATGAAAATGCAAAGGTGTTTCTTAACAGTGATTTTTGATGTATTTAAGAGCTAGAAATACTTCTCTATAGAAGACAGACAATATACTAAATTCATTAAAATACCTTAATGCCCATATATTATTATATTATTATAATTTATATGAAAATGATTTTTAAAGATCCCTGAATTGGCATGAATTTTATCCCCACTGATACAGGTTGCAAGCCCTCTGCACTTCAGTAATAAAATAAAAATAATAAGAGTACATGTATGATGTATTATAATGAAAATAGCATTTTGAAGTTCATAAAACACTTTACATATCCTTTGTCATTTGATCATCTCAGAAATTCTGTGAAGTAGGTGTCGATATGTCGCTATGAGGAAACTGAAGCTAAGGGAGGTTAAGTTCTTTCCAAGTCTAGGGCTCCAGCTACCATGCCACTTGGTTATCAATAATATAAAGAGCTAACCTACACACAGAATTCTAAGGTTTTTAAAGTGTTTTATAAATATATTATCCCATGCATAATGACTTCCTGAGTTGTTATGGTCAAAAAATTCTTTGACTGGAGGCCAATATTTTGTTGAGATACCTGTCCAAATTTGGTGAGGTCATACCTCAGATGATAGACATATATTACATATATTCAATTATTAGGTGGAATTGGATAACTCAGAACTTTTCCATCTTGGTAGAACGTGCGGGCACTTTCACTAAATAGATATAGCCATTGAGAACCATTCCTATGATCTTTAATTTTTCTTAATGCAACCTGTCTTTGAAATCAACATATTTTGCTTGCATTGAAATTTGCTCCATATTTAAGGTTTTTTTCCTTTGCTTTCTTCCAGATGCTCTCCTTTCTGTGTATTTACCCTCCCAATAAATTATCCTCTCCATCATTTATCTCTATTATTTATCATATATATATGAGATTTTCCCACCCTGAATTTAAGGTTTTCTTTTGTACTGCTTATTTCTGCTACTTAGGTAATAAATTGTGCTTTTACAATTCTTATTTTTCTCCTGAGCCATTTGGGATTATCCATGCTCTCTTTGGAACTTAAAGGGTCTTTAGATTCATCATATTGATTAATTTCTTTTGATTTACAATATTTGTTCAGAGGTGTCTGGATAAGTTTTGATATCATAGAGGATATTTTCTTTTGTTATTAATATCTTCCTTGTTGGTTTATCTTCTTGGGTTCAAAGTCTTTAATTCAGTTTCATTCCTCCTGAAAATTTTGGTAATTTCAATCTTTCCCCCTTAAATTTTCCTATCACTCACTTTCTACCTCCTTCTGCTTTGATGATGGATACTCTAAAGCCTTCTCTAATATTGAGGAATTCACTTTTCACTACCATCAATCTACCCCTTGTGATTTCTGGAAGGATAGACCTGACCTCAGGTGGATGGCAAATTCCTTTTCTTCAAGCCCAAGGAAGTCTCTTTCCCACATATATACTAACACCCTGCTCCAGTTTCCTCTCTTCCTCTGTATTCTGAGTGTTCCTGTAGTACTATATGCAGTCATGTAGCTGTCCCAGGCAGACTATTTTCAGCCTACTCTGATGCAGGGTTAAATTCTTGTTTACAGCTTGTGGTTTGTTTTCTGCATCCCTGATAGTCTGTGCTGCTGATGAGGAAGCTGGTACTGAGTGATCACATTAGGGATTAGAGATTAGCCTTTTATGATCTTAGATCATTGGGTTACCTCTTTCCTGTCTAAAACTGTGGAAGAAGGTGTAATTGCTTTATTTCTATTTTGAAGAGGATTGAAAAGTCCTTATTATCAGAGACAATGTCTAGTTCTCCATCTTATTATGTGACCTAGAAATTGCTCTACCAAAGATTTTTTTTTAAATGGAAGAGTAGTCACATGTCAATAGCTGTTAATATTTTCTTGATAAGTTTTCAGCAGTAATATAATCTAAGATTTTCCCCAAGAGCTTGATTTCCTTGCCTCTTTCAGAAATGTTGAGAATCAGTCACTATTCTAAAATTTTTTTTTTACTTCTAATAAAAAAAATCCTTCATCTTTTCTTTGTCTAATATATATGCTTTTCCCATTTTATCTTTAATAAAAAAATGTATTTGTAAAATGTGAACATTTATGTATTTATACTTAGAGGTTAGAATTTATTTTATAGAAGTCTCACTTGCTTTTGGAAACATCTATATGCAGAAATATATCTTAGGAGAGATTGCTAGCTGATACTGCCTGTTGGAAAGCTGTTATCTGGCTTTTCATTTTCAACACACAAAAAGGCTTTTTTATCTCCTCTTAACACAATATATGTAGTCAGAAAAAAGGAGTCATTGGTTTATAAGAATTCTTTCTTCCTCATAAAATATGAAGCAGGGCCCTAAGTGACCCTATTACAGTGTTTTCTGATACTGTAATGTGTTTAATAGAAGGATCCAATCACGAATGTTTTTTTTTAACATTTAGTAGTATTTTATTCTTTCCCAATTGTATGTCACGAAAATTTTTAGCATTTATTTTTTCAAGATTTTGAGCTCCAAATTTTCCGCTCTCCCTCTCTCCTGTATTTCTAAAATATAGGCAATTTGATATAGGTTACCTATGTGCTATCATGTAAAATACATTTCCATATTAGTCACAGTTGTGGAAGAAACAGATAAAAAGAAGAAAACCACAAAAAAGAATAAAGTAAGTGGAAAAAAAAGTATGTTTCAATCTGCATTCAGATTCCATCTATTCTTTCTCTGGAGATGGACAGTTTTTTCCTTAGTAAGTCTTTTGTACTTATCTTGGATCATTGTGTTGCTGGGAAGAGCTAGGATATTCATAATTAATCAATATGCAATGTTACTGATGCTGTGTCCAATGTTTTCCTGGTTCTACTCATTTCACTTTGCATCAGTTCATATAAGTCTTTCCAGTCTCTTTCTGAAATCTGCATGTTCATCATTTCTTATTGCACAGTTCCATTACATTCATATGCCACAGCTTGTTCAGTCATTCCCCGATTGATGGGTATCCCTTTAGTTTCTTATATTTTGCCACCATGAAAAGGGTTATTATAAATATTTTTTTTGCACATGCAAGTCCTTTTCGTTTTTTAATGATCTCTTTGTGATACAGACCTAGTGATGGTATTGCTGGATAGGCAATACCAGGTATGCACAGTTTTATAGCCCTTTGAGGATAGTTCCAAATTGCTTTCCAGAAGGTTGGATAAATTCACAACTACAATTAGTGTCCCATCTTTCCCATATCCTCTCCAACATTTATCATTTTCCTTTTTTTTTGATCATATTATCTGATCTGATAGTGTGATATGGTACCTAAGAGCTGCTTTAATTTGCATTTCTCTAATCAAAAGTGATTTTGAGCATTTCTTCATATGGCTACAGAAATCTTTGATTTCTTCATCTGAAAACTGCCTGTTCATATCTATTGACAATTTATCACTTGAGGAATGACTTATATTCTCAAAAATTTGACTCAGAGAAGTGAAGTCTTTATCAAAATCACTTGACATAAATGTTATTTCTGAGCTTTTTTTTGCTTTCTTTCTAATCTTGGTTGCATTGGTTTTGTTTGTGCAAAAGCCTTTTAATGTAATACAATCAAAATAAAAAAAGTGACAACCATCATCCACTTTCCAATCTTCCCCTCCACTATAATAGGTTTGTCCTGCCTCTTCATATGAAATAATTTACTCTGTTCTACTCCTCCCTTTCTTTTGTACCCAGTGTGCTCTTCTTTCTCATCCCTTAATTATTTTTATATCATTCCCTCAAATCACCTTCTAGTCATATCCTCTATGTATATTCCTTTTATCTGTACTGTTAGTGATACCACATTTAAGACTTACAAGTATCATCTTCCCATGTAGGGATGTAAACAGTTCAACTCCACTGAACTCTTTATGTTTTCTTTTCCTTTTTTTTTTTTTACCTTTTTAGACTTGTCTTGGAGAACATTTTTGTTTATTCAATTCCAGTTTTCTCATTATGAAACTTTGAAATCCTTCTATTTCATTGAATATCCCATTTTGAAGTATTATGTTTAATTTTGCTGAGTAGGTGATTCTTGCTTGTAGTCCTAGATCCTTTGCCTTCCAAAATATGATTTTCCATGACTTCTGGTTTTTTAAAGTTGCAGCTGCTAAGTCCTGTGTAATGCTCACAGGGGCTCTTTGATATTTGAATTGTTTCTTTCTGACCACTTGTAGTATTCTTTTCCTTGACCTGATAGTTCTGAAATTGGACTACAGTGTTTCTTGGCGATTTTATTTTAGGATCTCTTTGCTGAGGTGATCAGTAAATTCTTCCAAAGCTTATTTTGACCTCTGGTTCCAGGATATCAAGGCAATTTTTTGTGATAATTTCTTGAAAGATGCTGTCCAGTTCCTCCTTTTAACTGTGGCTTTCAGGTAGTCCAGTGATCCTTATATTGTCTCTACGGGATCTAATTTCTGGTTCAGTTGTTTTTCCTATGAGATATTTTACATTTTCTTCTTTTGAATTTATTTCATTGATTCTTGTCTCATAGAGTTGTTAGCTTCCACTTGCCTAATTCTAACTTTCAAGGAGTTATTTCCCCACCTTTTTTACTACCTTTTCTATTTGGTCAGTTGTGCCTTTTAATGAGTTGTTCTCTTTAATGGATTTTTGCATCTCCTTTTCCATTTGGTCAATTCTACTTTTTAAGCAGTTGTTTTCTTTCTCCAAGCTATGGACTCTTTTTGTATAATTCTCTTGTATCACTCATTTTTTTTCCCTATTTTTTCTTCTACCTCTCATATGATTTTTAAGCTCCTTTAAGTTCTTCCATGTGTTCTTTTTGGGCTTGAGACCACTTTCCATTTTTCTTTGGGGTTTTGCCTGTACATGTTTTGATATTGTTGTCCCCTTCTGAGTTTGCATCTAGGTCTTTCCTGGCACCATAATTGCTTTCTATGGTCAGATTCTTTGTTTTTGCTGTTGCTTCTTGCTCATCTTTTTTGACCTTTTACCTTTATTATAAATTTGAGTCCTGCTCCTGGGGTGGAAGGGATACTTTTTCAGGTTTCTTGTGCCATGGGCTGTAGGCCTTGGCTGTTTACCTGGTGCTTCTCTGATGTTGCCCTGAGGCCCATGGGGGACCCTAAAGTTTGGTGCTGCTCTGAGAGGTTGGGGTAAGGGATGGGTGGCACTGTTGGAGGCTGGAGGCTTACCTGATGCTGAACCAAGCTCCTGGAGGAGATATCTGGTGAGTGTTGAGGCCATTGTGGCATTTCTGCATTTCCCCAGGGCCACACTAAAGAGTGTGACTATCTAGCCATTGGTGACTACCTGTTTGTCTGGGGTTATGCTGAAAGATGTGGCAGTGATTCTCAGAACTGGATTCTGCCTGGTCCCCGGCTATGCTAAGGAATGTGGGGGAGTCCTGGTGTTTGTGTTTACCTGCTTCCTCAGGCTGGTACTGAGGATTTCCTACTGGTTCGCTGAGGTGGGGCTTGTTGCTGGTTTGCTGGGATGCTTCCAATCCTGGACTGCACTCCCCCTTTACCTGAGGGAGACAGACCATTACTATTTTTTCAAGTTTCCTGGGCTAAAAGATTGTTTCACTCTCTCTTTGTTCTGTTTCTGTTCTGATTTTCTTTGGAGGAATGTTTCAAATGTCTCTGTTATTGAATATCCTTTTTCCTTTGATGGTTAGGTTTAGATTTTCAGGGAATGTTACCTTGGATTGTATCCTTTGCTTTTTGTAATAGATTATTCCATTTGCTTCCTTTATTTCTCATTGGTACAAAATCATCCCATGGTATTTGAATTTCCCTTTCTTTATTTTGTTGTGATTCAGTTTTGTCCAACTTTTATTGACCTCATTTTGGTTTCTTTTGGCAAAAGTATTGACATGGCTTGCCATTTCCTTTCCCAACTCGTTTTACAGATGAGGCAAACAGTGTTACATGACTTATCCAAGGTAACCCAACTAGTAAGCATCTGAACTCAGATTTGAACTCATGTCTTCTGGCTCCAGGACCATTGCTCTAACTAGTTACCTCTCTTTTTTCATACTTGAAGATCTCCTGAGAAATTGCAAAATTCATTTTCATTGATATTGTTAACTTTCACTACTATGTGTCTTGAAATTTCTTGTATATGTGTTTGTTTTTCTGGAGGAGATTAAGTGGTACTTTGTTTTCTATGTTCAGAAATTCTAGGTGATCTATTTTTTTCTTTCATTGTGATGTTTAAGTTGTTTTGTTTTTGCCCTACCATACTCTTCGGGAATATTTATCATCCTTAATTTGTCTCCAGGGACTCTGTTTTTGAGATGAATATGTTTTATTTGTATAGACATCATGTTTTATCTTCACATTATTGCTTTTCCTCCCATTCTTTGTGGCATAGTATGTGAGTTACTGCCTCAGGTTGTGCAAGCTGCTGTTTTCCTATAACAACAAATCTTTTGCAAGGGATTGGGGCCGTGGACCAAGTTCAGTTTGGTTGCCTTTTGCCACAGTGTGGAGGGATGAGGTCAGGGGTTTTGGAGTGTGCTGCTAAGTCCTTGCTGTAGTAAGGGAACTGCTAAGGAAATTCATGAGCACATGACTGTGGGTCTAGTGTTGCAGCTCTACAAGCATGTAGATACTGGTGGAAGCAATGGCTTCTGAGTGTGCACACTAAGGATTAGTTTTCTTCATTCTTAAATCATCATATTTTTAACCTCTTTAAGGTTCTTGGTATCTTAACTTGTGAAGACAGCTGCAATTACTTTACCTCCTTGTGCATAGTGCTCATTTCAGAGAGTTTTGAGAGGTAGTATAGTCCTTTTTTTGGTCATGAAACTGGGAATTCCTACACATTAAAAAATAAAATGACTCCATTTTCTAACTGTATTTTAATGAACAAAAAAAAAAAGGCTGCTTATCAATGTGGGTGTTATTTTTGAAATACCTGTCTGATATCCTGTCAAACCATGATTAATTTATTAACCAAAGATAAAAATCAATGCCAAATTTTTAAAAATATATAATATAAATAATATAATAATATATAATATATAATAATAATAAATAAATAATAAATACTTCCCTGGAAAAATATATCTGGAAAGTGCTTATGATTGTAGACCACTCATAGATTCTGTCTTTGTGCCCTTGAATTCTAAATAAGGTTTGAATTCTAAATAATGTAAAACTTTCAAAGATTTTGGTGAGTAAGACAATTTTTTTCTTCTCCTCCCCTATGCAGAATTACTTAAAAAAATTATTTCTAAAAATTGTTTTAGGTTTGGAGTTTGTTCTTGATTGATAGGTTCTATATAAGGAAGCAGCCCTAAAGCTACTAAAAATAATAAATAATAATAAAATAATATAATATGAATATAATATAATATAAATGAGAATATATAATTACATACAATTAAAATAGCTCTACCATAATTTATTTAAGTGAATTATTGATAGTAAAAATGAGAAGTATATAAAAGAACATATATTGGCCTAGACTCTGGTCATTTCCTATGGAATATAAATGATGTGATTATACATAAATTTCCATGACTAGGAAGTCAAAAAGATTTAGAAACTGCCTCAGTCAGCAAACTCAGTGTTATTGCCAAGTAAAAATATATAGTAAAAAGCACCAATATCAGTTGATAATACAGACTCATTTTAAAATCATGTGGGGAATGATGACAGAAGGTTTTGAGCTATAATGTTTCACAAAATAGCAATACATTGATTAAATTATTAATGCAAATTGTTAATGTGACAGAAATTGTTAATACCAAATGTAATATAAACTACCACTCCCTTAAATGGTCCTTGTAATGTCAGAATTTCAATAATGCACTTATAGTCCTAGTTTTAAGATATTTACTCTTGATTAGGCTGAGCTGAATCATACCTTAGATTCATCCACTTAGGGAGTTTGCATTGAGAGGAGCCCATCTCAAGCTGGACCTCAGTCTCTACTGTCCTTGCTCCCTTCCACTGGGATCCATGGCATGAAGGGCAAAACAGTCAGAATAAAATGGCTCTCCTTGTCTGAATTGCCAAGGGCTACTGGGCTCTCATGATCAGGCCTTGCAATCTCCTACTGTCTTCCCCCCTTTCCCCCCTAAAACTATAAAAACTTTTTCATTGATCTCTTTAGTTGGGAAATCCATTGAACATCCTCCCAGGTGGCAAGTCTGCTACCCTATTATCTCAACTAAAGACACCTTATTCCTCAATTCACGACTTTATTTCAGTACTTGATAAAATCTTCAGGGAAAAACAAGTTTATAGAAAGTTTGATGAGCATTCCACTTAAGCTAGATATTCCCTGAGAGCATTTTAAAATTAAACTGGAAACAGGACAAAAGATGAAAAAAGAACACTTAGAAAAGACCTTCTAATAACTTTTATAAGAAGCTTTTCTTTATCAATATGGTGCATTTATCAAGTTTGGTCTTTAACGTTATAGTCACTGAGGTTTTTTGGAAAACTGTGTTACTTACATAGTTTGAATCTAGCTCTGTGTGGTTAGATAACCAAGGATGAGAAGGACATGTAGATCATGCTGATCCCAGAAATGACTTCAGAGGAACCAGAGATTGCTTTAAGGAATGCTTGAAACCCAACCAAATATTCTGTTGGGACCATACCCTAAGCTTGTGTGTTGGCTTTGCCAAAACTTTCTTGAATATTTAGACTTCCCTGGTGATATATATCTGGAAAGTGCTTATGATTGTAGGCCATTCATAGATTCTGTCTTTGTGCCCTTGAATTCTAAATAAGATTTGAATTCTAAATAATGTAAAACTTTCAAAGATTTTGGTGAGTGAGATAATTTTTTTCTTCTCCTCCCCTATGCAGAATTACTTAAAAAAATTATTTCTAAAAATTGTTTTAGGTTTGGAATTTGTTCTTGATTGATAGGTTCTATATGAGGAAGCAACCCTAAAGCTACTAAAGAAAACAACAACATGAATTACAGCCAAATTAGATCCTTTACACAAAGAAATTTTGTGTTGGAGGTGATGCCATTTTGAGAGTATTGAGTGATGGATTCTGAATGTATGTGAAGGAGTGATGACATCAAATACTTGGAAAAAACAATGCCATAGATTCCAAGACACATAATGTCTTGAGCAATTCCATTGATAAACTTAATTCTGCAATAATAATTTGGTTGTGTTTGTCCTTTTTTCTCAAAGAAGACCATGACACCAGGGATATGATGACCTGACTTACAGATGACTGATTTGAGTGAGGGAGAGCTGTGCAAGGCCACCAGCTTTACTTTCTCCTCCTGAGCCATCTGGGTCCAGTAGCCAGATATTCATCAGGATGACTAGGGATGGCCCGGGATGCAATGGGAGACCTTGGCCCTTTAAGGCTGAGGTCTTTTCAGGCTCTCACTTTGCGTGAGACAAGACCCATTCAGTGAATAGGCCTCTAAGTAGTTACACGAAAGATGACCCCTTTAATAAAAAAAAAAAAATCTAACAGGGAGAGGAAGACACTCAGGGTTCCTGGTGAAAAAAAACAAAAAAACAAAAAAACCCACCCAATTACTATTTAATGTTTACATTCACTCTGTGCTAGGAAGACAGAGACCTATTATCCAATCTATGAGCTCCAGAGTGAATTGGGCTTAATCTCTTTTATTAAAACTTTTAAAAAGTTGATTGAGAAAATATCAACAATGCATATGCTTTTCCTTCACAACCTCCACAACTCTTTATGAGTTACTCAATTCAATAATTGTTTATCAAGGCTGGTTTTCGTTGGGAATAGTGCAAAGCTTTTAATGACCTCTTTTAATGATCCTTCTTCCCAGTTTTTCCCTCGAATGAAAATCTCTATTTTTTTAATCTAATATTTTTCTGGTGATGTTATTTAGCTGCAAATCATATAAACCAAAGTTGAAAATACTTAAAGTTATGGTAACAATGACAATGTGAAGATGCATGCTGGATATGAAATGATTATAGCATTCCTAATAAGGAATTCCTAATAAGAAAATGAACACAAAACATGACATGAACAGTATTATTGAGGAGAAATAAAAACAAATTTTTTAAAGACAGTTGGGGTAAAGTTATTTGCTCACAGTTACACAACTAGTAAATGTTTAAGGCTATATTTGAACTCAGGTCCTCCTAATTCCAGAGTCAGTGCTCTAACCACCGTGCCATCTAACTGTCCTAAGATGAAATGATGGTAATGAGAGTTATTTGATTAGAGGAGGCTTGTTTTGTAGGAAAGTAAAGGTCTTCCCTGCCATTAATAGCTGTCAGGTGGAGTCTATCAGGGGAATTTGACTGGGGAGGCTTATATTTTAGGAAGGCCAACACCTTTTGTTAATTAGGCACTAAAGCACAAGGATTATGATGACTTCTGACTGAAAAGTCTATATATACTCTGAGATGAAGTTTTGCTCAGGGGCTTACTCTTTGGAAGAAAGTTTGTGGGACCGATGAGACCCTGGGTTTTTTGTGGTCCTTTGTTCTCAAAGAGGATCAAAATAACATCACCATGATAAAGTCACATTTAAATGTGTCCAACTGTGACTGATTAGACCAATACAAGCTCAGAATGCTTTACTACAGATTGGACACAGATAGTCCTAGTGAATATTTGGGGAGGATACTCCAATTTGTGCATCCTATGTTTCGTTTGTGCTGCTTCAATTCTGCTTTGCTCATAGAGCACAGCACCTCTTCTGATGTGGGCATGTCATGTTAAGCAGCCCTGTGCCAGTGTCTTCCATGTTGCATAATCAAATGCAAAGTTGTTGAGAGAGACTTTGAGTATGTCCGTGCATAGCTTTTTCTGACCACCATGTGATCATCTGCCCCATGCTAGTTCTCCATAAAATAGTCTTTTTGGCAAGGGTATATTTTGCATTCTAACAATGTAGCCAGCCCATCGGAGTTGCGCTCTTTGAAGCATAGTTTGAATGCTTGATAGTTTACTTTGAGCAAGGACTTCAGCATCCGGTGCCTTATCCTGCTAGATGATCTTCAGAATCTTCCTAAGACAATTCAAATGAAAGCAATTCAGTTTCCTGGCATGGTGCTGGTAGATTGTCCACATTTCACAGGCATACAACAATGTGGTCAGTACAATGGCTCTGTAGACCTTCAGTTTGGTAGTCAGTCTAA
Organism: Potorous gilbertii; assembly: GCA_028658325.1. Lineage (NCBI taxonomy): Eukaryota > Metazoa > Chordata > Mammalia > Diprotodontia > Potoroidae > Potorous > Potorous gilbertii. Next base: position 423,043,078 of record CM053770.1, on the reverse strand, counting down.
TTCCTCTTCTCTCTCGTACTTTTCTTCAGAGCCTCCCCAGCTTTGAAAACCAAGGTGTTGGTGCTTCTCTCTCTGGCAACTGTGTATGTATGTAATGGTCATACAGTTGGATCTGTCTGTTGATCTCTGATATGTATATTGCTTATGGTCAGACAGTCAGAAGCCCTATCTGTTGGTCTTTATTTCTTTGCTTGTATTTTCTCTTTTGGTGAATGTAATTAAAGAAGATTGTTGACCCCTCAAAAGTTGCTTTCCTTTTTAGAAAAACAGATCTTAGAACCTGTGCTAGCAGGCTATCCTGGATGTGTCAGGGTGCCTGCTGCTACAGATGTACAACTTAAAGAGTTGAACTGATCATATAGTTGGAACAAAAGATAAGAGAGATAAAGAGTGTGCATTCCTTGTTACCTGTCAAGAGAACTAATGATCTCTAGTGGGGTGTCCCTTAGTACAATGGGCATAAACCCTATAGAGGATTTACAAAATGGCATAGAAGCAATTTGTATAAGACAAAAAAGTGTGGATGAATTATGAACTGCACCATTGTGAGCAGTATACTCTTTGAAGAGATTATCCGTTAATAGGAATATTAAAATAAGTACATATAATGCAGTTTACCAGCCACCTTGAGACAAAGAAAAATTAAAGAGATTTCTTGTCATCAAGGAGTTTGTAAATCAACAGAAGTGATTGAACATATATACAGATAAATACAATATAAACTGCAATATAGGAAATCTATAAAGGAGTACAAATTGTTATGAAATCAAGTAAGGAAGAGATGACTTCCAACTGAGGTTAATCTTCATGGAAGAACTGGCACTTACATTGAGTCATGAAGGTTTATAAAGCTAATCCATCAGTTAATATGTAGCATGAACATTTCCTAAAATTATAAATAGAAATCACAACATGGAGAATTCCATGGAAAGGGTTAAGGCTAACCCTTGAGTAGGATATATAATAGATGGATTATTTAGGATTGGGATGTCAATAGAGTCAATATGAGTGAGGAGAAATATGAGTAGGGGAGAGTAGATGAGAGAATGAGTGAGATGGAATTGTCACTTACAGGTCAGTTGATCGACCATTTATTAAATCATACTCTTGGATAAAATGGTAGGAAGGTCCATCTGAATGAATAAAATCTGACTTACAGAATCCTTTCAAAGAAAGGCAACTATATTACTTTTAAATACAAAGGATAATTTAGACTAAGCTAAGATGCTATTTAAACAAGAATGATTTGAAATTGAGCATCATTTTTTGTATGTAAATCAATACTTTGGAGTATTTGAAAATCAATTATTCTCATTTTAAAATTTAAATAGTATTTTATTTTTCAACAATTACATGTTAAGAAAATTTTTAGCATTTATTTTTGCAAGATTTTGAGTTCAAAATTTTTCTACCTACCTACTCTCCCCTCTTCTGAAAATGGTAAGCAATTTGATAAAGATTATACATGTGCTGTCATGTAAAGCATATTTCCATATAAGTTGCAGTTGTAGAAGAGGAAATGGATCAAGAGGAAATAAAATCATGGAAAGGATAAAGTAAGTGGAAAAAAATATGCTCCAATCTGCGTTCTGAGTCCATCAGTTCTTTATCTAGACATGCATAGCATTTTCATTTGTATTTGTGTTTGATCATTGTGTTGCTAAGAAGAGCTGAGCCATGTGTTGCTGATACTTGTGCATAATGTTTTCCTGGTTCCGTTCATTTTACTTTGCATCACTTTGTACAAGTTTTTATGAAATCTACCTGGTCATCATTTCTTATAGCACAATAGTATTCCATTACATTAATATTGCACAGATTGTTAAGTCATCCCCCAAATGATGGGCATATCCTCAATTCCCAACTCTTTGCCACCACAAAAAGAACAACTATAAATCATTTTGCATGTGGAGGTCCTTTTCTCTTCTTTATGATCTCTTTGGGATACAGACCTGATAGTGGCATTGCTGGATCGAAGTGCAAGCACAATTTTACAGTCCTTTGCGTATAGTTCTGAATTGCTCTTTAGAGTGGTTGAATCAGTTCAAAACTCCACCATTTGTGAAGGAGTGTCTCAATTTTCCCACAACTTCTCCAAAATTTATCATTTTTCTTTTTTGTCATTTTCGCCAATCTGATTGGTTTTGAGGTGGTATTTGAGAGTTGTTTGAATTTGCATTTTTTTCTAATAAAAAATGATTTAGAGTACTTCTTCATATGTCTATAGATATCTTTTATTTCTTCATATGAAAACTGCCGGTTAATATCCCTTGACCATTTATGAATTGGAGAATGGCTTATAGTCTCATAAATTTGGCTCAGTTTTCTTTATATATTAGAAATGAGGCCTTTATCAGAGACATTTGCTTTAAAGATAGTTTTCTAGCTGCATTGGTTTTGTTTGTGCAAAAGTCTTTCAATTTAATATGATAAAAATTATTTATTCTGCATTTCCTAATGCTCTCTATCTTTTGTTTGGTCATGAATTCTTCTCCTCTCCACAGATGTGATGCTTAGAGTATTCCTTGCTCTTCTAATTTGATTGCTTCACTGTCTATAGAACCTTTTAGCAAGATGTAGTTTCCTTCCTTACCTCTATTAATTAGATCAGTTTTTGCTTTTACTTTGTCTAAAATCAGGATTTCTACTCTTGCTTTTTAAAAAAAAAATTATTTCAGGTGACACATAATAGATTCTGCTCCAGCCTCCTACCTTTGCTCTGTGTGTCTCTGCTTCAAATACATCACTTGTAAGCAAAGCATTGTAGGATTCTGGTTTTTGATCTACTCTGCTATCTGCTCTATGGGAGAGTTCATCCCATTCACATTCACTGTTATGATTACTGCTGTATTTCCCTCCATCCTATTCTTCCTCCTGTTTGTCCTCTCTCTCCTTTTACCTTTTCCCACATCACCAATGTTTTGCTTCAGTCTACCACTTCCCATGATTTACCCTCCCTTATGTCAGTCCACCATCCCCTCTTTATTTTATCTCCTCCCCTCCTACTTCTCTGTTGGGTAAGACTGATTTCTATATTGAACTGATTCTGTATATTGTGCTCTCTTTGAGCCAGTTGATGAGAATAGGTTCAAGTGATGCGCATTCCCACCCTCCCATATTCCTCTCCACTATAATGGGTCTTTTTCACATATTTATGTGAGATAATTTACCCTATTCTATCTCTTCCTTCCTTCTGCACCCTTTGTACTCCACTTTCTCATCCTTTAATTTTTTTTTGTCATTCCCTCAAATTCACCTTATAGCCATATCTTCTATCTATGTATATTCCTTTTATCTGTACTATTAGTGACACAATTTTTAAGAGTTACAAGTATCATCTTCCTATGTACGATTGTAAATAGTTTAGCTCTGTTGAATCCCTCATGTTTTCTTTTCCCTTTTGACCTGTTTATGCTTCTCTTGGGTATTGATACTGGAGGTAAAATTTTTGGTTTAGTTCTGGTCTTCTCCTTATTAAGGCTTGATACTCTTGTATTTCACTGAATGACTATTTTTCCCCTTTGAGGTATTATATTTAATTTTGCTGAGTAAGTGATCCAATTGTATTTTTAAGGAGTTGCTTTCTTCAGTGAAATTTTTGTATCTTCTTTGCCATTTGGCCAGTACTACTTTTAAGCATTTTTTTGAGCTGTTGACTCTTTCAAATAATTCTCTAGCATCACTCTCATTTATTTTCCCAACTTTTCTTCTGTTTCTCTTATGAGAATTTTAGGAGGCAGAGCCAAGATGGCGGAGTAGAAAGATTCACATATGTTAGCTCTGAACCCACAGCCCATGGATTTCCTGTAAAAAGAACTCCCAACAAATTCTGGAGCAGTGGAAGTGGGCAGCAACAGAGTGAAGGAGATTCCCATTCCAGAGAGCCCTGCAAAACTGATCCCAAAGGTCCATTGCGCACTGGACGGGAGAGGAGCCCAACCCTGCCCTTGCCGTGTGGCCCCAAGAGAAGCAGATCAGAGCAGGCTTTAGGGACAGAATTCTCTGGTGGCCGCAAAGGTCCCTCCACCCGTAGGCGCTACAGGTCAGTGAGAGAGACTTTTGGGCTGACTGAGAGGGGAGTGAGATGTCTTCATAATGCAGGCAGTGGCAGAGGCAGCTACAGTCAGAGGCTCCTGGAGCAGGCAGGACCTCAGATCCATTACTGAACATCTCCACATAAACCCCCTGAGGGAACTGAGCCTGGGAGGAAGCCCTGCCCCCACCTGAGCACCAGAACTTAAACTCACATTGAATAGCAGCCAGGCCACCACTGAAAGCCCTGAGGCTGGGGAGCAGCATTTGAATCTCAGACCCCAAGCACTGACTGGGAGGATCTAGGCTGGGGTGGAGAGGAATCTCAAAAGTCAAGTAACTGGCTGGGAAAAAGCCCAGAAAAGGGGGGAAAAAAATAAGACCATAGAAGGTTACTTTCTTGGTGACCAGATGATTCCCCGCTTCCTTTCTGATGAGGAAGAACAATGCTTACCATCAGGTAAAGACATAGGAGTCAAGGCTCTGTATCCCAAACAACTGAAATAGATATCCAATGGGCTCAGGCCATGGAAGAGCTCAAAAAGGATTTTGAAAATCATTAGACAGGTGGAGGAAAAACTGGGAAAAGAAATGAGAGAGATGCAAGAAAAGCATGAAAAATGGGTCAATACCTTGATAAAGGAGACCCAAAAAAATGCTGAAGAAAATAACACCTTGAAAAATAAG
>CM053770.1:422940947-423037859 GCA_028658325.1 Potorous gilbertii | reverse complement strand
CAAAGGGGGAGAAAATTTTGGAACCCAAAATCTTGTGAAAATGAATGTAAAAAGTTAAATAAATTTATTTAAAAAATAAATAAATAAATAAATAAATAAATAAACAAAAAAAAAATGAAGCAGGTGAATTCAACATCAATTAAGAGGAAATTAAAACAATAATTAGGAGCTATTTTGCCCAACTCTATGCCAATAAATCTGATAATCTAAGTGAAATGGATGAATATTTAGAAAAATATAAATTTCCCAGATTAACAGAAGAGCAAATAAAATACATAAATAACCCCATTTCAGAAAAAGAAACTGAATACCCATCAATGACCTCCTTAAGCAAAATCTCTAGGGCCAGATGGATTTAAAAGTGAATTATATCAAACATTTAAAGAACAATTAATTCCAATGTTATATAAACTATATGGAAAAATAGGCAAAGGAGTCCTATCAAATTCCTTTTATGGCACAACTGTGAGACTGATACTTAAACTAAGACGAGCCAAAATAGAGAAAAAAATTAATAGACCAATTTCCCTAATGAACATTGATGCAAAAAATTAAATAAAATATTAGCAAAGAGATTACAGCAATTTGTCACTAGAATGATACACTACGACCAAGTGGGATTTATACCAGGAATATAGAGTTGCTTAAGTATTAGGAAAACTATCAGCATAATTGACCAGATGACAACAAAACCAACAGAAATCATATGCTATCTCAATAGATACAGAAAAAGCATTTGACAAAATACAGTACCCATTTCTATTAAAAAACACTAGTAAGTACAGGGATAAATAGAGTTTTTTCTTAAAATGATGAAAATATCTCTCTAAAACCATCAGCAAGCATTATATATAATAGGGATAAGGTAGAAGCATTCCAATAAGATCAAGGGTAAAACAAGGACCCATATTATTCAATATTGTACTAGAAATGTTAACATTAAAAACAGAAAAAAACAGAAATTAAAGGAATCAAAATAGGCAATGAGAAAACAAAATTATCTCTCTTCGCAGATGATGTGATGGTATACTTAGAGAATCCTAGAGAATCAATTTTAAAACTATGTGAAAAAAATAACTACTTTATCAAAGTTGCAGGATGTAAAATAAACCCACAGAAATCATTAGTATTTCTCTATATTACCAATAAAGTCCAGCAGCAAGAGATAGGGAAATCCCATTTAAAATAACAAATTCCCAAATATTTTACATTTTTCTACTATCTGTCAAGACAAACCCAGGAACCATATGAACACAATTACAAAACATCTTTCACACAAAGTTAGGGCTAAACTATAGGAAAACTATCAATTGCTCAGGGGTAGGCCAAGCTAATATAATAAAAATGGCAATTATACCTAAATCAATTTGTTTACTTATGTAACAATCCAAGTACCAAAAAATATTTAATGGAGCTAGAAAAAATAACAAAATTCATCAAGAAGAACTAAAATATCACGAATTTCAAGAGAATTAATGAAAAAAGAATTGCAAAGGAAGGTATCTAGCCATTCCAGATCTACAACTATATTATAAAGTGGCAATCATCAAACTATGTGGTACTGACTAAAACAGGGTGGTGGATCATGGAATAGGTTAGGTCCAGAAGATAAAGTAGTCACTAACAATTGACTTAAAATTGATTTACTGTTTGATGAACCCAAAGACTCCAACTTCTGGGATAAGAACTCACTATTTGACAAAAACTGCTGTGAAAACTGGAAAATAGTATAGCAGTAACTAGTCATAGACCAAAACCTCATACCCTACACCAAGATAAGCTCAAAATGGATACATGATTTAGACAAAAGAGATGATATCATAAGCAAATTAGGAGAGCAAGGAATCGTTTATCTGTCAGATCTATGGAGAAGGGAAGAAATTATAACCAAACAAGAGATAGGAAACATTGTGAAATGCAAAATGGATAACTTTGATTACATTAAATTAAAAAGGTTTTGCACAAACAAAACCAATGTAACCAAGAATAGAAGGAAAGCAGGAAAATAATTTATAGTCAATGTTTCTGATAAAAGCCTCATTTCCAAAGTATATAGAGTACTGACTCAAATTTATAAGAATACAACTCATTCCCCAGTTGATAAATAATCAAAGGATGTAAATAGGTAGTTTTCAGATGAAGAAATTAAAACTTTCTATAGTCATATGAAACAATGCTCTAAATCTCTATTAATCAGAGAAATGCAAATTAAAACAGCTCTGAGGGGCCACCTCATACCTATCAGATTGACTAATAGACAGAAAAGGAAAATGATAAATGTTGGAGAAGATGTGGGAAAATTGAAACACTAATGCATGGGTAGAGTTGTGAATGGATCCAACCATCCTGGAGGGCAATTTGGAACTATGCCCAAAGTGCAATCAAACTATGCATAATATTTGATCCAGCAATACCATTACTAGACTGGTATACCAAAGAGATCATGAAAAAGGGAAAAATACCCATATGTACAAAAATACTCATAATAACTATTTTTTGCAATGGCAAAGAATTGGTAATTGAGGGGATGCCCATCAATTAATGAATGGTTGAACAAGTTGTGGTATATCAATGTAATGGAATATTACTGTTCCAAGAGAAATGATGAGCAGGAGGACTTCAGAAAAAACCTGGAAAGATTTACATGAACTGATGCTGAGTGAAGTGAGCAGAACCAGGATAACATCATATATAAGCAATAGCAACATTGTGTGATGATTAACTATGATAAACTTAGCTCTTTTCAGCAGTGCAATGATACAAGACAATTCCAAAAGAGAGAATTATAGAACCTGAATGCAAATTGAAGCATACTATTTTCACTTTTTTTGTTTTGTTTTTTTTTCTTTCTTATGGTTTTTTCCTTTTGTTCTGATTCTTCTTTAACCACATGATTAATGTGGAAATATGTTTAACATGATTATACATGTGTAACCTATAGCAAATTGTTTGCTATCTTTGGGAGGGGGGAAGGAAGGAAAGGAGGATGAAAAATCTGGAACTCAAAATTTTACAAAACTGAATATTGAAACTTATTTTTACATATAATTGGGAAAAATACTATTAAGAAAAAAGAAAGAAAGAAAAGAAATAAGGAAGCTCAGAAGAGTGTTGGGTTTTGACATAGAAATAATGAGCCGTTCTTGTAGACTTCATTGTCTATGAAATCTATTATCCTGCAAGATGGAATCAACTTTGTAACTCACACATCTTCAGCACTCCTTTCCCCTGGGGTCCTTCACTCTGACTAGAGAAGGTGAACAGAGATCAGAAAGCTTCTCTTAGATCCTCCAAATACAGAAAGCGCCCAGCCCAGCCATTTCATCATTTTCCATCTAGTATGGGCATCATTATGCCCTGGAACTATGCCTAGCGCTACCTCCTTTTTCCATTTTCATCTTTTTATGTTCTTTATTCCTTCTATTAGACCATGTGCAACTTGAGGGCAGGGACTATCTCCTTCTTTATATCCTCAGCACTTGGCATAGTTCCTGATATCACAGTGTTAAGCAATGGGCAATATATAACCTTTACAATAAGAATGTAAAAAGAACCTTAATCAGTGAAATCTATTCCTGTTCATTCATATTGTGGACATTATCCAGTGTTTTACCTATTATCATAAACTCCTCTAGAATACATAGTTGCTAATCAGCTTATTTTTGCCATTTTTATAGTTGGATTAGACTCACCATAAAACTAATTTAATTGGGCATGAAGAAATCATTAGCTAATTTTAAATATCAATTGACTGTTTTGAACATACTGAGTTTGATATGTCTATGTAACATAGAGTTTCAAATGTCTAGTATGCAACTAGTAAAGTGAGATTAGAGCTCAAGACAGTAACCTGGGAGTCATCTGTATAGTTGAACTTAATATACCTGATGAGATCACTAAGGGAAAGAATAATGACAGGACAATTGTGTAAGCTCTCTAAGAGGAAGAAGTGAGGTGAAAATCTATTTCATGCACAGGAGTAAACTGTGCAAAGGCTCAGAGATGGGAGACGGAATATTGGGAGATTACCAAAGTCAATTTAAACAGCATCTGTACATTGCAATTATCTGCAACCTGATCTAAAGTATTCAAATTTTTGGTCTAACTATTTTCCCCCTCTCTTTCATCTCACTGAGTAAGCACTGGCTGCCTGCTTCTTCCCTGCACCACATTTTGTCCTAAGTTTTAAGCATTTCCTAAGCATCTTTTTTTTTTGGAGGAGGAGAAGGCAAGGGAATTAGGGTTAAGTGACTTGCCCAAGGTAATGTAGCTATTATGCGTCTGAGGCCTGATTTGAACTCAGGTCCTCCTGACTCCAGGGGAGTAGTCTATTCATTGCATTAGTTAGCCGCCCCCTCCCTCACCTTTGTCTTTAAATAAAAAAAAATTCTTCATCTTTCCTGTCCTACTAGCTGGGATCTCCCTTTTTAACCTTTATGCTCATTTAATACAGAGATCATATTTTTTTGGTTTTTTCATATTTTGTATTTTTAGACCTTCCCAACTCTTAGCAATTAGTATACTCAAATCAATGAATATTTGTTGAGTGAAAAAAATGAATAATTATGACATTTCCTTTCTAAACAATTTAGTAATATTGAGGCAAGTTCTCTAATAGTGCTAATTTGACTTTTTGCAGACATGGTTGTAAGGAATTCTTTGAGAGCAGTTAGCACTGGATTATAGTGGGAATTACATTCAGTGCTATGAACCCATTGGTCTATAGACATGTAAAGGTTCTTGCATGAAAGGGTGATGTGACTTGCCAGGCATTTTTGGAACTACAATTGGTCAGTTAAGTTACTAATGATAGTAATTAGTGCTTCTGGAAACTATAAATTTATTTATCTGAAAGCAACTACATTAATTTGAAACTTCAATACTATCAAATAAATATTCTAATTTGATCCTTATGCTATTTCCAGATTGATAAGGGACAAGGCGCAAACATATTAGCATAAGAATTACTCTTTGAAAATAAAGTTTGATTCCTAGACTCATTATTACAAGTGGCAATTAATCTAGATTTCATTGTACCAAGGATAACATTTAATAGTTTGCAAAGAAGTAAGAGTTAGTATAATCTAATGTGACTCCCCTCATTTCTGAGCTGCAACCTCACGTGGCAGGCAGCACTTGGGTCTCATTGGACTCATTTTGCTTCTTCACATTTTGACTGGCAGAGAAAACTCACCTGGATAATAACGGTAGCTGAACTCCGCATAATGCAGCCAAGGGAGTGGAGTTCAGCTCTGTAAGTGGAGCCCTCTCTGTTATACACAAGATGGCACCACTGGCTCACCATTATTAGACTACACACTTTTTCCAGCAGTGGTGATGATGTTTCACCAATCCAGCCACATTCTTTCTTGATTGATGATGACATTTTACTGATCCAGCCTCCACCAGGGGAGGCTGATATGATATATATTTAGGGACAAGTAGCCTTTTTGCCATCTCTCAAGTTATAACAGATGAGTAGCTATTTACATTGCCTATGAGAACCATTGATTCTATGGCTTCCCAAGCCCAGTTAAATCGCTGTAGGAAAATTCTCACCAGATTTATCTTGATTCCTCTTGCCTTGTCTCTTTAAAAAAACCTTCTACTTCTACTGTAGGCAGACACATATAGGAAATTATATAGACAACCTCATGACTATAATTGATTGGGATTATTTGGAAACATGTGGACTATGTCCCAATTGCAGATGAGGTGGAATAATGTAAGTATGATATTGTGTGCTTTTGCTGTGGCATTTACTATGTAACAGCATATACTTTACATCTTCACATTGAATCATTAGACAGAATATAAAGGAGCCCATGTACTCTCTTTTAGTAGCTAGCTAAGTTATGGTATTAGTCTATCCAGTGATTCTATAATAACCAAATAATCAACAATAACCATCAAGAACCTGATGTCCATAAATTACTCACTTGATTTTTTTGTGAAGGGAGTTCTGAGTGCCTTCACTCACCAGTCAAGAAAGGGTGGACTTTAAGGTGTATGGATTACCCCCCTCAGGAACTGAGGTAAATAAGGACAGAGTATTCATGTTGAATAAAACTAAAATATAAAATTCAAATGATTTTGGGGGAGGAAATTTAATTAAAATGTGTAGCAGGAGTAGAGCGGCTCCCTACTGTGGGAATTCCCAGATAACTGTGAATGTAAGCCACCAAGCTACTTTTATTTTCTAATTATTTTATCAGATAATTCTGTAACTGGAAGAAAACTTGGGCAATGATCTATTCTAAGATTCTGATGAACGAAATTAAAATCTAGATACACTGCACTCAACATCATGGGAGTCAGGGGACTCTACCGCTACAAATCTCTACCATAGATTTGTGAACACTCAAAAATACAAGAAAAAAAGTTTGTGATTGTGCAGCTGAAGAATATTCTCACTGTGCTTAATAACACAGTGATTTCCAAATGCCTATGATTCCCAAGATGTTCAAACGCAAGTTCAAGGCTCTCTATGCATATTGGCTACTCTATACTCCTCCAGTACCATTCAAAAATACCAATTGCCTTTGTTTGAACAATTCTCCTCTTTTTCACTGCCCTCTTCCTTCATTTCTTCCAATTCCTCTCTTTTAAGACTTGTCTTAAATGATGAGTTAGTTGCTCTCAGAAAAACTTGGAAATGTACTCTGTACAAAGTAATGTACTGTACAAAGTAACAATATTGTAAGATATCAGCTGTAAATAACTTAGCTATTCTAGGAAATGCAATGATTCAAGACAACTTTGAAGGACTGATGACGAAAAATGCTATCCATCCCCAGATAGAGAATTGAAGGTGTCAATACAGATTAAGGCATACCTCTATTTTTAACTTTATATATTTTCTTTCATAAAATAACTTATGGAAATGTTTTTTATGCATAAGCTACATTGAATTGCTTGCAGTCTCAAAGTGGAAGGAGAAAAGGAGGGAAGGAGAGAATTTGGAACTTAAAGTTTCAAAAGAAAAGGTTAAAAATTGTTTTTTACATGTGACTGGGGAAAATAAAATACTGAATGCATACATATAAATGTATACTACTAAATGTATATATATACATATATATATAACGTACATATGTGTGTATATATAAAAATTATAAATATATATATATACATATATGTGTGTGTGTATGTAAAGACCTGTAAACAAAAGTTTATAGAGGACTGAAAATCATTTTGCTTTTCTTTGTTTTGTGAGTTGCCTAAAACGATCATCCAGTGATTTTTTTTTCATTACCATGTAGCCAACCTAGTAGTGATGATTATGTTCATACATGGCTAGGTTGATCCTCAGAAAGTAAATCTATCCTATTGCCAAGAACATACTGAAAGCCTTTCCCTCTTAACAGAGACTGCTAGAGGCTGAACTCTGCTAATATAGCTTTCAAGGTTCACCTCTATGCTATCATGAAGTATGATAATAAGGATTTAAGGAAAGCAAGTCCATCATTTCATGGGATGTTTGGTATTCTTATCTTGGTAATGATCATGAAAAATACTTTTAAAACCTACTTATTGGTGTCTTTCTAGAAATATCCTCTCTCATTCTCCTTCTCTACCCATTATAACATACCAAATTTATTTTTATTCTGACCAAGTCAGATTCATCCTCTTGATGCAAAGATGGTTCAACGCTAGGAAAGCTGATCATCATCATTTAATAATTTTAAAGACATCTAAAGCTATACAATTATTCCACTAGGTAATAACAAAAATAGCTTTTGCCAACTCTAAAATCCACTTCTGCTATCAGTCCTATAAAATATGGGTGTAGACTAGAGGGATCTTTTTTAACATCATAAAAAGTCTATCTAAAATCCAAAGAATACATCACATACAATGCAGAAGCGTGACAAGCTTTCATGATAAATACAAGAACAAAGCAAGGATGCCTCTTCTCTCTGTAATTACTTAATATGTCTAGAAATATTAGCAATAGCAATAAGACAACAGATAGTAATTAAAGGCATGAAAATAAATGAGGCCACAGTATTTTTCTTATTTGCTGATCACATGACCATTTTAAATCTTAGGCGATAGATTAAAGAGACTCTTTGAAATAATGACGAGTTTTACCAAAGTTGTGGGTTACAGAATAAGCCCATAAAAATCAAAAGCAATTCTAAACATAAGAGGAAAATCTAAGAGACAGTAATAGAAAAGAAGATCTCATTCAAAGTAATGACAAAATGCATAAATTAATTCAGACTAAATCTCCCAAAGTCTGTTCATTACTGGCATAGATTCCCAAGACATTCTTTTACACACCAGGGCTATTTCTCCCCTTTTTTTCAATGAATAATTAATTTGGTCTGTTGTCCTGATAAGTGGAAGGTGGGAAAACAAATATTAAGTGCCACTCTGTGCCAGGCACTGTGCCAAATGCTTTACAAATATTATCTTATTTGATCTCCACAACAACTCTGGGAAATAGGTGCTATTGTCATCCTCTTTTTACAGTTGAGGAAACTGAGACAGAGAGATAGGTTAAATAACTTGTCCCAAGTCAAACCAGTAATACGTATTTGTGGCCACAATTGAACCTAGAGCTTTCTTGACTCTAGGCCCATTGCACTATCCATTGTGCCACCAGCTGTCCTGAAGAATAAAAAAATGTCCTCCACCCCCTTTCCTTGTCCCCTTTGTTGAATGCAGACATCAGAAAAAATCAGACATCTGGCTTTGTTTCCAATAGACCTCGTGATTGGAGGAGGAGGTCCTCCCAACTTTCCCAGAAGTTTTGCCCACTCTACCTGGAGGGAGCCTATTTTTCTGACTAGATGTTTCATACATACCCAGTCCCCCAACCTTCTCTATGGACTTTCATTTGTTATGCAAAACAACTCACATAACAGCTTCTGGAGGTGGTACCTTCCATGAGACTCTCTTCCAGTTGAAATATACCTAACCCTTCCTCACTCTGCCACTCTTGGCCACTCCAGTACTAGGGTCCCAAACTGCAGTTCCCTTTGGGGGAAACAAGGAAGCTGTTCTGTCCCCACAACTTTGGGTGATCAGAGTTGTGACCTAGCATGGTCAGATTAGAGGTCAGAAACTTGTGCACAGGCTTGATGAGCTGTTTGAGGGAAAGCTTATTAGAGAGAACATGAAGTCATGTGGCAATGGATGGTGTGGCGGGAGGTCCAAAATTCGGCACAACATTAGAAGCTTCCATTGGTCTGAACAAATTATAGTCTTCCTGTAGCCTTACTTGGAAGCTAAGCTTCATAAAAGGGAATGAATGTAGAAGGCACTCCCTCCTCCTGAAGAGGGCTGGAGTCAGATTTGGCCAATGTGTTCAATTCCTCTGAACTCTAGTAAATTTTCCTCGATGCTTTTTGTGTGTCAAGAGTGTCTCTAACACCTTGCCTTGATTAAGACACTACGAGATTTTTACTGTTTTGACAATCTTTATTTGAGACTGACACTTCCCCTTTAACTTGTATTTTTTTTTTTTCAGTTGTGACTATTAGCACTGGGATAACTACGACTACAATATACCTTTAATAACGCTTGAAACAAGGTTGGGGAACCATATAGTCCTCTAGGTCCTCAAGTGCAGCTCTGTGACAGATTCCAAACTTTCCAAAACAAATCCTTTAATAAAAAGATTTATTCTGTAAAACTTGGGCTCAGTCAAAGGACTGAGATATTGACTAGGTCAAAGGACCTAGAAGGAAGCATGGGACTTAAAGGCTGCAGATTCTCCCCATACTTCCAGCTATTCTATATGATTCTTGTGACTTGTTTACATTGCTAATTTATGTGAGTAAATCCCTGTTTGCTGCCTCATATCCAGGAACAGTATCCTGAGTAAGGTTTTTCTGTATTAGAATATGGTGCTGTGATCTTCAATGGTTTCAAGTACATCTGATCTGTAATGAACAAAATCCTTCAAAGTCTTAATGCAAATAAGAATTTCCCTAAATTGTTCCCTGTAAAGTCTTACGTACAAGTCTATTTTCCAGCTATTTTGCCCTCTTGTTTTCTCATTTTTCTCTCTTTGCCCCAGAAATTTCAAAAGACTTTGGCCCCACCTTATCTTGGAGCTACCTCAGCAGCTTTTTTTCAGATAAAGCCAAGACCACATTAGTTGTGTATAAAAGACTGCTTTGTAATTGATCTCAATCCATTTCATATACGAATGTTTTGGGATTCTCACCTGGACTTTTTTTTTATTTCCTCAAGGTAACTCATGAAGTATTTTAGTTAGAGAAACAATTTACTTATTGCAAAATAATCAATCTGGATTTCCAGAATTATAAATGGGACTTGGGAGACATCCTGAGAATAAAAGTTATTTACTCTCCCACAATTCCCTGAAAGAGTAAGACAAAGTACATATTTCTTCCTTCTCTAATAATTAAAAGTGAGCTCCAATGAATAAAAAGGAGTAGATTTCTTTTTGTTGTTGCTCTAAAATCTACTTTGAGATTTAAAGTGATTTGTAAATACTGTGCAGATGGCAGTTAGTCAGTTAATAGCCTTGGTCATTTTTCATCATCTTTCCAACCAGCTCTCCTTTTGAAACTTTAATTAGCAAAGCTAATTCCCCACCCAATGCATATTTGCTTGGGATGCTTTGGAAATGTTTTTTATCAGAATAATTAAGAAAAACAACAAAAAAGTGGACATAGGTAAATATTAACACATAGAGCCATCTAACTTCAGAAAGAAGAAACTGAGAATAGTAACAAACATTCTCCAGTTGCTCCAGGGACTCTTCAAACTCTTATGGATATTACTTTGCATTTCAGAAAAATGAATAGTTACTAGAACAGATACATCATCATAATAAATGTACAGCCCTGGCACACAGTCATAGGGCTTCATTTTCCTGGAAGCGGTAATTCACAATTGCCTGCTGCACCCAGATAACATTATTTTCTTGTTCATGGAAATCAAATTCTTCACATAATTTACTGATGTAGTAATTGCCATTTCTCATAATGAACAGAAGAACACAGGGGTGTCTCAAACTGAACTTCCAATAACATTATCTAGTATAGCATTAAAAAAAAACCCTCCAAACACGAGAAGGATATTAATATGGTGGAATATTACCAACCTGGTAAATAATATGATCATATTTTTTTGAAAATAATCTGTTATGCATGAGGAGTATATTGCTATTTTTTTGAGTATTCTTTTTTACTTTTTCAGTGAAAGAAAGGCCTTGGAATACTTAGAGATTTGTCAAGTAGGCAGATAGTGGTATATTTACTTACAAATTAATATATGTTCTAAGATTCATAAATGCAATTGTATTTTTATTTATAATTAAATAGGTCATTCCCCTTCATTTCTGATTTGTCTTTTACTAGCAC
Organism: Potorous gilbertii; assembly: GCA_028658325.1. Lineage (NCBI taxonomy): Eukaryota > Metazoa > Chordata > Mammalia > Diprotodontia > Potoroidae > Potorous > Potorous gilbertii. Next base: position 423,026,514 of record CM053770.1, on the reverse strand, counting down.
ACGAGTATGCGTTCAATTAATACTTATTAATTGATTCAAAATGATAGATCTCTTTTAAGGATAAGGAAATATTTTGTAACAGTTTTAGGCAGTCAAAGTGTGCTTGGTTGGTCATTATCAGGGAGAATGAATATTTCAGTCTCTATTTAATGCATAATTCAATCAATTATGTTAAGTTTGAAATATGATTTTAGATCTTTTAATCCTTGACTCCTATGCAGTATATAAAACTCCTGCTATTGAGGGTGTGAATCTCATACTCTAGTTGCAATGATTGCCTAAGAATTTCATTTCTACTATCATTATTTTGTTCTATTGGACCAATATAACCCTGATGCCAATGCTTAAAAAAATAACAACTTTCTAAATTACTGAAGATTCAAATTGCCTTTTCATGAGGAAAGAAACATCTGCCTGGTAATTGGCACCATGATTTGTTTTCCATTGTTTCAGTCATTAGAACATGTTAGGAATTCCAATTCGCTTATTATCACAAAAGGCTGGTCAGTATTCTATGCATTTTCTTTTTCATGTACTTAGAAAAATATTAGAAATAACTTGAAAGTGGTTTAAAGTTTAGAGCACCTAATATTCTTTCATATATTGTTTATAATAATCCAGATAGCATCTTTGGTTTCCAAGAAGTTTGTATTTCAATCATGATGGACTTAAAATCCTAACAATATGTTCTTTGATTTCTTACATATTCCTTCATTAGTCTCTGTTTTCCTTACGAAATTAAAGCTTCTAAGGTAACTATTTTGAGTTCCCTGTTCTAAAAAGTTTCTCTTATAGCCTTGTAGATCTTGTCTCCAGGCTCCCCTTTCTGCTGTGGTTGCTTTTAGAAATACCAATTACCACAGGTCATAGAGAGGACAGAGGTATTGTTCCTTGGCAGGAATTTTTTTTTTATGTCACTAATTGTGTAGTTCTTTACCACCCTTCATTATACCCATGATCATCCTTTTCCACTTGCCACGAAATCTCCTTTCTGGGTTCATGCCCTCCCATTCTTCTGAGTATCAGTTGCTCCAATGTGTTTTAATTTCCCTTCTACTGACAGTATGAAAGATTTCTCTAGGCACAAAATCTCTGGATTATGCCAATTATTATATAATTTCATATAATTATATAATATTCCCTTCTCCTATTACATTATTGTTTTTTGCTTCTTTTCTTCCAGATTGCCCTTCATTGTTGTGCATTTGCATTCCCAGTCTGTTTTTTTCTCTTTTCTTTGCTGAGGTTTGCAACATTGGATTTAAATTTTCTAAGACGTCAATTGTTTCTGTTATTTTGGCCATCAGTTTTACTTTCAAAAATTCTTATTTTTCTTTTAGACTATTCAGGATCATCCTGCTATAGTGCCACTTAGGGGCAACTGTTGACACAGAGGATAGAGGGCTGGGCCTGGAGTCAAGAACTGCATTCCAATCTAGCCTTACATTCTGTGTGACCTGGACAAGTCACTCATCCTCAGTTTCATCAACAGTAAAGTAGAAATAATAATAGTACTTATAAGGTTGCTATGAGGATCAAATAAATGAGATATTTGGAAGAAATATTGACCCAGTGCCTTACACATAATAGGCACTATATAAATGCCTATCACCTAACCCATCTCTCCTGACAATCTATAGTATTCTCTTCCTCATCAAGTGTTGATTCATTTTATTTTGTTTTATACTTTTTATTCATAGATATCTGGATTCACCAAGATGATCTGGAGGCCATATTACCTTCTATTATTAAAACATTCCCTTCTGGTTTTCTGTTATTGCTCAAAGACTTTAACTGACTTTCTTCCTTTGAAGATCTTTGAAAATTTCAGTATTTTTCCTTGCATTACACTATTGCCCAATTTTTGACTCTCTCCTCTTTGATGGAAGTTTCACTGGGGCCTGTGCCTCAAAGTTCTTTGATGCTAGACAATTTATAATCACCAGCTTCAATTTTTGCCTCAAATAATTTCTAGAGGACAAAATTGTTCCCATTTAGATGGCGGTTCCCTCAGTTTCAGGCCTCCTGGAACAACGTACTAGTTGGCATCTTTCCCTAGTTTGCTCTATTTCTCAGCTCTTTGACTAAGTGCTATCTCAGCGTAGGCTGTTGCCATTTTGCACTCACAGCCAGAGAAAGCTTCTGCTTTTTAGTTTCCCATAGTACAGGTGGGAGGGAGCAGGGTGCAAGAATAATTGAGTTCTATTACAAGTTGGCTTATGTGACCCTGCCAGAGCTGAGAATTAATTCAGGAGAAGGTACTTAATGAATGAATTTGGGATTAGGGGTTATTTATCTCTGCTGTTAATTAATTAGGTTGTTACTTTCCTAGAATTCTTGGTGTCTTAGACGTGGAGACTGTTGAAATTGCCTTTTCTCTTGCATGTAATTTTTATTTTTGAGAGGTCAGAGAAGTTGTGAGATTGGAGAAAGTGTTTAGTCTTTGATTTTGTTGGTTATGTGACCCAGAAGTTCATCTTCTGTTTTAATGAAGTTGAGACAAAACAACTCCTAAGACCACTTGCTATCCTGCTATTATTCCGTTATAGTCAATGTTCTATGGACTATTACACAGGTGATAGAATGACTGCTTTTGTAGTTGAATAAAATTATTAGGATATAAACTCTATAGGTTTCCTAAAATTGATACAAATTTAAGAGGAAACAGGACAACTGGTAAATTATATACCTTATTCTATTCTAAAATGGTTTGGATCTCCTTATTTTTCTTGACTTGGAAGTATTTTAATTCCTTTTACCTTGGAGATTAGGAGTATTTTTCATAGTAACATATATGAAAATTATTATGGAATAAGTGTCACAGTGGATAGAATGCTACATTTGAATTCAAATCCTACCTCAGACAAAGCAAATCACTTAACTTTTGTCTGACTCAATTTCCTCGTCTGTAAAATGGAGATAAAAGTAGCTCCTAGGATTGTTGCGAAGATACAGTGCTATTATAAGACATTTCCAAAACTTATTGCATTACATAAATGTTAGCTATAATTATTTTTTTAAGTTTTTATGAACCAATATTATATAGGTATTATTAAGTTCAAGTCTGGTCTCTGAGAATGATATGTTTCCAGTTGAGTTTATTGGTTGAGTTCTTCAGGATATTTTTAAGTCTTCATTTGTAGTATCAGTAGTTTTTTTTTTTAATCTCTCAGTCCATGAAAGATAGAGAAATTCTGATGTTTGATTTTTACCAACAGGTCACGTAACATGTTAAATATTCAATGTGTTAAATTTTTCTGTCTGTTGTGATATTTTGCCCTGTTTCTGACATTTCATTACTTTTTAATGTGTAACATGAAATTTGGGTTTCTTTAGAAAAGCTTCTCTGTAGTTTCTGATGTTCATGGCCTGGCCCTGAATCACCATCATAAACTCCTCCATTTCCACAAACAAGTTTATATGACAGTCATTTGTTTATTGCTTCTTTGCCAACCTATTATTGGTTGAACTTAAATAGATTCCATTCATGGAAGGCCTTTGGATTCCTCTTTTGGATCTTAGACATAAGGATATAAACTACTTTTATTTACACTCAACAAATCCAAAGATATAGACAAGGTATTAACATTTCCTATTGAACAGTGGAGCGATTCTATTTGTTCCATAACTACTGATGTAGTTTTAGGGTTTTTTTTTTTTGAAATATGCTGCATGAATATTATTACTCCTTTTTCTTATTCTTGAACATGGAAGTCTTAATCTTTCTAGAGATGCATTAGGGTTATGGGCCCTATGTTTTGTTAGTACTGTGTACATTTTTGTCAAGGTATTTTCTAATTATGTTATGGTCCATTTTGTAATTCTTAAGGTATACATTAAGCTGGTGTAGTGTGTGTTAAGTAATTTACATGTATTCTCATTCAACTGTGATTTTAAAACAGCAGTAAGTCTTTTAATGATTCAATTCAGCCACAGTCTTCTACTTAATATCTTCATGTTCAATTTCTCTTGCCTAGAGAAGACCAACTTATTTTTAAGTACCCCTTAATATGACTGTTTTCAGTTTATATCAGTTCTATCAAATAAAGCCAAATAAAAACTAAAATATAGAACTAATTTAAATGTGTATTACATGGTATTTCTGTTGCCTAAAAATCCAAAGGAATATAAATAAATTGTCAGCCCACATTTGGAGTATTTTATTCAATTTGGGTATCTCCCTGTTAGAAAGGGCATGATAAACTGGAGCATATCCAGAGCTGACCACCAGAAGGAGGGAATTGGAGTCTATTCCATATGAAAATTAGCTGTGAGTGTTTAAATTAAAGAAGAGAAGACTCCACAGGGAAATAATAATTGCCTTCAAGGATTCTGAAAGTTGTTTGTAGAAAAAAAATTAAATTTGTTCTGCTTAATTCCAGAAGGTAAGTAGGAGAAACAGGTACAAGGTACAAATAGGCAGATTAGGATTAATATTAGAAAAATAAACTTTCTAATAATTACACCTGTACAGAAGGCCTGGCTTGAGCTTTCTTCCTGATTTATGATTCATGACTTTCATTGCACTGGAAGATAGTCTCCTAATCTGTCTCTCCATACCTCTTAAATCTTTTTTTTACTCCAATCCATTCTCAACACTTAAGCTGTTGTTGTTTAGTCCAATTCTTTGTGACCCCATCTGAGGATTTTTTGGCACAGAATAAAGGAGTGGTTTGCCATTTCCAGTTCATTTTACAGGTGAGGAATTGAGGCAAACAGTGTTAAATGACTTAACCAAAGTCACATAGCTAGTATGTGTCTTGAGGCCAGATTTGAACTCAGGAAGATGAACCTTCCTGACTCCAGGCCTGGTGCTCCATGCACTGTACCACTTAGCTGCCAAAGTAATTTTCCTTAAGACTAGATCTGACCATGTGACTCCTGTATTTAACCAAATACAGTGGTATCTATCTCCTTTGGAATAAAATATAAACACCTCTTTGCTTTCTCAAACCTACATAACCTGATCACAACATATCTTTCTAGTTTTAGTAGACATGATGCTCTTTTCAACTCTCTGTGATCTAGCCATACTAGCCTTCTTTCTTATCTTGACACATGGCACTCCATCTCCCATTTCACTATCTTTAGACTGCTGATTACTTGTGCCTAGAATGCTCTCAGGCCTAACTTGTTCCTTTAAAATACAACTCACACATTATCTTCTACAATAAAGTTTTTCTTGATCATCTCTAACTACTATTCCTTCCCAAGCTACATTATATGTCACTGCTTTGCATATGTTTATATTCATTTTATACTTATGCTACACGTTTTATATTTATTGTTGTTTTTCCTATTAGAATGTAATGTTCTTATAAGTAGGGATCGTTTTATTCATTGTATTTACTTCCCCAGCTCCTAGCAGAATACCTAGCATATAGTAGGCACCTAATAAATAGTTCTTGGTATAATTATTTAAGTAGAGATTAGGTTAAATGATTTATGATATCCCTTCTAACTCTGATATGCTATGAAGTATATCCATTTATTCCTTATAGAAGAAAGCCCAAACCTCTTAGCCTGCTGTTCAAGGCCCTCTGCCACATGACTTTAGCAATTCTTTCTAAACTTATCCTGCATCATTCTACGGAATGAATATTCTGCTCTTGCCACCTGTTTTATTCATCACTCCCCAAACTTGCCTTGTAAATACTTACCTATAGATCTTTTCTCATATTGTTTCCTTGGATTAAAATACTCTACCCATTCCTCTTCCTATCTTTATATCCTACTTATCCTTCAAAGGTCAGATCAAGTTCTATCCCTTTTGCCCATTTTTTTCTCTTTTCTCTTTACTCCCATAGGATTTGTTATCAATACTACTCATTTGGTGACATAGCAGGTATTTGGGTGATACACTATGTACTGCCTTATCCTGTTACTTAATATTTCTTATATATATGCTATCTTTTCAACTAAGTTCTAAACTCCTGACAAGTAGATTTCCTACTCTTCTGATGCTGCCACAGTGTAGAGTGACTAAGAATATTTCAACATTATGCCAAGGACACTATAAGGTTAGAACCAGGTAACTGACCCTGGGATAGGGGTAGGCAATTTCTAGGGACTTGTCAGTAGAAAAGAGGTCTTCATCAGATCATCTAAATCAGATTCTGAAAAAGTTTTATGATCAATTATGTTCACCACCCAGGGGGATAAATTTGAATAACCTATGCTCAGATTCCAAGGAGAAAATCTGAGTTTTTTTCATACTGCTCCTTGAAATTTTCTTCACAGCTCCTTTACTCAGATTCATGTGAGTCCTCAACGAAATGGAATCTTGCAGCTATCTGGGATTCTGCATTATCCTCCTAAACCCCATCTCATCTCGATTGCTTCTGCAAAAGCCTGTCTCTTTAACCAATATTCTCTAGGTTATACTATATATTTGCCAATCTTGACATGGCATGATCTGAGAAAATATGAAGCTCACAAATAATACAAATGATAATGAAAGGAAAGATAACGCTAGGCATGATCAAGATCTGGCATGTTGCTGAAATAGCTTATGTTCAAAAAGCAGCATGCAGAAAATGACAAGAGCGGATCATGAATTAGAAAAGAGACAACCCATGAACATCCTATGTACTACGTTGGTTTTCCTGAGATGCTAAGAGAAAAGTCTCCAATATATTGCGTAGATGGTCTGTGGAGAATTTATTGGAAAATATGGACAATAACCTCTTGACTTGGCTTGTATGTATACAAGTGATTATTGCCCCTATTTTCCAGTAATTTCTCTATAGAGCATCTACTCAATGTACTAGAGAACTAATGAATATTTCATAGTTCAAAGTAAGTCGTACCATCTGTCATATTAGTTTCATTAAAAGCCAATCTTAAACTAGAAGGAGGAAGAGTTCAGTTAAATCCAAATCTATGTCTGTCTGTCACTGGGTTGAGTTGTTTCCAGTGCAGGAAAACTCAAAAGTGGTACATGGCTGAATCTCATGCAGAACATAATGCTGCATAGGTTTGACTCCTAACAATGAAGCCCAAATTGTGGTATCATGGCCATTGTGCTATATGATGTGTATTTGGAATTAAATCATGCATGTAACTTCCAGCTCATAGGGCTATCTGGCTCCATAGACTTTTGACGGATATTTTCTTTTCCCCCTTGATCCTGACATCACACTGCTGTATCAGTCTTTCTGATGTCCACTTTAATGACATTCCATCTCCCACCAACGTGACTTTTTACATGCTACACCTCTATGCTTGGAATGCCACCCCTCTTCATCTTTATCTCATGTAATCAGTTCAAATACCACCCTCCTAAATGAGGCCTCCCTCAGGTCTCTCAATTGCTAGTGGGGAAAAATACTCCACCTCCAAAATGACTTTGTATTTATTTTGTATACAGTTTGTATTTATTCTTCTGGGTACATATTGTTTACTCTGAGTAAAATGTAAGCTTCTTGAGGGAAGGTATTACTTCTAACCCCAATGCATAGGATGTTGCTGGGGACATATAGTAATTGACACTTAATAAATGTCTATTGAATTGGATTAAATTGAGGAATAGAACTATTAAAAGAGGCCTGGTTGTAGAATCAAATAACTTTAGTTCACAACTTGCCTCTGATGTTTACTGCCCATGAGACCTCAGACAAGTAAGTTAATTAATCTCCTTACATTTCAATTTTCTACCTATTTAGCTAAGGAAAATTAATACAACCTTTCCCCCAGTAAAATAACCTTGAAATTCCAAAGAGAATCTAGATAAGTAGTTCTTGGAGAATATTATGACTATTGATTATGAACACAACACAAATGGAAAATAGTCCTTTGTCTTCAGAGAGAAAAGAAGTGAGTTCTTATGACCTGTGAATATTAACGTTCTAATAGGAAAAATGATAAATAATCATTATAAGGCAACAATGGAAAAATATAAGGAAAATATATGTGGTAATTTACATGTGAAAGTCAAATACTTAAGTTTCAATTTAGGATGAAGGGTAGACACAGTAGTTTCATACTTTAAGTTATACACAAATTTAATAGGAGCCAGAGTAGTCTATTAAATGAAAGATTAATTAAGAGCTTCCTCTATATGACTAAGAATAGTTTAGCTCATACCAGGGGAATTTTTGGTTGTGTCTATATCACACGTATTTTATTTAAATGTGGATATTTTGACTGGCAGATGATATGATTTGATTTTGGTCTTTAATAGAAGTAATCAAAATCTTTTCAGGCACATGATTCTGGGGGTTTGGAGATACAAATCAGTTATACACTTAAAGAAGTCTAAATTTTCACCTGCTCATGAGAAGACACTACTTGGCATGCATAGTTTTGGAGGTTGATGCTATGGCTTTATTTGTTGGAATAAAGAATTATAATTTCTATGACAGAACAGAGTAGTGTCATCTAAAATTTGTACACTAATATCTTAATAACAACTGATATCTATGCAGTGCTTTAAAATTTCCAAAGTAATTTACATATATTATTCTCATTTAAACCTCACAACAAATCTATGAAGTGGGTACTAAAAGTGCTATCCTTATTTATAGAACTATTAAATAACTTGCCCTTGATAATATAACTAGTAAATGTTAAGAGAGAAGATTTGAAACTGGGTCTTCCTAACTTAAGTCTTATGCTCTGTAGACTCTTCCATTGTTGTTAGTAAGTGTTGTTGAGTTGAACTACAAATGAAATAGGTCTCTCATGCATTGACATATTTATATACTTTCCACTAATGAAATGCCATGAGATGGGATATTGAGGAAAGAATACCCTATAAAATAAGTATACTCAATTCAAGTGGCTTAATTGACTGTTTTTTGGCCACTTCAAGAAATTCCTCAAATGCATGTTTTATAATGCATCATGAAGGCCTATAAAATTTAATGCCAGATATGAAAAATATCCCCTTTAGAAAATATTTCACAACTTAAAGGAATCATTGATCCCTTTATGTAAAACATCCTCTATACCTATTTTTCATTCTGACATGACCTAAATCATCCAATTTATGATTATTAATAATCCTGAATGCTTTAAAGGAGGCACAGGTAAATACTTCTAGCATTGCCTAATTTATTAATAAATACACCCATTTTGGCAGAAAAACTAGCAAGCTTTTTTTTCCAGTCTCTTGCATCCTGTTAAATTAGATCTTCAATATTTAGACTTAGAACAGATCAAAGTTTAGGAAGCATTAAACCTAATCTGTTGAACAAATTGGTGCCTGTAGTCTCTGAAGCAGTTTTAGGAAATATGAAATCACATAGAAGTCAGCATGGAATCTGGGAAAGTAGTCTTGAAGTGGAATTAGGCTGCTGATGGCTTAGGCTGATGTATAGGGTAATTATGAGAGTCAAGAGGAGTGGTACAGAAGTGATATCCTTCTTTAATCTAAAAGAAATTTCTCTGTGGTTTTGAAACACTCTGAAGTAAAACAAGACACAGTGGAAAAGCTTACTTAATTATTCTTTGAATTCAGACTTAAAGGAAATTTGCTGTTGGCCAATACATTACATATAAGCAGATAACATGTATTTTATTTCTTTATGCACTTTGAAACCTCTGGTGAGTACGATAATTACCTCATATTATCTTTCATTCTTCCCTCCATGAGAATGACAACAAAAATTAACACGATTTAAAATGTGTAGGAAAGAGCATAAATCACCAAGTATTTTGATTTTCTCTCTGTATGTCTCTCTGTCCCTTCTTTCTCTGTCTCTTTCTTTTTCTCTGTCAGTCTGTGCTGGGCAGTCATATAAAAAGGAAAAGTCATATTGGGGGGTAGCTGGGTGGAAAAGTATTGTGATGGATAAAGCGTTAACTCAATTTTTCAACTTGCTAGCACCACACAGGCATTTAAATGTAATGCACTGCATTAGGAAAAAAAAGGTTTTGTACTTGAAGACAGAATAACTGTGTTTACATCCTAGCCCTCCTACTTATTACCTGTGTGACCTTGTTATGGTGACTTCACCTTTATGCCCATTATCTGCAAAATAAAGAAGGTTGGACTAGATAAATTGTAAGGTCTCTTCCAGCTCTAAATTCTGTAATTCTGTGGACTCTAAATCTCTGTTTTAAAGATTTGTTAATGTGTGATGATCAGGTGAGACAAGTTAAGAAATAATATTTTAGAGGGAGGAGTTCAGGTAATCTAGAACCAGGAGAGCATTGTACACAGTAACAACCACATAGTGCAATGACCAGCTTTCATGGACAGCTCTTCTCAGTAATGCAGGAATCTAAGACAACTCCAAGACTCATGATGGAAGATGCTATCCACATCCAGAGAAATAACTGGATTCTGAATGCAGATTGAAGATTACTCTCTTTTTTTGTTCTTGCTTTGTTTCTTCTTTCTTGACTCCTATTTATCTTAATTCTTCTTTAGAACATGACTGATGTTCTAAAATAAAAATAAAAATAAAAAAAGAGAAAAGGAAATTCAAGTTATTTTGATCCTCTCCACTTCATTCATGTTATTTTCATAGTCTTGTAGGAACACACACACGTATGAGATTTTAGTTCCCTTACATTCATCCCCTTTTCTTCCCTGGTATTTTGCTTTTTTTCCCTTTATTTTTTAAGATCATTAAACAATTAAAAGAAAACACTTGCATGTCCCCTCTTTGTGTGTGTGTGTGTGTGTGTGTGTGTGTGTGTGTGTGTGTGTGTGTGTGAATGTAACTACCTCTATGATCTTCAAAACCATTAGGATTCTGGGGAGTTGTAACAGCAAGCAAAGTGGGATTTGTTTGTTTGGAGTTGTTTTCCAGGCTCAGGCTAAATTGTGAGCTCCTGAATGTTCAATCCCCTTTGAATTCTGATAGTTCACAACTGTGATGAGTTTCATGCCTACTGACTGTCAATCATATATATATATATCTCTATATAGATATAGATAGATAGATAGATAGATACTGGGAAGTTAGTATTTTACTTTGGGGATTCGCTTAAGAGAAGGATCTTGTGATTACCTGGTCAGTACTCTCAGTGGCTGTATGCTCACACCCCTGACTGCTTGGATGTAGGTAAAGTATGTAGGAATATTCCTTGGATTCAGGCAATCGGTTTTTATTTCTCTGTATTTTCTGTGTTTGTTGAATAGACAGGAGGCTTGGCAGCTTTCGAAATATGAAAGATTAAAAAAAGGTGTGACTGGAAGCATTTGGTTGAACTAATTAAAGTGATTGTTGACCCCTCAAAAGTTTCCTTTCCTTTTATAAATGCAGATCTAAGAACCTGTGATGGTGGCCCCCCTGTGTATGTCAGGGTGCTGAGTGATACAGGAGTCCTTTGTGTAATCTCAACCTATTAGAATGAAAACACTTCATCTTTGTAAAGTTCTTTTGAGAAGGCTTACTTATATTTATCTTTTTTCTCTTAACTCCTCTGTTTATATTTGAAAATTTTTTTACTTAGCTCTAATATTTTCAATTACTTGAGTGTGATTATTCGCATCGTGTACCAACTTGTTAATTCTTCCTCCAAGTCCCTATTCTCACTTTTTTCCCAAACTTTCTTCTAGAGCTCTCATTTTACTTAAAATATCAATTTTGTAATTATTGCTTTATTGCTTCTAAAAATTCGAGTTGACTTTATGATCAAGTTCTCCGAGGTTTTGTAGATTTTTGTGATATTTTTGTGATATTATTCATTTTTTTGGTGTCTTGGGCACCTTTGGCTCTACTATCTCTCTTTACTGTTGGTTTTTTATTTTTCCCTCCTTCCTTTACCTTTACTTCACAATCTACTTCACAATCACTTTGAGTTATGGCCATATTATGGCCAGACTCTGCATTTCTGATCTTTGTCTTAATTTGTATTAACTAAGTCTTACTGAGTACTGTGAGTTTCAAAGGAGGAATTCAGGGGTGGCACAATTTAGGAAAGCATAAACCTTACTTTGGTCTTAACCATATTTCAGCACATGGTCTGGTACCCTCCTGGTCTGAGAGTTTTAGGCTAACAACCTCGTTTTGGATCAGGGCAATGTAATTGCCCTTGGTTGAAATTCAGTAAGAAGTTTCTGTCCCAGCCCCTGTCAGCTAGCTTGTGTCAGACATTTCTGACCTGGTTACTCAATTTCTGGTTCTAGTCCAGGTACAAGGGATGAATCTGTGATCCTATTATAGGGTTACAGGAATATATTTGTATGCCCACCTGTGGTCAACAATGCCTGTCTTGGTTAATGAGCTGTTGATTTCATCTTCAATCCACACTGGCTCCATGACATCAATCTGGGTTCAAAGCTACTGGCTCAATTCCCTTCTAGTTTTCTATCTGCATGCAGATACAGGTCTCAGACTGATATTAGTGCTCAGACCTCTATGAAGGTTTTCATGGCTGAACCCCCTTCTCAGTGCCCTTGCACACCTGGCTCTCTCACTCTGTTAATCTAAGCTAGAAAATGATTTATTGAGATTCCTCCTTGGATTTTTCCATCATCTTTTGGTTAGTGCTATACCTCAGTATTTTTTTGGAGTGGTCATTGGAGAAAACTGGACTTTACTGCTCAATCCACTATTTCCACAATTTTGGCTGACATCCCTAAATAGCCTTTCCATGCTTTGTTAAGTAAATGCTCTTTTGTTAAAGATGACATGGTCTCTGAGTGTCTCATTTCATTCTAATTCTGAACCTGAACCACTAAATTTCCCTGAGTCAGACCTAACCCAGAATACATACTTTAGATTCAGAGGATTAAGACATCCAGAATATTTGCAATAGATATAAGTATTTGGGAATTGGATCATTTCTGCAGAGTATAATAACATGATCAGTGGCACTCTTAAAAATGAATCTTTCCTCAGAATCCATTGCATATGATGCTGTAATTAGACTGTCAGAATAAAGCAGTATGTCTGCTCTGCCTTGAGATAACACAATAAAACACAGCCCTCAGCTGTGGTACAAAATGATTTCTGAGTGCATTTCATTAACTTGCTACTTATTGTTCTTTAGCAACATTTCCCCAACTTTGAGAAATGACTCCTTTCTCTAGTGTTTAAATCCAAGCTAAGGGTTTTTTATGAAGATATTTTTGATGGCCAAATTTAATTGACTGGATATTTGGTGGCTCTTAAACTTCATGGAAATCTTTTAATTATATCAGTATTTAGGATGACTTCTCTCTTTTGAGAGAGAGCAGAGGAAACAGCTTTCTTCAGATTGTTTTGCATTTGAATAGAGCTATGAAGAAAACAGTGTTTTATCTTTTGTATCTTGGCCAAAATGTGTGCATACTTAAAATATTCACAATGCTCAACAAATGTTCTAGACTGCCAGTTTACTTCTGGCTTTAGTTCTAGTAATACACATGAATCAAGACCTAGCTTAACTATGAAATAGTAATCATTGTTCAAAGAATTAAAAATTCTTAGCTATTTCTTGTCACTCAAACACATTTTGATTTCTGAAAAAAGACATAAAGGTAAACTCAGCAAGGGGTAAAAGTTCCATCATCTCATCCATTTCAAAGATAAAAGGAATATTATCTGAGAGCTTAGGGAATAGTAATAGTTCACATAGACTTAGGTCATCAATATTGACGTTTTTAAGATCAATTGAATAAAAGGTTTTTTTTTTTAGGAAACATTTTCCCCCTTTTTTTGTAAAGGGAGAAATGTAACTCTAGTCATATAGTTGACATATAAATATACCTATATAATATCTATATACATACATATATAAACACATAACAGAGTAAAAGAGAGACGTGAAAGGAAAGACAGAATTTTAAACTTTACAATATACTTTGAATACATTATCTGACTTGATCATAATAGTCTTGTGGAGCAGCTTTCATGGACTTTATTATTAAACATTTTACATGTGTAGAAACTAACTTTAAGTGATTTTCTCATGGCCACAAAGCTAGAAAATGTTGAAATTGAAGTTTTGTCCTGACTAATTCTAACCTGTTTTTAACCACAGCATTCATTCTCTCATCCTTTCAGCCTTAATGTAGTGTTGACTTGTGTTACAGAATCTCTGTGTGATGATATCAAAGTAGTTTATTGCTGATAAAAGAAATTCTAGATCATTCTATTACCTAAACCCTGTACTTTGACTTATTGCTAACTGAAACCATGGATACATCTCCCCTGCCTCCTCTATCTCTGTCCTTGTCTCCTCTGAATCACCAAGTGCCTGTATTGATTTTCTTTTTTCCTATTTCACAGCTGCTGCCTTCTAAGATATTTGGTTTAGCTGTTGTGTCTGAATACCTTCTTTTAGTTTAAAGCCTTTGTATCAGATTAGCCAGTCTCCAGTTTAAAAAAAAAAGCAACAATTTTTCCTGACCTTCATTAGATATTCTCTAATCCTGGCCAAGATTCAGTCGTTCTTTTATCTCATGCTGTGACAAGAAATACAAATCTCATTCTCCTAACATCTTCTCTAGGCTAGCTGTTTATTCCTGACATCCCATGTTCTTATTTAAGGTCCTTACTACTATTTGACAGCAATGATAGAAAACTACACCCAAGGTTTTCAGAATATCTAGATATATTTTCCCGGTTCCTCCAGGCAGTATAATTTGTTGCTGAGCAGATCGCTATTTGTTGGGAAACAGGCCAGAGGTTTCATAGTTCTTGAGAGATTGCCAACAAGATAAGACACTTCCTAATTCTAAATGACAGGTCACCATGTGATAATCTACTTGTCAGCAGGTGCAGTCCACCAGCATGACATTTGCTTCCTTTTTGAAGACAGTCATAGTGATCCTGGCACTTGGAGGCATCTATGACAGATAAGGAGGAGAACACTGATAAAGAGAAAGATGGGCCATGTGTGATGAATGAGAAAGACTAATATTCTGGTGACACGGTCATAATTGATTGTGTTGAAGATGTAAAGAAGGTATTTAATGAGATGGATGTAGCTGCATAGAGCTTATCCATCAACTCAGATTTTGAATACATGAATAAGATTGAATCCAGAGCCAGTAAGTGATAATAAATTTAAAAAAATAGAAAGGTCCTTAAGGAGGGTGCCAGAAAGGTAAAACTCAGAGTGAGCTAAGGCTTATGATAAATGCTTACATTAAATGATTCATAATTTAATCAGTGTGTATTCATGATCCCACCTCTAAACCTTCTAATCTTGTGCAATTAATAGGGATCTAAAGTCAAAGCAAGAAGTATTTTTCTAGTGCTGACAATGTGCTAAGTGGTATGCTAAACACTGGGAATATAAAAAAAGATATAAAGAAGTCTTACTCTCAAGAACCATGCTTTCTAGTGGGGTTAGACAACATGCAAATAACTAGGTACATTCAAGTACACACAAGGATAATTGGAGGTAACCTTAGAAAGAAGGCACTAGGAGGAGGATGAGAAAACATTTCTTGTAGGTGGGGTTTAACTGACTTGAAAGAAAGCAGGAAAGCCAGGTGTTGTACACAAGTAGAGGGAGAGATGAGGTCTGTGGGTGCTAGGTGTACCCCAAAATACCGACAGTCCGGGTCGTGCTCGAATGAATTCGATTCAAGCCTTCTTAAAGCCAAAGAAAACTAAGTTTATTAAGGATTCGCCAAATTGGGTTTCCTCTTACGGAACCCAAGTTTTTGTAACGCTTGTATTCACAAGCGGGCCAGATAGAATCCCAGCTAGACAGAGTCTGAGCTAGATTGAACCTGAGCACCTTCATGGAGGCAAGATGGAACTTAAATACAGAAAAGAGTATAGGAGGAAAGTGGGTTGGGGGCGGGGTTGGTCTGGTATTCCAGGTGATGGGAGGAGGGGTTCAGGGAGGGTCTTGAGAAGTCCAAGGAGGGAGTCCAAGGAGAGTCAAAGGCTGGAAATAGCTGGAGGCTAGCAGGAGATACCAGACAATGGAGGGTTTGGGTGGGAAGCAGGTGGGGTAATCCAGATGGGAATGGTGGGCAGCCTGGGCTGGGATTTTGATGGGATCAAGGGTGGGGAATGCAGGAGACCTGAAATGATAATGAAAAGCCCATGGGCTTCCTGAGAGTGCCGGAACAAAAGGGAAGATTAGATTTGAGTAAGAAAGGCCAGGTTAAGTGGGAAGATTCAAGGGGAGCTCAAGGAGGCTCCCCGAGTCTGAACCCCATCAGGAATATTCCAGGCATGGAAAAGAAGCAGTGCAAAGGCACTAAATTGGGAGATGGTTTGTATATGGAAGGAATGACAAGCAGTGCAGTGTGGCAGATCTCACAGTCTATCAGCCAGTCACCAAGAATTTTTAAAGTGACTACTATTTAGTAAGAATTGTATTATTATTGTAGAACATTGAAAACAAATAAAATAAAAAAGACTTGTACTAAGCTCTGGGAATACAAATACAAATACAAAAGAAAGGCATTCGCTGCCCTCAAGGAGATGACAATGTAACCAGGAAGAAAAGACATCACCTTAAAGCACTCTGAAAGAGGAGGAGGGGAAGTATGTGGTGTGTGAAATCCAGAGTAGTGCAGCCTAATGAGAAATGAAGTTTGAGGTAAAAAAAAAAAAATTGGGTAAGAAGACTGGAAAGGTATGTTCAGGACTTCAAAAGTCAAACAGAAAATTTTATAAAAATTATATCGTTTAGATATTTTCTAGTCAAACTCTTTCTCTTCTCCCATTTAACACATAAAGACATCAGGGCCCAGAGAGATTGTGTACATTGCCTAAAGCCACACAAGTAGTAAATAGAAGAGCCCAATTTTGAGTCAAGGTCCTCTGATTCTAAATTCAGGTCTCTTTCCACTATATCCAACTGCCTAGACACAGATATATAAATATATATAGCATCTGGTTATGGATATCTATAAAACACACACACGTATATATTACTATATACCTATACACATATGTACATATGTGTGTATATATACATATACATATGTATGTATGTATATATGTGTGTGTGTATACATACACAACGCCTGGGGCATAACCTCCTCTTGCCATATAACCTGGAAAATTTCAGTCAGCTTTTATATGAGCAGTGGTCCCCCTACCTTGTAAATCTCAGCTGGAATAGGATCAGCACCAGGTGCTTTGCCACATGAAAGGAGCCTAATGGCACCAAAACCCCTTCTTCATTTGGAAGTTCAGCTAAGGAGGGATTGACTTCAACCTGAGGTAAGTGGTCAGTGGCCTCAGCATTGACTGATGATGGTCTGTTTAGAACACTATGGAAGTGTTCAACCTGTCTCCCTAGGAGCATGTCTTTATCACTAATCACTGAGGAGTTGTGACGCACCATACGGTTTTGGTCCATAAACAGCTTTCAGGGAATCATAAAAGTTCTTTGGATTGTTACTATCAGCATAAACCTGAATTTCATCTGCCTTCTTACTGAGCCAAGAATCCTGCATCTTTCTAAACTTTGCTTGTACTTTGCTTTTGATGGAATTAAAATTTTAATTAAAATTAATTACTCTCTATAAAAGTAAAGGGAATAGATTGTCCTGCAGCAATCACAGCGGGTCTCTCTCTTAGTCATTGCTGGCAAAATTCCTTAACAGGCTCTTCCTTCACCTAGAAGGTGGTCATATATCTGAGAGTGTGGCTTCAGAAAGGGCTGAAGAACAGTCCATGTGGTGTTTACTGCCGAACAAATCCAGGAGAAATGTCAGGAGCAGAAAAGAGGTCTGTACACAACGTTTGCAGATCTGACCAAGGCCTTTGACACTGTTAGTCATGAAGGCTTATGGAAAATTATGTCAAAACTTGGCTGCCCAGAGAAGTTCATCAATATTGTACATCAATTTCATGATGGCATGCTTGCCTGGTTTTGGAGAGTGGACAATGTTCTCACGCCTTCCCAGACACCAGTGGAGTGAAACAGTGCTGTGTGCTTGCTCCCATACTTTTTAGTATGCTGTTTTCAGCCATGTTGTCAAATGTTTTCAATGAGGATGAACATGGTATCAAGGTCAACTACCGTACTGATGGTAAGTTCTTCAATTTGAAAAGGCTACAAGCCAAGACCAAAGTGGAGGGAGTGTTTGTGCATAATGTTCTGTTTGCAGATGACTATACACTCAATGCAGCCTCTAAAACTGAGATGCAACAAAGTATGGATCAATTGTCTGCTGTCTGTGCTAATTTTGACCTAATAGTGTGTGTGTGTGTGCGCGTGCGTATGTCTGTATGTGTGTTCGTTCTTTGTTGCTGAAGAAGACCATGCCATCGGAAAAACGATAATGTAACTTGCACTTGACTTTGTTTTGAGTGAGGGCTGTGCAAGTCACCAGCCTTAATTCTCCTCCAGAGTCATCTGAATCCAGGTGACCAGATATTCATCAGGATAACTGGCAATAATCCAGGATGAGGCAATTGGGGTTAAGTGACTTGCCCAAGGTCATACAACTAGAGAATGTCAAGTCTGAGGTGAGATTTGAATTCCAGTCCTCCTGACTCCTGCACTGGTGCTCTATCCACTGCACTACCTAGTTGCCTAATAATTAACACCAAGAAAACACAAGGGCTCCATCAGCCACCACTGCACCATCCATATGTGGAACTATTGATTACAATAAATGGAGAAATTTTGAATTCTGTGGATAAGTTCACTTACCTTGGTAGTGTACTTTCTAGGGATGTATACCTTGACAACGAGGTTGATGCACACATTGCCTGAGCTAACTCAGTGTTTGGGAGGCTCTGAAGAAAAGTTCGGGAGAGAAGAGGTATTAGACTGACTGCCAAACTGAAGGTCTACAGAGTCGTTGTGCTGACCTCATTGTGTTGTATGCCTTGCCTGTGAAAAGTACCATGCCAGGAAACTGAAATGCTTCCATTTGAACTGTCTTAGGAAGATTCTGAGGATCACCTGGCAAGATAATGTACCAGACATTGAAGTCCTTCTTTGAGTTGAACTGCTAAGCATTCAAAATATGCCGCAGAGAGTACAACTCTGATAGGCTGGCCACATTGTTGAAATGCAAAATGTATACTTGCCAAAAAGACTATTTTATGGAGAACTCACATGGGTAGGTGATCACATGGTAGTCAGAAGAAGTGATACAAGGACACTCTCAAGGTCTCTCTCAAGAACTTTGGATTTGACTGTGCAACATGGGAGACATTGGCACAGAATCACTCAGCATGGTGTGCCCACATCAGAAAGGGTGCTGTGCTCTATGAGCAAAGCAGAATTGAGACAGCACAAAGTAAATGTAGGATGCACAAATAGGGAGTATCCACCCCAAAAATTCATACGGACTATCTATGTCCAACCTGTGGTAGAGCATTCTGAGCTCATATTGGTCTGATCAGCCACAGTTGGATACACTTCACTTTATCATGGTGATGTCATTTTGGTCCTCTTCAAAAACAAAGGACAACAATTATATATACACACGCATATAAATAAAATCTTCACACCTATCTTGCATAGAAAAATCTCAACACAATGGAGAGCTTCCTCTTAAAAAAAAAAACTTAGTTGCACTACTTTCTTATTCCATGATAGGTCCATTCTCTCTCCTGGTTATAGATATATTAGATGCTATCTTTTATAGCATTTATTGTGTTCAGGTCATTTGCTGTGGCTGGTGCAGTCAGGCAGGTCCAGGGTGGTTACGGGGCTCACAGAGTGAGAATGAAAAGACAGGCAGGACACAGCAGTCTGAACAAGCTGAGTTTATTCTAGACATACTGAGCCACAAATCAGAGGGGTTGGGATGCTTATATAGTGAAAAAACCATAGGGGTAGCAATTGAGGCATGAGAACAGGACAGATCATGATAAGTAGAAAGGGAGATCTCAAGGCCTCTTTATGGGAATGTTATCCTGTATAGCAGGGACCCTATTTCCTGGAACTTCAACACCTGAATTCAAGGACAAACACCTGAGAACAATATATCACTTAACTTCTCAAGTCAGCTATATTCTCCCTTGGAGGAGGGGAACTCTTGATCAGGGACTCTTTCAAACCCCTCAAGGTTCTCTGCAGTCATTACTGGCAATATGTTGAGGCCTACTTATGCCAATTCTATACTTTCTATAGCTTTTGGAGGTCACTTGTATCTTTATTCTCTTGTGTCCTGGTTCCTTGTGGTTCATAAATATTTATCATCACTAGGAGAATACTGGAGGGAAAGAGAAGGACCTTTGAAGCAGTGAGCAGTTTGGACTCATCGAAAATCTTTAAAATTCCATATGCAACTCAACCCAATCTCTTCGTATATTAATTGACCTATTAAATAATAAATACTGAAGTTAATAAGGAACTTTTAAAAGGTTATTTGCCAGCCAAGAAAAAGACTAAGAAAAAGCTATCCACAAAATCACATTTGGCATGGAATGAAAAATGAAACACAGAAAAGATAATTACTCATTTTTGAATGAATAAAAGAATGAATTTAGTAAGCACTTACTATGTGCAAAGTATTGTAATTAGCACTGGGCATAGAAATAAGATATAAACAGGAAAATGGTATAATCTGTATTCTTGAGGATCTTACATTCTAATGAGGGAGCTAGCACATTGGGAAATTTTAGTTGTAAGTCAGATGGTCTGAATTGGTCCCTACGGTACAGCAACAAAGCAGATAGATACCTCTTCTTGAATTCCCTTGCCACTAATAAAATAATATGTTTCTGAGGTTATATAATTTGACCATGCCAGGGACTTCAGTGACAAGAACTTCTTTTGTTGCCTGGATCTTTAGTCACTGTAGCTGTACTTGTACTTGTAGGTATAATTGCTAGCCTACATTTGCCCAAGATGATGACTGAAATCACTAGGCTGAAAGCATATTATTCCCAAGGCTTTTGGTTTCAAGGTAATGGGATGTGTCCATAAGGATCTAAGGAAAGATGACAGTGGTCAAGATGATAGTAGCGGTTTATTTTGACTGGCACATATCAACTTTTATTGCTCCTTTAAAGCCCCTTACTCTTTCAGCTAGGCTAGCTTGCCTGCTCTTTGAGTGATGATTGGTTGGGATTTGGTGGGGTTAGTTGGCCCCTTTTCCACAGGAATTACTTCCTTGGATGATCACTGCAAGGATTGGGCTGAGTGGTCTGCAGGGTTCTGCCACTCCCAAGGCTCCTGTGCCTATCTAACTGTGGTGGCAGTTGGTCAACAATTGTTTCTGGTATGAGGATGTATGATGGACCTCTTATGCATAACAGTTTCATAATAGTGATATCAAAGTAGAAGACATCTGATGGTTTGGATGTCACTGCTATTCTAGGACCCTTGGATTCAGGGTTCTGGGCTGTGTCCATCAGGATCTTGGGGAAATGACAACAAGGCAATAATAGGGGTGATTATCTCATCTTGCCAGAAAAAGAGAGAGAGAGAGAGTTATTCCTTTATTATTTTGATTAAGGTAGTTTTAATGAGGCCTTCTATAGTTTGATGTAAAAGGATCTGTCCACTCAGATATATACAGGCCTAGAGAGACCAGCCCTAGCAATCATGTCTTTTGGTCATTAGGAGTATATAATCCTTTAACCCCCAACCTGATAGGAAACAAACTCATATTTGTATACAATTCAATAGGTAAAATAGTTGTAGTAAAATCGCTAGTTCAATTAAACTCAACACCACCTACTCTGTGCCAGACAATATCCTCAGTTCTGGACTCTTAATATCATTTCAAATAAGTATATCAGCCTTTGCCCTTGAAAAAAGTTAAATATGCCACTTGAAAAGTTATACTTTTCTTCTATTCCAGACCAATATTTTATCCCTTTCAGCCAAGAAGATCCTCAAATTCTTTTCAACTTAGAATTTTAAAGAGCTGCCATGGCACTGAGAATTTAAGTGACCTGCTGGTGATCACTTAAACAGACAACTCAAGTGCAAGTCATGTCATTATTTCTCTGATGGCATGGCCTTCTTTGGCAACGAAGGATGAACACACACACACACACACACACAGATCCAAGTCTTTTATTCAGGTCAATCTGATGTCAAGAGGTGTGACCTAGCCACTATATATGGTAACTGAAAAGAAACCACCTACTCATTAGCTGGAAAAAAGGATAGGTTTATGTTTGAAAATGAAGAAACTTTATATTTTCAGAGAAAGGCCTGTGTGTTAAAATTACTCCTTGCAAATGAGCAATAATTTGCATATTTCTCATATCTTAGCCTCATTTTTGAGGGTAAAGAAACAAAATTTTAATAGGTCTACAATACTTTGACCCCATTAAAGTGTTGAGGCAAATGGTCCTTATTATAAGTTCATTGAATAGCATATTGTTGATTGAAAACCCAATCTCTCTTCTTGGAATTAACATTTTTATGCCACTAAATTAAAGGGTGGTATAGTGGAAAATATTCTGGATTTGAAGTCAGAGCTGTTCAATTCAAATCCTGACTCTGCAATTTGCTACTTGTGTGATATTGGACAAATTATTTAACCTTTCTGGGTTTCAGTTGCTTTTCTGTAAAATAAAGGAGCTGAACTATATGGTTTCTGAGATCTCTTCTAGTCCCAGCTCTATGATCCTAACTCTCAAAAGTACATACATAACTAACACAAAAACAGCTCCTCTGAGACAATACCAAAGAATGGTTTTGATCACATAACGCATCCTCATTGGGGGCTTAGTGAGTTGAATCAAAGATTTAACATTTTCGGAAATATCTCCAAATTGGTAAACTGCGATAAGTAATAAAAGAATTTCCAATGGAATACAAGCTTCTTGAGAACAGATAAATTTATTTTGTCTCTCTATCCCTTGTTATATTCCCTAAAAGTGCCTTGTACATAGTAGGTACTTAAAACATATTTGTTCAGTTGATCCTATGAAAGAAATGAAATAGGGGAAAATATTGAATAAAACATTGGTTTTCTTCTAGACATATTCAGAATTTCTTTGCTCAAGCACAAAGTAATACATAGTTTGTAAAGGACAAATTTTCCTCAGGCAGTCAAGCAAACATGCTACTTGGTACAAATATTTAGTCTTAACTTGTAAAGACATAAAATATTCACCTGGCCAGCCTGAGATCAAATCTTGTAAAACAAAGCAACTGTCAGAGAACTTCTCATTTTGCAATCTGTACTTGCTTTGGACATGACTAGGCAATCAATATAACCTTGTCAGATGATAATTTCCTCATATTTTGACCCCTGGCACCTTAGTAGCTTGAGAATACAAAATACAAAATAGCTACAAGTCTCAAGTAAGAAAATATGAGGAGAAACATTAAAACAATGCAAGTAATTTTTGAAATGATTTATTATACTTATTTAATATCAGTTATTAAATGCTTGGTCCTTTGCTGGACAAGCACATCTATATGTAACCGAGATCTCAATGAAAATAATGATGATGTTGATACCTAACGTTTGTGGAGTGCTTTAATGTTTCCAAAGTATTTTACATGCATCACTTTACTTGTTCTTCACCCAATCTTGTGATATACACTCTATTATTCCCTTCATTTTATAGTTGAGTAAATTGAGGCTGAAAGAAGTTAAGTGATATGCCCAAAGTCATATACCTACTAAGTATCTGAGATAGGATTTGAACTCGTGATTTTTGGATCCAAGCCTAGAATGCTATTCACTATACCTTCTAGATACAAATATATATGAACATTCAAGTATACTCATAGCCTCATTATCTAACACTAAAAATCTACTAATTTACTTTTTACCTTAGTTAGGCATATATATGATCCTGCATTAATAGGGTTTTTTGTTTGTTTTTGCTGGACCTAAAATTTTATCAATTTGGGGGACTTCTGGTAGGGGAAAATCTTTCTATCAATGCAGATAGGCACCTGTTCTGTAACTTATAATTTTAGAGATTTTTCTGGATTACTGAAAAGTTAAATAATGTGCCCAGAGTCTCAAAGCCATTATATCTCCAAGAACATAATTACTCTAGGTCTTCTTAACTCTATGAGTGGCTCTCTATGGATTTTACCTTGCTTCCTCTCAACATTAGCATAGATTGACTTGAGGGGTGGTAGATTCCACTTTACTTGAGATCTTCAAGCAGGGGATAGGCAATGACTTGTTGGGGGGTATTATTAAGAAGATACTTGGTCAGGTAAAACTTTGACAAGATTCAAAAATATTTCACATTCAAAAAATAAGTATGTTAAGTGCCTTTTACATACCATGTGCTGTGCTAAAGTTAAGGATACAAAAATCAAGCCAAATAGTCCCTTCTATTGAGGAATTTTTATTCTAGTTTTTTTATTATTAGTTTCACAGTCACTCTATCAATCCCATAGTGGGTTGAGGAAATGCAATGACTGGTATCTATACACATGAATCTTTTTTTAAAATTTATTTATTTTGATTTTTCAACATTCATATCCACAAAATTTTGAGTTCTCAATTTTCTCCCCATCTCTCTCCTCCCCCCACCCCAAAGTGCTGAACATTCTAATTACCCCTCCCACCAATCTGTCCTTCCTTCTAACATCCCTCCCTTCCATTATCCCCATCTTCTCTTTTGTCCTGTAGGGCAAGATAAATTTCTATACCCCATTACTTGTAGTTCTTGTTTCCCAGTTACATGCAAAAAAAATACTCAACAGTTATTCCTAAAACTTTGAGTTTCAACTTCTCCTCCATCCCCCCTCCCTACCCATCCCCATTGGGAAGGCAAGCAATTTAATATAGGCTATATATGTGTAGTTTTGCAAATGACTTCCATAATAGTCATGTTGTGTAAGACTAACTATATTTCCCTCCATCCTTTCCTGCCCCCCTTCTTCTATTCTTTCTTTTGACCTTGTCCCTGCTCAAGAGTGTTGACTTCTAATTGCTACCTCCTCCAATTACCCTCCCTTCTATCATTTCCCCCACCCTGCTTATCTCATTCTCTTCCATTTTCCTGTATTGTGAGAGGTTTTCATACCAAAATTAGTATGCATTTTATTCCTTCCTTGAGTCAAATGTGATGAGAGTAAGCTTCACATTTTCCTTCTCACCTACTCCCTTTTCCCTTCATTGAAATGTCTTTCTTGCTTCTTTTATGAGAGATAATTTGCCCCATTCCATTTCTCCCTTTCTCCTCCCAATATATCTCTCTCTCATCCCTTAATTTCATTTTTTAAATTATGATCCTTTCCTATTCAACTCATCCTGTGCTCTCTATCTTTCTCTGTCTCTGACTCTGTCTCTGTCTCTGTCTCTCTGTCTCTCTCTCTGTCTCTCTCTCTCTCTCTCTCTCTCTCTCTCTATATATATATATATATATATATATATATATATATGTTTGTGTATTTGTGTGTGTGTGTATAATCCCACCAACTACCCAGATACTGAAAAGAAGTTTCAAGAGTTACAAATGTTGTCTTTCCATCAATGTAAATGGTTCAACTTTAGTAAGTCCCTTGTGATTTCTCTTTCCTGTTTACCTTTTCATACTTCTCTTGATTCTTGTGTTTGAAAGTCAGATTTTCTATTGAGTTCTGGTCTTTTCATCATGAATGCTTGAAAGTCCTCTATTTCATTGAATGACCATTTTTTTCCTTTGAAGTATTATGCTCAGTTTTGCTGGTTAGGTGATTCTTGGTTTTAATCCCAGTTCCTTTGACTTTTGGAATATCATGTTCCATGCCCTTTGATCCCTTAATGTAGAAGCTGCTAAATCTTGTGTTGTCCTGATTGTATTTCCACAATGCTCAAATTATTTCTTTCTAGCTGCTTGCAATATTTTTCCCCTGACTTGGGAACTCTGGAATTTGGATACAAAGTTCCTAGGAGTATCTTTTTTTGGATCTGTTTCAGGAGGTGATTGGTGGATTCTTTCAATATTTATTTTGCCCTCTGGTTCTAGAATAGGAGGGCAATTTTCCTTGATAATTTCATGAAACATGCTATCTAGGCTCTTTTTTGGTCATGGTACAGTGCAACGCAAGGCCAAGGCTGGGCTGGGCTCTGATCCAAGTCTGGTGCAACAACCTTTCCTGTCGGCCTTTCAGGTCACCCTGGGCTGGAAATCTCCTCCACTCCATTGTTCTATGGCTTCTGCTGCTTTAGAATTTGTTGAGAGTCTTTCTTTACAGGTATTTTATGGCTGTGGGGGAAGATCTAGTGTATGTGCATCTTTCTATTCCACCTTCTTGCCTCTGCCACCCTCTACACATGACTCTTAAGGAAATTTATTACTTACATTGATCATATGAAGCTGAAGGAAGCAAGTCACACAACTTTGTGTGATAAACTCAAAGATCTGTGAAGGGTTCTTTGTTGATTTTCTCTTTCTCAATCTGATGTACCTCCTCCAAATCCTCCCATTACAATCCTTCTACACCCTTGTAACCACCAGCCCATAATACTTGACTTCAACTTTATCTTTCTTCTAGTTGTGCTGATCATTTCACAATTTCTTTAGAAGGGAGTTGCCTAGAAGCAGAAACATAGCCATCATAACAGAGAACTGGGCTTTGACCTAGGATAATATCTTGAGGATAGGGGATGGGTACAAGTGTCTTCTTCTTGACATCAATTGTCTATATACCTTACCTCAGGTTCCTCTACCAGTATTGGCCAACATATGGCTCAATTCCCCTTGAAGCACCACTTCATCTTCTCTTTTCCTTTTTTTAAGATTTAAATTTGTTTATCTTTAGTTTTCAATGTTCATTTCCATAAGACTTTGAGTTCTAAAATTTCTCCCCATCTTTCCACTTTCCCATTCCCCTTCGATGGCATGTATTCTGATTACCCCTTTCCCTGGTCTGCCCTCCTTTTTATTATACCCCTCTCTTATCCCCTTCCCCTTTACTTTCTTGAAGGGGAAGATAGATTTCTATACCCCATTGCCTGTATATCTTATTTCCCAGTTGCATGTAAAAACCATTTTTTGACATTTGTTTTTAAAACTTTGAGTTCCAAATTCTCTTCCTTCTTCCCTCCTCTCTCATCCCTGTTGAGAAGGCAAGCAATTCAATATAGATTATACATGTGTAGTTGAACCATACATTTGTTTAGAGTCATTTTTTTACAGGTATTTGGAGGACTTTGGGGAAAAGCCTGGGGAACTCCCAGCTTTCACTCTGCCATCTTGGCTGCAGCTCCCCATCTTCTCTTCTCAACCTAGATAGAGGTAAGAGCAAGATCAGCATGGACCAGACCACCTCCATTCCTAATGGGACTATTTTTCATGGTCTGACCATCCTCTGGATCCCATTCTATTATAAATTTGTTCCAAGCTGAAAAATTCTTAAGTTGTATCTCTGCCTAGGAGATAGCCTCAATGAAACCAAAACTACATAGGTTGTTGCTGAGACCCCCATCAAGATTCAGAGATTGGACTGTAGTGATTGAAATGTGGCTTTGCCACTTGCTAATGATATAGTTGGAAAAAATTATATAACCTTCCTGGGCCTCAGTTTCCTCATCTGAAAAATGAGAAAGACTAGATGACCTTTAAGGTCTTGTCTAGCTCTAGATCTGTGATCTTATATCCTCTCTACTGACACAGATATGTTCCATAAGAACAGATGTATCCCATTCCTCAATTCTTTTCCCACTAAGAGTATATGTGTATGCATGTGAATATATGTTAGCTTAACACATCATAAACACTAGCTTAACACATAAAGAATCATAAATAGTAGCTAAACACTAACAAATGTGACAGATATATTAATTTAACACACACCACATCCTAAACATTAGGACAGAGATATATGGTAATCATCACATATTCCCAAAGCAAAACTCAAAACAAATCTCAGCCCTTAGCTCAGAGGGATTGCTTGGTTACTTGGCATGAGTACAACACATGGGAACCAGTGTATAACATAAAGTCTATAAAGATGTTTCACCACCAATTACCAAGATATAAACTTGAGCTTCAGGGAGATAGGACATTTTGTGAGGAGGAATGATGACTGAATTTTCATATCAACATACTCTCACATTGTAATAATAATATTTAAGGAATTCTAATTAAAGTGTGCTTGTTTTTTTTGTAACATTATTAGATAAGTACTGACTCAGATAAAACAAGCCATTTAGCTTCCGTCACCTTATGTTTCCTTCTCTATAAAATATTGATAATATTAGCACCTACCTTTTGAGGTTTTTAAAGATAAAATCAGATTACATTTACAAATTGCTTTATAAATCTTAAAGAGCCATTAATATTAGTAGTAGTATTGCTATTCTTACCAACAAAAGTGACCTCTGAGTTGAATAGATTTAGACTCACCAGAGATCCCTATTTCTTTAAGACATCTTATAACACTTTTCACTGTATTCTATAAATTTTCAAGTTTGGAATTCATTTTTGTGTTCCTTGGACACACCATTATGCACTATATTTCTATTTTCTCTGGGTGACATAGTTATTTCTTGAGGGAGTTCTCTATAAAATAAAACTAATAGTTTATCTTGATCTTGGCTAGATAGCTCATATTTTCCAAATATTCAGCATGCCAATGATTAATTACGTGAGTGAAATGAAAATTTAGTAGGTCAGAAGAAGCAAAGCTGTTCAGAGATTTATAAACTAGGGGAGCTATTACTTGAGAGAAAGCCAAGGCAGCAGCTGATAACCTTTAAGTATGTTGGTTTCAATGCTCTGAACTGATGATCAGTATAAACTGCAAGCAGAAACCATTAACAATGAGTTCCTTAGAGTCACAGTAACTCTTTTCCTTTCTAAGAGTTTGCTAACTTATAGTGTTGCCATAGAAACAACTCTATTTATACTCACATATGCCATGGTACAATGTCTTCCTACCTGACAGGACTATATGATCCTTCTAGGTAAGTATTTAAATTACCACTTTCAAGAATGGTGATAAATGCAGAATTTTCACCTCTTTACATATCAAAGTATCTAGCTGCTCTTTGCAAAGACAGAGTGATAATTTTTTGCAATTATCTAGGTATAAAGTAACTTACACAGTGCCTTTACACATGTAGATGCTTAATAAATGAGAGTGAAAATCTTTAAATACATTTGTACTTGCTTCCTGAGTTGTATGTTGAGGTTGGCATTCAGTTCTGTTCAATGGTTTGGTAAAGTGAGGAAAAACCAGGGAGAAGTATAAATCTTAAAGCTGGGAAAGATCTTAGACATCTTCTAGTCCGACTTCCCTACCACCCCAGGCTTTAATGCATAGGAATTAATAAGAAGCAAGATCAACCATTCATACACTGAAACCTAGGGATTATTGTTGCCTGTGTGTCTGTAGACTTCAGTTTCTTCTTTAGTAGCATGAACAGTTGCCACACTCCAGTAAAATCATCTTGGCAGACAGGCTAAACTAGGTTAAGGGTAACTAAAAAGCCTCAAACCCATCTGTAAGCTAGGGAAATGTCTACCCCAAGTATGTGAAAACTTCCCCTGGCCCCACCCATGGAGAAGGCAGATAAGAACAATTAATTCCAGTGGCCATGAAGGTGACTAAAATTGGCTGATTGGAGCTTAGTTAGACACTGAAGATGCTAAGGTGATCCACTGTGTCCTAGGTTATTACCAGTTATCTTGGCTTTTGTCTTGCCATTTAACTTCCATGACTCCTGAAGAGATTATAAGATTGATCACTTTGTTCAACCCTACCTCATTTAAATCCAATTCATGAAACATCACCCTATGATGTCATTGGTCTTTTAGGAAAATGAAGGATGAACAAGTTTGAGTTAAGTACCAGTAAAATTCAATTTCCTTGAGATAACTGTTTAATTTTTACCATTGTATTCTCAGTGTCTAGCAGTGTTCTTCACAAGTAGTAGGCACTTCATAAATGGTGGTTGAATTAAAATGGATTGATATGTCTCCTAGGATTAGGAGAAATCTTGCCTCAGGACTTGTGTTAAGGAGGGGGATAAGAACAAAAGTTGGAAAGAGGCAGTTTGTTGTTGTCCTTGTTTGTCCTTCATTCTTGAAGAGGACCATGACATCATGGAGGTGATGCCATGCCATACAAATGAATTGGATTTAATTGAGGGAAGGCTGTACAAAGTCACCTTCTCCTCTGGTGCCATCTGGATCCAGAGGCCAGATACACATCAGAAGGATTGGAGATACTTCCAAATGGGGTGGAGTACCTTGGTCTTTTAAAGCTAGGGGAGACCTTTAGTAGGTCTCAGTTTGACTGAGGTAGTGCCCATTCAGTAATTAAGACTAGATTAAAAAAATGAGACAAAGAATGAACTCTTTAATTTAGTCCAGAAAAAAAACAAAACAATACAATGAAACTGGGAAGGGAAGACCTTTACGATTTCTAGTCAAAACAGAAATATTCCTATTTACATTCACTCTGAGTCAAGCAAACAACAAACCTGTGAGTAATAGTGTTGTGGTCTGGGGCACTGGGAACCTCAAAATGCAAGGGTACAGGGCAGATCTACCTTGAAAAAAATCGACCCCTCAACCCTTCTTTCAGTCAGAATATTGAGGTTTTATTATGACACTGACTGGGTGGGCAAGATTTCTAGGATGTGCACTATATTGTGAAGCCAATAGAAGGGGCAAGATTCTAAGAGTCGGCACAATTTAATGGGATGAGATTGATACTTTCATACAGAAAAAGTCTATGGGAAGAACTGGATGAAATTAAGAAGTGGCAAGTAGCCTGGGGTGGGCCAGGTGCTGACAAGGAAAGGAGTTCAGTGTTAGAGCCACAATGAAAGGACAGTTAAAAAGATTAGTGAGTATCTAGGTAGAAATGTGTGGGGAAGTTCAGGGACTGGGTTGCTGAAATGTGAGGGAAAATTCAGGGTCCACTTCTGTGTGGGCAAACAAAATAGGATCTTCTGCTGTTTTTGTTTTAGTGTAATCAAATGCCTCTGATTGAATCTTGCCTTAATCAAGAGTAAAGTACAGAACCAAGAGTTTCTTTAACTAGAAGCAGTATATGTATTTGTATTGTTAATTATTTTAATGTGATTGAAGATCTTCCCCACTCATTAATGGGCCTGCCCATTAAGGGGAGTTTGATTAGGGATGATTTGTGGGAAGGACCAAGCCTTTTGTTAATGAGGTACTGGTTCTCAAGGGTTGTGATGTGCTCTGACTCTAAAAAAGGTATACATACTATGAGTTGAGGTTTTACTTGGGGGCTTCCTGACTGAAAGTGTTTGTTTGATCTTTTAGGACTCTGGGAAGCCGCTAAGAAGACCCCTGGTTTTGAAAACCCATATGTTGGTGCTTTCCTCTCTAGTAACCATGGTCAGATAGTTGGACCTGTCATTCCTTTCCTTCCTTCCCTTCATTCCCTTCATTCCCTTCTTCCCTTCTTCCCTTCCTCCCTTCTCTTCCTTCCTTCCTCCCTTCTTTCCTTCCTTCTTTCCTTCCTTCCTTCCTTCCTCCCTTCCTTCCTTCCTTTCCTTCCCCACTCATTGTTTGAGCTCTGATTGATTCAAAGTGAATGTAAATAGATAGGAGTAGTTTCTGTTTTGCATTTAAAACAACTTCATTTTACAGAGGAGGAAATTGAGATCCAGATAGAGGAAATGATTTATCCAAATGCATACATTTTATTTTTCATCTCTCAAGTTAAGGTGTTGGGCTAGATGAACTGTAAGGTCTAACTCTGGTAAGTGGAACCCTGCAGCAAAGGGTTGTGTATACTGAGTTCAGTTTTGAACATGGTGCTTTATGCACTGAGTTATTGTTTTTGTCCATCATTTTTGAAGAAGATCATGAAATCAGGAAGGTGATGCCATGACTTGCACGTGAATTGGATTTAAGTGAAGGAGAGCTGGGCAAAGTCAACACCTCCCTTTTTCCTCCTGAGCCATCTGCATCCAGCAGCAAAATACAGATCTGAATGACTGGAGATTGCCTCCAGGAGGTCTACCTTCTTGGAATCAAGTCAGGTCCTGCTAACCAGCCTCTCCATCCCACACAAGAAAAGTGCATTGTGAGCATCAACAGACAAAGCATAGATAGCACTGAAGTTACAAA
This sequence comes from Potorous gilbertii, assembly GCA_028658325.1. Lineage (NCBI taxonomy): Eukaryota > Metazoa > Chordata > Mammalia > Diprotodontia > Potoroidae > Potorous > Potorous gilbertii. The sequence continues at coordinate 422,994,718 of CM053770.1, read as the reverse complement.
AATATTAATTCTTGTACATGCATTTTTAAAAAGAATATAATTACTTTGCTGGCTATCCTATTTTTACTTTGTAATTTTTTGGTTATGCACATATACTTCATAAAAAGAACAAACCCAGGGAAATCTTCCATTTCCCAAAACAGACATTGAAAATGTTAGCTTAAAATAATCTGCAAGTATGCTCAACACCATATGTTGGCTTATAATTAAGTTGCCTAAAATAGTAGAAAACATGATCAGTAAAAACTCCAATAAAGCAAGTGATGTACATAAAGTATGTTATACCAAATCTAATTCTACCTGATATAAGTATTGTGATCAATAAAGAAAGTTCCCCAAAGTTAAAGCTTTTGATTTCACCCTCATTGTTTAAATTGGCATGATGAAGTTTTATTGGAATTATAAAGAGGCAAGAACTGAAGTTATTAGAGGCAGTGCGGTATAGTGAGTAATGTTAAATATGGAGTCAGGAAAACCTGAACTCAAGTTCTATTTCTTATACTCATTAGTGTTGTGAGTTTGATAAAGTAAATTAACCTTTCTGATCCTCAGTTTCTCCAGAATATAACAACAAATGTCCCTTTCAGCTCTAAATCAATGAACCTGTAAGACAGGCATGAGAGTTTGGTAGTACAATCTCTTTTACATGATAACTGCCAAGAACTAAGGCCCAGTGTTCTAGTCTCCATATTGATCACCCTCAACCTCTGTTTGAGAGGCAGTGTGATATAATGGAAAGAATGTTGGACTTGGATTTAGGCAGGATCTGAGTTCAAGTCCTACCTCATTTTCCTTAGCTTAATGGCGTAGAGAGACTTCATCTATATAAGCACCAATTTTCTCATCTAGAAAATGGACATAATGATATTAGTAAAATTTGCTTCATAGGATTCTTGAGATCAAATATGATACTTCATATGCAAAGGTTAGAGCATCATTTAAATGTCAGATATTATTCTTTAAAATGCATTTTTGTTGATCTCTTTTGTTTTTATATCATCTATATATGCACCAATATATCCCACTTTCCTTCCATTGTAGAGAGTTATCCCTCATAACAAAGAATTTTTAAAAAAGATAAGAAAAAATTTTATCAAAACTCTCCAACAACATCATTGATTGTTTCAAGTTTTGGAAAACTAAAAGAGGCAAAACTGCCATATTTCCAAAATTCAGTCCTAAAAAATACAGTTTTTGTTTGTCACAATTTGTGCCATTTCTTCAATTTTGTTTCTTCAAAGTTTCTACTTATAAGATAATGATAAGCCTACATGATCTGGGACTTTAATTATAAGAAAAAGACAATACATATTTTCAGATTTCAATATTGTTAATTGAAGATGTGCTCTCTATTGAAAGAATATATACATGTATATACATATATATGCAATTTCAAATTTAGATACTGTTGTAAAAGTCTTTTAAAAACTATTATTGAATTTGCAGTTCTGTAGTTTCTTGTTTGAATCTTTTTTTTTTTTTAATATGGTTTGTTTTTATGTTATCTTCATTTTAAAATACCTATCTTCCTTGCTCCATCCAGCAAGCAATTCCACAAAATAAAGATTTAAAAACAAACAAAAGAAAATTAGTTCAGCAAAAGCAAAAAAATATCTATTTTGCCTAGTTATATGCAATATTCTACATCATATTGCCCCAGCTCTTGAAGGGACAGAGGGAGAGTTTTTCTTAACTTTTCTCCAGGGTCAGCCTTGGTCGTTATAATCACTCAATAATTCAGTTTCTAGTTTTTTTATTCTTTTAGTTTACATCGCTGAAGTAATTATATATATATTTTTATATTTTATATATTATTATATTATAATATATTAATATAATATATAATATAATACTATATATAATATTATATATAATATATTAATATAATATATAATATAATTACTTCAGCAATATATATATGTATATATACGTGTGTGTGTATAGTCCTCTTTTACTGCTTACTTTACTGTGCCCCATTTACCTCTTTTCTTATACTTTTAAAAAATTTTTCATATTGATCATTAGTACTGGTGACGAACTATCATGTGGGAATCATCAATATTTTTTAATTTAAAAAATCATCTTTCTGGATAACAGAACGACTTTTAGTGCTAATAGGAGAAGGCAGAAGGAAATAGATAACAGAGTGACCCAGAATTCAGTGAGTAGAAGGGGAAGTTACCCCTATGCAGATCACACACAGATCTACTTAACCGGCCTTCCTCTCACTCCTAAGATTCAGTTTCCCTCACCAGCTACCATTTAAATGTCTCATAGGAATCTAAAACTCAGCCTGCCATAACAGGTCTCCTTATCTCCCCTCCCCCCAAAAAATACCCTCCCTCCTTTTGATGTGATTTGGGGTTGCTGAAAACCCTGAAATGTCAAGGTATAGGGAGGCATCCTCCTGGAAAGAATTCATGCACTCAAACCATCTTCCAGGCAAGGGGCAGTTTATTGTAAGCCAATAGAATCAGGGAGAGTTTCTAATGAACCTGCAATTTAATGGAGGTGAGACTGAAGTTTATATACAAAAAGGACAGTGAAAAGAATCTAGATGGATTAAGGAGTAGGAAGTAGTCAGGAGTGGGCAGGTACAACAGTGAAAGGATATCAAGCAGGCTAATTAGGTGATCTAGATGAGTTGGGGTGGGCAACTTGTATTGAGCAGTTTCACCATTGATCTGGGCTGTGGAAATGTTTGGTACAATTTAGGAAATGGGTTGCTTTCAAAGGCATGATCTTTTTCTTTTAGGGGTCCAGATCCCATCACCCCATCATTTCTAATTCTCTATTTTTTTGAGGGCACCATTCAAATCATTTAACTTCCCCATTTTAGAGTCATCTTTAACAATTCATTTTTCCTTTTCTACCAGCTCTCATTTCCAATTAGTTGTCAAATCCAATTATTTCTACCTCCATAACATCTTATAACTGTACCACAAGGCTAATTTAGGCTTTCCTTACTTCATATCTGAAATATTACAGCTACTTCCTAAGTTCCCTCTCCAATGTATCTTACACACACACCTGACAAATTGACATCTGTAAGGCACACAACCAACCATGTCACTCCTCTGTTCTTTAATCTTCAGAGGTTTCTGGTTGCCCCCAGGATGAGATCAACCTACTCTATGTGTTTTTCCAGGTAGATTATGTATTTTATTCTCCTTGCCCTTTCTGCACTCAAACAAACTGGTCTACTTGCTGTTCCTGGTACATGAAATTCCAACTTAAGCCCCTAGGCACATAGAGCACAGGAGTACTCTATTCCTGGGATACTTTTCCTTACCTTCCTATCTTTCTTCTAAGCAAAATTCAGGTGTTGCCTCCTCCATGAAATCTTTTCTGATTCTACCAGTTATTAATGTCTTACCCTTAACCATGTCCCAAGTTACTTGGTTTTTATTTTGTACATACTTTTACTTATTCATGTAACAGAGACAGATTAGCCAGTCCTGGGAGCATGAGCTATATGCTCTCCCTCCTGCCAGCCCAAATGGATGCTTGGTGAGTCTGCTTCTAGAAAAGCTTGATAAAGTGAAATGTCAAAAATTTCTTCTTTAGACCTCAAAAATCTCTTACTCCCTGGGATGGTCTAACTTCTACCTAAAAAACTTGGAAAAAAAAGGAGGCTATTTCCAAATTATCCATGATTTTATTTTAGGCTCATGAATTCTAAATCAACCTTTGGAATCCTCAGTATGCATGTATTTTAGTATTTTCCATCTGAAAACCAGCATTGATGGACCCTGTATGAAAGGAAAGAAGACACAAGCAAGAAGTCCCTTCATCTTAGGAAGAGACTTGCCTACAAGGCATGTGCCAACTGGCCAGGGGGTAAGGCAGAGCTCTGGGAATCATCCATACATCTCATGACCAGCAGGAAGCAAAGAAGGACATTTGGTTTCTTGGTGCTTTTTCACATGCACATTCACTTTTGATTCAATGGCCAATTAAAATGAAGAAAATAGCCCAGGAAACAGTCACAGAATAGGTTCCTCAGGCTCTAATATGGAGGATATGGCCCTCCATCACTGTTTTGCAGAAGCCGACTATTTAAGCATCCACGTGGGTTGATAGAAGTTAGAACAGACTGAAAAGCCAAGAAACTCTATTCTTCAGATGAGAGGTATCCTCCTTGAGGGAAGAGATTGTTTTGCTCTTGTTTTTGTATCACCAAGGAGCCAGCTCAGTGTTTTGAATGAGGTAGAAATTCAACAAATATGTATTGAATTGAAATGACATAGGGAAAGTGGTTAGTCAGCAGGAAGATAATTGATCTTGAAAATGTTGAAACGAGATAGAAATGAGTTGAGAGAAGGGAATGATTCTTCTCTACTATGGGACATAATTTGGGCCAAAGGCGCTCTCAGATATAGGCTTTGAAGACCCTGGAATAATTAGACCAAGAATAGCGGAGACAAAGGCCTTGAGACAAATATGAAATTGTTAGAGCCAGTAAAGGACGTTATTTATTCCCATTTCTTTGGAATCAGAGACATTGCATCCTATACAATATTTGAGTACTCTCTCAATTCCCAAAATACACCTACTATTTATAAGTGTGTTTTATATTGCAACACTTGCTTAATTTAAATTTTAAAAACCCACTACCTTCTATTTGTATATGGCAAAACGATTTCGATTTTTAAAGAATTCTATTTTAATAAGACTTTTTAATGTCCCTTCTGTTTCACTGAGACGCATTTACCTGTCTTTTGATCCTATTTTCTCCATAAGTTTGTCCCGTATGCAAAAGTTAAAAAACAGGGTTGGATTTATTATATGGAAACTTCATTATAATTTTCTGCCATGATTCAGTCCGTCAAACTACTGTAAAAGTTAACATTTGTACACTTGGAATCCCTGGGCATAGTCTAAGGCTACAGTATGCCAAGATTTACCATGTAAAAAGTTTTACTATAATGTGGTTCTAATATTTCCTATGTAAAAATTTGTGATTTGTGCATCTAATGAGGTGCAGTGAATTATCCTCAAATGTTGACTGGCCCATTGATAAGAGTAAATGCTTTAACATTAAGTCACATACGTCAAGGATTATGGAATCTTTTATATTGAGGAACTTAGAAATCGACTAGTTAAATCCCCTGTCTGAAACTTCTGCTTAAAAATATCTTGTCATGAGGAACTCAGTGCTGCAGAAGAAAGCTCAATGTGTCTTTCAGACACCTCTAATTGTTAAGAAGTGCTTCTTGATTCTGTTTCCATGTAGTTTCTACATATTGGTCCTACTTCCTTTTCTTGGCGTCATACAGAAAAAGTATGATCTCTCTCTTTTTTTTTTTACGACAGTCTACATAATATGTACATTAAGACATGCTTAAGTAATCAGTGTGTTCAATAGCAAATTATAGAAGTAATAAACAATGATAATAATGAAAAATAATAAGGTGTTATATCACAATTTATAGGATTTAATTAAAGTAATACAAAAGTATAAATTTTATCCCTGACTACGTAGTAACAAAAGAAAAGAAGGAATTAATGAATTGATTACACAATTAAGAGAAACAAATGATCCATAAGCAAATAGTTTTGAAAGCTAAATATAATAGGAGGAAGAAAGAACGAGAACAAATTAACAAATAGGAAGGAAAATATCATAACTGAAGGTGAAATTAAGTCAAATAGAAAAATCTAAAAACCAATGAAACTTTAAAAATCTAAAATACTAAAAGTTAACAAAACAGAAAATATATTACATGACTATCCCAGAAATTGATCAAGCCATAAAATTCAAATATTTACCATTAGTATTTAATGATGATTCAGTGTGGCTCTACATCATGGGATACTACAAATTCTGGAGAATAGAAGTTCTAGGTGATCCAAAAGCCAATGAAAAGACTTATGGTGGATGTGTATTAATAAAGGCTGTAGCATATTGATAAAAATTGTGTACAAGAAAAAGCATAAAATATTTTATTTAGGAAATGCTTTAGTGGAAATGGAAGCAGTCAGTTTATATAAGAAATAACTGATGAATGGCCCGAATGCTGTTTATACTGTATAATGATCAAAAGTAAGTCTTTTATTACAGCATATGGCTCCTTTAGGGAAGACAGTACATGGAATGAACAGATATAAATGTCTCGCAATCATTGCCTTTAGAGAAATTTCTTATATAAAAGATCATGGATGAATTGAAGGACTGAACAATCCAAGAAAAGAATTTAAACCATGGAATTTATATTTTAAGTTTTCCAAAGGCATCATTTGCCTCTGAAACAATATCAGGAATCAGTCAGTAAATAGAAGAAGCCTGATGAGAACAACTTCCTTACTTTTCATTGCTTATTTTCTATTAGTCCTTATTTGGATCATCAGACTAGAATTCACAGATACCTAGATGTACATTGACTGTAAATAAGACTCATCTTATGTATAGTCAAGGTAAGATAAGATGTATAAGAATATTCCTACAGCTTTAATTTTTGCTAGATGGCATCATAAATAGAGTGCTAGGCTTAGAGAGAGAAAGAACTGAGTTCAAATAGGACTTAGAAAGTTACTAGCTTTGTGACTTTGGGTAAATCACTTGCCCTTTGTTTGCCTCCATTTCTTCACCTGTTAAATGAAGATGACAAAAGCACTTGCCTCTCAGGGTTGCTATGAGGATCAAATAAGATAGTATTTGTAAAACTTGTAGCAAAGTAACTGATATATATATATAAAATCAGTCATTTAATAAAAGCTTGTTCCCTTCCCACTTTCCCATATTAATGATGAAGATGATACCTGTTACACAAATAAATTGTTACCGATATGGTAGTGGAGATTGGGGCTATGGGATATCATTTGTCATGCAGTTTAGTGGTATGGAAACCAAGAAGGAGAGGCAATGCAAAAAGGAATAGCCATTAACAGTGTAAAGTAATTCCAAAAGAGCCAAGAGAATGAGGACTAAAAACACCTGAGTGATTGGTGTGTAGAAATGTTATTGAGGTTTGCATCCTCCCATAATAGGACGTTGTTTTCATCATTTATTATAATTAAAATAATCATGATGCAGTTATTATCAATCTAGTGTCTTTTTGATAATTTACTGGCAAGATACATTGATATATAAGACGTTATGGGACGACAAAAATGACTATTCCATTATAAATCAAAAGACTCAATTAGTAGAAGATGTTTGGATGGAAACTGGATTATCTGTTACTTTTCCAAGACTTTTTTTTACTGACATAAGCGCCACTGATAGCATAGCTGTAAACTTTTTGCTTTCTGCCTTCCAAGAGTTAAGAACCTCTTTTTGTAGCAAAGGCCCCAAGTGAGAAACAGGAAAAGTATTGACCAACATTTTATTAGCAATAAAGACATTAAAAAAAATAAAACACATAAAGGGCTGGTGATAAGGAAGAAAAAAAGTTGAAAAGTTAAAAATAGTACTTCTCTTACTGCACTTGATGTATTGCTCCTGTAGTGGCCTGAGACCTAATCACTTCTCGTCAGGAACAACATTATTACAAAACCTATAGGGATGAAGAAAAAAATATATTGCTTTCTTTCTGCAATCAAAGCAGTGGTCAGAAATACATGAACTGCAACTCAATAGGGGCAGTGCAGGATAGAGCACTAAGGAAAGAAGTAATAAACACAGAGGAAAAAAGTGGTTGACTATGTGTCAAAGTGAGAGAAAGCCAGAAGTTTGGGAGAAGGAAATAGGCATTTACAAAGTGCCTACTGTGTGCCAGTCACTGTGCTAAATATCTTTTTTTTTGACAAAAATTATCTCATTTGATTCTCAGAATAATCCTGTTTAGTAGGTGCTATTACTATACTCATTTTACAGTTGAGGAAGCTGAGGCAATAGAGGTTAAGTGACTTGCTCAGGGTCACACAGCTCTTAAGTTTCAAAGGTTGGATTTGAACTCTAGTTTTCCTGACTCCGGTTCTAGTGTGCTAGCTACTACACTACCAGCTGACTTTAATTTAGATGATCACCACGTAAATGTTCTGGATCAATCCTACACAAAATTGTCCAGCAGGCAATTCTTTTCAACAGTGTCCCAATCTTTTCTGCCTTTCCATGTCCCTCCTTTGTCCTTTCCCTACATATTAGATCCGTGACCATCCATATCACCAGCAGCGATGAAGATCCCTGCTCCTTCCATATATATTTCAGGTGCTTAATCTGTTGTCTATAGAGATGAAGAAGAGGATCACCACTGCCCCTTAACTTTCTCTTCTCAAAAATGAAAAAATCCTATAACTTCTCTATAGTTTTATAATTATATCTATACATAGAAATTAATTTCCTAATACTTCTGTTTAGATAGACTTCACTAGGTGTTAAGAGCCTGTTTCAAAAATATAGGTGACAACTTTAAGGAGTCAAAACTTATGGATTCATATAGGAGCAAAATGGTTTTTAACATTTTATAGTCTCAAATTCTTCTTATGGAGTCATTCATATCTAGTTTAAATTACATCATGTCGTTTGTTCACATCAAGTTCATGGGAAAATGCTAGTTAGTACTATCCCCTTTAACTAAAGATACTCTCTATGAAGATATTATGTTTACAAAGTAATTCTTACCTTCTAGTTCTTGAGAAAAATTATGACATAACAATTTAGCCAGCATCCCATGAACAAAATGATTATGGCCCTCTAAGGATGTGGGAAGGATCAGAGAAAGCTTAAACATGTACCAGTTGGACCTGGAATGGTGATGTTCAAAAGTTTTTAATTACAAAATTTTCTCAACCTTGATATTCTCTCTCTCTCTCTCTCCCTCTCTCTCTCTCTCTCTCTCTCAAAGTCATCATTATTTAGGGATAGCCAGTCCCTGATAAATTGGAAGTGATTAATGGTATCCTTGGTTTTGATGAAATCCTCAACAAAGTGCAAAAAATCCTTTCTTATTTTCCAATATTTATGAAAAGATAAAGCATATGTGAAATAATTACATAACAAATGTAGAGAATCTCAGAGTTAAAAAGAAATAAAACCTTAGTGGTCATTTATTCCAAGCCACCCATGAAAAGAATTCCTTCTACATAATATCCATCAAGACCTTACTCAAAGACCTTCAGAAAGGGAGAATTCACTACTTCCTGAGGGACTCCTTTCCTCTTCTGAATAAATCTGATTGCCAAGAACTGTTTTCTAATATTAAGCTTAAATGTACTTCTTTTCAGCTTCTACCCATTGCTTTTACTTTGCATTTTGAATATAAACATAAGTTGAGTCTCTCCTTTACAAGACAGCCCTTCAAATACTTGAAGACAGACAATATTCCTTCCCTTCTTTCCAGGTCTTTGCTTCTCTAGGTGTAGTACCCCCAGTTCCTTTCACTAGTCTTTATATGAAATGAATTAAGGATCCTTTGCCATCCTGATTGTTCTTCTCTGTATATTCTTCAGCTTATCAAAATCCTTCCCAGAACCTGGAACTCAGAATTGAGTATAAGTGATGTAGTCTAAGCAGATCAGAGCCCAGCAGGACCATTATTTCTGGAAGCCATGACTCTCATTGTAGCCCAAGTTCATATTAATTTTTATGCCTGACTTCACACTTCAAGGTGACTTCCATGGGCTTATTTCTCTCTTCCCTTCTACAAATCTTGGACCTCCATGTCTTGTTGCCCTAATTGTTATTTGGCCAAGTGTAATATTACGTACATCCTAACTTAAGGAATGTTACATTCGCATACATTTACCAGTAAGGCAGCTAGTTTTCCAGGTTAGTTTTCAGACTTCTCTGAAATGTAAGCTCTTCTAATGAAAAATTTGTCATTGCTACTTTAGTGAAGGGGAATGGAAAGGAAGAGAGAAAACTTTTTATTAAGCTCACAGTGTATGCCAGGAACTATGTATGCTAAGTGCTTTACAAATACGTTTGCATTTGATACTCAAAACAACCCTTGGATGAAGGTACAGTGTTGTTTTACGGTTGATCAAAATGAAATAGACAGGGATCAAGTGACTTGCTTGGGATTACACAACTAGTAAATGTCTAAAGCCAGATTTGAAACCAGTTCTTTCTGACTCAAAGTCTAGAACTCTAACCACTGTGCAATCTAGGTAACAAGTTCTTGGGTACTAGTTATATATTTCTATTTCATATAGTTTTGCACATGATAGAATCACTTTTGAAACTGCCACCACAGTTGTTGAAGTTACTTTTACAACTATAGATGATCCTAAAGTGTTTCTAGATAACGCATATAACTATTATAGATTAGGCTCTCCATTGTGACATTCTTAGTTTAAGTCTTCTAAGTATTTTCATCTGTATGATGGGTAGTGATAAAGTAAACAAACTATGTTGGTTAAATTTACTTTACTGAAAGTTACTGGAATGTATAAATAAGTACCGTTTTACTGCTGATCTGAGATTCTAATTAGATGTCACTTCTCCACAAACTCAGAGTAATTGCATTGTGACTTCAAGGACTTTAAAACATGTTTTCCTCAAATTGTCTCTGACTGATGATCTTATTTCTGCATAAGTAGGATTTGTTGCCAAGACAATGATCCCAAATACAATTATTGTCTATAACCTAGTAGTGAAAATATATATTAAGGCATCAATATGTCACTGTTTCCAGCATTTAACAAATAATAAATCCAGTATTTTAAAGGATCCATTATCTCATTAATATGGGTTCTATCTCCACTAGTATGAGTAACAGCCCTCTTATCCTGATTTGAGTGTGCTTTCCATCAGTACCAATCTCAAGATCTTCATAACTTTATTCTCTTTTGAAAATTGCTATTGTCAAAATATCTGGCAGCCAGTGGTCAATCTAGTGATGAGAGTTTCAAACTTAGCAAAACTAGACTTGGAGGAGAGATACAAAGTCCATCTTGGGGATATAATAAAAAATTTTCTAACTTTACTTGGTTCTGGCATAGTTTACAATTTATTGACAGAATGTTTGAGAGTCAGGCACACTTCTAAGGTAGGATGAGGCATTAGAAAAAGAGTTTGGAGATTCCTGTTCATGTCCTTTCATAAATCTTTCAGAAGATCTATACAGTGAGGTGGAATTTTCCCTTGAATTTGAGAGGTTTGAATGAAGGAATGTATTACTTGGTCTGTCATTTAGCTATCCCTTGCTCTTGCTTCATTATCAGGAGATTCTTTTCTGGTCAGAGATACAATAATTGAAAGTGAATTCTTATGGCACATGGTAGATATATTTGCAAATATGTTTCAACTTATTTATGTCTGCTATGTCTCTCTTCCTATTGCTTTTGTGATCACTTAGAATTTTTATTCTTTTGAAATTATGGTAATGTGGGTATATAGCTTCACTCAGATAGTGTTGATGTTGCTGGTGAGATTGGTTTTGTGTCAAGTCAGTTCCAGTCAACAAGCATTTATTAAGCACATACAATATACCCAATTTTCTGCTGAAATTTTCTGCTGGGAATACAAAAACAAGGGAAAAACACGAGGGGAAGTTGTGAAGTTTGAAAGACGGTAAAATTTTGCAAATGTAGTCCAGCCTGATGTACCCTGATTTTACTTCATGATTGCTCAAGATATGTACACATGGACTAATTCAATAGCCTGCCCATACACCTTGTCTGTCATAATCTTTTTAATAGATGTTTCCATTCTTTGCCTTTTCAATGAATTGACATTTGGTAGTATGAATTGTTAGGTTGATCTCTCTCAGACAGCTTGTATCAGTAGAAGTTTTGAGGTGGAAGATACCTTAGAAGTCATGTAATTCAACTTCCCCAACCTTCAGTTTTACAGATTAAAAAATGATATGATTTAAGATCATTAAGGTAGAAAGTGTGTTAGAGCTAAAGTTTATTTAAGACACATTTTGGAGTGATATGCTTTCTTTTTTTTCATTTAAATTTTCTCAATTATCTATTTTGCATTCATTTAAAAAAAACTTGGGTTCTAAATTCTCTCCTTCCGCCTTCCTTGAGAAGACAAGCAATTTGAAATAAATTATAGATGTGCAGTCATGCAGAATATTTCCATATTAGCCATGTTGCCAAAAAAGTCCCAAAACACCCCAAAATTAATGAAGCAAAATAAGTGGGTTTTGATCTGCATTCAAATAGTTTTTTCTCTGGCAGTTAATAACATCTGTTCATCATAAGTTCTTCAGAATTGTCTTAAATCATTGGATTACCAAGAAAAGGCAAGTCATTTACAGTTGATCGTTATCATACACTATCGTTGTTACTGTGAGTACACAAAGTTCTCTTGATTCTGTTCATTTCATTTTGTATCAGTTCATGTAAGTCTTCCCAGGTTTTTATGAAAGTGTCCTGTTCATCATTTCTTATATCACAATAATATTCCTTCACAATAAAATACCACAACTTGTTCAGTCATTCCTCAATAAATGGGCATTCTCTTTTTTACATTTTTGTGACACCACAAAAAGAGCTGCTACGAGGATTTTTGTAGGTCCTTTTCCTTTTCTTTAATATTTTGGGGTACAGAACTAGTAGTGGTTTTATAGCCCTTTGGGTATAGTTCCAAATTGATCTCTGTAGTTAGATAAGTTCACAACTCTACTTAAAGTACATTCATGTACCAATTTTTCCACATCACCTTCACCATTTGTCATTTTCCTTTTTCTGTCATATTAGTCAATCTGATAGGTGTGAGATGGGACCTAAGAGGTATTTTAGTTTGCATTTCTCTAATCAATATTGATTTAGAGCATTTTTTCATATGATTATAGCTTTAGTTTCTTCTTCTAAAATCTGCCTGTTCACAATCTTTGACCATTTGTCAACTCATACTTTAATAAAATTGACTCCATTCTGTGTGTATTTAATAAATGAGCCATTCACTAGAAAAACATACTGTAAAAATTCCCCCCCTCCTCAGTTGTCCTGCTTTCCTTCTAATCTTGGCTGTATTAATTTTGTGCAAAAATAAAAATAATAGAATGTGATCAAAAGTATCCATTTCATATTTTGTAATGCTCTGTCTCTTGTTCAGTCATAAATTCTTCCCTTATCCATAAATCTGATAGTCCCTTTGGCAGTCTTGTGAAACATATGGACCTCATTTCAGAATAAAGTTTAAGTTCGTAAAATAAAAAAGAACCATATGATTATTAAGGAAACAAATTGCATTGATATACAGCTATCTATCTATCTATCTATCTATATATATATATATATATATATATATATATTTTTTTTTTTTTTAAAGTTCATGGATGCTATGTTAAGAACTTCTGCTTCAGAATATCAGAATATTGCCAGGAGCTGAAGTCAAATACACCTCAGTGTACTGAGACAGAGATTGATTCAGGGCTCTCTTTGATGCCTTTTAATTTTTTTTTGAAGAAAATATTTATGTTTTCCATTTGTGAAGCACTGGGCAATCCAAAAGCCTTGGCCTCTTCTATTCTTTCTTCTCAGACCTTCATTTCAGCAATTTGCTCTCTTTCCCTGTTCCTTCCCTTGCATTGAAAGCATCAAGTATCATCTTGTCAAGTTCTTTGGAGATTTGCTTTATTTCATTCTTTGCAACAGGTATCAGTACACAAACTGCAGTTATCTTTTGGTGATCTTGTGTTTTTGCCCATGTGATATGACCAAGTGACCAATGAAATGATGTCATTTGTTTTTCAAGAAACAGGGTAACCAGAGCCATTAACTTCCTTATTTGTCTTTTCTGGGACAATATGTGAGGTATAGTTAGCTCCATTTAGTTACAATTTCTCCATGACTTTTGGCTTGGTTCATATAGACTGTTGGCATAGACATAGTTTAATTCCTCTAGTAGTGTTATCAGTTCATAGATTATTGAATAAAAGTCTTATATGTAGAGCACATAAAGTTCAATCAGTGCTTGCATATAATCTAACAATTGAAGAATTCTTATTACTTTCCATCCCTTTTTCTACCACTGTGACAGAACAAATGATTAGGGACATTTTATGCTTTTTATCTGTGTTATGAGTCAATCATCATGGTCAAAGAATTAATAACCTACTGGTTACCCTTCTACTGAAGAGCCTCTCTGAAATCAGGTAGGTACAAGTTTCATTAGGGCCATCCTCATAGTCTTCTTGGTTCAATAGAACTTGCAAAAACTTGTGTTCTATTGGATTATAAGAGCCTAGAATCACTGCCATGATGAAAAATCAAAGTGAGGGAGGTGATTATTGATTACAGATTATTCACTGGCTCCCTATGGCTCTTAGGTAAAACATAATTTCTTTGGTTTGACAATTACTGTAGAGCCCTTCACAATTTGGCTCTAGTCTATGTCTCCAGACTTAGTCATAATTCTTCTCTTTATATACTTCACATTCTCCTAAACTGTGTTACTTGGTTGTCACAACATCAATCTGTCTCAGTGTCTTTGCACAGATGTCACTCTATGCTTAGAATATCTGTCCTCTTCACCTCTATCTTTGAAAATCTCTGGTTTTCCTCAGACCTCTAATCAGACCCTCCTCCTACATGAGGCTCTTTCTGATCCTCTCAGTTCTCAATGCTCCCTCCCCTCCTCCTACCACTTACACTTGGTATTTATTTGGTATTTCCTTGTATTCATTTATCTACATATATATATATATATATATTATGTCCTTTTAAGAAAATATAAGCTTTTTAAGGGAAGGGACAGTTTCTGGTTAGTCTTTCTGCCTTAAACCAATTATCTTGCTCATAGTAGACACCAAACACTCACTGAGGTGAATAATATTCTTTTGTATATCATTTAATGTTTTTCAAAGCACTTGAATGCACAGAAATCTCATTTGATTTGCATAATCCTATGGAATAATTGGAACAAATATCATTGTCCTCATTTGACAAATGAAGAAACTGAGTCTTGGTCAGAGAGGGTAAGTTGCTTATCCAAGGTTACATAGCTAGTAAATGGAAGAACAGGGATAAAGATCTTGCTGAATTACTAATCCAGCACACTCCATAATATAGCATGCTATGTCTCTAAAAGAGTTTAGTAATGGCCTTCGTGTTTAATATAGTTTACCTAATTTTCCTTAAATTCTCTATCAGCAGTTAAGAAATAGGTAAATTGTATCCAACAGCTGAATAAATTCTCCCTCTACAGTCAGAGGTTTCTTTACAAAGTCCTTTCACTTGTCCTTATCTCTGACATGTCACGATTTGCCTATCAGAAGCTCGTATTTTTAGCCTGTTTTTAAAATTATATATATATACATACATATATGTGTGTATATCGTACACACATATATGTTAATTTGCATATATTTTAATACAACTTTTTATAGTTTTTGGGAATCTTGGGGGAAATATTCTGGGTGGACCAAAAGGAAATGTCCAATAGTCATGCTCTGACTTTAAGGAGAACTGGTTCAGGAGTATATTGATCAGCACTGTTCCAAAGTAAGTACTGGGAAACCAATTGAGAATCATCATTATCATTTTTGAAAGGACAGTGTATATTCCAGCTTGGACTTAAGTATGGATATTTGTGTATTTTATGCATTTATGTGTATAAAACATGAATTTATTAAATCTACTGCTGCCAAAGGTTTCAGATAATAGCAATAGTACTTAAGACAAGTTAACAAGCATTTGTTAAGCACTTACTAAGTATCAGGCACTGTGCTAAATGCAAGGAATACAGCTTTCAAAAAAAAGAAAAACAGTCTTTGTCATCAAGTCGCTTGCATTCTCTTGGGAAAAGAACAAATAAAGGGAACCTGAAAGTTGAAGGTGGGTAGGTGAGCAGGTAGGTGGAGCACAAAGGGAATAAAGGTGCTGGGACAGGGCCTTATAATTGGGAAAGTCAGGAGGTCAGTCAGACAGGAATGAAGGCATGGTTGGCCTGGGTCTCCTCCTTAAAATAAGGTTCTGTGAAGATTCAGGTAATCAGAGGGAGCAGCTGTAGAAGCACAGGATACTTGAAATGTGGGAGTTAGGTGGGTTTCTGGAATAAAGGTATTTCTGCGATGTGGCAGTGAAAGACCTGTAGAAATGAAGCAGCAGTATATCCTGAAGAGGAAAATCAATAAAGATTAAGATCTTGTAGTAAATGCTATGAAAGTGTAAGTGAGATTACGTCTCAGTCTGTAGATGAATCCTCTCTTCTCTTTCTGTAACTCTCTGTCTCCATCTCTATGTGTCTCTCTCATGCAAACATATATCTATTTTTCACATTCATTGTCTCTTTGTGTAAGCAAATAACCTCATCAGGCTCTAACTTTTCTTGGTTCTAAAGAATTTTAAGGGCATCTCATGATGCAGAGTAAGAAGTTCTGACTCTCTTTGCTGTGGGGGAATAAATTCCTTTCTTAATGTTGGAAGTTCTACTTCATTGTCACATATTGTAGAGGACTTTAAAGAAAGATTAAAAACTTACTTTGACATTTTGACAAATGAAAACCTGCATGCTAATTTCTCATAGCAGGCACATATGAAGGATTATTTCATCAGAAAATTCTTGATCTAAAATGATAAGCAGTGCCAAACCAAAATTAATCAGCAGAATAAGCATCTGGCAGGTTGTTACATGTCTAAGGCTCCTGTCACATAGCTTTGTAAGCTATAAATGTTAAATCTCTAAATAGTAGAAGTGTTAAATGAAAAAAAATGAAGTTCTTTCCTTTTAGATAGATGTTACTTTGACTAAAATGTAATTTTCAGTCCATAAAAAAATTTAAAACAAACGACAACAAAATGCCAAACGATATTGTGCCATCTACACTTAAAGGTATTTGGAAAAAAAAAGATTTCATTCTTATATTTCTTCAGAAATAACATTAGTTTTGGATGCTCTCTTCTTCCTATTTAACTCTGGAGCTAGTTCATTATCTTACTACAGATATATGTACAGAAAGGCCGTTGTACGGACTGTCCATTCAACTACAAAACATTGTATGGATAATTGTTTGAACTATTTTGTTACTATTGATATAATTAGGCTTTGCAATACTTATGGGCTAGAGACAATCAGCTCAATGCCATTCACAAAAAGGAGTATTTATAGGGAATCCATCTATAATTTGACCTCCATGGTGGGTGTCCTTTAGCACTATTGCAAAACCCTTTGGCAATCATACATCTACCTAATTATGCCTTGTTAGATATTTATTATCAATGGGACCAAAAATTTAATACTCATGTTGCACATCACCCAGATGCAAAAGACAGATGGATACATAGTATGTGGTTATAGGTTGTAACATTAGCACACTAGTGTCACCAGAATTAGCCAGATAGGAACTATGATTTAGTCTTAAAGATACATTCCTAAGGAAGATGGAAACCTTTCTTTTCTTTTTTTTTTCAAACTTTAAGGTAATGTTTATTAGTTATTTAATCGCTATGGAACTTACATGCACAACCACAAGAATGCAACAAAGATATCTCCATCCTGTTTTGCTCAAGTTCTATGATCAAACTTATATATCTTGTGACCAGCTGTTACGTAGAGATATTCCTCGTTTCATCCAATTAGTTCTCTGCTGACACATCCATTTTTGTTTATTTTAGTTTGTGCATTATATGTCAACCAGTGGTATTCTATATTTTCCCATGCCTATTTTGCATATTTGGGTATCAAATTTCATAAATACAAGGTTCCAGAAAAATGGAGCATTTCAGATCATGAGGATGATCTGAGACACATTTCATCAGAGGGCACCCTGGACCCTTTAATAGAGTACTGTTGCCTCAGAGGATTGGTTCAATCTCTTTTATTGTTGGGTGAACAATTTTAATCCCCACAAGTGTTCATGTTGAAATTTAATAACTGTCTCTTGAAAGCCAGTTGGAGCTCATTCTAGCACACTGCTGGACATCCATATTAACTCAATTAAAGAAACATTAACAAAAGAATGTCAAACAAATGGCAGAGTCATGAAAATTTGTTAATATCTTTTTGGTAGGGGGTTTTATAGTGTTTTTGGTAGATTTTTATAGAGGGTTTTCATGCTAATTCAGAATGTCCTTGTCACTAGATCTTCCGTTGTTGAGCTATTTCTTTTAAATGTTTATTTATTTATTTTTAGTTTTCAACATTAATTTCCACAAAATTTTGAGTTGCAAATTTTCTCCCCATCTCTTCTCTCCCCCCATGTCATAATGTCTTGCATTCTGATTACCCCTACCCTCAATATGCCCTCCCATCCATCATACCCTGTCTCTTTCCTTATCCCCATCTTTTCTCTTTTCTTGTAGGGCAAGATAGATTTCTATACCCCATTACCTGTATTTTTTATTTCCCAGTTGTATGCAAAAACAATTCTTAACACTAGTTCCTAATACTTTGAATTCCAACTTCTCTCTCTTCCACCCATACCCACTAAGAAGGCAAGCAATTCAATATAGCTATATATGTGTAGTTTTGCAAAAGACTTCCACAATAGTCATGTTGTGTAGAACTAACTATACTTCCCTCCATCCTATCCTGCCCCTCATTTATTCTATTCTCTCTTTTGACCTTGTCCGTCCTCATAAGTGTTTTCTTCTAATTACTCCCTTCCCCCATTTACCCTTCCTTCTGTCATCCCTCTCCCTCCACATGTCCCGTTCTCCCCTGCTTTTCTGTAGTGTAAGGTAGATTTTCATACCAAATTGAGTGAACATGTTATTCCCTCCTTAAGCCAAATGTGAGGAGACTAAGCTTCACTTTTTCCCTCTCACCTCCCTTTTCTCCTCCATTGTATAAGCTTTTTTTGCCTCTTTTACGAGGGATAATTTGCCCCATTCCATTTCTCCTTTTCTCTTCCCAATATATTCTTCTCTTACCCTTTAATTTTATTTTTTTAGATATGATTCCTTCTTATTCAACTCATCCTGTGCTCTCTGTCTTTATGTGTGTGTGTGTGTGTGTGTGTGTGTGTGTGTGTGTGTGTGTGTGTGTGTAATACTTCCAACTACTCAAATACTGAAAAAAGTCTTAAGAGTTACAAATATTATCTTTCCATGTAGGAATGTAAGCAGTTCAACTTAAGAAAGTCCTTTATGATTTCTCTTTCCTGTTTATCTTTTCATGCTTCTCTTGATTCTGGTGTTTGAAAGTCAAATTTTCTCTTCAATTCTGGTCTTTTCATCAAGAATGCTTGAAAGTCCTCTATATCATTGAACGACCATTTTTTCCCCTGAAGTATTATACTCAGTTTTGCTGGTTAGGTGATTCTTGGTTTTAAACCTAGTTCCTTTGACTTCTGGAATATTGTATTCCAAGCCCTTTGATCCCTTAATGTAAAAGCTCCCAGACCCTGTGTTATCTTGATTGTATTTTCACAATACTCAAATTAGTTCTTTCTAGCTGCTTGCAACATTATCTCCTTGACCCGGGAACTCTGGAATTTGACTACAGTATTCCCAGAAGTTTCTATTTTCAGATCTCTTTCAGGAGATGATTGGTGGATTTTTTCAATATTTATTTTGCCCTCTGGTTCTAGAATATCAGGGCAGTTTTCCTTGATAATTTCATGAAAGATGATGTCTAGGCTTTTTTTTTTATCATGACTTTCAGGTAGTCCTATAATTTTTAAATTTTCTCTCCTGGATCTATTTTCCAGGTCAGTTGTTTTTCCAATGAGATATTTCACATTATCTTCTATTTTTTCATTCTTTTGGTTTTGTTTTGTAATTTCTTGATTTCTTATAAGGTCATTAGCTTCCATCTGTGCCATTCTAATTTTTAAAGAACTGTTTTCTTCAGTGAGCTTTTGAACCTCCTTTTCCATTTGACTAATTCTGCTCTTTAAAGCATTCTTCTCCTCATTGGTTTTTTTGGGCCTCTTTTGCCATTTGAGTTAGTCTATTTTTAAGATGTTAATTTCTTCAGTATTCTTTTGGGTCTCCTTTAGCAAGCTATTGACTTCCTTTCATGATTTTCTTGCATTTCTCTCATTTCTTTTCCCAATTTTTCCTCCACCTATCTTACTTGATTTTTAAAATCCTTTTTTGAGCTCTTCCATGGCCTGAGACCATTGCATGTTTATTTTGGAGGTTTTACATGCATAAGCCTTGACTTTTAGGTCTTCCTCTGAAGACCTAAATTGTTCCTCCTCATCCAAAAAGGATGGAAGAAAATACCTGTTCACCAAGAAAGTAACCTTCTTTTGTCTTATTCTTTTTCTACTTTTTGGGCATTTCCCCAGCCAGTTACTTGAATTTTGAGTTCTTTGTCAAGGGGAGGATATACTCTGGGGGACCTGTAATTTCTTAGTGCCTCCAAGGTGACACAATCAAGGGAGAGGAGTTTACTCCACTCCTGTTCTGCATACTGGTCTGGAAGTAACCCAAAACTCTTCTGCCCACATTTGGCAATTATAGTTCCCTCCCCACAACTGCCTTCACCTCTACCACATCAGTGCTTCTCCTCACCCCAGGGTTGAACTCAGGGCTGAGATTCAGGTCAGTTGCTCAATAACCCCAGGGGCTCTAGACAGAGGGCTCCAAAAATGGAAGCTGCTGCTGCAGTGGCTGCTGCGGGGGATCCAAAGTTCCCCTATCCTTGGTGAAGGAGCTCTCCCACTGACCTTTGAAGCTGTCTCTGGAGTTTGTGGGTTGAGTAATCTGGGAACTGCTGCTTCAGGTGGCTCCCTGAAACCTATTCTGAATTCTGTCCCTGATGTGCCATGCTTCCTGGTCTGGGCTGCACTCCATGCTTGGAAACATTTTTATTTAGGTAATTTATTGGATCTTTCTGATGGGGTCCCAACATGTAGCGTATGGTATGAATCAAGGATACTTTATGACCAAGAACCTGTATTTTGGCATTAAAACCACATAACTATGAAATATATAACTAGATTCATTAGTAGCACATGGAGATGATTGGTGACATCTCCTTGATAATGTGTGAATTACCTTTCACCTGGGTATTTATCAATTCAGTGACATCTCAGTAATTGTCAGTGACTGAATCAGTCAGTCAATAAACATTTATTAAGAACTTACTGGGTGTCAGACACTGCTAGGTACTGGGGATATAAATATACAAAAGACTCCCTTCTTTCAAAGATCTTATAGTCCAATGGAGGAGACAACACACAGAATGAAGCTGAAAGAGATGGGGCAGATGGAGACACGGAGAAGGTAGTTGGTTTTGGAGGTCATGGTGGAAAAGTCCCACTCAGCTAGATTGGAAATGAGGAAGGTGGTGGCCTACATGTCCTTCTCAGTTGGAAATTTTGGGATGAATTCATTCCTCTAGCACTCCCTATAAGAGGGGTAGAGAGTGCTGATGAAGTTTTAACACCAAGTCTAAAGTAATCAATCAAGAAGATGAGGTTTTAGGGACATTATGGAAAAATCAAAAGTAGTGCAGCCCAGTGGGAAAGGGATATTTTAAAAAGAATGTATTTTTTCAGATATAAAGCAGCAATTCATTTCCTTTACACAGAAGACATTTTAAACACACACACACAATTGCATTTACAAGACACATGATCATGCCATCCAAGAAAAAAATTAATCAAGTAGCCAGTAATATAAATATTGTTATGCTGTCTCAGGAAGCTGATACTTAAAATGTTAAGACATAGCACAATTCAAGGGATTTTATAATAGACATTTTACATTTCAATTCACCTTTAAACATCTAGATTATTCTCTTGAAGTACATATCTTGCGGCAAGTCAAAGCAGGTATTTGGCTCATCCACAGATGAAAATCTTTTCCAAGAAGAGCTGTTGTAGATTTAAAGTGGGTACCACTCACTGTTACAGAGGATATATGATCTCTAACTCTCTTGGACCTATAAGGTGGCTTCCAAGACTGGAAATGTCCACTCCAGTTCAGGACTGTAGTTCAAACCCCTGTGATAAAGCAAAGAGAAGCAATGCAGAAAACATAGTTAGAAACCCAAGGAAAAGACAATTGACTTATCCAATCCCTTTACTTAAGCTGTCACTTGTGCCCAAAGCTGCAATGCTGCTGAAGTTGGTAAAATCATTGATATTTTAGATATGAGCTATATTTTTGTATTCTGACTTTAGAAGACACACCTGGAAGAGAAATGAGGTCCAATGAAAGTTGAATTTCTACAAAATCCATAAATATGAATAGATTTAAGTCTCTAGGGAGTTAAACTACCTCCCAAAACAGCCATCCCCAAGAGATTGCTTAGCCCATAGGATGGTACCATGCAAATATGGCAATAGAATAGGAACTTGGGGTCCAGGAACTAGAATGGAATATCTTTCAAGGATGTTAGTTTCATAATTTTCACCAGGAGTTAGCCTGATCATGCATCAAGGAGGTATATCCAACCAATGGTCATACCATTAGTATCCATGTCTTTTCAAAAGCTCTAGAGGAAGGCCCTCAGATCATGAATGAACCTTGTGTGGAGGATTCATGGGAAGGCATGGGCAAAAGTTAGAGGAGAAGGCATGGATGAGTCATAATCCGAAATGCTGGAGAGAATACCCATATCAATAACAGCACAGATCAGTTGAAATATGAAAGAAATTCTACCAATCTACCCACAAGTACTAGTTTATTGTGTTATTCATATGGTTTAAATAAATTCCTAAGATTTGAAAGAGTCTGACACAAGCTCTGGCACATCTTATGAAGTTGCAAAGGTGTTGGTGTATAGATTGGATGACAGGTAACATTTCTCTTTTCTAAGGGTTAGGTTAATAGGATACCTTAAGGTAAGCCATAGAGTGATGCATTTTTTTGAGTCACACCAACTTTTAAAGACCTTGTATCAAATTATGAAGATTTATAATTACCGTCTCTGGAGGGAGAATAGGCATTGATGAAATACTATATCCTTGAAGTATTGATATAATGCATGAAAATGTTTGAACAATAAGCATTTATTAAATACCTATCTTTTCCAGAATGGTATAAAGAAATGAATATTTCAGAAAAAATTACTTTTTTGTATAACTATCTTTTGATTATGGCCATTGTGTTTACTTATAGAGAATTCTTAAAAGTTAAAGTGAAAGCTTTAATAGGCTTTTCCCATTCTTCACCCTTTCTCTTAGGTGGGATTAATTCCCACCTAACTCTGCTACCACTTCATGGGAAATCAACTACATTTCTACCACTGTCTGATAGAGAAGCATCTCTCTCTCAACTTTTTACTTACAGGTCCAAAAGAGGTTAGTTCCTCTTAAGGAAATATAGCCCATGTATCAAGTGGGTTGTCTAGACTCTTCTACAGTGTGGTTGCATGATGGCTCAGTAGATAGAGTACTAGTCCTGGAATCATGACTGTTTTCAAATTCAAGACCTTAGCTCAAATATGATCTCAGATACCTACTAATTATGTGACCTTGGGCAAGTTAATGTCTGTCTCATTTCCCTCAACTATAAAATGGGGGTTATAATAGCACCCACCTCACAGGGCTGTTATTATTTGTAAAACATTTAGCATGGTAACTATCACATAACAGGAACTTAATAGATACTTGTTCCCTTCTCTTCTGTTTCCGCACTTGACAGAGGGATTGGGTTCAATCTTGGAAAACTTCTCTAAAATATGCCAGATATCAATTTTTTCCATCTAGAAGTCATTCTTAGGGAACACCTGAATTTGAATTTTACCTAGCTCATCAAATTATCTACAAACAAGGCTATCCATAAGTCTCTGAATATATAGCAAAGTATATAAGATGAAAAATGAATTCATCTAAAAATAATTTTATAAATATATTTTACATTGCCATAGATTTCCCTCAGTAGCCCTCTCTTTACACTTTCTGCATAGCTATTTCATATAATAAATGTATTTTTAAAGATAGAAAGGAGCAACAAAGAAGGGGAAAATTAGCATAACTGACCAATATCTTGAAAAAGTCTGAAAAATTGTGCAATATACACCATTTATGGACTTTCTATCTTTTTGTCAAAGGATGAAGTGGGGATGTCTTGTAATTATTTTTTGAGAGATGCTTATTTTTTTATCATTTTGTAATATTAATATTTGATTAGTTTTGATGGTTCTTTTTGTTTACATTTTTATAGTCGTTATGTATATTGTTTTCTTGGTTGTGCTTACTTCATTCTGTATCAGTTCATAGAGATCTTTCCCCTCTTCTTTGTATTTGTCACATTAGGCATTTCTCAATATAACAGGCTTGTTCTGCTGCATTAATGTACCTCAGTTTGTTTAGCCATTATGCCATTAGTCCTTCAAATACTTGAAAATAATTATCATGCTGTCCCATCCATTTTTGCCCTAGATTCCTTCAAATGATTGTCATATGGGCGTCCTGTAGTCCTATTACCCCAATTGCCTCTCTGTCCACATAGCTGCAGAAGTAGTTTTCCTAAAGCATAGATATGACTATGTGTCATTCCTCTGCTGAATAAACACTGATTCCTTATTATCTAAAGTATCAAATAAAAGCTCCTCTGTTCTGCAATTAAAGCTCTTCATTACTTGTCTCTAATCTACCTCCCCAGTGTATATCACATATCATATATCTCCCCTTCACACACTTCACACGCTGTGGTCTAGCCAAGTTGGCCCCTTTGCTTGTGTTTACATAGGACACTTCATCTCCCATCGCAATTCTACTCCCTGCCTTTACACAGGCTGTCACCATGCATCAAATTCTCTCCCTTCTCATTTTCTCTACCTTTTAGAATACTTAGTATCTTTCAAAGCTCAGCTCTGGTAGCATCTTTATTAAGTCTTTCCTGATCTCCCCAGACACTAAGGTCTTTTACCCTGAAAATTATCTTTTTTATATTTCTTTGTATACATATTGTCTTAAGGGTAAGTAAAGTCCCTACATCCCCAGGGAATACTAGAGTGACTGAAACATAGTAGGCTCCTATGGAATGTTTGCTGGTTATTTGACATACTGTAGTTACTTAATGTTAATAACATATTATGGACCATGAAACAGAATAAAATGCCTCAAACCAGGGCAAAATTTAGTGAAAATAACTCTAATTTAGAGAGATGAACATTTCTTTTCTTCAAATTACTGTGTTTTTTCTAATGCATGCTAAGATTATGTAAGCTTTCTTAACTATTTTGTCACAATTTTGTCTCATAATGAGCTTTCAGCATTCATCAAAACAGCCTAATACTTATCATATGAATAGTCATCTAACTCTGTCTTCTCCATCCTCTGCTTGACTTAAAAATAACTAACTGAACATGTATAAGGCTTCATATTTATCTCATCATTCTATATTGATAAGGTTTTCGCATTATGATACTATCATTCAAAATCTTAACTCTTCCACCTTTCTGGTTACTGAAAAGGTGATGACCACTACAGTTATGATTTTTTTAACCACCAGGTGCCACTGTAAGCCACTATCAAAAACCTCTTTACTAAGACCCGCAACTGGCCATTTATCAAATTCTCCTTGGTTGTCTATTGCAGGCAAAGAGCTCTGGTTTTTGACTTGTCTTTCTCATCCTCCTGGAACAGGATAAATAGAAGATGTGATTGGCCCTGGCAATTAGAAGTTTGCCTCTGTCATGCTTCCCTTTTCCCTCTCCCAGAAATTTTGTGCCATTTCTAGCGACATAAGTTTTCTTCTCCTACCCTCTCAGCGAAAGCCTTGTGGGAAGAGACAAGGTATTATCATGTAATAGATAAGACACTGTTCTTGGAGTTGGGAAAACAAGGTTCAGTCCTATGTCAGACACTAACTTGGTGATCTTGGGTAAATGAATTAATTGATCAAATATTTATTTAAAATTTGCTGAGCTTGACACTGACAATACAAATATAATGAATCAAATGATCCCTATTTTCACTGGGTTTATATTTCATTGCAGGAGACTACAAAAAATAGATTATACCATAAAAGGAAATGTAATGCACATGTAACATGGTGCCTAGGACAAGAGTGGAGAGACCTGTGGCCTCGGGGCCGCAGGTTCCCTACCCCTGGCTAGGACATGGTGCTCAATTATTGCTCTAGAGAAATACAAGGTATGAGTGGAAAGAGGGCCCTATTTGTTGGAGGCAGATCAGAAAGGCTCCATGTGTAAGGTTATATCTGAACTTCATTGATTTTCACACAAGTCTTTCTCTCTATATTTTCTTGTATGAGTTCATGGATTTCACAAGAGGAAAGTATTTCCTTCATATCCAATGCAATTTCACTACCTCTTTTATCTAATCTATTCCTTTGTCATTTGTATTCTTTCCTTGCCATTTTAGAGTCATGAGTTACAAAGTTAAATTTATCTTTTTAAGTTGAAATTTGTTGTCAACTTCATTTGTGCATAGATATTAGAAACCATGTGCTATTATTGTACCTCTTGACAGATTTCTTATAGATTTTTTGGGGGTCCACTAATATTCTTTCTATAACAATGCTGCTACCCTTATGGTTTCTGACTTTAAAGATGTAGTACATATAAATTACTTAGAAAGGATTGTCAATGGGATGCAAATTTGTCTATCTATGGCATCCGGGCAGCTTCTCCATGTTGTCAGGTTGATGTTTGTGTAGAAATCAACATGTTACATCAGTGTTGGTTCCTTTGTCAACTGTATGGGACTCTACAGGATGACTATATCTCCTTGTTAGTTCTATTATTTTGGCAGTTGGACAGAATATGAAACTAGGAATCGCTTTGATAGCCTGCAAGATGGTGCTCTCACATTCTCCAATAGACAAGGATGTTTGTACTAATCATTTTGGCATATTTCTGATGCCAGTGGGAAACCTTCAATCCACTGGCATCTAGGAAAGAAGAAAAGATCGATGTGGCAGAATAAATTAAAGAAATTCATAGAAATATTTGGTTGGACTTCTTAGAAGCCTTTTTATTATTTTGTAATACTTTCCTAAAGTATAAGTAAATAAGCAATTGCTATTTAAGTGACATGCTTGAAGTATTTGCCATTTTTAGCAGGAATAGAGAAATTTTCTTTTATTAAAAACTGAAGTGGAACTTCCCATTGAAGTAACTTTGCATAACCTTTTACTAATTACCAAATCTCATTCTTGCAAGAAGTGAGTTACGATTTTAAAAGAAAATTCCTTTACTCCTAGCAGTTCATCAGAATATAGACTTCTAAGTTCAGAG
The DNA here is from genome assembly GCA_028658325.1 of Potorous gilbertii. Lineage (NCBI taxonomy): Eukaryota > Metazoa > Chordata > Mammalia > Diprotodontia > Potoroidae > Potorous > Potorous gilbertii. Next base: position 422,967,768 of record CM053770.1, on the reverse strand, counting down.
AAACCCTAGTTTGGCAAGGTATTCAGCTTTAATCTACTAAAGTTCAGATGTTTGGCTGGGGACTACCAAGACAGATAAGTGAACTCCTTTTTCATATGAACTTCAACCCTAAGATAAAATCTGAGAGATCTGAAGTAGGGATTCTACTGAGCTTTCTCTAGGAAGCCACAGTATTCTTAGAGTCAGAAGGCTGTAAGAAATCTGGAAAGGTCACAGAGAGCCTAATTCCTTTGCTACTAGGCATAACTAACTAATTAATTAGCCTTAAACCATTCCAAGTAGATGAGTATATTATTAAAAATCACAGAAGAATTAGATACCACAGCCCTTCAGTAATTGAAGACACTCAGACTGTACTTAGCAATATTCACTTAATAATCTAATACCACATGCCTGGAATGTACTCCCCTCTTGCCTTTCCTTTTTAGAATCTCATTTCCTGAAAAACATGGCTCATTTCACACATTATACATGAGGCCTTTGCTGCTTTCCTCAGCTTTTAATGCCTTTCCTGACTAAAATTTATCCTTTATGTATTTTGCATACATACATACAAAGATATATACATACATATGTGTATATATATATGTATCATTCTCTCCTGATAAAAAAAAAATAATTGAGGGCAAGAAGTATTTCATTTTGGCTTAGTATCCCCATTGCCTGGCTCGCAAATAGTAGGTGAGTGCTTGTGGATTGTCAAGTCAGATACAGTGAGTAACTGGCTTAATATAGGAAGATTATACACATGTAAAATGAACAGAGAGAGGTAACAGCATGATGTAATGGATGGAGAACTGATCTCAACATTGGGACAACTGGATTCAAGTCCCACCTATGATACATATGCCAGGGATTTCAGGTAAACTGTTAGGATTCCTGGCCACTTCTTAAAACTATAAATTATAGAGCAGGTGCTGACTTGCACTGATAGAATTAATCACTACAAGGTCCTTATTTTGAATATTGTTAAAAAAAAAAGTAAATGCACGCAGATTTTCCCTTCCTTTTTGATCAAATTCATGTCACCAGGAAAATAAATATTTACTCCCTCTCATTAGATATGCTCCACCTCCAGTGAAGTGCTCTCCATCGTTATTATCCAGAACCCAAACAAAACAAAATGAAAAGACAAGTTGTTCTCAGATTCCATTCCAACATTCACTTTTCTCTACTCAAGTCCCTTCCTTCCACAAAAAGCAGTGATGAAAATAAAGCTTGCACCCCTATTTTTATTGCCTAGATTTTTCTAATTCCTAAAATAATTTCTAGCTATCTCTTGGTAGTATTTCATGTCTCAATATGAAAAAGAAATAGAAATGGGTAGTAGTTATCATATTTAACAAGCCTTTGATGAGTCTCAGTCACATAATAAATACATGCCCTCAAAAAGACATTATATCATGCTATGGTCCATGCCAAATAGGTATGGAGGTTTGGGGGTGAACATGGTCTCTCACCCTTGACAAACATTTTGAAGATCATTCAAAATGCTTCTGTTTTTATTCTTGCTGCAACTGAGATATTCAATTGTGTGCCCACTTTGCAGCTGAGTCTTGTGGCTAACTTGTTGCCATCTATCACAATTGTTTGCTTTATCTGTTCATTGGCCAAGAGATCTGTCACTATGCATTCCTGGAGGAGGCTTTATCTATAGGAAGCTTTCTTGTCCTTTTCTGGGGCTCCTTCAACCTTTTGTCACAATATGACAATATTTTCTTTTTTCTGTTCAGCTGTGTTGAATGAACAATTAGCAGATTCTTTCCAAAGTATTAGTATTAAAATGGAAGGTCCCTTGCTTGTTTCTGAGAGGTCTTATGTAGATTACAGCTTCAGTTCATTTATGATATTCCTTTTCTCTCTCTCTCTTTTTCTATTTCACTTCCCTCCTTCTCTCCCTCCCTTCTTTGCTTCTTTCCTTCCTTTATCCCCTTTCTTTTCTTTCATTGATGAAATTTCAAATGCTTTCTATTTGAATCTCATTGTCTTTTATGTAGTCTCTGACTGTTGGAATCTCTTTTGATAATCTAATACACCAAATGATGAAGAAGCTGAGGATTAGAGAGGTTAATTGCATTTTCCAGGATCACAAAACTAGTAAGTGACTCTATGAAGACTTGAATTCAGACCTTGCAACTCCATGTTTGTTCCTCCTTGACCCCCTTTTTTTTAAGTACTCCAAACTATCTTCTCTGAAATTATAATAAAAATTCATGGTAGATTAGAAGGACTGTTTTCAGTTCAGTTACATTCAACAAATATTTATTTTCAGATGATTAATATTTGACTTATCTTTCAAAAGCATATTTGAGAATGAGTTAGAACAAAAAGGTAGAGTATAGAGAATATAAATTAAAGTATTAAAATAATTTACTGAATCAATATATGACATTTTCATTTCATATTTGGATTCAATATTTTTATTTATCCAACATCTGTCAAAATGAGGTAATATGGTCCTTTCCTTTTTAGCCACATTTCATATAATCTCAACGTTAAATATACCTGACATTCCCCAAGAAAAAGGAAAATTAATAAAAATGAAGCTTCATATGAAATTACTTTAAGTATTGCTTTCATTTCTTACAGACACAGAAATTTATGAGTTTTACAGGTGGATTATTTCCCTTTCCTAGCAGTTTTGGATGATGCTTTCCAGCTATGCTCCCTTTGCTAGTGTTAACCTTAAAGTCTTTCAAAATCATAGTTTTATTTGCATTGTGTGAATTTAGTAAAAAGTTTTATGGTGCTTCTTTTTTTTTTTCTGTCACAGAAAGTTTCCTTCTGCTCAAATATTTCATGTTTAAACCTTAACTAAAAGCTAGTAAAGTTGGTTTAGCATGTCCTTTCTTTTGAACTTGACTCAATCTTTCATTTCATCAGGAGAGAGAAAAAAATCTCATAAGCTTTATTAATAGTGCTATTATTGCTGTGGCTGCTACTGCCATCACTACTACTACTACTGATGACGATGATGATGTTGATAACCAGCATTTATATACCGCTTTGAGGTTTGCAAAGCATTTTAAAAATAATATTTTATCTTCATAATAACCACAGGAGGCATGCACTATTATCCCTATTAGGAAACTGAAGAAGATAGATTTACTTGCCCAAGGACCCTTAGCTAGTAAGTGTCTGAGGCAGGATTTGAACTTAAGCATTCTTGAGTTCAAGTCCTACACCCTACTCCCTGATTTGTTTTCTCCTGAGAGTTGAAACAATGAAATTAAAAATTAAGGAAAATATTATATGGACCTTTTTTTTAATACTTCATTTATCTATCTATCTAATTTACAGCATGCATTGTAATGAACTAAACTATCCCTTTAAGGGCATAAAATAGTGAATTTTTTTTTGTGATATTTTCACTCCCCAAATATTCCAAAATATTTATGTATTTTCTTAACTACAACAAATAAACCCACAAAAATATACCATTCTCATTTCACAGTCCAATGAAAATATTTCCATGAGTCTCATTACCTCTTATTTGGTATTTGTGTATGCATACTTATGTATGTATAAATATATACATATTAAGATACATATGTACATATATATACAATATGCATGCATATATGTACACTTATACATATTCATCTATCTATACTTGTGTGTGTGAGGACATTGCCAAGTCAATCTCTCTGGGTCTTATTTTATATATAAAATGAAGAGGTAGAACTGCATAATATATAAGGTTGCTTCTAACTATAAAATGCTATATTTAGATTTATGGTCGGGTTGTGATGTTAAGAGTTGAATGTTCATGTCATCTCTTTAAAATTTGTTATTTTTATTGAATTGTTAGTGGTTCTTGATTAGGGTAGGGTATCCCCATGGGTTGCATTTAGTTCATTCTTCATGTAAATGAAAATAAGAAGATATGTAATATTCAATCTTTTCCCCTTGTGATTTTTCCAAAGGGCAATACCTTTTTACTCTAAGAAACAAAAGTAAAAACTAGGAAGTGTTTATGTCCACTCTGAGAAATCTACATGGCATACTTTCTCATCTAATTGAAATGGTGATAAAGTTTGGTTTCTAGTAACTTCATGAATAAGGACATCTTTGTCCATTTTTTTATGTTTTTGGGCCGATTTTTCCCATATTATCATAAATTTCTAAGTAACTAGGATGCAGGTATTATGTAACAAGGACATTTTGCCATTTTATTTCCTTCAAGTACCAAAATCTTACCCCAATATGACTTAATTAATTTTAAGCAAAGGAGTAGATTCTGATGATTTCCAAAGATTCCTCCAGGTAACACATTTTAAAAAACATTTTTCTACTCCTGTAGAAAAATATATCTAGTCCTACCATCCTCTTATAAAACTCTCTCTTTTCCATCTTTTCTTATTTAACTTATTCTGATCTTTCAATGAACCAGAGAAATTTTCCTATCTGACTTCAGATCATAAATTCTTTATTTTTGGCAAATATTTTTCAGCAACACTTGTAGCCACTAAACTTTTGTTTGGGGACCATCTACTCTGCTATTATTCCCAAAGGTCCTCTGGTCTTTATCATCTGACTTGATACCTTCCCTACTACCTGACCTTTCCATCTGCTATGCTCTGAGCATGGCCACATGTAAGCACTTTTATATTTTATTTCCTCTAATTAAAATATGATTTTCTTGAGGGTAGGTATTGCCTTAATTTTCTTTTTATATTTTTGGTGCTTAGCACATAATCCTTAACAAATACTTTCTTATACCATTTCATTCTGAAAATAAATAAAAACAAGTGGAATTTGCTTTCAAAAGCAAAACTTGTTTTATCTGAAGTCTAAACTAACTTAAAGGAGTTTTTCCCCCCAAAGTATATGATAGAGGTGCCATAGGAGGAGAAGAAAAAAAGACTTTATTTTTGTTTGTGGTATGCATGAAGGTGTCAGAGAATAATTATCAACCATTTTATGCAGCATTAATCGCCCTGGGCTATGATTGAGTTAAACCATATTGTGTGAGGAGTGACATTTATTGATGACTGTTCCCTGGGAAAATTAAGTCCACAAAGACAAATCTGCCATATGTGCAGCACGTGAATTAGTCTGGGTTTGTCTCTCAGAAAAAAAAATACTTCAATACGAATATCATCTAGAGAGATTGACTACTACTAAGTTGGTCACCTAATTAAAAGAGAATGAAGATTTAATATTGACCAATGACACAACTGGCTCCTGGTTGAAAATTCTCTTCCTATCAGTCAATAAGCGTTTATTAAGCATCTGTTATACTCAACACACTAGAATTACAAAAGCACAAAGGAAATGGTCTTTTCCCTTATGGAGTTTTACTTTCTGGTAAAATGGAAAAAAACACTAGCTTTGGAGCCAGAGAAGAGTCTGATTCACACATTATCTCAAATGCCTTGTCAATAAAATGAGGGGGTGGACTAGATGATATATGAAATTCCTTACATTTTGAGATCTCTTGTCTTGCTACCAAATGAATGTAAATATATATAAGGTAACTTTATCAGAGGCAAAGGACATTGGCTGTTATTCTTAACACATTTTTGTCTTCATTTGTGTTTGTTGACATATTTGCTCTCTAGGTATTTTAGTTGCTTTATGTTTGTATTCTGATTCTTTCATTAAAGTTTAACATCTTTAAGAATTCGTTTATTCCTTTTTTGTCAGCCTCTCCACAAAACTCTGCTCTGTACATATTAAATGTGATCAATTATGTATCAAATAGAAGCTTGTGATGAAACATGGATGACTGAAAATTTTATTTTATATAATCAGAAATGTACATACTGTAGGTTTTCTTTCAGTGTGCCTTGATATTACTCTTTATATTAATGAATCCTCTATGAAAAAAAATCAAGAAGTAGACTATCAACTTTTTATCTGGGTTTGTCTAGGTCAAGGGACTGAATAGATAGTTGCCAAAGCAATATACTATATCTAATGAATAGTATCTCTTTCCTTTATCAATTCTTTTAATTCCCAATTAGAATAATTTCCTGAATAGCATATATTCTGTGTAAAATGGTATTCTTCATGAAATATCTGGAGAATGTTAAAGGCTATGAATGAAATTACATCATATATGCCCTTTACCATTCCTGGCAAAGCTTAGTAAAAAGAAAGGCTATTATTGACTCAAACAAGAATTGACTGTTCTTGTTCCATAGTTCTATGAATTCTGATCTTTGGTGGCTCTCAGGAAAATGTTCCACTTAGACAAAGCTGCTCCTCTCACAATTAGTCCTTCTGTCACCTGGTGATTACTAAAGCAATGAATTCTGTTATACCCACAACTACATACAAAGTTCCATAGAATGACTTGTCTTCTAAATAATGCTTAATTAAATAAAACAGGTATATATTTAGGGTTGAAGAAGGTAGCAAGATGAGGGAAAATGGCATGGGATTTTGAACCAGTTCCCACCTCCATGTCTGTGAGCCTTTGGGACAATCACCCCATCGATAAACTCAATTTCCTTTTTAGTAAAATGGATGTAATTCAAACCCAGTCTATTTCAGGGAGGGAGATGTGAGAATCAAGTAACACAATGTCTATGAAATCACTTTGCAAATAATAAGTATTGAGCATGGAATTTAAAGATCAATGATATTGGAAGTCATATTGAGTTCAAATCCTGGTTATGCTACTTATAACAAGAATGATATTGGCAAGCAACTCATTTAATATCTTTCAGTCTCAATTTCTTAAATTATAACATAAAGGGGTTGGCATAGCAGAGAAATGATGATGGAGCACCCCACTCACCTTCTGACAGAGAGGTAATATTGGACGAGGCCAATGTGTGAATTTGTTTTGCTTGATTATGCATATATACATATATATATATATATATATATATATATATATATATATATATATACACACACACACACACACACACACATACACACACACACACACATATCTATATATATGTATGTATGTATGTATGTATATTCCAATAAGGGAGACAGGAGGGAGAAAAAAATTCTTTCTAATTGAAAAAATAATTAAAAATAAGAAAATTGAACTGAATGAAATCCAAAATCTTTTTCTGTTCTAAGAAAGTTCCTCTGAGGCAACTAGGTGGCTCAGTAGATAGACCTGGAGTCAGGAAGGTCTGAGTTCAAATCTAACTCAGATATTTACTAGCTATGTGAACCTAGACAAGTCATTTCCATTTGCTTGAGGTTTCTCACCTGTTAATAGGTATAATTAATAGTGCCCATACCCAAGGTTGTGGTGTAGACCAAATGAGATATCTGTTAAATACTTAACATGGTGATGGCTCACAATAGATACTTAATAAACGCTTATTTATTTCCTTCCCAAATCCTATGATCTATTATATAAATATGAATTGCTATTACCCATTTCTGTAGATTCCATACCAAGGATACTGATGCAAAAAAGAACAATACTTTTGGACGTTAAATCATAAAAATAGTTTACTTGAGCAAAATAAAAATAGAAATAAATATTTTTGTTCTTATTCCAAAGATTGATTATGAAGAGTATGTTCAAATCTGTGGAGCTGCTATTGCTGTTATTTGCCCTTCATTTTTGAGGAGGACCATGACTTCAGGAATGTGATGCCATAACATGCAAGGGAATTGGATTTAAGTGAGGGAAGGTTCTGCATAGTCACTTTCTCCTCTGGAGCCCTCTGTGTGTACAGTGGAAAGATATAGATCAGGACAGCTGGAGATAGTCCAGGATGCACTGGGGACTTTAGTCTTTTAGAACTCAAGTCTTCAAGAGGTCTCAGTTTGACTGAGGCAAAGCCCATTCAATGATTAAGGCTTAATAAGAAATGAGGCAGAGAGTGGTCTCTTTACTTCCCCCCTACATAAAAAAGAGGAAAGACCCTCAGGGTTTCTGGCCAAAGCAGAAAGAATAAGCCATGTTGCCAACTAGTCAGTTCCAGTTTTGTCCTCAGCAAGCAGCTCCTTTCCTACTTACATGGATGTGTGATGCCACATGACATAAGAAAGGTGACACCAAGACATGCAAGCAACCTGGATTCAAGTGTGGAACACCTAGAGATTAGTGAGACACCAAAGACATCAAGGTCATCACTGCATCTTGGAAGAGAGTAAGCCTCATGACTTTGCCCAGCTCTGCCTCACTTGAATCCAATTCAACCACCAGTCAAATGATGTCACAAAGAATAAAAAACAACAACTTTCCTTAATATAACTAAAGATATTTTGGGGAGGAACAGAGTACCATCTCCCTGCATCCTAACATCATGACTTTAGAGCTAGAAAGGACTTTAGAGGCTACCTCATTCTACCCCATCACTTTAGAATTGAGAAACTGAGTCCCAGATAGGCTGTGACTTACCCAAAATCACAAAGGTAGCAGTGCCAGAACCAGGATTTGAACTCAGGTCCTACAATTCCTAGTACATCAGTCTTTCCATTGTCTAATGCTCCTTTACTTACTACAAATAAATAAAGACTGTTTCAGAAATGATCTAGTAGAAGGTGAAACATATTTAAAAAACAATAAACAATTGACTGAAGTAAAGGTCATCATCTTTAAACTAATTGTTCTTGTGTAGAGCATTAGAATCATTGTTCAAGCACTTTGCTCCATTAGATTGTGAGCTCCTTGAGGGAAGGGACTATTTTTACTTTTTTTTGTATCTCTAATACTTAACACAGTGACAGCCACATAATAAATACCTAATAAGTGCTATTGACTCCATAGTCTTAGTGTTACCAAATACATTTCAAATTGAAAGCAGGTTCACTTTATTGGATACTATGAAATAATTTATAAGCAGGTCACTTGAGAGTGGAGGGCTGCACGTGTCCTGAAATGAGGGCCTGGAGAACTGGGCTCTAATGCAGGCTCTGCTGATTTTTAGGTAGAAAATCTTGGGAAATGCCTGTGGACATCAGTTTTTCATTTGTAATCTAAGTCTCACTTGCTCTTTGGCCACATCAACTAAAGGGATACACTTGGGATAGTGTACATAGATGGATCCTAGAATGTGAGGATGAAAAGAAGTCGATCTAGAAACTGTAGAAGATGGGACATCCAGGATTAGAGAAGTCAAGGATCAGTCACTGGAGGGATGGAGGGCCTGCAAGGAGTCTTTATTTTTGTAGAGGAAAAGTTTCCTCAGTAGAAGGATTCAGAGTCAAAAATCTAGTAGGATATATTTACAAGGACCATATCCCTAGGATGACAGACACTGCTATAGGGTCAACTATACTCTGACAATAGGGTCAGGGTAAAAGGATCAAGGCAGTGAGATGTTCTCACTACTATAAAGAGGTAATAATTTCCCAGAAGCATCCTCTGTTTGGGTGGAGCATACCAGAGTGCATTAAGCATGGGATTATCAACACTTAGTCCTTATCATTAAACACAATAATATAATGAATATTATGCCCAGGATTATATGTCTCTCTATTGTAAATCTACTGAAAAGAAACATGTAGGTTCTCCTGGAGCAATATAATTTCTTTGGACTTTTGAATTTTGAAGGTATTTTTGAGAATATTTTTCTCTATTTTATTTTTATTGTGAATCTCCTTGACCTGTGCTCAAATGCATATATTTTTATTTACCACCTGTGTAACCTTGAGCATATAATTTATCATCTTTGGGCCTCTGCTAAATAAGCTTTTGAGTGCTGCTCTGCTCTAAATCTCAACTAATTTTCTACTTCTGTTTTTTTTTTCACATTGAAATAGTGTTTTATTGTAATATAACTTACATTAATACTCTAATTTGATACTAAAGCTGAACATTAATTATTAATTTGCTTAAATATTGATATCTTTTGTGTTGTTTTTATGTCATAAGGATAGTTAAGGTAAAAAGATAATTATAGATGATAAAATTTTCGAGTGTTGATCTGAAGTATTTGAATAGTCATCTTGAATGATGTTTATTCTAAGTGTGTTTACTGGTCCTGTAGATAATGCTGTTCTTAGGAATCTCTTTGTGGGGCTGTGAAATACTTATTACACATTACACAAAGACAGAGACCTTATGTAAGTTGCCAGAAACAGTGGCACATAACTAATATGGCTGGTAAGATGAGTGTTGGAGAAAATAACTGGAAAAACAAGTCACTAGAATCTTCATCAAAGAAGGATATAAACCAAGAAATGAAGGAATAATTCTCAGGGACTTGTTTTGTTTTCTCAAGGGCATCTTATTCTTGAGACAATTGCAGATTTAGGATCCATGTAATAAAAGTACAAATTCAAACCATAAATGATTCCACATATGGTAGAGAGAAAAAGTTGATTCTCAAGAAATTTCATCCTATTGCCATGACAACACTGCACAATGACTTTAGACATTTGGGTCAAGAAAGAAAGCATTTAAATTAGTAAGAAACAGATTTTATTAACCAAGAAAAATTGCTGGTATTTATAAAAAGAGTGAAGCATATTTCTGGTGTTTTCCAAGGAAAGTGATGGCAACTTGTGCTTTGTATGTGGATAGGATAAGTACCTGTAAGTCTTGGAAATGTAAGCACATCAGTCTTTTTTCATTTCCACATGAAGATAGGAAGTACATAAGTAATATCCTCTTGGTGAAAGATCATTTCACCAGGTTTGATAAGCACATACAAATTGAAAATTTCTTTGTTTGACAAAGTATTACGGGAACAATATTTCTTCCCAAAGGGCTGCTTTGTCAGGCTCTTCTCTGACTGAGGCAGATACTTTGAAAGCCAAGTATCTTATGAAGCAGTGGGCTTGGGCAGAATCAAGAATCACATTTTTTGAACCTCAAGGAGACCCGTAGCTTGAGTATTTTAATTGCACACACTGAACATTCCAGGGACACAAAGCTGAGCAGAAATAATCAGCATATGGCATTTCTAGGGCATGTATCCAATAATACTTGGAAGAATGCCCCAGATTTTATACTGCGAGTTATACTTGAGTTAAAGTCAAATTGTCCATTGATTTTTGTCCTTTGGAGCCTCAGAACATGGAGATATCTGGGACTCATAGCATCTCTCAGTGGAGATATTGACTAAAAGAAGTCTTCTCCCTAGTTACAGTGTCAGCTAACAAAAGGTATGATAAAAAAGGATTCAGCTTAATTTTCCAATTCAACAAGTATTTGTCATATGCCAGATATGGGGAACGAAAGATCAAACCAAAAATGGTCCAAAAAGTTGCTTTATTTTAGGGGAAACATGTGCATAGCTCCCTTTCCTTGAGTTTCTTACACTGATGAAAGCACAAGTCTAGACTTTTGCTGCCAAAAGCAAAAACATGTTGATCTAGTAATAACACCTAGCATTTACAGAGTACCTACTACTACTCATTTGATCCTCACAACAACCCTGGCATGCAGGGTACCCTGTAGGTACAATTGTCACCTTATTTTACAGTTGAGGAAACTGAGTCACACAGAGGTAAAGAGTCACACAGCTAGTAAATCTTTGAGAGTGAATTTGAACTCCAATCTTCATGATTCCAAGCCTGGCACTCTATCCACTATGCCACCTGGCTGCTACTTTATCTGATTAGAATTCATCTGTAGGAGAGACTTCACCCCATATATTTCTCTCCTGTTTCATGCTTAAAAAATCAACACACAATACATAATGGCAAGTAAAAATAATACCACTGGTTTCTGGAAGTTGCTTCCTTACTTTCTCTCACCCCATGGTTAGAAAACCTTCCTACTTTTTTCTTATTGTACAACGAACTAAGCTTGTGACCATCACTATTCTTCTGAATCACTAGAAAATTCATTTTAAAAAATACATCTGTGTAGTAGGCAGAACAAAGAGGGGAGAAGAGTAAAAGCAGGGGCTAAAATGGTCTGAACATGACAGGGAAAGGTAATAGTATCTTTTGAATTTTTAATAGCAGCATTTATGCTAGAGAACTGTTGACTTTTGTCATATGTCTCAAAGTACATCAGGTATTCCTGATGCCAAATGAAATTGTGGAAGCAGACAATGTCTAGGGGTTTCAGAGAACTTAGTGGTGGGAAGAGAATTTAGTGCTTATCTGGTACAACCTTCTCATTCTGTAGATGCTTATTGATAGGTAGTTAAGTGAAGACCAAGGTCATATTGCAAATAAGTATTTGAGCCTACATCCTGACTCCAGATCAAGTACTTTTTAATTTTACATTTAGAATGAGCACTAATACATTGATATTTGTTCTTTATAAGAAAATCCACAAAGGAGAAAGTAATACTTGTTGAATTGTTATCTTGATTTATATTTTAAAATCTGAGTTTATGGCAAGGTATGATTTCCTGATTTAAAACAAATTGAATGAAAGGTTTTATGCAACTCCCAGTGTAGAGCATTTTAAAAAAGTTAATTCCAATTAAATTTAATTTAACTATTTTAAAGCATTTCCTGTAATGAGAAAGGAAATGTAAATTTATATGGTTTCTCTTGGGGCTGAAATAAAGTCTCTTGGGAGCCTCTTGTGTTGTCACACTTACAAACTTAATCATCCTGACTGTTGTTTGAATGATTAATTCTTCAGGATGTCTTATAGCTAGGCTGACTTCTGGGTTCTCTCATGGAAATACCTGGAGGAGAGATCTATTTGAGAAAAAAAAACTAAGGCTTGATGAGTAACTTTCAAATTATTTTTATTTTTTTTAGGGGATAGAGGGTGAGCATGTAAGCTTTTAGTGTTGAAATACAATCATGTATCCTCAGGACCTAGCCATTTCTCTTCTCTTGTGTCTCTAGGACAAGAAAGAATGACTGCCTTGTCTTGGAAAAGTTCAAGATGAACAATATTTATCTATTGTTCAAGTAGTTCTATTTCTGAATAACTACTGAGATCTGGTAGAAGGAAAAGACCTAAGAAAAAGACTTCTTAAGAAGGGATGGAAAACATTAACTAGTTTCTCTTTTCACCACAAATGTCCAAAATAATAAAAACTGTGACTGTTGAGGGAGGGCGCCAAGAAATCCTGGAACTTTGGAGTTTTCTCAGTTTTATTGTTTTATAAATCAGTTTCACACAAAGTATATCATGTCAGGGTCTCAGTGATTAGACCCAACTTCTGGAAAAAGTACCAAGTCTCTGTATACTTTTTGAATGACAGTTTTGACAGGTTCTTTAAGATGTAATAGCTATGTTTGGTTATTAAGTTGTTTTAAGTGGTCAGTGCAGAGTAATGGGTTTTTTCCCTGTGAGGGCTATTTAGTTTTGATGGCTCTTTGACCACAGATTCTTCCTCTCACTTGTAAAATCTCTGTGCACACTTGGTGGATTGGGTGAAAGAATATGGATAAATAGGATTGTTGTAAAAACATTCCCACTACTGAAAAAACTAGTTAACACGTGTCTTATGTCTACAGGAGCAGAAATGTCAACTTTGCCTGCTGGAGAATGTGCATATACTCCCCAACAAGATTATTGTCAGTTTCTTGCATCAGGGAACATGTCATATGCATCTTGCAAGTAGAAATGGTTTCATTTTTTTGTACTTGTACAGGGCCAGGCACACAGCAGTCACTTAATAAATGCTTGTCGAATGATTGATTTTATATCTCTGCACAGCTCCTGGTACATAATAAGGGTGCAAGAACTATTGAATTACATTAAATATTCTTTAATATGAAAATTCACAGAATACTGTAAGGTGTTTTGCCATTTTATTTACTCTGAGCAGAATCTCCTTTAGGGAACATCCTGTCTAAATGCAATTCATGATATGGGAAGTAGTTTGGATTAGGCAGTTTCTAAGTCCCTGTGCAACTCAGTAATTCTGTTTCTATGATCTCTCGCTATTTGTGGCTTTTATAGGCTCCTGGGTTTAAAGTAGTCATACTTTTGCAAATATTTCTTATAGATCATTAAGTAATTTTCCAACTCTACTTGAGAGGCAAGTTTTTTAAATCTTTGGTGTAATGACTGCAAAATGTTTCCTTTCTCTCCATCATCCTCTATGTTTCAGACAGGCTTGACCTACTTGCTTATTTTCTTGCCTTTGCATAGGCTTTCTGTCCCCCAAGTGAAGAGTGTACTCCCTCCTCCTCTCTGTCTCAAATTCTTCTTAACTTCCTTTCAACTTAGCTTAGCTAGAACTTCATATGTTAAGGCTTTTCTGATGCGCCTCATCATTACTGTTGCGTCTCTTCAAATTATTTTTTATTAACATACCTGTTTATAGATTGCTTCCATAACAAGATTTAATCTGGAGTTCAAGTGCTCTTTGAGGCTTGTCCTTGTATCTCCTATATCTAGCTCACTGCTTTCCTAACATATGTTTAGTAAATATTTGTTTTCATGCAGTATGTTGCTCATGGTCCATACCTGTATTTTCAAGACAAGTGTTGGAAAAAATACTCTTCAAAGATTTTTCATTTGTACTTCTTACGTTTATAAAGTTTGAATGCATGTTTGCTTTGTTCCTTTAAATTACTGTCACATGAGCTCATTTTATTCTCAAAAATACCTAGTGAAGTAAGTAGATCAAGTATTGTCAGGCTCACTGTATAGGTCAGAGCATTTAGAGCTGGAAAGGAGCTTAGAGATTAAATTGGCATTTTGTTAATGGAGAAGAGGAAACCAAGGCCCAGAGAATTGAAATAGGTGACTTCCTCAGGTCACACAGGTAGCTGGTAGAACTTGGATCACATCCCAGATCCTTGACCCTTATTTCGTTGCCTTTTCTTTCCTCCTTATCTAATTTTCCAGCTGGGTAATTAGAATATAACTGAGTTATCCAAGGAGTTACGTATTTTTTCTTGTGAACTAGGGCAGAGCCACTGACTGACCAGTCACACTATGCCTGGTATTCAAAACCTTAAACAGCCTCACAGAGAAATTGAATTGAAGCTAATCAAGAAATATTCTCAATCATATTTGAGGCAATGTGTGTGGAACTCTCTTTGAGACAATTTTCAAAGAATTCAATGACCTTATTGTGGAGATTTGGAGGGACTGGTTTCATTCTTATTAGAAATAGCAATGAAACTGTCCTCTGATCTAGATGAGAGTGTAACAGTTGAATGTAGGGGGAAAAAAGCAGTCTCTTCTCTGAAATGCCTGGAATTATGACTCATCAGAAAGATGAGAGCATTTCCTTTTTCATATACATATATGTATATATATATATATAATATGTTCACTGACTTTTCTCCACAATGTTTGTTTTTTGTTTCACAATTGGTTCAATGATACTTAGCATATCCCCAAACAAATATATTAGCCCATGATTTAGCACCAAACATCCAGAATATGTTTCTTCCACTCAAATCCATTAAGTGATAATGTGTGAGAAAAACCAGAGATGTGAAAACGACAATAAAGTTTAAACTGCCTTCTTTAGTAAGAAAATGACACTTTGTTTCTTGTTTTAGGAACGTCTCTGGTATATTGAGTATAAATGGAGTAAAATATTGTTATGACTCTTCTTTCCCTTTCCTTTCTTAGTAATCCCTCCTGTGATGGCAAATATTATCACTAGTTTTGGGGTGAGACATCTGGGTGGCTCAGTGAATAAACTTGAATTCAAATCTTTTAAATCCTCCTGCTACTCATCCTTTTCTTCCTCTTTCTCCTCTTCCTTCTTCTCCTCCTTCTCTTCCTCTTGCTCTTTCTCTTCTCCCTTCTTCTACCCCTCCTCTCCTGGAGGGAAGAGACCAATACTTATACATTTTAAAAATCCTTCAGGATGCTTTTCTTAGTACTTTGAACATTTTATGTACTTAGGGAAAAAGATTGTTGATGAATGGAATGAGAAAAACCAGAGGAATTTATACACCAACAACATTATAAAAACAAACAACTCTGTGAGAGAAATGATTATTAATAACCAATGATTTGGGGAGATCCAGAGTTCTCATTTTTTCTAAAATCTTGATTTTGAAAGTTCAGTCTTTTGAAGGACATTACTGATAATGAGATTGGATGAATTTTCTTGTCCCCACTCCATCCAGGTGGGGTAGCTATTGTGTTCAACTCTGGTTTGAGTGGGGTTAATTCTTTCAATAGATTGCCCAAGGCTAGCCTTAATTTAAGAAGCAAATAACATAATCAAAATTCAGATCTCTCCTCTCGTTGTAATATTCTTTCTTTCATTAATTGTTAACCAATCAGATTTGATTGATACTTTGGGAAACAGGTCATTTCCAAAAGGACACAAAAGTCACGAGCCCACCCTCTTGATTGTCTTGAATCTAAGAGAGAGATGGTCAAATGACCATCTTTTATTAAAATGCTAGCATTCCTAATGAAATGATTAAGCTACTCAGAAATCGTGTATCTCTAAGCTTTTTACACACCGTATCTGGAAGTCGTCATAACTGATTAATATAATAATTATTTATGATTTCATAGGTTCAATGATGAGATAATGCCCTCCACCCCCGGACAGAGGGATTTAAGGTATGAAATGAGGAAATTTGTTTCTGTTAACTAAAAAAAAAAAACTTAGAAAACAGAGTGGGGAGGATATAGATTTGGAATGGTACATTCATTTTAAGATGAAATCACTACATTTTTAGTTTTGCTTACTTGTTAGACTTTGTTACAAGAGAAATCTCACAGGGTAACAATGTTTGTAATATAAAAAAAAGTCGTGCAAATTTAAAAATACAAAGATTATCTTTAAAAAATATTTAATGAATTAATCTTTTCAGTGGTAACTGAGATATTCTCTCTCTGAACTTATAGATATTCTTTAAACCCTTAATTTCCTAGGATTCTTTAAGCCAAGAGTAGTTTCTCAAGATAAATTTTTCATATTTTGCAGACTAGTTCCATATAATAATTGGGGAATTTTTTAAAATTCACCTTTAGCGGTATGGTGATAAAGTTGGCATGATGCATTCTGAATGTCATTATGCACAGAGATTTTTCCTTCATGTTTCATTTGTAGTACCCCCAATATTATGTTAATAAGATAGAGAGAAAGTCCAATTGAAAAGCCCAACCCTCTTCAAACGATGATCATCACTTAAAAAGTTTGACCCGAAGGAGAATATTTGCTAGCTATGTAGAAGGGGGTGAGGAGTTGAGTGTCTGTATTGTTTTTCCTTGCTGCCAGTTCTTCCATATCTTTGGTCTTATGGGCTTTTCAGTCATATAGTCCCTTTCAAAACCAAATGTCCCCAGAAGATGCTGGATCTTACTGAGGGATACAATGAATTGTTTTATCAATGTGTGCCCTCATCAAGAGCTATAAATTTATGTAACAGGAACTTGCACATACTCAAAGCTCTTCTGGTATCATACCTAAAGATTCAGAGACTGGGGATCCTTTCAGGAGAATGGTGATGATGTTTAATGGAGGTGATCTGAAGAGATTGTAGACATTTTGTAGCTAGTTCTTGTACATTAATTATGTCATTAGGAGAAGCCTTTTTTAATTGAGTGTAGGCAGAATTGCAGACTACATCAAAGGTCTTAATTGACCTTATTCATTCTCTTTGTCCTTTTTCTCATGGTATCATTTCTTTGAAAATGGTTCCTTGTGAGACACAATGAGTGAAGTCATAGGAGGTGAGAGTATAGGATTACATTTGGGAAATTGTACCCTGATTCCAGTCATGACAAACTGTTCACCAAAAAAAAAAAAAGAAAGAAATCTTTTGTATTCTAGTATGCTATCAATGATGTCACATGTCTGTGAATTCTGAAAAAAAAATATTTCTTTAATCAAATAGAGGGAGTTGTACATGATATAAAATACTTAAGAGTCTACCTGACAAGCCAAACCTGGGAACTATATAAATATAATTACAAAATACTTTTCACATGAATAAAATCAGAAAAAAACAATTAGAAAAATATCAATTGCTTATGGGTAGACTGAGCCAATATAATAAAAATGACCATTTTACCTAAATTAAATTTACCTAAATTTACCTAAATTAATTTGATTATTTAGGGACATGCCAATCAATCTATCAAAAATGTTTTATGTAAGTATAAAAAAATCTTAACAAAATTCATCTGGAAGGACAAAAGTTTAAGAATATCAAGAGAATTAATGAAAAACATGTGAAGGAAGGTAGCCTAGCCATAACAGAGTTCAAAGTGTATTACAAAGGGGTAGTCATCAAAACAATCTTTTACTGACTAAGGAATAGGGGGTGGTACATCACTGGAACAGAATAAGTACACAAGACATAGTAATAAATGACCATGTTATAGTGTTTAATAAACTTGAAGATCCTCAACTTTTGAGACAAGAATTCAGTAGGCAAGGAAGGAAGATGAAAAGGAAGTCTTATCACAAATGACCTAAACAAGATATCATTTCATTAATAGGGTCATGCTACCTGCCAGTAAAAGGGTCAGTGGTTGCCTCAATTTCTGGCCAAGGAAAAAAAGTTGGAGATGCAAGTCCTTTTGATAATTGTATAACAAAGATCAGAGTTGAGGACAACATAATTATATTAAGGGAAGAGGTTTACATGCACACATGTGAACCAGACCAACTTCCTCTGTCATTAATGAATGCTTTATGAATTAGGGGATTCAGCCACATGCTGAAGCATCCTGACCAGGAACTGTAAATTCAAAGATTTCTGGGAATGTGACAAGACCAAATTTAATTGACAAAAATGAGGCTAAGTTGGGATAAGGTCAACTAGTCTGCTTTTCAAGGATAACACATAAATACCCTAATGTTTTTCAGACACTGAAGTTATGTAGAATAGCAAGCTTCCCTTGGCACAGAGTGATTTGTAGGTGATGCTAAAGTAGCAATTCTAATAGAATTTGAATGATTTATGAGAGAAATTAATTTCTAAGCTTTAGTTCAGGATTCTTTGGATAGCAATACAGGCATCCTTAAAGGATAGCTTAATAGTGTAAAGAAATAAGACCAGACACCTTTTGTCTTCCCACATTCCCCAGGTATAGCAGAATTCTTTGAGGCAAGAACAGAACAATGATGAGAAAGAGAACAGGATTTCTAAATTTAACTCATTTACAGGCTAGCTGAATTCTGGACCAAGTTCATATGTAGTGAACCATGACTTAAGTAGCTATAGGACAAAGTCAATCAATTGTAAGTAGAATCAATAAAATGATACAGAATCAATTTAATCTTCTCTGTCAGAGGAAGGGTTAAAATTTGAAATAGATGAATCTCATTTAACCATATAATCTATGTTGTATGACTTCAGAGGTAGATTTTTTGTACTGAAAGAATGGATTAAAGATATTTTACTAAGTCTGAGCCATTAAGTGAAGCACATTTCATAAAGGATTTTAAGTATCTAGTTTTTAAGTAACATTTCAGATATGTTATTGAACTCTGACCAAATGTGAAGTGGGGAATACTGCTATCTTTAATTAAAATTCTTATTATATGTTTTATAACACTGGTACACACATTTAAACAGTTATACATTTGTGTAGTATTCTTTGTCTCAATTTCTAGGCTTTTTAGATATTTATTTTTATTTTTGTAAAATAACTTGATTTGAAATAAATATCTAATTTCTTGGGTTTTTTTTAAATGGAGTTAGAACTAGCTCTAGACAAGGCAAGAGGTGACTTCAGATGCCATCTATTATCATTTAACAAATGAGGAAATTGAGACTTAGGGAGATTGACTTGCCTAGTCACACAAATAGTGTCAGAAACAGCATCTTCAAACCTCAGCTTATTTATCTGTAAGTAAGAGGATGAGAAAAGATAACCTCTAATGACCTGTTCAGTTCTAAATAAATGACCTTAAAGCAGAATTAAAGTAATAATACCCCAAAAGAAACTGGAAAGACAAGGTGGATTTTAGTAAACTCTGCATGTTACCAAGGATAACTTGCAGTCAAAACTATGGAGTAAGAAAATACTGGGGGCAGAGTCAAGATGACAGAGTAGAAAACTACACATACACTAGGTCTTCCCCCACAGCCCATAAAAAATGACTCTCAGCAAATTCTAGAGCAGCAGAAGCCACAGAATGACAGAGTGAAAGAGATTTCTAACCAAAGGTAACCTGGAAGGCCAACAGGAAAGATCTATCCCATGGGACACGGAGCAGAGCAGAGTGCAGCCCTGGCCACAAGGCACCAGGAAGAACAGGACCAGAACAGGCAGAATCCTCAGCAGGGAGGATCTCAGATTCCTCAAATCACAAGCACCAAAGAAAGCTTCAAAGGTCAGTGAGAGGACTTTCCCAGCTGGGTGAGAGGGGAGCAGGGTCCCCCCCCCAGCATGGGCCCCAGGCAGCAGCAGTAGCAGCAGCAGAATGGCAGCACTGTGTGGCAGTGATTGAGTCAGGCAGCAGCTTCCATTGTGGGAGCAGCTCAACTTAAAGTCCCTGGGGGAATTGAGCAGCTGATCTGAATCTCAGCCCTGAGCATGATCCTGGGGTGAGGAGGAACACTGGAACACTCCTCTTGACAAAGGATTCAGAAGTCAAGTAACTGGCTGGAAAAATGTGCAAAAAAGGGGGAAAAACGATGACAGAAGTTGCTTTCTGGATGAACAGGTATTTCCTTCCATCTTCTCAGATGCATACTGTCAGAGAAAGTCAAGACTTCTGCATCTAGTACCTCTAAAATGAATATGTAATGGACTCAGGCCATGGAAGGGCTTGAAAAGCAAGTCAAGAGCTTGAAAAGGAGACCCAAAAAATGCTGAAGAAAATAATGCCTTTAAATATAGGCTAACTCAATTGTAAAAAGAGGTCCAAAAAGCCAATGAGGAGAAGAAGACTTTAAAAAGCAGAATCAGACAAATGGAAAAGGAGGTTCATAAGCTCACTGAACAAAATAGTTGTTTAAAAATGAGATTAGAAATGAGGGAAGCTAATGACTATATGATAAAACAAGAAATTACAAAAAAACCCAGAAAACA
Organism: Potorous gilbertii; assembly: GCA_028658325.1. NCBI lineage: Eukaryota > Metazoa > Chordata > Mammalia > Diprotodontia > Potoroidae > Potorous > Potorous gilbertii. The sequence continues at coordinate 422,946,992 of CM053770.1, read as the reverse complement.
AAAGAATGAAAAATAGAAGATAATGTGAAATACCTCACTGGAAAAACAACTGACCTGGAAAATATATCCAGGAAAGACAATTTAAAAATTATGGGACTACCTGAAAGCCATGATCAAAAAAAGAGCCTAGACATTATCTTCCATGAAATTATCAAGCAAAACTGCCCTGCTATTCTAGAACCAGAGGGCAAAATAAATATTGAAAGAATCCGCTGATCACCTTCTGAATGAGATCCAAAAAGAGAAACTCCTAGGAATATCGTGATCAAATTTCAGAGTTCTCAGGTCAAGGAGGAAATAATGCAAGCAGCTAGAAAGAAACAATTGAGTATTGTGGAAATACAATCAGGACAACACAGGATCTGGCAGCTTCTACATTAAGGAATTAAAGAGCTTGGAATAAGGATATTTCAGAAGTCAAAGGAACTGGGATTAAAACCAAGAATCACCTACCCAGCAAAACTGAGTATAATATTTCAAAGGAAAAAATGGTCATTCAATGATATAGGGGACTTTCAAGCATTCTTGATGAAAAGACCAAAACTGAAGAGAAAATTTGACTTTCAAATACAAGAATCAAGAGAAGCATGAAAAGGTAAACAGGAAAGAGCAATCATAAAGGACTTTCAAAAGTTGAACTGTTTACATTTCTACATGGAAAGATAATATTTGTAACTCTTGAGACTTTTCTCAGTATTTGGATAGGTGGAGGAATTACACACACATACACACACACATATGGACAGAGATCACAGTGTGAGTTGAATCAAAAAGGATTATATCTATGAGAAATAAAATTAAGGGGTGAGAGAGGAATATATTGGGAGGAGAATGGGAGAATTTGAATGGGGGATATTATCATTCATAAAAGACATAAGAAAAATCTTTTTCAATGGCGGAGAAAAAGGAGGAGGTGAGAGGGGGAAAGTCAAGCTTACTCTCTTCACATATGGCTCACTAAATTTGGTATGAAAATCTATCTTACACTACAGGAGAGTAGGGGAGAAAAGGATAAGTAGGGTGAGGGGGGATGATAGAAAGAAGGGTAAATGGGAGAAGGGAGTAACTAGAAGTAAACACTTTTGGGAAGGGAGAAGGTCAAATGAGAGAATAGAATAAAGGGGGGGCAGGGTAGGATGGAGGGAAATATAGTTAGCCTTACACAGTATGACTATTATGGAAGTCTTCTGCAAAGGGACACATATATAGCCTGTATTGAATTACTTGTATTCTTGGTGAGGATGGGTGGGGAGGGAGGAAGGGAGAGAAGTTGGAATTCAAAGTATTAGAAATGAATATTGAGAATTGTTATTTGCATATAATCAGAAAATAAGAAATGCAGATAATGGGGTATAGAAATTTTTCTTGCCCTACAAGAAAAGAGAAGATAGGGATAAGGTAAAGGTGGGGTGTGATAGAAGGGAGGGTACATGGAGGGAAGGGGTAATCGCAATGCAAGGTGCTATGAGGTGGGGGGAGGGGAGAGATGGGGAGAAAAATTGGCACTCAAAATTTTGTGGAAATGAATGTTGAAAATTCAAAATAAATAAAAAAAAAAAGAAAATGATGAGATATACATGAATGAAATGGAAATGAGTTGATCAGGTAGTGAGAATGAGAGAATACTTATGGATAGGTCAAGTAAGATCCCCTAATAAATTTAAATGTATCTGTGATCACATTAATTTGAATATTACCTTCAAATATGCAGATTATAACCCATCCATTCCTGCCTATAGACTCTTGTCTATCTTCTCCCACTGGATCTCCACACAACTTCTATTAGCTTTCCTCAATTTCTTTTGATAACAGGAAGGCCACACAGGTTGTAGATTTATTATTGCTCACTCTCACCACATGACTGGCCTGTCTTTTTTTTTCCGACATTTTCCTGATGACATTTTTGAAAATAGGGCATAGGATAGATATACCTCCTGAGTGTGTATATGTGTGTGTGTGTGAAGGCCCCAAGAGTTCATAAGGAAAGGGAGAAAAGCTTGAAGAAAGAGGTGAACCAATGCTTAAGATAGATTTCTTCTACTTTAGAGTGTTTCTTGTGGCCAGCCCTGAGGAGGGGGTGCTAGTTACATTTTCTCGTAACATGTCACTCAGAAGAGGAGACCAGACCTTATAGGGCTACAAAAGCTCTTCTCTCTCCCCCAAGAGCTCTGTTAACAACAGTATATTCTTTTAGCGATCACTATGAAATGTCACTCTGATACTGCCCTGAAGTGAATCATGACCTACATATCTCCTCTCTAATCTTAGTCTAGTCTTTTTTGCATGGCCTTTTTTAGTTCTTTTCTCTGCTGAGTCCTGTATATTGCTACTGGTATGCCATTTACCGATGGACATGATAATGCAATAATGTCTGATGGTGATTAAGTGTTTGAAGAAAGTGTGAATAGAAGTCAGAGTGACTCTGTATCATAAAAGTATCTGTTAAATTAAAATTTCAGTTGCCAAAAGATCCAAAATGCGGTGTTTTTCTTTTTTAAAGCATGATAAACAGTATAACTACTACAACAGAAGCATTTCTGCACTTGCAAATGGTCAGAAATATCAGTCATGATGACTAAATAATTAGAAGAATATCAGTTTCATTTCAGTCTTCTTTATTTGCTTTTAATAAGCAGGCTAATTCAACCATCAAATGCAAAGATAGAAAGATGCATTTTATAAGCTTGTCAGGTTGATGTTATCTATAGGTATTAATTTCCTTGTTTGTAGAAGCCAACAGACCCAAAACATCTCTGAGCAGCTGATGTGTCTGTATTTTATACATGTTAATAGATGCTATCTTTTGAACAATTATTCTATTCAGTACAAAATAATACTGGAAAAGTGAGGCAAAACATTTGTATAGGCAAATTATGGGACAGAGTTAATGCTTGCCAAGGCAAATATATACATTGAAACATATTACCAGGTCAATAAAGAAATGTTAATTTATAAATATATTGAAGAAAGATGCTGGGAAATAAAGAGGCTTCATAGAGAGTTGTATCAAAGTTAGCAGGTCAAAAGACTTGGATCTTTATGTTCTCTTGACTCCAGGTCCTTTTTTTCCCCATTACATCCCACTGACTATAAGTAAACAAAGTTTTATATAGATATTTGATAGAGTTGCAAATCTCTTTTCACAGTGAGTCATCTCCATAGGGAAGATTATTTTAATAATAGGGGTAGGAGAGATGCCCAGGGGACAAAGTTTCAACAGAGAAGAGAAAATTTTTTAAAAGGACCCTAAAGAATGCCTACCTACACAGAGTGCATTGGTGTGTGTGTGTGTGTGTGTAAAATTATCTGGAAAAGGAACTTTTATAAGTAACTGGAGGAGTGGTTGAAGAAGTAGGAGAAACACTAGAGTGATATAATTTCAAAGAGAAGCATGTCAAGAAAGAGAAAGTGGTCAAGGTATCCAATGATCCATAATTTAGAGATGATGAATGAAGAATTGTCTTTGAATTATAATTAAGAGATTGCATTTGAGAGTATCCTTGGAGAGGATCATTTAGTAGCATTTTTAAGGCAAAAGTCAGATTAGAAGGCATTAAAAAGTGAATAGGTAAGCTGTGGCACTAAGTGTACATTATCCTTTTAAAAGGATTTGGCAGTTTGTGGAAGTGAATGTTAAAAACTAAAAATTAATTAATTAATATAAAGAATTTGGCAGTAAAGGGAAAGATAGATAGAATGAAAACTTGAAGAGTTAGCAGGGTTAAGGCAAGACTTTTGTTTTCTAATGGGGAAAATTTGAACATGCTGAAGGAGGAACTGATGAAAGAAAAAACTGAATATAAATTGAAACAAAACATAATTATCTGTACAAGATCCAGGAAGGTATATGAAGGATTGAGAATAAAAATACTGCTGAGAAGTTGGACTTGGAAAACAGGAATCAGCAAACAGGCCCTGAATAGGCCAATTCCTACTTGAGTAGCATGCAAATACTTCACACAGACAGAAAGATGGAAAAGATGAATGAAAAAGGGAAAAGAGAATGATTATTTGGATAGGAGGAAATTTGAGGGAGTTCAAATCAGAGGACTTTAATATTCTTGCTTAATTAAAAGGAGAGTTCATCTACAGAAAGTGAGGGAAAGAGGGATGGGTAGAAAAAGTATAATGTTTGATGTGGAAACTGTGTTAGGAAGTCAACTAGGAACTAAGAAAAGAATTGTTGAGTCTCATTGTAGATCCAGTGAAAGTGAAACAGTTATGTATTTGAGATAGACCCAATCAATGCTTTCTTCAGGAATACTAAGCATCCTAGAAAGGAAAGAAATAGGCAGTGTGTGAGTAGAGGTTACATAGGGTTGGGTATTTTCAAGATGAGAATATTGAAGGGTCAATGGGATTCTAGAGACAGCACATTAAGACTGATTGACCAGGAGGCCCAGGTGGAGTTAAGAAATCAAACAAAGTGAAAAGCAGAATGATGCAATGAGAAAATTAAAAAAAAAAAATTGGAGACTTCAAAGCTACATTGATCTTGAAGACCAAGTTTATTACCACTAAAGAAATGAGATGGGACATAAAACATACAGGCAAGTTAGTTTTTTTTGTTTGTTGGTTTTTTGGTTTTTGATTTTTTTACACTTTGGGATCTTACAGATGGAGCTGTTTAGGTGAGAAAGAAGATCCAGGGCTATATTTCTTGGTGAGGTCATTGAAATGGAGTCATAAGGAAACCATGAAACCAAAGTAGTAGAGGGATTTGTCCAGTAACATTTCTTAGTCTTTCTATGTCTTTCTCATGGGTAAGGAGAAGGGAATAAACATTTAAATAGCACGACTGTGGGTCAGATACTATGCTATGTACTTTTACATTTATTATATCATTTGATCATGAGACTGGTCTTGTTTTAGTGTTTATAAATTAATGAATGAATAAAACATTACATTCTTATGTGCAAAGCACTATAAATGCTAGTAACTAAAAATAGATAAAACAACATACAATGTCAAAGATAAAATCATATCAGTTTCTGATGTAGAACAATCTAACATGGATAAAGTTTTTGGTAGCAAGAACATCTTTTTCTGGGTCTTCAGTAGTGTATTTTTGTTTTATTTTGCTACTATATTGTCTTCCTCAGAATTTTTTTTTTGCTGGTACCCTTAACCCATTTTCTGAACATTAATTTTCTGTGTGCTCATTGCATTCCTTCCAAATATCCTGTTAAGAGTATGTGTGTGTTTCTGTATGCACATGCGTAAACATGAACAGGTCCTCTGGATCCCAGTGACACTGGCCTCATACACCATCTCCTGATCTGGACATTCTTGCTTCCATACCTCATGCCTGGAACATTTTCTCATCATCTCTATCTCCTGGCTTCTTTGGCTTTCCTTCCAGTCTCAGTTAAAGTCCTGCCTTGCCTTTCCCAGTTCTCTTAGTGCCTTGGCTTTGTGATTATCTGTGATTTCTCCTGTATACACACACAGACACGTATATACATATGAAGATAGAGCTGGATATATGTGTATGAGTGTGTATCCAACATAGTTGTTTTCATGTTATATTCCTTACTAGACTGTGAGATGAGAATAAGGACTATTTTTCCCCCTTTTATCCCCAAGGCTTAGTTTAGGTTTTAGTTCATCATAGAAGGCTGATAAAGGCATATTAGCTTGACTTGACATACATGGTAGGCCTGTGATTTGTACTGATAAAGGGGGAATTCTAATGAGGAACTTTCCTATACTAATGCAGATTAACACCTATTCTGCAACTTTAGTTTTAGTTAATTAATTGGAAGAAATGAGAGCTTAAGTGACTTTCTTAGGTTTATATATTTAATATGTCGTAGAAACAAACACAAGTCTTCATGACAAAAAAAGAGCTTGACTGCATGACTCTGAAATTTGCTTCATCATGAATCCTATGAGATTAGGGTATTTAATGTGTTTATGAGTCATTAGGTCTTTTTAAAATTCAGTTTTATTTTCAGATGAAAATTCTCTCCCTCTTTCCCCCTCCCCATAATTATTGAGGAAAGGAATACATTATATATATATATATATATGTGTATATATATA
>CM053770.1:422783340-422940847 GCA_028658325.1 Potorous gilbertii | reverse complement strand
CTTTATGTAATTGTTGTCATTATGCAGATGTTCTCCTGCACTTTGTATCAGTTCATATAGGTCTTCCCAGGTATTTCTGAAGTGATTCAGCATTTCAGACAGCATAATTCCATCATATTTATATATATTAACTTGTTAAGTCATTCCCCAATTGATGGGCAACTTTTCAGTTTCCAATATTTTGTCATCAAAACAGAGGTGTAATAAATATTCTTGTACATATGTGTCCTTTTCCTCTCTCTTTTATATCTTTGGAGTATAGACTTAGTAGCTCTACTGCTGGGTCAAAGGTATGCACAGTTTAATAACTTTTGGATCATAGTTCAATTACTTTCCAGTATGGTTAGACTCATTTGCAACTCCATTAATAGTGCATTAGTATACTTAAAGTGTTTTCCAATGACCTCTCCAGTATTTTTCATTATCCTTTTTTGTCATCTTAGCCAATATTATGGGTGTGAGGTGTTATATTGACTGGTAATTATTTAATTATTAGAGAGTTAAAATATTTTTATTTTTTTGGCTATTAAGAGCTTGAATTTCTTCCTCTGAAAACTGCCTATTCATATGCTTTGATAACTTATCAATTGGGAAGTAGTCCTTATTCTTGTATATTTTAACTTTGTTCCTTACATATTTCCCTATATATTTTAGAAATGAGAAATTTAGCATTTGTTTTGCACATTTTTACCAAGTTATCTAATTTTAGATGCATTGGTATTGTGTGAAACTTTTTCAATTTAATATTATCAAAATTATCCTTTTTATATCCCATGATACCCTCCATCTCTTGATTTATCATAAATTCTTCCTTTATCCATAGATCTGACTAGGAAATTATTCCATGCTCCCCTAATTTGCCTATGGTATCATCCTTTATGTCTAAATCATGTATACATTTTGACTTTATATTGGTAAATGGCAGGATACATTGTTTTGTACCTAGTTTCTATGAAATTGCTCTCCGTTTTCTCCAGTAATTTTTGTCAAATGGTGAGTTACTGTCCCAAATGCTTGAATTTTTGGGTTCATTGAATATTAGGTTACTGGGCTCATTCACTATACCAATCTGTTCCCCTGAACCACCTTTTATTTCTTACCCAGTACCAAATTGCTTGGATGATTAGAGCTTTATAGTATAGTTTGAGACCTGGCATAGCTAGGTCCCATTTCATCCTACTTTTTTTTCACTGATTCTGTTGATATCCTTGATTGTTTTCCCCCTCTAATGAATTATGTTATTATACTTTCTAGCTATAAAAATAATTCTTTAGTAGCTTGAATACGTTCTGAATAAGAAAATTAAGTCAGGAAGTATTGCATTGCAATTTTTCTTTTATTGGCTTGGCCTACTTATGAGTAATTCATTTTTATCCAATATTTAGATTTGCCTTTATTTGTGTGAAAAATATTTTGTAACTATGTTCATATCGTTCTTGTGTATATATTGACAGGTAGAATCTCAACTATTTTATTCTGTCTGTAGCTATTTTAAATGAAATTTCTCTTTCCATTGATTCTGCTGGATTTTGTTGGTAATATATAGAAATTTAGATAATGATGATGATGATGCATATATTCCTGTCCTGTAGCTGTGCTGAACTTAATGTTATGTTTAATTTTTTTAGTTGACTTTCTAGGTGTCTTTAAGTAAACAATCATATCATCTGGTTCCCTCCCCCCCCTTATTGCTTATGCTTATTTCTTCAAATACTTTTTCTGGTTTTATTGTTATGACTAGAATTTCTAGCACAATGTTGAATAGTAATGTTGATAATGTATATCCTTACTTCATCTCTGTTCTTAATGTAAAGGCTTCTAGTTTATGTCCATTAAAATAATGCTTACTCTTGGTTTCGTACACACACACACACACACACACACACACACACACACACATCTCACTTATCATTTTAAGGAAAGCTCCATTTATAAGCATGATCTCTAAAGTTTAAAAGGAATGGGAGTTGTGTTTTGCCAAAATATTTTTCTGAATAAATTAAAATAATCATATGATTTTTGTACTTATACTATTGATATATTCAATTGTACTTAAAATTTTCCTAATATTGAACTAACCTTTCCTTTTTGATATAAATCTAGTGGGGTCATCCTATAACTTCTGTTTGATGTATTGCTATAATCTCCTTGCTAGAATATCATTTAAGCTTTTTTTTATCAATATTCATTAGGAAAATTGACCTAGAGGGTGGTGCCAAGATGGCGGAGTAAGAGTTTTTACTTACCTAAGTTCTAAGACAACTCCCTCAGATACTTCTAAAAAGAGAATCTGAACAAATTTTAGAGCGGCAGAATCCAATAGGAGACAGACTGTGGCAGATTTCCACTTCGGTACATCCTGGAAGGTCAACAGGAAGAATCTGTTGCACAGGGCTGGAGGACCTCAGATTGTACAGCATATAGAGCACACAGTGTACAGGCTGTAGCAGCGCAGACCCCACCCTGGAAAAGTCAAACAGGAACCACCTGGAAGTCTGAAGCAGAGGCAGGAGAGCAGATTTTCAAACATATCATCCCAGGACAGGAGTCCAGTGGAACTAATTGAGGGAGAAGTCCAGAATGCCAGGTAACACCTGCAGCTGCTCCTGAGACTATCAACCTCAGACATAGATTAATCAGACATAAATTAAATGTCTATTAGTCACCTACTTGAAGTTCCAGGAGCCAAGATGGTGGAGTGGTCTGTAAATGCTCTCCCTTCCCCTTGCGGACCTTGAAAAACTAAGAGAATATTTCCTCAGGAAAAACCTAGAATAGTGGAATCAACCAAAGAGATAAACAGTCTCTTAGTCAGGGAGGCTAGCAAAATCACAACGGGGAGTGCCTCTTGCTGTGGCTGAAGGAGACCAGTGCAAGACCAGAGATATCTAAGACAACCCCACCTCAGTGAAGCAGGAGGAGATCCTGAGCCCTAGAGTGGTGGAGCACAGAGGTACCAATACCAGAACCATGGGCATGCCTTAGCACAGCCAGGGGAATGTGCCAGAGACTAGCACAGAGTGGGGTTCATCAGCTACTGAGCCTGCCTGTGCTTGAGCTCAGGACAGGAGACCTCCTCTGACTAGACCACCCCTTGCCCCACCTTGTACGAGAGCTCCAGGGTAACTCTGGAGAAACTCAGAAAGATTTCATCTGGCCTCTGCTTTGACATACTAGCCAGCTTAGCACCAGGTAAGCTGCAGCATTCTAGCTTTCAGCTGAAAGAACCAGAGGCCATAGTAAACACAGCTTCAAGTTCTAAGCACAAGGATTGTGGGACAGAGCCCCCTGTGCCCCACAAGCAGAGATCCACTCTAAAGTCCAGGAAAAAGGCAAGAAGCAAATCAGAAAAGAAAAGACCATAGAAGCTAACTATGGAGACAAGGACCAAAACAAGAATACCAAAGAAATCAACATTGAGACTGTACTCCCATCTGAAACCTCAGAAGAGAATATGAACTTAAGACCAAAGAGGATTCTTGGAAAAGGATTTTAAAAGCCAAGTTAGAGAGGTAGAAGAAAAATTGGCTAATGATTTTTAAAATATGAAAAAGGAATTCACGAAAAAATTAAAAAAAATGTACAAAGGGACAAAGAGATACAAAACCTAACTGCAACAATTGGACAAGTGGAAAAGGAGATACAAAAGTTTACTGAAGAAACCAATCCATTAAAAATTAGAATCGAGCAAGCAGAAGTTAATGACTCTATGAGATATCAAGAATTAGTCAAACAAAAATCTAAAGAATGAAAAAAATAGCAGAAAATGTAAAATATCTCATTGGAAAAACAACTGACCTTGAAAATAGATCCAGGAGAGAAAAAATCTAAGCATTATTGGTCTACCAGGAAGCCATGACGAAAAAAAAAGTCTGGATAATATCTTCCAAAAAATCATCAAGGAAAATTACCCTGAGGTCCTAGATCCAGAGGGCAAAATAGTCATTGAAAGAATCCAATGATCAACTCCTGAAAGAGATGCCAAACTGGAACTACCAAGGAATATTGTTGCCAAATTCAAAAACTTTCAAATTACAGAGAAAATACTACAAGCAGCCAGAAAGAAACAATTCAAATATCGAGGAACAACAGTTAGGTTCACACAATACCTTGCAGTTTCTACATTAAAATACTGGAGGAACTGGAATATGATATTTTGTAAGGCAAAGGAGTTTGGACTACAACCAAGGATCAGTTACCCAGAAAAACTGAGCATAATATTTCAGGCAAGGAAATGGACATTCAATGAAATAAGGGTTTCCAGACATTCCTGATGAAAAGGCCAGAGGTCAATAGAAAATTTGATCTTCAAATGCAAGTCTCAAGAGAGGCATAAAAAGGTAAACAGGGAAAAAAACAACTTGTTATTTCAATATGGGCAAGCTGTTTATATCTCTGTAAGGGAAGGCAATACTTGTTAATCTTGAGAACTGTATATTTATTATGATGTTCAAAAGGAATATAGAGAGAGTAGGTAAAAATTAAATGATGTGGTGATAAAAATGTGATATAAGGGTGCAAAGGGGTTGTAACTGGAGATGTGAAAGGAGGAAGCAGGTAAATTATATCACAGGAAGAGGCACAAAAACATATTATAGTAGAGGAAAAGGGGGAGGGAGATGAGCACTGTTTGAGGTTTATTTTCATCTGATTTGATTCAAGGAGAGAACACAAATCAGTCAAGTATAGAAATCTAACTAGCCCAATAGGCAATAGGAGGGGAAAGGGAGGGGAAGCTAATAGCGAGGGAAGAAGAAGTAAGGGAAAAGAGGAAATAAAGAGAGGGGGACTGATAGAAGAGAGGGAAGATTGAGGGAGGTGGTGGTCAAAAATTAAAACTCTAATGAGGAGGGGAATGGAGAGCTAAAAGCATGAAAGAGGGGAAAGAGGATGGAAGGAAAGACAGATCAGATAGTAAGCATAACTGTGAATGTGAATGGGAAGAACTGTCTCATAAAAGAGAGGCAGATAGCAGAATGGATTAGAAACCATAATCTAACATATTTACAAGCAATAAATCTGAAACAAAGGGATACACAGAGGGTAAAGGTAAAAGGTTGGAGTAGAATATATTATGCTTTGGCTGATATAAAAAATAGCAGGGGTAGCAATCCTAATCTCAGACAAAGAAATTCAGAAATAGGTCTAATCAAAAGAGATAAGGAAACTATATCCTACTAAAAGGCACCATAGAAAATGAAGCAATATCATTACTAAACATATATACACCAGGCAGTATAGCATCCAAATTCTTACAAGAGAAGTTAAGGGAGTTACAAGAAGAAATAAAGAGCAAAACTGTGCTAGTGAGGGACCTCAACCTCCTCCTTCCTGAACTTGATAAATCTCACCTCAAAATAAAAAAGAAAGAAGTGAAGAAAGTGAATAGAACTCTGGATAAGGTAGATAAGATAGATCTCTGGAGAAAATTGAATGAAGATAGAAGGTAATTTATTTTTTTCTCAGTGGTGCATGGAACATATACAAAAATTGACCATATCCTAGGGGATAAAATCTCACAGTCCAGTGCAGAAAGGCAAAGATAGTCAATGCATCCTTCTCAGATCATAATGCAATAAAAATTATATTAATAAAAGGTCATGGAAAGATAAACCAAAAATTAATTGGAAAGTAAATAATCTAATCCTAATGAATGAGTGTGTTAAACAACAAATAATTGAAATAATTTCATTCAAAAGAATGAAAATAATGAGACAGCCTACCAAAAGTTATGGGATGCTGCAAAAGCAGTTCTTAGGGGAAGTTGTATATCATTGAACACGTATATGAATAAAACAGAGAAAGAAGAGATCAATGAATTGGTCATGCACCTGAGAAAGCTAGTAAAGAACAAACTGAAACCCTCCCAAGTAAATACCAAATTAGAAATACTGAAAACCAAAGGACAGATTAATAAAATTGAAATTAAGAAATCTATTGAACTAGTAAATAAAACTGAGTTGGTTTTATGAAAAAAAACAATAAAATTCATAAACCTTTGGTCAACTTGACTACAAAAAAGAAAAAAGAAAACCAAATTACCAATATAAAAAATGAAAATGGTGAACTCACCTTCAATGAGGAGGAAATTAAAACAATAATTAAAAATTCCTTTGCCCAACTGTATGTCCATAAATTTGCCAATGTAGGTGAGAACTCTCTAGGAAAATATTTCCAGGGCCAGATGGATTTAAAAGTGAATTCTATCAAATATTTAAAGAACAGCTAATTCCAATACTATATAATTTGGAAAAATTGGTGAAGAAGGAGTCCTACCAAATTTTTTTCATAACACAAATATTGTTCTTGTACCTAAACCAGGAAGAGCCAAAATAGAGAAAGAAAATTATAGACCAATTTCTCTACTGAATATAGATGTAAAAATTTTAAATTAGATATTAGCAAAAAGAATACAGCAACTTATCACAAGAATAATACCTTATGACCAGGTAGGATTTATACCATTAATGCAGGACTGGTTCAATATTAGGAAAACTATTAGTATTATTGATCATATTACCAACAAAACTAACAGTAACCTCATGATTATCTCAATAGATGCAGAAAGAGCTTTTGTCAAAATACAACACCCATTCCTATTGAAAACACTGGAAAGCATAGGAACAAATGGAACTTTCCACAAAATAATAAGTAGTATCTACCTAAAACAATCAGCTAGCATCATATGCAATGGGAATAAGCTAGATGCATTTCCAATAAGAACAGGGATGAAACAAGGATGTCTATTATCACCACCGTTATTCAATATGGTACTAGAAATTTTAGCTTAGTAATAAGAGAAGAAAAAGAAATTGATCTTTAGATTTCTTTTTTTCTATTGAATTTCCATGGTTTGGACATCAAGATTACATTTGTATCACAGGAAATATTTAGTAGGACTCCTTCATTACCTATTTTTAAAAAGTTTATATGGTATTATAACTAAGCATTCCTTAACTGTTTGGCAGAATTCACTTGCAAATCCATCTAGTCCCTTTAGTTTTGAGAGCTCATTTATAGTTATCTTGATTTCTTTGTCTACAAAAGGTTTATTTAAGTATTCAATTCTTATTTATCTGGTAAAATTGAATTTTAATTATTCATCCATTTGATTTAGTTTCTTGATTTTATTGTCATATTTTGGAGTAAAACAGCTTCAATAATTGTTTCTGTTTCTTCTTCATTAGTCTAGAATTTTTTTAAATTTTCATACAAGTAATTTTTTTCTTCTTTTAAAAAAATCAAGTTAGCCAAAATATCACCTATTTCATTGTTTTGTTTCTGTTAAAAAATCAGCTTCTAATTTTATTTATTCATTCAGTTTCTTAAAACTTTCAATATTGTTAATCTCACCTTTTGTTTTCAAAATGTCTATTTTGGCTTAATTGGGGGGTTTTAATTTATTGCTTTTTTTTTTCATGTATGCCCAATTCATCTTTCTGTTCTTTCTCTATTTTACTGATGTATGTTAGAGGTATAAAAATTCACCTAAGCACTACTTTGACTGTATCCCATACATTTTGGTATGTTGTCTTATTGTTGTCATTTTCTGTAATGAAATTATTGACTATATCTCTGATTTGTTCTTTAAGATTAGGTTATTTAATTTGCAATTAATTTTTAATCTATGATTCAAAACTTCTTATTTTAATATTGTTTTTTATTGTATTATGTCAGAAAAAGATGCATTTGATATTTCTGCTTTTCTACATCTTTTTGTGATTTTTATATCTGAATAGACAGTTTTTGCATATGTGCCATTAACAACTGAGAAATAGGTAAATATCATTTCCATTTAGTACCCTAAAATTCTTTTCATGTTCTCAGCTTTTTTATTTTATGGTTAGGTTTATCTAGGTCTAAAAGGAGTGATTTGAGGCCCCCAACTAACATAGTTTTTACCATTATTTCCTTCTATAACATTTAATTTTTTCATTAAGAATTTGGACATTATATCATTAAATCTTATCAGTTTAATATTAATTCATTGTATATGGCACCTTTTAGCAAAATGTAGTTTCCTTATTTCTTGTAATTGATTATTTTTGGTTTGTCTGAGATTGATGATTTCCACCTCTGTCTTTTTCACTTCAAATAAAGCAAAAGAGATTCTGCTCTGGCCCCTTATTTTAACTCTGTGTATATCTTTCTGTTTAAATGTGCTTCCTGAAAATAATCTATTATTGAATTCTGATTTCTAATCTATTCTGATATCCCATTCAATTTTATGGGTCAGTTCATGCCATCATTTTTCTTTTGTTTGTTGTTGTTATTGTTGCTCTTGAGGCAATCAGGATTAAGTGACTTGCCCAGGGTCACAGGTTAGTAAGTGATCTGAGGCAAGATTTGAACTCAGGAAGATGAGTTATTCTGACCCCAAGAAATTATCTACAAACTTTAATTTAACTGTTGTGTTATAGGTGTCACCTTTCCTTGTACTAGTACTTTGTGTGACTTCTGTGGTTCATATTATCATTTAAGTGCCACTTAGGTCTGAATTTCTGTGTATAAGAGTAGAACTCAGTGACAGCAATCTAAACCCTGCATGTTGGATTTAATCCATTTGTAATTTTTTGTATACTAAAACCAGTGGTATAACCTTCATTATGTTAGTGTGATCAGAACTAAGAGTTTAACTTGAAGCTTAACCTCTTGTAACCAATACCTTAGCTTACCTGTTAAGTGTGGAAAAATTTTTTCTACTTTTCACTTTCTGTGAGAAGCTTTACTATATGTATATTTTGCCTACCACTTTAAGATATTAGCTGCTTCCATTGTTGTTATACATGAGACCTTTTCTGATCCTCTCCAACTGCTAGTGCTTCACTTCAAGTATTTTGTTTTGGTTTTATTTCTATCTTTGTAATATTTATATATGTATATTTCCCCTAATAAATTATAAACTCCATGAAGTCAGGATTTTTTTTTCCATTTTTGTCTATCTCCCGTACTTAGCCCAGTGCCTAACTTATAAGATATTCTTAATAAATGCTTATTGATCGATTTATTAAAATGAGAGAATGGGACTACATATCTCTAAAGTCTCTTTTTTTTATTCAGGCATGTCTAGCTCTTTATAATCCCATGGGTCATTCTGTCCATAATTTTTCTTGGCAAAGATAATGGAGTAGTCTGAAATTTCCCTTTACGGTGGGTTAAGGTAAATAGAGATTAAATTGCTTGTCTGGGGTTACCTACCTAGCAAATAAGTGTCTGAAGCTAGGTTTGAAATCAGGTCTTTCTGACTCCAGTCTCTTTTATCTTTAAACTTTATGATCTTATGAACTTAACTCTGAGCCTCAATTTCCTCATATATTAAATTGGGATAATTACAATATAAAGTACCCATTTCCCAATGTATGAGGAAAGTACTTTATAAATTTTAGTGTTATATATGAGTTTTTTAATTGTTATTACGAAACAGGAAAATGTCTGCTCCTTCTTTCTCAAACTTCATTGACCAAAATCAAAAAAGAAACACCAATTTTATTTTCGACATTTTACAGTTAACAGATTTGTCAAGGCCTGAAGTTTATATAGGAGTAATGCAGCTTACAAGAAATTTTTTACAAAATGAAGTTAAATCTTTCAATTTCCTATCCCTTTCCTTGAGCTTTTTCACTTTAACTTTCTATTGATGACCTGGTAAATCAAGGGATTACATTGAGATGAATTTGGGCTTCTTTCCTGGAAGGAAATATCATACATCATTTCTGTTCAATAACCCTCCGGGGAACCACTTGTCTCGGACGTTGTTCAGTAATGTCAGGTTGTGATAGAAGTCATATTCTTCTCTCTTCCATTAGAGGTGACTTCACTGAGCATGTGCCCATTCCCTCAAATCCCCACTTTTTAAGGTAACAAGATTAATGTCTATGAAATTTGACCAGCATACTAAGTAGTAGAATTATGATATTTTCAAAGACTTAAAACAAATTTAAACACTGAATAGTTTAATTCCTAGTTGAAATTGACTTCAAAATGGACCTTAAATAGTAACCAAATGCTGATAGACAAATTTATAGATGGATATAATTTATGCAATATACCATATCTTAAAGATCTCTAGAAATCACTAAGTAAGGTATACTTTTGTTGTCTCACTTTAAGTTCAATTCAAAGCTTCTTCCTATGGGAAGTTTTCTAGGAAAACTTAAGATGACACAGAACCATTACCATGTTCCTATGATTCTCATAGGAAATAATCCAAATAAGGGAATGACATGACTGAATCTCCCCTCCTCCTTCACCCTTTCACACACCTTAATAGGTTAATAATGAAAATTGGAGTATAATTTTATATTATTGCTTTTAGTTTACAAAGTTTTTCTGATGATATATCTAAATCTATTTACCAATAGATAGATAGTGCAATTATTATTTTTTATTTTGAAGATGAGAAAACTCAGAAGTGTTAAGACACTTGTACCAACTGATATAGCTACTAAATATTGTAGCTTATACTTGAAGCTATGTTTTTAACTTGCAATCCAGTGCTTTTCCCACTGTACCACACTGTTCTATGGCTGCAGACGGGTGGTAATGGAAGGTCAGTGTGGGAGAGAGAAGAAAGGAAGCACGGTATTTACAGAATCACAGTGAAAACAAATAGTGAACCAAAAAAAGGCATATCATTGTATTCTCAGGGTGCACAGTCCTCTGCTTCATGCTAACTGGTAATGACATGTATACTTGACCTGCACATGGTAAGATCCTGTCAATGCATTCCTTACTAGAAATCTTGGAAACCTCCATTTGTTGCCAGCTCACTAAGCACTCTTGACATATTTGGTGACAGGAGAATAACTTCCAACCTCAGAAGACGTGTCAACTTGTCTTAGATCATTGTTCTAAATGATTTAGCTCAAGGCTATTAATGCTTTTTGGTAGTTAGGGAAGTGATACAAAATAATAATGGGTTTCCATCTTTATGCCTGTAGTCATTTTCAAATCAAGTTATATTGTTTCACAAGTCACTCAAACTGGTAACCCGAGAGCCATCACTGACTCCTTTTCCCTTGGTCCCCTCTTTTCTTCCACATTCCTATATAATGGGTTATCAAGTCCTGAGATTCTGCTTCAATAATAACTTGAGCATCTGTCTCTGCTTTCCTATTCACCATCCTATTTCAGTCACTAATTACTAGAGGCTTGGACTATGGATTATTTCAATAGCTTCCATAATATTCTCCTTGCCTTCCAATATGATTATCACTGCTAGATTTTTTGCTTATTTTTGAGACTAGGTTTCCCTATCTCACCCAGTCTGGAAGTACACAACCATTCCCAGGCAGATGCCATTGAGAGTGGATACTTGACCTACTCTGTTTCCAATGTGGATTTGTTTGCTTATTCTCAGAGAGCCTGATGGTTCCCATTCCTGGGTAGGATTATGTGGGACTCATCCTATTTGTATAAGACTTAGCACAGACATTGGATCAGTTTTAACTTTGCTACAGCTCAGAAGTTCAAAACTCAAGCAATCTATTAATCTCAGCCTTTCTTATAGTCTTGTAACACACCACACTAGACTAGACTAGTCTTCCTTCAGTATATTACAGATTACATCAACTCCTCCCCTTCCCTGTTAATCTTTCTTCACATCTTACTCAAAAATTTTAAACAATTGAAAATCCTCTATTACCTACAAAATACAATTTAAATTCTTTGACTTGTGATTTAGGTTCTGGATCAAACCTATAATTCCAGCTTTATTTCAAAATTTCCCATCATGGACCTTCCATTCTCACCAAATTAGACTATTCACTAATCTCTCAATGAGTATTTTTATCTGAGTTGTTCACTATAATGAAGTGCTTGCTTTTTATTTTTTCCTTTATATATCCTATACAATTTTCATAGCTCAGACCAAATGCTATCTTCTTTACAAAATCTTCTCTGAGTCATAAATCTTGGATCTGATTTCTTGGTCCTCTCAATTATCATAATGCTTTGCTTCTACATCCTTTATGTGCTTGTTGTAAGTTAATTTTATACTACCATTAATCATGTCCATGACATCTTTTTCCTATTAAGATTTTAAACTCCTTCAGGTTAGGAGCTTTGCTTTATTTATATCTCTCTAAGAATTTTTTTTTTGTAAGCGTAACTGAAGTCAAAAGACAGTCTTTTTCTTCATCTTGGTGCCCAACCCCTTGGTTTTACAGATGAAATAAATTAAGGCACCAAGAGGTTGTGAATTGATCAGAATCTTACAACTATGAAGTGTGGGTTGGGGGCGGAGCCAAGACGATGGAGTAGAAAGACTCACATATCCTAGCTCTGAACCCACAGCCCATGGATTTCCTCTAAAAAGAACTCTCAACAAATTCTGGAACAGTGGAAGCCACGCAGCATCACAGTGAAGGAGATTTCCGTTCCAGAGAGCCCTGAAAAACCGATACCAAAAGTCCATCGTGCACTGGATGGGAGCGGAGCCCTGCCCTGCCCTGGCCACGTGGCACTGAGAGGAGCGAGATCCGAGCAGACTTCAGGGACAGAATCTCCAGCGGCCACGAAGGTCCATCCACCCACAGACTCACAGGTCAGTGAAAGAGACAGGCTGAGAGGGGAGCAGGGGTGTCTCCATAACTCGAGCCCCCTCAGGAGGCAGTGGCAGAGGCAGCAGCCAGCCAGAGGCTCCCAGAGCAAGAAAGAGCTCTGCAGGAGCTCCATTACAGAAGGTCTCTGCATCAACCCCCTGAGGGAACTGAGCCTGGGAGGTGGCCTTGCCCCTACCTGAGAACCTGATTTAATTTTACCCTGAAGAGCAGCCAGGCTGGCCACCGAAAGCCCTGAGGCTGGGGAGCAGCATTTGAATCTCAGACCCCAAGCACTAGCTGGGCAGACCTAGGCAAGGAGTGGAGAGGACTCTCAGAAGTCAAGTAACTGGCTGGGAAAACGCCCAGAAAAGGGAAATAAAATAAGACCATAGAAGGTTATTTTCTTGGGGAACAGACGATTCCAACCTTCCTCTCTGATGAGGAAGAAAACTGCTTACTATCAGGTAAAGACATGAGTCAAGGCCTCTGTATCCCGAACATCTGAAATAGACATCCAATGGGCTCAGGCCATGGAAGAGTTCAAAAAGGATTTTGAAAATCAAGTTAGACAGGTGGAGGAAAAACTGGGAAAAGAAATGAGAAAGATGCAAGAAAAACTATGAAGTGTGCAAGGCAGGATTCAAACTCAGGTTTATTGACTCAGGGTTCTATCCTCTGAACCAGGCCTGCACAAGTTGTGGCCTGGGTCCACTTACAGCTCTCAGGCAGCTTGCTGCATGCCAAATGGTTTTAGAAGTCCTTGAAAAATGTAGAGGAAAAGATCCTTTGTATCTAAAAAAAATCCTTTGCAAGTAGCCTGAGGGCCCCAGGTTGTGCAGGCCTGCTCTGTGCTTTGCTGCTTAGAGTAAGTCTTTGGCATTTTATATTTCCACTGAGGATCATAAAGATCTATTGAGATTATTTAGACCAATGACCTCATTTTATAAACGATGAAACTGGGGTTGAGGGTGGTTGACTTGGCCAAGGGCACATGGATAATGGACCAGAAAGGATTTGAATTCCATTTCTCTGATTCCAAAGCAAGTTTGCTTTTCACTTTACCAGTTGTGATATACAATCTGTGAAGTCTAATTGTTTTATCATCCCAAGACTAGATATTCATCAGAGGTGGAGAACCTGCAGCCTCAAGGTCCTCTAGGTCCTCAAGTGGGACCATTTGACTGAATCCAAATGTCATAGAACAAATCCTCTTAGTAAAAAAATATGTTTTGTACACAAATGGGCTTCTGCGTATTAGCTATAATGAATTGTGTGTACGTGCATGCATACCAGCCTAGATCTCATTTAGAAAACTCTACAGTGTTCTGGAGATTAATACATTTGGCATAAAGTCATCTTCTAAGAAGATATGAAAGATCTCATCATTCACAAGGAATCTACATCAGGTATTCTATTTGATAGTGCAAATATCTTTGGCAAGTATTCTACTTTACATATTTTAACATATCCCTTGATGTTAATAATTAGAAGACTACTGAAAAAAGAAATTTTTTTTCATTGCCATGGCTATCAAGAGAAAGTTCAAGTTCTTAACATATTCATGGAGTATAGATACCTTGTGAGATAAAAGCCTTTAATATGACATTTTGCTAAACTAATTTAAATGTGGTTATTTTAGCCATCTAAACAGTAGACCTTTTATTTGTTGAACTTCTTAGTCAGTTGTGTGACTGCAAAGATTTTATTCTGCTATAAAATAGCACTTTTAAGAGGTTGTCTTGCTCCATATTCATATTTTCTTTTCATTAGTGAAGTATTGCTTCCTCATGTACATAATAGACAAAGACTGTGGTGGCTCCATTGTTATTGATGAAGAAATATTGACAAATTTTGTCTGTTCCTTGTCTTCCTTCCAGTTCATACTACAAGCTCTCATGATGATCTTGCTGACCTGCATATCACACAATGTTTTTGTAAACTGTATTTTCTTTCCTGTGCTTCTTGATGTTTCATGAGACAGTATTGCAGTAATGAATAGAAAGATGGGAGAACAAATATATTGGGGAAAAAAAAATATGACAGAGGATAAGATGGATAGATAGTATTATAGGAAAAATAAACATGAACTTGGACAGACTTTGAGAGAGAGTTGAGTGCAGAAGGACCTGGTGTTCTATGACCCATGGACTCATGAAGAATTGGACACAATTTAAATGAACAACAAGAAAATAAATTAAATTTCCATAAGAGATGGTGATGGTTCATGTTAATTTGTTTTTGATTCGGTAACCCAGAGACTAGAATCTCAAACTCTTACAATAGCCAGGTTTAACCATGAGCTTCCCTGGGGACATCAGAATTAAATGAGTTTCTTAGGCTCCAAAGATACAACTAATAGAGCTCTAGCTCCCTGGAAAATAGTCACAAAAATGATTTAAATCAGAATAAACAGTCTTAATAAGAGTGCAGTTAACACTGAGGCCTCTCAGGAACTTATCAGAATCAAGAATTCTTTCTTTTGGTGTATTCCACTTTTTACCCCAGGGATCACACTGACTTCCAAAAACACTGTGCTGCTCTGTTTGTTTGAGTTCCATTTGGAAGAAAATCAGTTTCAGATTGCTAGTCCTCTAAATTTCTCTGGTTGAGCCAAAGCATTTTTATCATGTGCATACAAAAGGGGAAAAATCAGACTATGGACACAAAAGCAAGTCTCAAAGCTCTTTCTACTCAAGCAAAATATTGCTAATCAATTTATAACATTTCAATAGTATTTGAAAGATAAATGAGGAACTGGATATGATACAGAATTGAAAGAGGTATGGTATAGTGTACAAAATTAAGGAAGAGATGTACAGAATTAGGAGATTTACAGAGGTATGGCTTAAGGTACAGTGATTGCGCTGTGATCAGAACACTCTAGAAACAAGTCCTACAACTTGACCGGGTGGTTTTTATCCATCTTCCCAAGGATAGTAATCTTTCCTATGGGACCACATTTTTTTTTATAACTTCTTGTTAGCAATATCCAGGTTATGTATAGAATTGCTGGGATGTCAAGTTCTCTATAGCAGCAGAGCAAAATATGAGAGACCTAGGGTCCTGATTGTATGCTGCAGACTTGTGTTATGCTAGGTCCTGCTTTCTACATTCATGATGTAAAATAACTTATTTATTGTATATCAAATTGAAGCTATCTTAATTGTATGCTATATATTCTAGTTTATAGTCATTTTCTAATAATTTGGCCTAATAATTTTAAATTTTAAATTTCTAATAATTTTAAAATGTTGATAATCTGATTATGCATGAGAGATTATCAAATGTGTCATGAAAATGTTTCTTGTTGCCTTTGTACATGTGAAAAAATCAATTGAGTCAGTTCCCTCTTTTGCCTCTTTAAGGAAAAAAAAAACCTTGAGCTATCTTTTTATTTTCCTTTAACTTACTTAAAACTTCTGATTTCTTTTATAGTAAGAATGCCAATAATGTATAATTCAGTTCCTTTAATAATGTATTGACTTGGGCATTAATAAAACTAATACAATACACATATGAAATGTCACTAAAATTCTATGGACTTAACATTTGTGCATGGGTTATGAAAGTAGTCTCATTACTTTTTGACTAAATTTTATATACTTCAGAATTATATTATAAAAGATTATAAAAGAGTATGAGAATAGAGAGAAAAGGAAGAGGAGAAAAATGGATAGGTACATATATATACAAGTGTGAAGACATATATGTGATACATATATATGACATAGATTTATGAGAATTATATATGCCATTTGTGTGTTTGTATATAAATATATGGACATACATAATATATACACATATACTTACATACGTAATATGCATAGAGAGAGTCTGAGAAACCAGAGACATAGAAAGATTATGGTGGGATAGAGTCAGATAAAAAAATGAATAGAAATTATAATAAGATTAATTTCAGTTAGGAGAAAAGGAAACAGTCCCAATCATTGCATCACGTAAATTTATCACAAGATGGGGGAATTGACCCACATATTTATGAGCTTATGGTTAAAAATTCTGTGTTGAGAGTACCAAGAGTCAAATATCTAATTCAGTTATTAATGCAATTAAATTAACATAACTCTATAGACTTTAAAATTGCCATATCCTTGAAGACCTATATTTTATTCATTTTTAATAAAGAAAATCTACATTTTCCTACTTAACATTGCATTTCATTTTACAAAACAAGAAAAATACTTCTCACCCTTTACCCCTCTAAGAGACTTTTATGGTATTGATATTGAATATTTTTAGAATCATCTAATTATTTCACAACTGAAAATAAATTTTATCCCCTTTCTTTATCTGCTACATGGGCCAGAGGGAATTAAATTATGTCTTCAGCAAACTAGATGGCTGAAAAGGTAGAGTGTTGGACTTCAAGTCCGCAAGAACTGAGTTCAAATAAGGAGAGTCAGGAGAAATAGGAATAAGCTCTCGATTCAAGGGATACAATATTACTATCTGGTCCTCTTATTTAGGAGTGGGAAAGGGATTTGTTTTGTAAGGTATTCATAGATTTTTTTCCAATTACATGTAAAAACAATTTTTAACATTTTTTAAAAATGGAGTTCCAAATGGGGCATAGACCAATGTCTGACACTGTACACAAGAATAAAGTCCAAATGGATACATGATCTAGGTATAAAGACTGATACTATGAACAAATCAAGGGAGTGAGGAATAGTGTATTCGTCAGATTTATTGAGAATGGAGAAATTTTTGACCAAAGAAGAGATAGGGAACATTATGAAGTACAAAATGGATAATTTTGATTACATTAAATTGAAAAGTTTTGCACAAACAAACCAAATGCAACCAAGATTAGGAGGGAAGCAGAAAACTGGGAAATATTCTAAAATATAAAGAGAACTGAGTCAAATGTACAAAAATACAAGTCATTCCTCAATTGATAAACGGTTAAACGATATGAACAGTCAGTTTTCAGAGGAAGAAATTAAAGCTATCTATAGTCATGTGAAAAAATGCTGTAAATCACTATTGCTCAGAGAGATGCAAATCATAACAATTCTGAGGTACCACATTACACCAATCAGATTGGCTAACATGACAAAACAGGAAGATGATAAATGTAGGAGAAAATGTGGGAGAGTTGGAATACTAATTCATTGTTGATGTGAGCTGATCCAATCATTCTGGAGAGCAATTTGAAACTATGCCCAAAGGGTTACAAAAATGTAGGACTGTATCCCCAAGAGATCATAAAAATGGGAAAGGGTCCCACATGTACAAAAATATTTATAGCAGCTCTCTTTGTGGTGACCAAAAACTGGAAATAAAGGGGATGCCCATCAATTGGAGAATGACTGAACAAGTTGTGGTGTATGAATGTAATGAAATACTATTGTGCTATAAGAAATGATGAATAGGAAGACTTCAGAGAGGTCTAGAAAGACTTATATGAACTGATGCTCAGTGAAAAGAGCAGAACCAGGAGAACTTTGTACGTAGCAACAACCACAGTGTGTGAAGAATACTTCTGGTAGACTTAGCCCTTCATAGCAAATCAAGGACCTAAAATATTCCCAATGGACTCTTAAGGCAAAATGCCTCCCACATCCAGAGACAGAACTATGGAACTGGATTGCAGAATGAAGCAGACCATTTTCCTTTGTATTATATTTTGTTTGGTTTTATGGTTTCTCCCATTCATTTGAATTCTTCTATTCAATATGACCAAGGTCAAAATATATTTAATAGGAATGTATGTGTAAAATCTATATAAGATGGCATACCATCTTGGGGAGGGAAGAGGAAGGAGGGGAAAAATTCTAAGATATATGGAAGTGATTGTAGAACACTGAAAAGTAAAATATTTAAAAAAAATAAAAAAAAATGGAGTTCCAAATTGTCTCCCTTGTGCCTTGATCTTCCCTGTCACCTTTCCATGGTCAGGTTGTTGCTATTCTCATACTCATTAGCGCTGTTTGCACATTTTTCCAGTCTATTTCTTAATTGTCAGCTTCTTGTTGAAGTTGAGCTTTGCCCTGAGGGTGGAGGGGCACTGTCTCAAGTTTCTGGTTTTCTTGTGCTGCTATTTTCAGAATGAGTACTCAGAATCTATAAGTTTTCAGTTCTTCCAAGGTGGTATGATGTAAGGAAAGGTGTGATCACTGCTTTCTTGGCCTATGTTCTGGTAGGTGAGTGACCATGAATATTCTTTTCCACCCTGGAACCATGAGCAGGGTCCCCACTCCTGTTTGTCTACAAGCTAAGCACTAGTCTGCATAGTGTGCTAGTGCTCCTTTTTGCCCGGGAACTGCAACCCATAACAAAGTATGGGCAATGCAATAGAGTTTGTACTCAGTGCCAACAAAGGGTCCCCTGCAAGTTCCTTCTGACCATTTGTCAGATGCCATTGCTATCTGAGGATTGAGATATCCAGAAGCCTGCTGCTGTCTTGTCTGATAATGATCTGCAATGCAACCCTGGTTGAGATAGACCTTTTCTGATGACCTTCTTAGTTATTTTGGGCTGGAAAATTATTGCACCCCAATATTTTGTTGCTTCTGCTACTCCAAAAAAAGCAAATTTGGGGGAGCTGTAGTGAGTCCCTGCTTTTACTCTGTCATCTTGGCTTTCCCCTTCTATTATTTTTAATTAATTAATTTTCCTTATGCCTCTGTATCATTGATCCTCTCTTTGTTGTTGACTGGCTGATCAGTCAAAGGGTAGAAGAAAAGTTTCTTGCTTTTACAAACAAAATAACAAGGTTGTGACGTTCTTTTAATATTTATTTATTAAAATAGACATTTTCCCATCTATTCAAATTTCTGTATGTCAAAAAACTTCTCCAGTGTAATTCAAATCAACAGATATTTATTAAGCACCTACTATGAGCAAGTCAAGGGAGAGTGAGGCTTAATGGATAAAAAAGTATCTTCGAAGTCAAGAAAACTAACTCCTCTCTTCCTCTCCCCCCAAATTAAATGACAAATATAACCTTGTCACAAATAGTCATAGTAAAAATCCCTTTTATGCCCTACCTAAAATTATATGTCTCATTCTGCATTTTTGGTTTATTACCCCTCCAGGGAGTCAGTAGCTTCATCATCAGTCGTCTGGCATTATGATCGCTCATTGCATTGATCAGTTACTTACTTTTTCAAAGTTGCTTTTCTTTACAGTATTATTATTTTTACTGTATAACCTGTTCTGGCTCTGTTCACTTTACCTAGCACTAGTTCATATAAATCTACATAAAAGGATTCTTTGAAACTGTTCCTTTTATTATTTTTAATGGAGAAATCATATTCTGTTATATATATATATATATATATAATATATGCACATATATGTGTGTATAAACATATGTATGTATTATATAGTATATATGTATTATATAGTATATATGTATATATATAGTATATGTGCATGTGTGTGTGTATGTGTGTATGTACTACAGTTTGTTCTGCTACTCCCCAATTGATGGTCATTGCCTTTCTTTTTCTTTTTTCTTCTTTTTATTTTCTCCTTTTTCTTCAGTTCCTTTCTATAACCAAAAAAAAACCAAACTGCTATGAATGTTTGTATATATAGTATTTTTCTAGTTTTTTTATCTCTTTGGGGAATAGTCTTCCTTCCTTCCTTCCTTCCTTTCTTTATCTTTCTTTCCCAAAACCTTAAACCCAATAGCCCAAATATCGGACAACAATAGGTTGCCCAAACTCCACTTAATGGCTGTTTTCTTGACCCTCCTGGTTTAAATAGTAGCTGTTGCTCTTTCCCTCCCAGCTTGATTTACATATATATGTATATGCATGTATGTATTTACTTATGTTTTTTCTCTTTGCTCATTAAAGGGGCCATTCCCTGAATACTTCTTGAGTTGGCCTATTCACTGAATGGGCATCACCTCACTCTGAGTACCTGAATAGGCCTTAACTGAAAAAGACCAAGGTCTCCCATTGCATCCTGGGCTATCTCCACTCATTCTGATGAGTATCTGATCTGGATACAAATGGCTCAGGAGGACAAAATGAGGCTGGTGACCTTGTATAGCCCTTCCTCACTCAAATCAAAGTCAAGTGCAAGTCATGTCATCATTCCTCTGATGTCATGGTCTTCTTCAAAAATGAAGGATGAAAATGGTAAAGATCAGAGTAACAATTTTGTGGCTTTGGGGTCAGATACTTAGATATATCAAACTAGACAAGTTGTTTAACCTCTGTTTTACTGAGTTTTATTGTTGTTGTTTAATCTGTAGAATGCACCTATCTCGCAAGATTGGTGTAAGAATCAAATTAGATGACACATATGCCTTTCAAATCTTAAAGAGTTATACAAATGCTAGCTGTTATTCAGCTTGTAGGTCAATGTATCTCATCCTAGATTATTGCTTTTTCAATATTTAAGTCATTTGTGTAAAGAAGCTTTATATTGGAGCAAGCATCTACCATTTGGGCAAATTATTTAACCTCCCTGTGATGAATTATGCAACTTCTTAAATGAGGGATAAAATACCTGTGCTTACCTATTTATAGCAGTGTTGTGAAAATAACTAAGAACAGCTGTGTGCTCTTCTGGGGGAATAATGATATAAATTGAAGATCATAATCATTAATGATGTTGGAAATTTAATTTCTTCCATTTAAATTGTATTAAATATGTCTTTCAAACAACTTGAGGTGCCTCGATAAATCTGATCACAGAATCTGGAAGTAGGATGAGAATTTAGCACTTTTCTAGTCCTAACTATGAGGCAGTTAGGTGAGTCAGTGGTTAGAGTGCTAGGCCTGTAGTCAGAAAGATTCACTTTCCTGAGTTTAAATCTGGTCTCAGGTATTTACTATCTCTGTGACCCTGGGTAGATAGATTACTTTAACCCTGTGTGCCTCAATTTCTTCCTCTATAAATGAACTGGAGAAAGAAATGGCAAACCATTCCAGGATCTTTGGCAAGAAAACTCCAAATCAGATCATAAAGTTTCTTATAGTACTGAATGAAAAAAGAATCCTTTCTATAATATCTTTAACTTACACTCATCTGTTTTTGGCTTGAATATTTCCCCTAGTTAAGAAATCATGACCTACCAGGCTGCTCATTCCATTTAGGGACAACCCTGATTATTCAGACTTTTTTTCAACATTGAATCTAGTCTACCTGTCTACAGTTTTTACCCATTAGTTAGAGAATATTGATGTTGCAAAGGACCTTATATTTGTTCTATTCCAAACTGAATGCAAGAAAGGTTCACATCAACATGATACTCAATGAGTGGCCATCCATCCCTTCTTTGTAGAACTGCACTGAAAGGGAGGGAAACCAGAGAGTGTTAGCTATTAGGAGATTTTTTGCTTTCATCAAACTTCAGTTTTTTACTGATTAGATTTAATGTTTTTCTTCCAGTTCTGTTATCTGAGGTAACAATCCTTCAAATACTCAAAAATTGTTAACATGTCTTCTCTCGGGGTAGAGATTCCTAGTTTCTTCAACTGATCATTTTTTTTTTGGTGTAGTTTTTTAATGATAGGGTATAAGCCCTGGGAGGAACCCCCATGAACTCTCCTTCACCTTTGATCTGGCATTTATCTGAAGTAATAAGCCATTCGTTACTCTTAACTGAGCCTAGCCTCCCATTGTCTGCTATCTTCACCTGCATCCCACCCTTGATCCCATCAAAATCCCACTCTCTTGGTTTTGACCTCTAGTCACGCCAATCCCATCAAGATCTTCCTTAGGATATTTCTTAAGACCATACATAAACACCTCCTATCATCCCAGATTACTTGGCCTTCCTAGATTCCTCCCATAGTCTTTTTGCATATAAACTCCAGCTTGCCTCCATGAAAGTGCTGAGTCAATCAGACTCACTTGTGTTACAAGTGTCACAGAGGGTGAGACTTCTTAAGAGTCAACCCAATATGGCACATATTAAGTAAACTTTATTTTTCTTTGGCCAAAACAAGGATTGAGTTGAATTTATTAGGGCAGGACCCAGGGTGTTGGTATTTTGGGTCCCAAGCGCACCAAACCTCAACATTACTATTCTAACCTTCTCCAGATCCATTCCAGTTTCCTTCATCAAAATGGTCCCTACAAATGAAAGTCATACTCGAAATAATTAGTGTAGTATCAGGGCAAACATCAGGACATTGGAAGCAATATCAGAATTTCCCACCCTCATGAAAGACTAATTTTTTCCTTAATATATATTTTAAACATAGTCTTAAGTTGTTAATGGGACTAAAGTCAATTGACGTAGCTTTCTGGTCATCCAAATATGAAACAGCTATCGGGAACTCCATTAATAATTGTACTCTCTAATATTTGTCCTTGATACATATCCTTGTCAAATATCCTTACCCAGTCTTGGAAAGAAATCCCCTGCCAACTGTATTTTTTAATTTCCGGTTTTGCAGGAAAACCAAAAAAAAAAAAAAAAAAAAAGGAAGAAAAAATGTTTTCCTTGTTCTCCCTTACTTGATTTTTAAATTCTTTTTCAAGTTCTTCCAAGATTTATTTTTGAGCTTGTGACCATCTGACATTACTCTTTACGGTAAGAATGACTTTTTTTTTTTTTTACCTCAGTATCTTTCTCTGAATCTGACCCCAGATCTTCTTTTACACCAAAGTAGCTATCAACGATTGGACTCTTTTTACACATTTTTATTTTTATTTTGTCTTATTTTATTTTTAAAAGCTTGATATTATTCTTATCAAGTTTTAATCCTGAGTTGGGAGTAATATTGCCCTAGGACTCAAATGCTTCTTGCTGTTGTTTTTGGAATTTTTTCGGTCAGACTCTGGGTCCCCTCAGTTCTCCCTCTAAGCCTCAGAAACACTGTTCAGAAAACGTTCTTGCTCCCTGGGGCACTGTACTCAACTGGGCTTGTGCTTGCTCCTTCTCACCCACAGCTACAGCCTCAACCTGACTTCTGGAAACAGCAGGAGATCCTTCAATCTTCCCTCACTCCTCACTCGGAGACTGCTGTTCTTTAAATGAGTTGATGAAGTAAAAGTTCAGGAAGTAAAAATTCCTGAGGTGAATAAAGTGAAATTTCATGAGGCCTAGTCTTCTTCTTTCAGGGCCTACCATTTGTTGATTCAGTGGAGTTGGCCTTGAAGGGTTTATACTTTCTTCAGGCCAAACCTCAGCCCCTGGATATTCTCTGAAGTCCTCTCATGATGCCTTAGTAGGACAATGGATTTGCCTCTTCATTTTTCTGCTGTATATTCATTTTGTAGTGATTTTTTATCTGTTTGTGGAGGAAATCTAGAGAACATGGATATTTTTGACCTACTCTGACATCTTTCCAGAATATATCCTTCTAAAATTATAAAAAGGTTTCTTTACCACTCAGTTCATAGTAGGAATAGGATAAAAGCTTGCTGAATGAATAAATGAACTGAATACAAGGTCTTACATTATGTTCTCTGATGCTTTTATGACATTCAATTTTGTTATTGTTGTTTTATCGTTTCAGTCATGTCTTACTCTCCATTTAGGGTTTCTTTGGCAGAGATACTAGAATGGTTTGTTGTTTCCTTCTCTAGATCATTTGACAGATGAGGAAATTGAGGAAAACAAGGTTAAGTGATTTGCCCAGGGTCACACAGCTAGAGAGTGTCTGAGGCCAGATTTAAACTGATTGATTCAACTCAATAATGATGATGCAAGATAGAAGAGAAAAAGAACCTTTTCTTTATATTCTGTACACAGGCCTATTCAACTATATAAACTTGGAAAGTATTCTTGGTCCATGAGGATGGGGAGTAGTTAATATCATTTCTTCCTCAAAGATTTCCTAGCTTCAAAGGCTTAGGAGTACGTGCACAAGTCTTTGGTGGAAGAATTACAAGCCTGATGAATAATGAATGAATACATAAGTGGATGTAAGACCAAAGTCCCCTTAGGTCTTAGCTTTTTATGTTTTACTATCTTCCTCCAACCTTTTCTCACCAAATTCCTGGGCCATCAGAGAAGTATGAGTAGTATATTAGACCTGAGATACCTCTCTGGGTCAGAAGTACAGTCGTGTGGTCCCATTCTGAGCATAGGGTTTGGGTCTGTCCACCTCCATTCCTTACCCTTCAACCCCTATGGGTTGAATTTTTTACCTTGAGATGGAGAGGTGATTCACTGTGCTCCTTTAAGGTGTCTAGATCTGTGTTTCTTCTTAGATCTACTACACCATCTTTGCTGGTCTCTTTGGAGTAGTATATTCAAGACCAAATAAGAAAATTAATTATGTATGACTTGGGCAAGCTATTTTCAATCCATCATTGCTGCAGTTTCCAAATCTAAAAAATAAAGTTGAACTAGATAATGTCCATGCTCATAACAGTTCAAATAATGAATTATTCTATGATTCTACAATATGTCTTTTCTAAAATAGTTATTTGCTCTGTAAGAAAGGCAAAGAATGGTAAAAGGGTTCAAAGGAGGGAGTAATCCCATCACTTTGATGGTAGGAGTGTGGTTAGTGGTCAAACAAAGCTTCCTCAAGGAAAAGACATTTGAATTGAATCTTAAAGTACGTTAAGATTTAGGTTTCTTAAGACCAGAAATGGCAATAACTAATAATTTATTTTGATCTTACTGTGTGCTAGGTACTGTGCTAATCACTTTACACTCACTTTACAAATGTGTCAACTGAGGTAAATGGGGGTTAAATGACAACCACGGCCACAGAGCTACTAAGTGTCTGAGGTCGTACTTGAACTCAGGGCTTTCCAACTCCAGGCCTGGCACTCTATCCATCTTGCTACCTAGCTGCCATATAAGGTCAACATGTTGTAGGTGTTCAATTTCTTTATCATCACCTGATCCATTTTAGCCAGGTAAAAGGCAAAAGACACCACCTAGGGATAAGCCATACATCTTGTTCAATGTTGAAGTAACTGTCACTCTACACTTTGATCTTCTTTTTGGGTTGGATTAATTAGAAGAAAGGAACATCAACTCTCAACCTCTGTAGTTTGCTTAGACCACGTGGAATTGACTATAATCTTCTTTCTCATGCAATAGGTATGACTACTTAATTAACAAGAACTGCAATAATTTTCCAATATTACTACTTAAGCCTTTTCATTTTAGCAATAATAACTGAGAGGATACTTTATAAAGATCCAATTGAATACCATAAAATCTCCATGAGATTAGTATAATTATTATTAAGACAAGATAGCTGAAGTTGAGAAAGCTCTCTACTAGACATAGCTCACATAGCTACATGTCAGAGGTAGCATCTAAACTACTGACACAGACTTCTGAACAAGATGCTTTGTTTGCAAATATCTTATCATTTGTGGTTTTGAATGATTGGGCTTGCATTCTTGGGGTTCTTCCATACTGTCTCTCCATTCATGTTCCTTGACTTGTTTTTTCTGTGCCCTAGCAATAAAGATAATTTATCTGGGTTCTATCTCTAGAAACTAGGTTGATGAATGGCCCTCTCTAAAACAGACTTTTAAAAAAGAAAATTAATAATATTTTAGGTATTAGAGAAAAGCAGTTTCAATGGTGTGGTATAGAGTAAAGAGTACTGACTATGGATATAAATTCCACCTCTGTGTGACCTCGGGCAGATTAATTAACATCCCTAATCTCAATTTTTCAAAATAAACAGAAGAGATGATATGGTCTGAGAGGTCCCTTTCTCCTCTAATTCATGAACATTTATGGTTTAATACCCAACTTGGGATATTTACCCTGGAGAAGAGAAGTATGGGAATATGTTGTTGTTGGAATTCTTTTTCAGATGTGGACTAACCTGGTTGGCCAATGAAGTCTCTTTCAACTATGAAATTCTAGAACCTTCGACTATTGGTTCAACAGTGTAAAAGAAATTCTCTGTTATGCCATCAGTCTTAACCCAAGTGGAGTTGGTGCTTTGTTGTGTTTGTCCTTCATTCTCAGAGAGGACCATGACACCAAAATGATGACATGACTTGCAGTTGACTTTGATTTGAGTAAGGGAGGGCTGGGCAAGGTCACCAACCTCACTTTCTTCTCCTGTGCC
The DNA here is from genome assembly GCA_028658325.1 of Potorous gilbertii. Classification (NCBI taxonomy): domain Eukaryota; kingdom Metazoa; phylum Chordata; class Mammalia; order Diprotodontia; family Potoroidae; genus Potorous; species Potorous gilbertii. The sequence continues at coordinate 422,914,317 of CM053770.1, read as the reverse complement.
ATCTGGATTCAGTGGTCTGCTATTCATCAGGACAGCTGGAGATGGTCCAGGATGCAGTGTGAGACCCTAACCCTTTCAGGGTAAGATCTTATAGCATCCTCACTTTGAGTAAGATACATCCATTCATGTGCTTAAGCACTAGAGAAAAGTGCAAATTATTTTAAAACAAACAGTAAAATCGTTTTATTTCCTTGTACCACACATAGAACCAGTGACATTCAAGAGAGCAATTTCAAGTCTGTCACCTCACTATAGCTGTCTAGACAGAGCATAAATGTGTATAACCATGATTTGAAAAACAGAATTCAAAGATACTTCAACAGAAATGATTATCTTGATATCCAGACTGAAAGCAAACTGACAGCTGAATATTATATCAATAGCATTTGCAACACGTGACTTGCAAACAAAACTGTCTGCCACATTTGTGCTTTGCTGATTCCTTTATTTCCCATTTCCAAGGTTTTTCTCTCTGTCCCCTCATGTTAATGTGCCTGGTGTCAGTTAATTGTGACACAGATAATATCGCTGATGGATGAAATTTGATGCAAATAAAGTCTGTTCTGTTAAATATGCAAACCAGTCTTTTAACTTCCCCTCACACATATATGCAAATTTTGAAAAATTAAAGCTTATGCCTAACTTCAGTGTAATTTCTACCATACAGAAGAGTGCCATTATAATAATATGCTACAATAAAGGAATGTATTTCATATTAGGCATGCTAATGTCACTTAAAATAAATGTGCTCTTCTCTCATGAAACAAAAATTGAGGACATCAAAAAATTGACATGATTTTAGCAACTACAGATTTCTATTACCTAACTTCAGCTGCCAGGGTTCTAGCCCATCTCTAACATATACTGGTTTACAACTCTGGACCAGTCATGTAACCTCTCTATTTCCTCAGGTAGTTCTTTAAGACTATAATGACTTGGGGGACCTGCAGGTACTGATGACATAACATTTCCAGACAAAACAATGGAAATTCTTAGCTAGGTCTCTGTGCTACTTGACAATCATTCTACCTTTATTGACTTCATATCTAACTACTGAAAGCATGTGAACCTTTCTCTTCCAATTCCTGGGCAGTATCTTTGCCTGTCCCTTCCTTATGGTCTCTGAGTCTCTTTTCTGAATCACCAAATTTGAACTTTTCCTCTATTCTATTTTTATGTTGTTTCACTTGTAGATCATAGCATACCCTTCTTTTAATCTATTGTGCTTTACACTTAGAAATAGCTACTCACTGAAGTAACAAAGAAGTGTTGGCGATAGGGGTCATTCTGTATCTCAAGTCATGAGGCTTAGTCTTACCCCACCACAAGGGCAAGTTATCTTATATGGCTCTGTGGTTGTTCAGTCATGTCTGACTCTTCATGACCACATGGACCATGCTATCCATGTGGTTTTCTTGGCAAGGATGATGGAATGGTTTGCCATTTCCTTCTCCAATGGATTAAGGCAAACTGAAGTTAAGTGACTTGCCCAGCTCGGAAGTGTTTGAGACTAGATTTGAACTGACTTCCTGACTCCAGGCCTAGCCCTCTATCCACCAAGCCACCCTGTTGCCTCTTACATGGCTCTATGTCTCCTCTAATACCTTAGATAACGTCTGCATTTGGGAACTTGGGAGTTTTGTTCTGCCAGTACATGCAGTTCTAAGAAGTACAACCTTTTTTTGGAAAAGGTCATCTCCCAGTGTCCCAATTCACACATTTTTCCAGATAAAAGCCATTAAAAACCTTTTGTATATTTGCGGTTGTGGTCATTTCTTCCTGACCACATTTGAGGTTTTCTTAGCAAAGATATTGGAATGGCATGCCATTTCCTTCTTCAGCTCATTTTACAGATGAGGAAATGGAGGCAAATAGAGTTAACTGAATTGCCCTGGGTCACACTGTTAGTAAGTATCTGAGACCAGATTTGAACTCAGGAAGATGAATCTTCCTGATTTCGGGCCCAGCATGCTATCCATGGTGTCTTCCCATATGGAAAAGGAGAAGGAGACATGTATTAGATGCCTGTTATATGGCAGGCAATGTGCTGAGTGCTTTACAATATGACCTCATTTGATTCTCACAGATCTGTGAGGTCATTCTATGAGGTAAGTCGTATTACTACTTCCATTTTAAAGTTGAGGAAACGAGGCAGACAGAGTGACTTGCCTAGCTAGCATGTGTCTGAGGCTTAATCTGGCCTCAGATAATCCTTGTTCCAGTGTTCTATTGTGTCACCTACCTCCCTGTATATATACCTTGTCCCTTCATGGGAATGTTGTTTAGTGACACCATTTTCTACTCCTGGGGTGATTCCCCTTTTATTTCTTTTATCAAGTTCTTCCCTTCACAGTTTTCATCTTTATTCTCCTTTAACCTTTATTGTTATTGAGAGATAAGGAAAAAAAACTGTTATTCCCTTATTTGTTCATCTGTGTATAAAGAGATTGGGTATTAGGAGAAGGAACAATTCAGGGTACTAAGAACGGTATTCTCTTTTTTCAGGTTAGAGATCAGAAAAAAAATGAAACTTTTAGGTCAAGTACTTCTAAATATTTTGTCTCCAAAGGCAGTTATTTTGATTTTTATTAATTCATCTCTTCTTTTAAAGTTATTACTTGTGTTACCATTCTTTCAAATTTTCTTCCATTTCTATACATACATGTGCATATCTTTTTGGTCCAAACCTGTAACTTATTCTCTTAATTTTTTCAAAACAATTTAATTTATGAAATAAAATAAGTATTTCTGTAACACTGTACAATAAGATAATTGTACATGAAACTTCAAGCCTACTATGTACAACTTGCTATTCATTTCAAAATATACAACAAAATTATCATGTAAATTTATTTTCTTCCCTCTCTCCACCCACACTCACTCTCGAGATGACAACCATTGGATACAAATAGGTATGTATGAAAAATTATTCTGTAGATATTTCTTTTTATCACCTCCTTCTCTGGATGCAGATATAGTCTTTATAGTTAATTTGGGTATTTATAAGAGACAAAATAACTTACTCAAAGTTATTCTTAAAAATTACCACTGTTAACCATATTTTCTTGGTCCCATCCATTTCACTCTTCATTACTTCATGCATCTTTCCATATTTTTCTAAAATCGTAGAGCTCATTTCTTATAGCATAGCACAATAATATTTTATCACAATCATACATCATAACTTGTTCACTCATTCCCCATCATGTTTTAAACATTCTAGGCATGGATGTTTTTGTTTCTTACCTTTCATTTGAGAAATTTATTTCTGACCTAATTTTTCCTGACTTCTTTTAAACTTTTTATTTCTGTTTGGAACCATTCTGTAGTTTTTTTCAATTGTTCAATCATTTCTGGGGAGTGCATATTTTTGTGTTGTTTCTCTTGTAGATCATAGCATACCCTTCTTTTGATCTATTGTGCTTTACACTTAGAAATAGCTACTCACTGAAGTAACGAAGAAGTGTTGGAGATAGGGGTTATTTTGTGTCTCAAGTCATGAGGCTTAGTCTTACCCCACCACAAGGGCAAGTTATCTTATATGGCTCTGTGGTTGTTCAATCATGTCTGACTGTGATACCACTTTCTACTCTGACTGGAGAGTTTGGGTTCATTTTCCTTCACAATAAGCTACTTATTCATAGTTTCCTGTTTCCTTTTAAATTTTTTTGCTTAGTATTTCTTCCACCTTTATAAGCCTCTCTATTGGTTTATCCATTTGTGAACTAGGTTTTACTCAGTATTTCTTCTTTGGCCTTTTGCTATACCAGACTTTCCTTTGTATTCCCAGTAGTTTGTCTCTGTCTTATTTCCTCATTTTTTTGTCACTCCCTTTTCTACTATTGCAGCGTTCCTTCCCACTTCCTCTTCTCCTTAAGCTAAGCATCCCCAGCCTCCTTATGAACTGGAAATGTATGTATATCAAACAATGGAGGCCTTCCATTGAGAAGTTTTCACTTCTCTTTTCTTCAGGAATGTAAGTTCTTTTCCTCTCTAGGAGATTCTGTGCTGGAATTTTTGATATCTTTATCTTATTTCCCTCTCTTTCTAGGTACTCTTCCTTTCCTATACTTGGCAGGACATAATTAATTTATGATGTCTCTTGTGGGAGTTCAAGGTCAATCACTGATAAAAATGGACTGAGTAGAAACCTCCATAATTGGATCCTAAAGCAGAAACCTGTGAGGCTACTTGTACTCACTGTGTGTCTACCTTGAAGATTTAGTGCATATGATGGAGCAGGGGACCTCAGCTCAAGTAGAAACTCTGAGCATGTTAGTGCTATATAATTTAATGAAATAAAAAAAAAACCACCAAAAAACTCTCTTTATCTATGGTTTTTAGGTTGGAGAGGTTTGATGGAAATAACTTCATCTTGCTGGCCAAGAGATTTCATGTAACTTTTAACAAAACTGACAATTCTCTCCTACTAGAAACTCCCCCTCTCCCTGCCTTTGGTTTCATCATTTTTCCAACCCTTTAAATAGAGATTCCTAAATTTTTGGGTCATGGATCTCCTTGGTAGTCTGTTGAAGCCCTCTCAGAATATTTTTAAATTTGTAAATTACATAGAATTACAAAGGAAACCAGTTATGCTGAAATATAGTTATATACATACATACACATCTGTCTACCCATGCATACACACACACACACACACACACACACACACACACACACACACACACACACACACACACACCCCTCCACAAATTACAGGCGTAGGTTAAGAAATTTTGTTTTAAGGGCATGCTTCTTATGGGTCTCCCTTAGGATCTCTTAATTTTGCTTTATATACTCCCTCCCTTGACAATCTTTTCACTCTAAGAATATTAACTACTATATTGATATATATAAATCCCAAATATATTCTCTCAGTCCTGACCTTCATCCTGAGATATAGATCCACACCTCCACTCTCTGCTCTGAATCTATATCAGATTTTCCCACTGACATCTCAGACTAACATGTTCTCAAATTATAATCATCTTTCGCCTCATTCCTCCTTTGGCTTATAGTGTAAAAAACTAAAAATAAAATAAGATTAATCCAAGAAAAACAAGATTATGAAAGTCAACCAATTAGAAAAGGAGATCCAGAATCTTAAAAAAACAAAACAAAACACCTTGAAAATTAGAATTGGGCAAAGTGAAGCTGTGAAATTTTAAGAGATCAAGAAATAATTAAACACATTATGAATAATGAAAAATAGAAGAGAAAGTAAAATATCTTATAAGAAGAAAACAATAGATTTGGAGAATAGTTCAAGAAGAGAAAACATAAAAATAATCAGACTAACTGAAAGTTATGATAAAAAAGAACCTTGATACAATAATGCAAAAAATAATTAAAGAAAATTGTCCTGAAACATTAAAACAAGGGGGAAAGTAGAAATAGAAAAACCCATTAATTACCACTTAAAAGAAATCCTATGACGAAAACTCACAGGAATATGATAGTCAAATTCTGAAATCCACCAGATCAGAGATAAAATATTAAAAGCATCAAGATTAAAACAGTTTAAATATGATGGTGCCACAATTAGAATCACACAAGACCTAGCAGCAGAGACCTCAGGGGAACACAGGTCTTGCAATGCTATACATCGAAGAGAAAAGTACTGGGGCTCTGGCTGAAAAATATCATACCCTGAAAAGTTAAGCATTATTTTGAATGAAAAAATGAAATTTAACCAACATCAGACTTTCAAGACTTTGTTTATAAAACAAAAAAACCTGAACTTAACGGAAAATTTGACATGCAAAAGTCAAAAGAAATATAAGGTACATATCAAAGACTGATTATAAGGGATTAATAAGGACAGACTGTTTACTTTTCATATATGTAAAATGTAAAAAGTAAGCCTAGGATTCTTATTAATAATTGGGTAGCTCATAAGAAAGATTGGAGCAAATATGAGTATGATATAAATTTACAAAGCAAAACCATTTAGAAAAAACTAAGAAGAATGATTATTTTATACAAATGTGGTGCAAGAGGTAAAATTGATGCTTTGGAATTAAAGAGGGGAGGAGGGCTTATAGCTCTGGTAACCTCCTTTAATTGGAAATGGGTTTAAGAGGAAACAATACATATGTAGTTAGAAGAATATAAAAGTCTTCTAAATTCAGAGGAAATGAATTAATAGGGGCATAGGGAGGGAGGAGAGGAGAAGAGAGTGATCTTTAGAGGGGAGGGGAATAGGTAAAAGATGGGTGTAGAAGGGTCATTATATTTATATGAGTGGCAGGATAGGGGAGGGATCCTTGGAGAAGGGTAGGCAATTATAGCATGGCAAGGTAGTGGATAAAAGTAAAGTAGAGGAAGTTGGAAGGGTAGGAAATGAGATATGAACAAACATAAAAACAAAGATCATAATTAGAATTCATTTGGGAAAGTATATGTATGTGTATATGTATGTATATATCTATACCTATAGAGAAAACATCCAAACTTAATTGTAGCCTTCTGGGAGGTAGGGAGGGAAAAAAGGACAAAGTAAAAAAGGACACAGCAAAGAACAAAAGAAAACTTACAAGGAAACAAAGGAAAATATTGAGAGTTCTCTACACAATGTGTATTATTTATCATAAAGGATTTCTTGAAATGAAAATTTGTTGTTGCCTATTTTGAGTCCTCTCTTGTGTTCTGCTGTGTACATGACATGCTTTTTTTCTTTGTTTGTATTTAAGTTCCAGTATTTAAGTTTATGATCTGTTTTTGTTTCTTTATTCTATATTTATATTCTGACCTTTTGAGTCTAAAATGAGAAAAAAAAGCTTTAATCAGACAAGATCAGACTCTTACCTTCCTACCCAAACCTTTCGTCAATTAAAAAGACAAGAAAACAAATCCCACTACAAATGTGTAAAGCAATCAAATCAAATTTCTAATTTGAAATTAAAAAAAAAATGGTTGCATTCAGCTGACATTCCTTCAACTCTCTCTCTTGAGGTGGACTACGTTTTTTCTCATTAGTACTCTGGAATACTACTTTGTCATTGCACCAACAACAATTCAGCACAATAATTTTCCATCATATTTATATGCCATAACTTGGCCATCCATTCCCCAATTTATGGGCACCCCCTCAGATTCCTATTTTTTTCTACTTGTTGCTATAATTTTTTTAAATCCATTCTTAAAGTTTGACTGAAGACTAATCCCTTAATCTCCCTTCCCTCCAATCATCCTTCCCTTCTTCTCTGCTTTCTTTCCTAGTTCCCTATTTAATGAAATATATTTTTCTATCAAACATTGTGTGCATGTGAGTATATTCTTCTACCTTTTGACCAATTCAGATGAGAGTGAGGTTCAGATGTCAACTGTTCACTTCACTCCCTGCTCCTTGTTTGTATAGATGTCTACTTACACACCTTGATTCTGTGAGATGATTTCCACTAACTTTGTTTCAACATTTTTTGTGCTCTCATGAAGTCATTTGTATGTTCCTTTAGAATTTTCATGGAGTTTCTAGCTTGTATCTCTTGAGCCAAGCTGATATTTTTCTTTCCAATTATTTCTTTTACAGCTCCCATATCTTTTCTATTTTTTCCCTAAAAGTACTCTATATTTATAAAAGTATTTTTAGCTTTTTTAAAGGAAAGCCTTGCCATATCTCTTTTAGGAATTCTGAGAATTTGACTAGACTGAATCAATTAGTCAGTGATGTATACATTAAGTGTGAATAAGTCCTAAACAGTTTATGGAAAAAATTGATTAATGATGAACTTAATATTGTTTTAAAAAACTTTGATAAATTTATATGTCTTTCAAAACGTTTGAATAACCTACAGTAAAGTTGCATGGGGAATGTATTGACTTGGTTGAGTAAACTTCATGCCCTGTGGGTTATCTATAGCAAGTGTTAGCAAAGTCTATCAAAGGGTAAATTTTTTGTATCACTAGTAAACTAAGAATATTTTTTACATCATTAAATTCAATAAAGTTTTACTTAAAAATGTAAAAAAAACCCACCCCATTTAGCTCATATAAAATAAGTGATGTGTTGGATTTGCCCACAGGCCCTAGTTTGCATACCCATGGTCTATGGCATAGTGAGTCAGATCAGAATTTGGAGATTCAAACATCTTTTAGTCAAATCCCTTGGAAGGATTTCCTATGGGAGGGAAGGAAAAGAGAGAGTTTCTGACCCTGTCTCCCACTCTCCCAATGACCTGAATTTTGTGAATTTTGCAAGATAATATGGAATTTTGGAAGCTCATATGATTCTCAATTCTCATAGGTATTCTGGCCATGTCTGGCTGCACAGTCTGCACCAGGAATTGAGAACAAACTAGACACACTGAGGAAAGACAGCTTCCTAACTCTTTAAAGAGTCTAAGATAAAAGCTACTCGTACCTAAAGGGAATTTCTTAAGTACATCATGAAGGGAGGAAATAGACATCCAGAATCCAGATGTTGTAATTTACTTAAGTGCCATACATGTTGAAAGCTTCAGTCCACTTTCCCCTTGCTTTTGTACATACAAATACATATATACAAAGTAGGTAATATACTTAGGTTTGAAGGTATGGTGGCAAATGTTTTGTATCAGCTATTTTTGTTGTTGTTCAGTCATTTTCAACTCTTTGTGACCCTATTTGGGAGTTTTTCTTGGCAAAAATCTGGAGAACTCTACCATTTCCTCCTCCAACTTATTTTTCCGATGAGAACTGAGGCAAACAGGGTTAAATGATTTACCCAGGGTCATGTAGGTAGTATGCATCCGAGGCTGGCTTTGAACTCCTGAAGATCAGTCTTCTTGATTCCAAGTCCAGTGCTCACCTAGCTGCTTGTATCAACTATACTACCTTAGTCAATACCCCTTTCTTAAAGCTAATTAAACTGGATTGGCTAATTGGTATTAATTGCTAATCATGGTAGGAAGCACACTAGTGGAACTTTTATGAGCCATCCTATTACACATACAAGTCCCCCTCCAAAAAATAACAACAAAACAAGAAAGTCTCCTTTCAAATATAAGGGTTATTTCTACACTATGAAGAAAGGTGATGAAACGAAGCTCTGGGAATTCAAGCTGCACATGTGTTGGAGATTGTTAGAGTAGCCCTGGAGCTAGTGCTACCGTAGGAATAGGGCATTTCAGTTCAGGGGCTCCCACAAGAATCTCCAGCCCATTTTAAAGATTGTTAACCTTTTCTCTGTAGTTAGTTACCCACTTAACCCTAGCAAACTTTTCTACTTTTTCCACTTTTCTGTTCAGCATCTGATTTTCAAAAACCTGGAAAAAAATTATTGCTGGGTTAGAAAGGACAAGTGCATTAAGAAGACCTGATTCTTTGATCTTCAAGCTTATTATAGCAGGGGAAGCTCAGTATTTTGTGAGGCATGCATTCTAGGTTTGGAGAGTGCAGTTTCAAAAGATTGAGAGGGAAGATAGGATTCAACGGAATTAAAATTCTGCAGGAGAAATTAGTTAAGGGACAATTGAAAGTAGTCTGAGTCAAAGGTATGAATGTTTTATTAATTTTCTTTAATATGATTCCAAACTTCTTTCCAGCATGATTGTACCAATTCATAGCTATATCAAAAATTCGTTAATCTGCCCATTTTGGCATAAATTCTCAGAGTCTGGCTATTTCCGTCTTTTATCATCTATGCCAGTTTTCTATGTGTGAGGTAAAAGGTGTGTGTGAAGTGTGAGGTGGTTTTGATTTTAAATTATCTAGTCATCAGTAACTTGGAGAATTCTTTGGCATGATTATTAATAGTTTGATATTCTTCTTTTGAGGATTTTAATCCATCAACTACTTTTTGACAGGCAGTATATCTCTTCTAATAAATGTTATCTTGCTAGGAGTTTTGCCTCAGTTTACTTTTTTATTAAATTCCAATTGCAACATCTACAATTTACAATCCTAGAGAGTTACTTAGACATCAAATCCAGTCACATTTCAGCTCAGTGTAGCCCAGACTTGATTAAAATGGAATTGGACCGTGTTTAACAATGAAATATAAATAGTGTTAGCTTGTTTTTCTACATCAATATGAAACTGGAAAGGATCCTTATTTGAGTTTTAATACCACTGCACTAGAGTGTGTTTCTTTTCAGAAGTGGAAGTTGAAACCAGATCTTCCTGGTCCTAACACTGACTCCTTCTGTCCAATGTTATGGTTCCCCTCCTGATATAAGTCAGTCCAGAGTCCATTAGCATTTAAAGAGCTTCACAACCTAGCCCCTTCCCTTTTCAGCTTTCTTATACTCTATTGTCTGCCATAAACTACAACCGGGCTACTTGCTGTTTTTCTACAAGACCCTCCATATAGCTACTCTTTGCTTTTTTCATTGCCAGTCTCCCATAAAAGGGGCCAAGGTCTCCCAGTGCATCCTGGGTCATCTCCAGTCATCCTGAGGAGTATCAGTTCACGGACTCAGACGGCTCTGGAGGAGGAGAATTGTGACCTGCACAGCCCTCACTCACTCAAAACAAAGTCAAGTGCAAGTCATGTCATCATTTCTCTGATGGCATGGTCTTCTTTAGCAATGAAGGAACGAACACAACCATACTCTGACAACTTATTCAGGGAGATCTTTTAGTCTTATAAATTTGTATTAATAAGCTATAAATCTTACATCTAACTTTCAGAAACTATTTTCATTTTTCTTTTCTTACTCTTACTGCATTGATTTTGTTCAGTAGCTTTTAATTTTCATGTATTCAAAATCATCTTTTTTTATTTTTATAGTCTCTATCATTTACTAGATGAATAATTCATCTCCTTGCCATAGTTGTGAAATAACTGATCTCATTTTCTTCTTTCTTTATGCAGTGTGAATTTTTATATTAAATTTGTATTTCTATTTTGCATTTATTTTGGTGTATGGTATAAGATGTTGGTTAAAACTCTCCCTCCTCCTCCAATTGTTTTCCAATTTTTCTTACAGGTTTTTTTGTTTGTTTTTTGGTAGCAAGTAGTTCTTCCCAAGCATTTCATGTTTTGGTGTGTTTGAACAAGCTTCACCCCCTATCTTTTGCATAGACAAATTCCATGTTTTTACAATGTATACCTTTTTCACTTCTTCCTCTTAAGATTCTTGGTTTCCTTCATGACTTAAGGTCGTGTGTTATGGGAAACCTTTCTTGATAATCCTAACTGTTAGTGCCCTGTTTCTTCTACTTAAATTCAATGGCCTAAGATCACAAAACCAAAGACCTAGGGCTTGAATGAACCTTAGAATTCATCTAGTCTGTCTTCTTCCTTCTCCATTTTACATATGGGAAAATAGAGGCCCCCAAAAATGTAATCAATGATTTGCCAAAAGTCATACTTTTATAAGTAGCAGGGCCAGGATTCAAACTCAGCTACCGTGACTCCTTGTTTAACACTCTTTCATGCCACTATGCTATCATGGATATAGTTAGATTTTTATGTATTATACATATAATAAAATCTTAACTCTGTTGTTCTTCATCAACTGTTAACATTACAACATCATCCTAGGAGCAGTAAGCTTATGTCTGTCTTTTCCTTTTCCTTTTTCAAAATATCCATTCTTTAGCAGTCCTGGCCCCTTCCCTCTCAGTTTTCTTTGGGCTTTGACTTTCCTGCCAGGATTCTTATAAATCCATGTTGCTCTTCTATGTTCTTCCTTGATTGTATGCTTTTATTTTTATCTTTTGTTCCTCTGTTTCTGACATCGGAGCTTGTTGGAGAGCTCTTTGTGTTGGTAAATTGATCTTTGTAGGTATTTCTCTAATTTCTTCTTCCTTGGGATCATTTGTGATTATTACAGTAAAATGTCTGTTTTTTCAACTTTCTCACCCACTTGAGCTGTCTTCTGTTTTACAAAGCCAAGCTATATGAGATTTTATATATATATATATATATATATATATATATATATATATATGTATATGTATGTAATATTTATTTATTTTATTTGGTTTCTCTAAATGTCTTGCCTTGGTAAAACTATTAATTGTTAATTTAATTAAGTTATTAATTACTAAGTCCATTTCCTTATTACTCTTAATTTCTAGAAACTTTTCAAACTTAAGATTTACATGATTTTATATGTATATGTATATTTATATACATATGAATTTGCACATATATATATGTGTGTGTGTGTGTGTGTGTGTGTGTATTTTTAGTGTTGTTTGTGGGTAGAAGGATGAAAGTCATAATGTTTATCTAAATGTTATCTTCTTTTTAGCAGAATTTACTATGACTTGGATGAACCCAAAGGAAACATTACTGGTCAAAAGCAGCCACTAAAGAAAGGTAAGCAACTTAGCAACAGCCTATTGAAGTTGAAATATTTCAGTAGTTGTGATTTCTGGTAGGTTTTATTTAAGATTTTAATTTTCAGCTCTCATGACTTAGATTTTTAGACTATTCTAGTCAGCTTCCTGAAGGGAATTAATAAAACTGAGTTAAGCAACGGTTATTTAGCTGAATTGTTACAGTCTTTTGTAATACTAGAACTTTTACTATTCTAGGCTTATTGTACTTTTTCAAGATGGACTTAATGCTAAGAAAGATGAGGGGGTAAGTTAACATAGAATAGTCACTTTTTAATGACTGAAATCTGGAGTAGCCAGGACAAGTTCTGTAATCAATCAAAACCCAACTAAGTAGTAAAAATCACTGCTATTATCAGTCTACTGCAGAGAAAATAGTGATATGGAGTTCAATAATAAGTACTCAAAACTAGTTATCAAGTCTTTCAAGTATATACGGTGCCTGGATTGCTTTTGTTTTTATAAGGGATAGGTTGTGATAGAAAGAATATTAGATTTGTTGGAGTGAGGAGAGTCTAGGATTGAATAGTGTCTCCAGCATTTGCTAACTGTGAGACCATGGAAAACTCAACCTCTTTGAGTTTCATTTTCCTAATTTGTAAAATGGGGCTAATCATACCCCAAATATATACCTCATAGAATTGTAGTGTACTTTATTATATTAGAATGTAAGCTTCTTGAGGTCAGTGAATATCTTTGCTTCTATTTGTATCTTTAGTACTTAGCACAATGCCAGGCACATGCTGGGCAGTGGGACTGAGAAAGAAGGACGCATTTTTTAGGGCCCACTATGTAGCAGGTATTGTACTAATCACTTTACAAATATTTCATTTTATACTCACAGAAACCCTGGAAGGAAGATGTTATTATAATTCAGTTTTAGAGTTGAAGAAACTGAGGCAGATAGAGGTTAAGTGACTTGTCCAGGTTCACACAACTAATAAGTGTCTGAGGCCAGATTTGGTCACAAGTCTTTCTGACTGCAGGTCAAGGATCTCTAATCACTGCACTCACCGGAAAGCACTTGAGAAATGGTGCCCTGCTATTGGTTTGTTGGATAAGGATAATACTTACCTCACAGGATTGTTGTGAGAGTCCAATGAAATAGCTGTAAGTTGTTTAACATAGTACATGGCCCAGAGTAAGCGCTACATAAATGGTAGTTAGTATTTTATTAGTAGTAGTAATAATATTGTTATCTGTAAATCTAAAACAAGAATATGGGTAAAATTCTCTCTAAATCTCAAATAACCAGGTTACTATAATTATTATGTTAATGTAGACCACTCTTATTTGGCTGTTCAAGGCATTTGCAGAATGAGAACATATGCTGTAGAGTTGCTTATATTGCTTGGGTTAAACTCTATTCCACAAACTTTCCACATATCTGATGTTCTAGATGTTGTTCTTTATGCTCGGTGATAAAATAGACCTTATCCACTTTCAATGAGGTTCTAGTCTATTGAGGGACACAATAAGTATACAAATACAATAAGTATATGTTTGAAGACCGGAGAGCAAGTGTGCTTTAATGCTTAGAGAGGAGTTAGGTCATCATCTTAAAGGAGACAACTGGGTTGAATTTTGAAGGAAGATGAGGATTTTGAAAGATGGATATGAGAAAGGTATGAATTCAAGTCATAAAGAATTGTTTACTGAAATGCAGAAAAGTGGAAAATTGAATATTGAATTTGGGGAACAGCTAGTATTCTAATCAGAATAAAATAGAGAATTAATTAAGAAAGATGGTATGGAAAGTAGAAGTCACGTTAACAGAAGATTTTAAATTTATGCTTTATTCCTTCGACAATGGAGAACTACTGAAAGTTGGAATAAAGGAGTGGTATGGTCGGAACGATTCCTTATGAGGATTATTTGGGGATCATGTGAAGAATGGATTAAGTGTCAGCAGGGAAGCTGAGAGACCATTCAGGATGCTTTTATAGTTGTCCAAATGAAAGTTGATAAATGCCTTAGCTAAGGTGATGGTCATATAAGAGGAGAAAAAAATAGGAGATATTCATGGGACCAGAGTTTTAGAGCTAGAAAGGATTTTAGGTGTCATCTAGTCCAACTCTTTTTGCAGATAAGGAAACTGAGGCCCTGCATGATTTTGTAAACTTGCCCATGGTCACATAGGTAGTAAATAACAGGATTCAAACCCAAGTCTTCTTATTCTACATATAGCATTCTTTTGACTGTCTTGTTTGCTTCCATATACTTGTTAATTCAGCTGTTTGTGGGACTGTTTAATGTTTCCAGAACTGACATAATTATCCTCAGTATGTTTTTTGAACTGTTTGCCATTAAATTTAGAGTTTTATTTTTTTAATAAAAATCTTTTTTGTGTCATTTAGAATGTGATTTAATGTGGTTAACTACCCGATTAGAAAGCCTAGGGGAAGCTTTTTAGTCAGGACATCATGTAGGAGCAGGATTCTAGCCATGCTTGGAAATAACATGTCATCACCATTTAAGAGAGCCTATAGTTAGGTAGAAGTTGGCACTATTGTAGCAGTCTTGAAAGCTCCCATGTAGATGCATTTGTTGGATATATTTCACCTTCCTAACATTATACATGCTAGAATTTTCTTAAATAAGGAACCTGGCTCTCTGCAAGGTTGCCTTGCCTATTGTGGGACTGGATTTAGGGAGCTTCATGGTCATTCAAATTTTAGCCAACTTTTTAATTGTTTGGCAGAAGCAAAATAGTGAGCTTTCTCAAATGAGATGAAGCTATTTATCATGACTTCGATGAATACATGGTTCACTTGATTTCACATTGCCATAGTATTTAAGAAGTATTAGCATGGTAGAGAAGTGAAATGAATATTCTCTATGTGAAAGAAAATGAGGCATTTTAATGAAGGTACTTTATGGTAAAAGTGACAAATAAATAGTAGTAAGATGAATGTGTGTTTACAATATTTTTCTTTTGCAATTTCACAGATATGAGCTTATGCCTCTCAAATATGCAGAACTGAAAACTTTTCAGAAAAAAAGTATTTTATTATATTCTTGCTCTTGTTCACAAACTCAATTACCTTTTTCAGAGGATGGCATAAATAAAATGTTTAAATTATTTTCCAAAACATTAGGGATTCGTAAGTGAATAGGAAACTTTTTTGTTTATTTTTATTGAACTAATTTGTTGGGAGTGACTTGATTAATCACATATATTACTTCAAAAGCTCTCCCAATCTCCTGAAAAGCTATACCTCCATGTTTTACCAGTCACATCTATGAAATGCTACTTCCCATAAATCTGGTCATGTTTTCCCCTCAATAACTTGATACTACAGAGATTTTTGGAAACCAACAGGTAGACATGGGTAAAAATTTTCCATATCTCTTTTTGAGTGGTTATATTGCAGTTCTAAAATATGATTCTTGGGTGATGATTTTATTATAGATGACCTTGTGTTCATTTAAATATCAGCAATCACTATAAAATTGTTTAATATTCATCAGAGGTAAAATATAAAAGTTTGATGAAAACAAATGACTCTTTAGTAAGAAAAACAAATATAGAATGCTTTGATGTTAATATATTTGTGTTAGATCTCTGTGTCATATAATCATGACAAGGGCCTATGATTTTTGTGGTTGTCATTTAATAGGTTTTGGGTTTGCAAAAGTAGTTCTCTAGCAACTATTATTTCCTTCTGGGAACTGTTTTTGCAATTAAAGTAGCAGATAATCCACTCCAGTTAGCTTAGTCAACTGCATGGAATATTGGTATTATCAATACATTATATTTTCAATACAATTGTTATGTCATCCATCTGGACACTTCTCCTAATGAACCCAGTCCTGCCTAGATTTCCTCAAATTGTGGGATTCATGTCCATGTCTTCATGGAAATTGTCAAAAGTGGACCTTCCTAACGTACTTGAGGACTTCCTTTAATCCTTTTAATAGCTAGTGGCTACTAGTATAATTCTTGGGCTGTCCACCTTTTTTTCTCATTTCATGACAATACCATTCTCTCTTCTGGTCCCACATTCCATGAATTCTTCTTTGAATCCACATTCTATGCAAATTCATTGCTAGTGTGTTCTATTCTACTTACACATATCATCGGTCGTTCTATCCTTACTATTTGGGGCATCACCATTTGTGATTCTTTTGAGATGACTGTTCCATAATGCGTAGCCATGAGACATTGTCAGCCAATTTTTGTTAAATAAATAAACTTTTGCAGTAGCAAAACACTTGGGATCATTATAATTAGATGACTTCCTTCTGTTTGATTCTGGCCCCAGGTTATTGTTCACTAGTAATACTTGTCGAAGTTATTAAAGCTTAAAAATTAGGCAAAAAGTTTTAGGATGCCCTATATACTAATGGATGAATTACATGTATTGCTCATCCAACGATGTATTGTATTCAAGTCAATATTCCTAATGACACATTTTATTTCATAGACAAGAAAACTCAAGAAAAATAAGAAAGTAAAACAAAAGTGTGCTTCAATCTGTATTCAGACACCATCAGTTCTTTCTCTGGGGATGCATAGCATTTTTCCTAAGTCCTTCAGAGTTGCCTTGAATCATTTTATTGCTGAGAATACTTGTGTTTCACAACAAATCGTCTTACAATATTACTATTACTCTATATACAGTACATTTCACGTTGTGTCAGCTCATGTAGGTTTTGTAGGTTTTTCTGAGAGCACCCCACTAATCATTTCTTATAGCACAATAGTATTCCATCATAATCACAATTTGTTCAACCATTTCCCAATTGATGAACATCCCCTCAATTTCCAATACTTTTCCATCAGTAAAGAGCTACTATAAATATTTTTGTCCATGTAGATCTTTTCCTTTTATGTTCTATCTATTTTGACATACAGGTCTAATAGTGCCACTGCTAAATCAAAGGGTATGAATGATTTTATAGCCCCTTGGTCATAGTTCCAAATTGCTCTACAGAATGGTTGAACCAATTCACAACTCCACCAACAGTGCATTAATGTCTCATTTTTCCTACATCTCTTCCATCGTTTCTCATTTTCCTTTTCTGTTCTATTAGTCAATCTCATAGGTATGAGATGGTACTTCAGAATTGTTCCAATTTGCATTTATCCAAACAATAATGAGTTAGAAGTTTTTTTTTTTTTTAATATGGCTATAGATAGCTTTTCATCTGAAAACTGCTCATATCTTTTCATCGTTTATCAATTGGGGAATGGCTCTTATTTTTATAAATTTAACTCAGTACACTTTGTGTTTGAGAAATAAGATCTACTCAGAGAAACTTGCCTCAACATTTTTTTCAATTACTGTTGCTAACTTCCCTTCCTTTCCTTTCCTTTCCCTTCTCTTTCCTTCCCTTCCCTTCTCTTTCTCTCTCTTTTTTTACCCTGTACCTCTTCAAAAGTGTTTAGCTTTTGGCTACCCACTGCACTAATCTTCCCTCCCTTCTGTCACCCCTCCTATTCTCTTATACTTTTCCCCTCCTACTTTCTTGTAGGGTAAAATATATTTCCACACCCAATTGAGTATGAATGTTATTCCCTCTTTGAACCACTTCTGGTGAGAGTAAGGTTCACTCACTCTCCCTACCTCCTCCCTCTTCCCCTCCATTGTAAAAGCTTTTTTTTCCCCTCTTTTAAGTGAGATAATTTATCCCATTCTACTTTTTATTTTCTCTTTCCTCCAATACATTCCTCTCTTACCCCTTAATTTTATTTTTTTTTAATATTATCCCACACCTGTGCCCTCTGTTTTTATATACTCCTTTTAACTGCCCTAATAATGAGAAATTTCTTAAGAGTTATAATCCTATGTAGGAGTATAAACAGTTTAACCTTATTAATTCCCTTCTTGATTTCCCTCTTCTGTTTACCCTTTTATGCTTCTCATGAGTCTTGTATTTGAAAGTCAAAGTTGTGTGTTCAGCTCTGATTTTTTCACAAAGAATGTTTGAAGTCTTGTATTTCATTGAATGTCCATTCCCTGCCCCTGCCCCCATCTCCCAGAAGGATTATTTTCAGTTTTGCTGGGTAGGTAATTCTTGGTTATAATCCCAGTCCTACTTAGAAAATACTATTTTCCACATGGACACATTTTCCTATGTTTTTTTTTTCTGGTTAGCAATATCCACAGGTATTTATTATAGTGATCCAAAATTATATAGAAGCCAGCACCCACCTACCCACATAAAACAGACATGGACTCTGATTCCACAATGATATCTTTATTCTCTTTATAAAATGTGTTGCTATAATTTATGCTCATATATATTATTAATATATTTGTTCTGAGGGATTTCATTGTTTAATAAAGTGAGTTTGAATAATTTCAAAGTAAATATTGATAATTTGTTTCTTCTTTATTGAGAACTACTTGTTCATGAATTTTGACAACTTATATGTTGAGAAATAAATCTAATTGATATTTTGAATTTGTCAGTAGACATGAAATTTTTGTAGGTCCAAACTTCATAATCACAGTCATAGCTGTATAGAAAATGTAATATCCTACTATGTATATTATTTTATAATCATTTAAAGCATTTGAATCTGGAGACTAAAAGAATCTTAAATATAATTTAAACACAAATATATTAATATATATGTAAATATATTGCGATCATACAAGATCCCGTTCCATTCAATTATGCATTTTTAATTAAACAGAACTATATATATACAGGTAAAGAGAAGCCTTAAACTCATTAATGAAACACTATTTTAAGGTAATATGCAATTAAAATCATTTTTAATTTATATAATAAAAGAAATATTTCCATAACATAGTATAATAAAAAATGACTACACATGGAAATTCAAATTTGTTATGTAAACTTACTATTTCTTTTAATTATGATACAATTTTCATGTAAATTTCTTTTTTTTTTCTTTTCCCCTCCCTGGAGATGACTGCCATTAGACAAAAATAAGTGTGTGTGTGTGTGTGTGTGTGTGTGTGTGTGTGTGTGTATGATTTGGTAATCAGTTGTTTAGCCATGTTCTCAAAACTTACATTCATATTTTAAGTGAGAAGCTAAATACATTGGTAGACTTTAGTTTCCCTTACTAATAATCAACCTTCTCCAAGAGTTTTGTCTAGAAGCAGCTATTTTGACATTCCTCCTAGTTCCTCCTCTCCACTCACTCCTCTCCACCTGTCTTTCCTTCTTTTCATCTGGGGGTTAGAGAAGAAAGAGATGGAAAAATGTTATATTTGCCAGTGTGAAGTCTAAGATTGTCTTTTTCATATAAGAAGGGAGTAATTTTGTCCTCTCAACCTTAGCTTTTGTCTCTTAACAGCTAGAACTCATGTTATTAAAAAAAAAGCCACTATTCCATAGCAACCATTGTCTTACAAGCTTGGCTCAACTTCAGATTTCTTTCTATTGCAGGGCTTGTACTTAGAAAACCAAGTTTTTCTGAATAAAATTTTTAAAAGATCATTTTAATTATAACAATTTTTTAAAATTTCTAATATATAGATGAAGGATATTTTAATTCAACATTCAAATCAATTCAAAATAACCCTTCTTTTGTCAAAAGCAAAATAAATAAAAATAAATCATAAATTAAATTAAACAATTCCTTGACAGGCATGTATTGGGGATTGCTGTTATAAAGACTAAACACACACACACACACACACACACACACACACACACACACAGTAACAGTACATAATTGGTTACTTAGACAAGATGCTTGAGTTATTGTAAACAGGCATCTATCATCCACTTTGATCTTTAAAAAAATTGGTATTGACTCATATCCAAATTGTAAATTGCTGACTTCCACTATCATTGTGCCTATCTAACTATTCCTCAGAAGTTTAATCTATCTTTTTTCACATTGACTTTTTTGCTTTGAAAATACAAAAATTAGATAACAAATGACTTATTAAATAGTTACATTATTTATTATTAATAGAAAGGAGGGGCATGTACTTTAATTTTGAAAGTATAGTCCTAATATTGATTTTTATGTGACCAGATTTTTATCTCCTTATTGATTATTGTTGAAGTCAGTAGGCATTTTATATTTTTTCTTGTGCTTTCTTCGCTTTGCATTACCTCATGCAAGTCTTTTCACATTTTGAATTCTTTACATTTATCATTATTTATTGTACAGCAGTGATCAGTCCATCATATATGCAGAGATATATCTTTTTCAGGTGTTCTTCAATATTTTTGTTTGTATTTTCTTTCTAGTTTTTAGTTATCACAGTAATTTTATTATGACACTTTTGTATACATGTTTTCTTTCTTGCTAGTAATAAACTAATTACAGTGATGGCCCCATAAGTAAGTCAGAGGGCATGAACAATTTAGCAACTTTTTTTGCATTCTTCCAATGTTTTATTGAAGAATTATAGCAGTTTACAGACCTACTTGTAGTTGCAACAGTTGTTCCAGTATTTCCCCATCTTTTCCCATCATAACTCTGATGAATTCAAGATGATTTCTAATTATTTTAAAATATGTAATTTCTCTGATAAGTGATTTTGTACATTTTCCAATTGTTATTAATACTTTCAAAGATAGATTAAAATGATTTGATTCTCAGCACTTTTTTCCTTTTTTCCAAAATTTCATTATTAACGTTGTAGAAGTATAAGGGAGATGAATAAGATGAAAGGTAATTTTATGTTTTTAATTTATTTGTTTCAAGAATGGTTAAGGCCAATTTTTTTTTCCAATTGAGTCCTATATAAGCGATGAAAAGTGGGAAATGTACAACATAATAATAGTGATTGATTGATAACAACTAATATAAAGATTTTATGCAGAAATATAATAGAAGTAAATTAGTTTTCAAAACTGAGAGACTGAAAGAACCCAGGCAAAAACTTAGCAAGAAAATGATGGATCTTCTTGATAAATGAGAATTGTCGGCTAAAGGCAACATGGTATTTGATTACAGACTTTAGTTTATAAACTTTTAAACTTTTGTTTGAGAAATTTTTTGAAAAAGGATGATGGACATTTTTGTGATATTGTCTCATAAAACAGAGAAGCAGTAGAGAGTAAAACCAATTTAGAAAAGTCATGGCAATATATACAGATATTCACCCTACTGATATTTTATGATGAAAATACAAAGAATACCCCATATAAAAGAATAATGGAAACAATTTTCCAAAAATGTTGTCACAAACTCTTTTCCATTGAATGGAATCCCTACAGAGAGGAATGTATCAGAGAAGTGATTGTCAAATTTGGGACATAAGCATTTATTCTTATGAAATCGCTGATTGTTAGATTTTGATTTATTGTTTTGTTTATTGTCTAAATTTCAGATTTTAATAACTCAGCTTAAACTTAAAAGTCTGTGGGTATGCACTTTATTTTTCCTTCCTGGAGCGTTTAGTTGTTAAATATTTATCAGCACCCTCCTGTATTGCTTTATAAACATTGTCGGAGTTCGTCAGAAGTATTGTGGAAGGCTCATGGAATGAAGTCATTACTAAATTAGAGACCTAGTTACTATAGGCTGATGATAATGTTAATATGATAATAGATGGCATTTGAGATTTGCAAAGTGCTTTACATTCATTATCTCATTTGAAGCTCACAACATGAGTTTGTCCATCTGCACACATCTGAGGCAGACAGTATAGAAAGAAAATGAGTTGAGCCCAAAGATGTAAAGGAAGGAGTAATAAATGACAGAAGCACTATTTCAACATATGTTCCCTGATTCCAATTCTGGTGTATTTTCATTATGCTGCACTACTTCTCCATGTTATTGTTGTTCATAGATCATTAACTATCTGATGGATAGGCTTAGAAAGGTTAACAGGGCAGAGATATAGGCATAAGATTAGTCCTGAATACCTATTAAAGATCAAATAGAAGTTAAACAAATAATTTCAATACTTCTGAATAACCCATGAATAGAAATAGTATATTGTTGAAGCTTATTAAAATTGTATTTGTATATAATTTTTCACAGGACACCTTTTTGAAAAAAAGTACTTTTCTCACTCCAGTTATTTCTTTAATTGTCTATACAATACACTTTTTTTCCAGAGTTGTGGTATTAAAATTCCTACAGAGGAGCATTTCAAGGACTTAATAATGGCCCATTCTTTGATATAAAATACCAACACACATATATGCATATATACATAATATATATACATTTAAATAAGTATATTTAAATGTAAAAGGCTATTTTTCATCTAATTTGGTCCAAGATTTGTAAGTTAAAAATCAATAGTTTGTTCATTAATTAGTACTTCCTTGTTTCTATTTTATCTTAAAAGAAACATACCTGTCAAAAATTGATGTTAACAGCAAATGATGTGTTATCATTTCCAGAGTCCAGGCACTGACTTGAAGCCTGATTGTCTTCTTTGAATTGGTGATGCATTTAATAGTATAGTTTACTAGAGTGTCCAGGTGGATTAACCAATCTCATATTTATCAAAAGCAGCTTCACGTAAGACTCCCTAATCCTAGCTTGTCCATTAATAAGCAGTTCAGTTCAAAATGGTTCAATGAATTGATTTGACATGTGGCTGAAAGATTATGTTTTCAAAGCAATTTAATCAATTATTCATTTATCTATGGTTATTAGCATGCTGGATACTGAATTCCAATGAATTTCATAAACTGTATTTTCCCCAAAAGATTCAACATCTTGACTTATAAAATCTTTCACTAAAGCTACTAAAAGGTCATAATTTTAATGTGCAACAAGCCCTTATTTTGCTGTACTGATTTGAAAGGAAGCAATGTGGAATAATGGAAAGAAGAACATCTCCAGAGTGAGAGAATGTAGGTTCAAATCATCCTCCAGATGTTTACGGCTGAGTAATTCAGGGAACCTTATATAATCTTACTGGACCTGTTTCTTCATCTATAAAAGGAGACTGGGGAGTGGGGGAAGGAGCAAGATGGCAGAGTAAAAGCAAGGAATTGCTGGAACTGTACCCCAAACCCCTACAAATAATTATAAAAAATGACTCTAAAATTCTAGAGCTTCAGAACCCACAAAATAACAGAGTGAAACAAGCCTCTAGCCCAATCCAGCCTGGAAGGTTGACCAGAAGTATCTGTTGCACCAGGCTGGGAATGGAGGACAGTCCAGCAAGGGGCTGTGTGAGCAGAGATGAGGCATGAGCAGGTCCCAGGGGACTGAATCACTTGCAGCTGTGGTGATTTCTACTTTTTGGTCCACACACGCCAAAGACAACATAGAGGATCCATGAGAAAACTCTGTTGGACCTGAGTGTGGTAGAAGTGCGCTTAGGTGCCAATGATGGGGCAGCAGCAACAGGACCAATGGTGCTTATGGAGCTCCCAGCCCACAGACAATGTGGGGCCTGAGTGGCTGACCAGAGGGTAATTGCAGGGATCTCTTTGCTGGTGTTGAGAAAGAATTCTCTTGATTTGTCCATACTTGGATCTGGGGCACAATCATGGGTGGTGGTCCTGAGGTGGTAAGGAGCATTGGTGTGGCAGAACTTGTAGCTCCAGTGGAGAAGGAAATTTCCTCAGAGTTCCAAGGCAGAAAAGTGGCTCTGAAGACAGCTACAGAAAACCCCTGAAGTTTGGGACAGTAGACTACCACTTCCTCAATGGAAGCAGAGTTGTACTTTGACAGAGAGTTGGAAAGTCAAATATTTAAATGCTGGGAAAATGAGCAGACAGCATAAAAAAAAACAAAACTCAGACTATAGAATCTTACTTTGGTGACAAAGAAGATCAAAACATACAACCAGAAGACAACAAAGTCAAAGCTCCTACATGTAAACTCAAGGAAAACTGCTCTTTTATTCTAGATCCAGAGGGTAAAATAGAAATTGAAAAAATCCACTGATCACCTCTTGAAAGAGATCCCAAAAGGAAAACTAAGAATATGGTAGCCAAATTCCAGAGTTCCCAGGTCAAGGAGAAAATATTGCAAATAGCCAGAAAAACAAAAAAAAGCAATTCAAGTATTGTGGAAATACAATCAGGATAACATAAGATCTAGCAGCTTCTACAATAAGGGATTGGAGGGCTTAGAATATGATTAAAACCAGGAATTACCTACCCAGCAAAACTGAGTATAATCCTCAGGGGAAAAAATGGATATTCAATGATATAGAGGACTTTAAAACATTCTCTATGTAAAGACTAGAGCTGAATAGAAAATTTGACTTTCAAATACAAGAGTCAGGAGAAGTATATATGAAAAAATGGGGGAGTAGGATGGAGAAAAATATAGTTAGCCTTTTCATAACATGACTATTATGGAAGTGTTTTGCATAACTACACATATAATGTATAACCTATATTGAATTGCTTATCTTCTTAATGCAAATGGGTGGAGAGGGAAGAAGGGAAAGAATTTGGAGCCCAAAAACAAATATTAAAATTGTTTTTACATGCAACTGGGAAATAAGTTGTACAAATCTATCTTGCCCTACAAGAAAGTGAGGGAGAGGGGATGATAGAAGGGAGGGGAGAGATGGGGAGTAAATTTGGAATTCAAAATCTTGTGAAAGTGAATGTTGACTAAAATAAGTAAATTAGTATATTTTTTAAAAATGACAGTGCAGGTCTAGATAACCTCTAAGGTCTTTTTAAACTAAATATTTATAATCCTCTGATTCTATAAATTATGAAGAGAAAAGGAGAAGTCTTCCTGCAGCATTTCTGACCAAATATATGAGCAAGATTCTACCGCCATGAAACTCCTTGCCCTATATCTGTGTGCTCAGGAAAGGTTCCTTTTGATATTCTACGGAAAGCTGAATTATCTTCTCTCTCTTTTGTTCTTTAGAGCAATGGTGTCAGACTTAAATTAAAATGGAGGACATTAATCTATACATAAGCATCCCTGAGGGCTCCACATTGACAGTTTTAAAATGTAATATTATCTGTATTGTATTTTTATTTATTTTGTTAAACATTTCACACACATTTTAATCTGGTTCAGGCTGCATGTGGCCCAGCAGCCATGGGTCTGTCACTTTGATCTAGAAGTTCAAAGGGAAAGAAAAACATAAGCATTTCAAGTACTGTGTCAGGAAGTCCAGGAACTCTCTCTCTCTCTCTCTTTTTCTTTCTCTCTCTGTCTCTTTGTCTCTGTCTCTCTCTCCCCCTCTCTTTCTGTCTGTCTATCTGTCTCTCTAAAGCTGTTTGAGAAGGATTTTACTAGTTAGGAAAGGATAGTGAGTAAATTAAATGTCTGACAACAAAAAATGAACAATTATTCATTTCTCTCCAGTTTCTGAATTAGTTTATTTTCTTCTCTTATATAGCTCTCTAGTAGAAGTTCTGGGCAGTAGGAAGCCGAATGGTATGCATCGAAAGTAAGATATGAAAGCAAGTCTGAATGATCTATGTATTGGGTTAAATCAGACTCTACACTACTGGAATATAGATGAACAAAATCTTGCCTCAATCTAATAGTACTTATAGTTTATACTACTTGTTTAACAAATATCACACATATAATTTTGTGAGGTTAGTCATGTTTATATAGCTATAAATCCTGTTCCCTCTGCAGGACTGTGTAATGGTAATTTAAGGTTAATGGTGAGCAGGTGGGGGAAAAGTTAAAGATTTTGCCCCCCATTAAGAGGCCTCAATATCTTTTGTTAATTTCTATTGAGGCACTGGGTCAGATGGTCCTGCCCTCCAGCTCTGAAAAGTATATAAACACTCTGAGGTGAGGTTTTTCTTTGGAACTTACTCATTGGAAGTGTTTGTTTGGCCAGATGAGACTGTAGGTAGCCACTGATTCCCCCTCTCCCCTACCCAGCTAAGAACTTTGGTAACTATACAGGTATGTATGTAATGGTCAGACTGTTGGAAATGTCTGTTGATCTAGTTCTTATGGTCAGACAATTGGAAGTCCTGTCTGTTGATCTTTATTTCTCTGTTTATATTTTCTCTAAAGTTCAGGGTGCTGACTTTCCCCCCTAAACTAAGTGAATGATATATGTACTTGATTAACGTAATTGTTGACCCCTCAAAAATTGCTTTCCTTCTACAAAAACAGTTTTAAGAACCTGTATAGCAGGCCCTCCTGTGTATGCCAGGGTCCTTGCTGTTACAGATTGTAAACTCCTAGTTCACAGAAACTGTATCTTGTGCTTCCTTATATTTTGATAATGTCTATTATCATATCTCCCACTACTCAATAAGCATCTTGATTATATGCAAACTTAAAGACCTTTTTATTTTCCTCTTTTCCTCATTATCCATTCCACATCTACCCCACAAAAGTCTCAGATCAGTACTTTTGGAGACATGTGTGGGGAGCCCCAGGGTATGTGTGCCAAAATGCTTGCTACCTGCTTCCTTGCTACTTAATGTTGCATTCAATTTTAAGCAAATAATCTTTGTATTATGTTGTTGTTTTCTTTCTTTTTTAAACAAGTTTTTATTTATGTTGTTGGTTTTTACATTCCCATAGTTTTTTGAGTATCCTCTTTACCAGAGTGTTAAAATTCCATATAACAATAGTATGTTTTAAAGACAAAAAGATGAAGAGGATAAAAGTCAGCAAATTCAATCAATATATCAGAGAAGTATTTCAAGTTGTACAATGTTAAACACTTGTAAGCCTCCCACCTTTGTAAAGGAGTGGCTCATTTTCTTTTAAACTATGCTTGTTCTTCTTAATTTTTCAACATTCACTTTTGATGTATGTGTGTGTGTGTGTGTGTGTGTGTGTGTGTGTGTGCGCGTGTGTGTGTATGTCTGTGTGTGCATGTATTTTCTGTTTGGATTATTAGTATTTTCAGAGAAGTATCTTTTGGTTTTATTTCTTATACAGTTTATTTTTATATTTTCAGTAATTTATTTTCCTCTAATTTTAGTATCATCTATTTTGGCTTATTTTACATTTGCTTATTTGTTTGGTGGTTTTCTAATTTTTGAATTATATTCAGTTCATTAATCCTCCCTTTTTTCTCTTTTGATAATGTATATTTTTAGGAATATGTTTTTTCACCTAAGTACTCCTTTAACTATATCTCAGAAATTGTTTTATGTTGTTTTATAGTTATTTTCTTTTGCATAATTATCATTTCTATTATTTCCTCTCTGATTATGTATTTATTATTACATTGTTAATTCTCTATTTGGGTCTGTATCTTTTGTTTGTGGTCTTTGAAACAGTCGTTATTTTTACTTGTCATCTGAAAAAGTATGTATTTATTATTTCTGCCATTTTATATTTGTTTTCAATATCTCTATGCCCTAATACATGGTTAATTGTTGTAAAAGTTCCACGTGGTGCTGCCAAGTATGAATATTCCTTAACAATACTTTTTAGAAGATGCCATAAATCTTTCATTTCCCATTTTTCCAACTTCTTTTTTCAGTTCTGTATTTTTCCTTTTGTTCATTTTTCTGTTAGATTTATTCAAAACTTGGAGAGGGACATTGAAATTTGTCACTATTGTATTAAAATCATATCTTTTTTAGCTCAGTTAAAGTTTTCTATATGAATCTAAGCAACATTTGAACTTATAAGTTTAATATTGATATGGATTTGTTACATGTTTCCTTCTGACATGATGTCATTTTCTCTGTCCCTTTTAATATTTTGAATGCTTGTCTTAGCAGAATAAATTTTCTTCTAGTACCTTATTTTTATCTTCTATATATCTTTATTTTTAAAATTTGTTTTTTGGAAGGATCAGGTTGTAAGATTTTGTTTTCTTATCCAATCTATCATTTATTTTGTTTTATTGTATTATTTGACCAATTCATATTTAGAATGGGTTTACATTTTCTCCCATTTGTCCCTAATATGCTTTTTTTTCCAAATTAGGATTCCTCCCCCACTTTTTTTTGCAACTATAGTAATATGTATTTTCATATCAAAAAATTAGACTATTTTAAGGTAACCCTATTCCAATGGCTATCATCTCCTTACCCTGTAGTTTTGCCTACCATTTGTTAACCTTTTCTCTTATTTCAGAGTATAATTTATTAGTTCCTTTTTAGTTCTTGCTTTTATCTAGTTAGTTAATTCTTCCCCTCTTTTTTCCCTCTTAGTTACAGAGTCAAGTAGAATCTACCTTTTTCTTCCCTTAAATATGTTTTATATTTATATTTGCATGTGTTTTTAATAGAAATGAGTGTAATACTTTATTAAAACATTTTCTTCACATATTCATATAATAATGAGATTTTTGTTACTTTGAATTTTGATATAATTTATTAAATTAATAGTTTTCCTTATGTTAAACCTTCCTTGCTTCTTGGTCATAATGTGTAATCTTTGTAATATATTGCTGTAATCTCCTCGTTAGTATTTTTTATTTAGGATTTTTGCATCCATATTCATTAATGAAATTAGTCTATAATTTTCTTTATTTTTACTCCTCTTGATTTAGGTATTAGCGTCATATTTGTTTTGTAAAAGGAGTTGGTAGAAACTTTTCTTTGCCTATTATTACAAATAATGTATTTGATATTGGAGTTAGTTCTTTAAACTTTTGATAGAATTCACTTGTAAATTCATCTACTCTGGATACTTTTTTCTTGGGAAGCTCATTTATAGTCTTTTCAGTTCCTTTTTTCTAAAACTGCTCAATTTAGATAGTTTGTTTTCTCTTCTGCTAATGTAGGCAGTTCCTATTTTTTTATTTATATTCTCCCATTTCCCTTATATTGTTAAATTTATTGATATATGATTGGGCAATTGCTTTGATTTCATCTTTGTTAGTAGCATCTTCACCTTTTTCATTTTAAATATTAATGATTTGGTTTTCTTTTCTCTCATTTTAAAAATCACATTAACCAAATAATTTATCTATTTTATTGTTTTTTTTTATAAAACCAAGTCCTCATTTATTTTATTCATTAATATTTATTAATTCAGTGATTTTCATACACTCAGTTTTATTAATCTCATTATTAATTTTTAGGATTTCCAATTTAGTAGTTAATTGAGGTTTTTTAGTTCTTTTTCTATTTTGTAATTGCATACCCAATTCATTGATTTCTATTTTATTGACGTAAACATTTAGAGATATAAATGTTTCTCTAATGACTGCTTTTGCTGTATACCATTGGTGTTGATATGTTGTTTCACTATTGTTATAATCTTTAGTAAAATTATTTTCTGTTTCTATTATCTATTTGTTCTTTAACCCACTCATTCTTTAACATTAGGTTGTTTAGTCTCCAATTAGTTTTTATTCTGTGGTCCCTTATTAAATATAATTTCTGTTGCATTGTGCTTTGAAAAGGAGGCATTTAATAATTTTTTTGCTTTAACTGTAAAATTTTTTGTGCTCTAATATATGGCCGATCTTTGTAAAGGTACCATGAACCACTGAGAAAAAGGTGTATTTATTCCTTTATGTTCCCATTTAATTCTTTACAGATAATTATCATATCTAGCTTATCTAAAAATCTATTTACTTCTTTGACTTCTTATTTAGTTTTTGATTAAATTTATCTAGTTCTGAAAGAGAAAGATTAAAGTCCTCATACTCTTCATTACTTATCTTTTCTTTCCATATATTCTAAACTTATTATTTGGTTTGTAGCTCACTCTTAGAAATATCTTTTCTTTCAAGTAGAAGATAATGATCCCCTGGCAGGAATCTTCCTCTGACTCTGATGGTGCAGTTTATTATTGATCTTTTTTATCACCTGAATTTTTCTCCTACCTACTTGCCACAAAATTTCTTTCCAGGTCAATGCCCTCTCACTCCTGCCCTGAGAAGTTTTGTTACCCCAGGCATAATAAGTGTTTCCTCTAAGCACCAAATCCCTGTATATAATATTCATTAGTCTCCATCTCTCTTTATGAAGTGTATCTCATGTCCTATAAAAGCATCCTAAGCACAAGATATACCTTTTAAATGTGAACCTAATCATAACCATAAAAAAAAAATAGATGTTCAATTTAAAAAGTTTTTTATAACAATTCTTGAAAGGAAATCAGAATTAAAGAAAGACAATAGAAATAAAAAAGATTAAAAAATATATGGGATCTAAGGGGGGAAAATGAAAAAGAAATCCCCAACAATGACAATTAACAAGTTTTTCCCCTTCCCAATTTTAGTTTTTTATGTGATTATGAAAAACTGCATATTCCCCTCCATTTTCTTCCTGTCCTCCCTCTTTTATAAGCCCTCCCATTTTATTATTTAATCTCTCAAAAAATAGATTTACTTGTAGGGGAAATGTTACAAATTGTAGTCCTTAGTATTTAAGGAAAGTTTCTCCATCATCACTTCTATTTAACTTTGGCTTTTACCTTTGTATCTTTGTATTCCTTTAGAACTAAATCTCTTCCTTTTCATTGTCATTTTTTGTTTAGTTCTTATACTTTTTTTTACCCTTACTTTATTCCTCTTGCTTTGGAGTTTAAAAATTCTAGGCATTTTTCTTGAATTATTTCTTGTATTATGATTTTCAGAATTTTTTATTTGTCCTATTCTTTTGAGAGACCTATACTCCTTACATTATCTCTTCACATCCTATCTTTACCATCAATGTGCTTTGTTTGTATTGAGATTTTGCTTTCTTTTAAAACTTTTGCTTTTTGCTTCTCTTCTTTCTAATAGTCCTTTATTTCCATGTATTTGCATTTCTAGATAGCCTTCTTTCTCTCTTTTACCATCAAATTCAAGTTTTTTTTCTGTTCTGCTAATATTTCTTCTGTGAAGTTTCTAAACCATTTTAAACCACTCTGGAATGTCTTGCTGAGGTTCCACTCTGTCTTGAAAATCCACAGGGTCCTTTGCTTTATTAGGTATTATTCCTTTGTCTTGCAACGCTTAATCATAGATGCTTGAAGTCTTTTAACTGAACTGTACACAGTAGTTACCTCTTCTATTAATTTTTCTTCACTGTTGATTTGTGTACCTTCACTCAGGGACTTTAATTGAGTTTTCTTATTCCTGAGGTCTTTGGTAATTTCAGTCTTTTTCTTTCCTTATTTTCATCTCTTGCTCACTTTCTGACTCTTTTTTTTTAAAAAAAATTGTCTTTTCCCTGGGAAATAGACCTCAGAGTCAGCCTCCTCTTACGTTGGGCAATTCAGTATTCATCAGCCTCTTTCTATTACGGGAGGGACAGAACTGGTAGAAGCTAGATAATGAAGTTTTCTCCTTAGGCTTGGAGGAATGCCACAACTTTCCCCCACCCTTTGGCAAATGTGTATGTTGCTCAGGAGTCCTCTGTTCCTCCATTTTCTGACCAAGCTCATTTTCTTTCCAGAGCACTAATATTGCTTGCTTTTGTTGGGTGCCTAACTGCTATCACTATTGTAGCCTAAGCAAACATTTCCCATCTGGTTCTCCATGGAAGTGGGAAGAGAGGTGAGTTTGTATGTATAGTTGATTTCTGTTGTAAACTTGTGGTTCAGTTAGTATAACCCTCCAGAACATGGTAGATGGTGGGGAAAGATAGTAGTGAGTAAGTCCTCTGTTGTGGCTTCATTGAATTTTTTTACATTGTTTGGTCCTTGGTGTCTAAGACGATCAATCAATCAATCAATAAACATTTATTAAGTGCCTACTATATGCCAGGCATTGTGCTAAGTACTGGAAATATAAAAAAAGGCAAAAGGAAGTACCTGCCCTCAAAGAGCTTACAGTCTAAGGGGACAGATGAAATAGTTTTATTTCGGTCTTGTAATTACTATTTTGGAGAGGTTTGAGAGATTGTGAGGTTTGGAGAAAAAGTCTATTTTTCCATCTTGTTAGTAACATGGCCAATAATTACATCATTCTTTGAGGTTTTAGTTATTCAACCAGTTCATATGACATCAACAGATACAGTTTTACTCTGACAACACCGTAACCTCTAAATCCCTCAACTATTTTTTCATGTGACCTATTCTTTCAATTTTTATCTTAATATCACCCATTAAATATTCCATATTTAAAATACTTAATTTTAATTTAATTTAATAATTAAAACATGTAAAATACAAAATAAAGTAATATTCATGAAGTCTGAGATTCGATTATCTCGTAATTTTTATTCCACCTTTTTCCTCTGCCTTATAACTCTAAACCATTTTATTCATCTATACTAGGACCTTCAGTACCTATCTCCTTCAGCTCTTTTCACTCTTGAAAAGTTACACTTTCTTTTCCTTTTTCCATCTTGAAATCTTGCTGAACCAGTTCAAGTCTAAATTGTCTTCCTTCCTCTTCAGTGTCTCTTGCCCATTTGTTCTATTGAAGAGCTTGCCTTACCAGTCATAAGACTTCAGGTTATTGCCATGATCCTCTGCCTTTACTTGCATTCACATAATGCTTAATGAACCTGGAGAATATTATCAAATTTTATTGACTGGCTCAATTACCAATTTGTTACATGATCTCACCTGAGCCCTCCATACAGCAAGATAATCCTTTTATAGCTTCCCAAAAGTTACCATCTCACTCATCATGGCAGCTTTTCATCCCTCCTCAAACTTTTCATGGCTCTCCTTTCATCTATCCTCTCAGTTAGGAATTTTGCTTTATATTTCACTAAGAAAAGGAGGCCTTTCTCTGAAAGTTCCATCTTCTCTTTTCCTTCTCATCTTACATGACTCAAATGCCTTGTGTCACTAACTCTTCTTCAGCTTGTTTCACATGAAAAGGTCGACATTCTCCTTGCCAAGACAGATCCCTCTACAGGCAGTGATGCCATTCTATCTCATCTTCTTCAGTAGATAGCCCTCAATATAATCTCCACCCAAATCTTCAATTGTTCCTTGTCTACTGCTTCCCAACTCCTTACAAATATACCCATATCTTCCCCACCATCAAAAAAACCTTCATTTGATTCACCCACTTCCTTTAGCTATCATCCTATACCTTTATTTTCTGTCAAAAATCCTTCAGAATGCCATCATAATAGATGCTTCCACTTCCTTTCTTTTTACAGTTCTAAACTCTCTTCATCCTGGCTTCTAACCTCATCATTCAACTGAAACTTGTCATTCTTTACCCCTGCTCCATCATTCATTTAGTTGCTAAGTCCTATCATTTCCACCTTTGTAGCATGTCCTACATACATATACATGTATACATACATACATACATATATATATATGTATTACTTTTCACTTCTGACACTACATCTGGACTATAACCCATGGGTTCATCTCTCTGACTTACGTATCTCTCCACTCCAGTCTATCTACCAAATTGATCTTTCTTAAGCACAAGTATGACCATATATAACTTCTCTATTTAGTCAATTCCAGTATGGCCCAATTACCTTCAGGATCTTGTATGAAATCCTATTTGACTTTTAAGACTTCTCATAATCTGTAGCCTTCTACCTTTCCTACTTTCTTACACTTTAATTTCCTGGATATACTCTGTGATCCAGTGACACTGGCCTCCTTGCTGTTACCTGGACAAGATATTCCTCTCTTGACTCTGGGCATTTTCACTAGCTATTCCCCTATGCCTGGGACAGTTTCCCTCCTCATCTCTACCTTCTGGCTTCCATGATTTCCTTCAAATACTAACTAAAGTACCATGTACTACAAGAAGCGTTCCCAATTCTTTTTAATCTTATTATTTTATTAATCCCTCCAGGATTGTCTTTAATTCTATATCTGTATATCTATACACACATGCATATATAAAAACATGTATATATGTACATATGGGTATATATCATGTAAGTGTACTTATACACACATATACATATATGATATATACTTGTGTGCATATTTGTACATACTTATTTATTCATTATCTTTCCTTTTAGTTTTTATGATCCTTGAGAGTAGAGACTATGTTTCTTTGTTTTCTTTTGTTTTTGACTTTATATACTCAACATTTAACACAGTATCTGCCACATTCCAGGGTCTAAATAAATGCTTTTCACTGCTTGACTTTTCAAGACTTCATTTTTAATATATGAAACACATTAGATTAAAAAAAAGATATAGTTATTCACACAGAAGAGAAAAATATCTTTAGTATGTGTAGCATGGAAAGAAGTTAAGATTCATCAGCATTTTCAGCCACAGCAAGAGCAAGCCTAGTAATTACTGTCAGGCACATCATATATGAATTACAAAGGATGGCAGTAGTAATTGTGTGCTGATTTTGAGAAGTAAAAATTACTTAAACAGACTGAAGATGCTAGCATCCTTTCAGTTAGTTGGGTTCCCACCCTTGCAGCCATCCTTGAGTCTTTGTTTTATCTCACATCTTCATATCCAATTAAGTCATATTGAGTCTACCTCCACAACATTTCTCCTATCACTTAGCCTTACACCATGCCCAGTCATTGCAGGATTTGGAATCAGAAAATATTTTTAAAAATCCTGGTGTGGCCAATTCAATTTTAGGACCTTGGGGAGTGGTGGGGAACCTGTGATCTCGAGGCCACATGTGACCTTCTAGTAAGGTTAAGGCCTTTTGACTGAGTCCAAATTTACAGAGCAAATCCTTTAATTAAGAGGATTTGCTTTGTGAAGTTTGAATTCAGTCAAAGGGCCACACTTGAGGACTTAGAGGGCCACA
The DNA here is from genome assembly GCA_028658325.1 of Potorous gilbertii. NCBI lineage: Eukaryota > Metazoa > Chordata > Mammalia > Diprotodontia > Potoroidae > Potorous > Potorous gilbertii. Next base: position 422,879,614 of record CM053770.1, on the reverse strand, counting down.
TGAGACTTCCAGGTCCCAGGTTTTCTACCCTGGGCTTTGGCAATTCACTTAAGCTGTCTAGTCCTGTTTCTTCTTTTAAAACGAGTGGAGTTTGACTATATGGTCTCTCTGTTCAGAATCTATGGTCCTATGGTATCATGTACTGTTTATTTTGAAAACCTGGCAGGCACATCCCCAATTCCTTTTCCTCCTGTCTCTCAGATTCAGTCAACCTTTGCTGAGGTGAAAATACTTTCTTCTTCCAATCTTTCCCTATGCTTACATTTCTCTCCATCTCAATATTATCCTTCACCAGTCTTTTTGGCTTCTTCTTCCATTCTATTGTGCTTTTTATAATTCCAGTTCCTTTGGTGATCTTCATATACCCCAAAAGTATAGCCAGAACAAAAATATTAGCATCCTCTCCCCTCCACACTTGAGGTGGGATAATCCCTTCTAATCCCTTCTATACCCGTGTAGTCCTGGGGGAGCAGAAGAAGAGTAGGTTTAGCATTTAACTTCCTTTATAGCTTTGATCCTGCAAATTTCCAAGTCCAAAGCCCCCTTACCTTGTATTGATTTCTTCAGAGCTTTACTATTGGGCCATTTACAATAGCTAACCTTTAATCCTGGAGTCAAAGGTCAGCAAAGTTTTAGTTCCCAGGTTTGAGATTCCATTCTTTACAGAAAGAACTGGAAAAAAAATTGGAAAGAAGATCAAAACCCTAAGCTCACTTCTTGAAATCATAGGGTGAAGGAGGAAGAGAATCACAGTCCTTCTCCTGCCCAGATTTCTGCATGATGCCGATGTTACAGGTAAGCAAGTTCTTCATCCCTAGATGCTACTAGAGAGAAGATTGTGCTTTAATCAGATAGTTTTAGAGAACCAAGTACTTCAAGCTATGTAGCCAATGAAAAGGGAATGCTCTCACATATGTGGTAGGTCCATGCAAAATGTTCATGATATGGCAGTCCTCATGGTTACGGGATTCTAGAGTCTCCCATATGTTAGCTGCTATTATTATGGTTGGTGGTTTTTTCTTTTCTTTTTCTTTTTTGTTTTTGGTTAATATAGTTTGCACAGTGCCTGGCACATAGTAAGTACTTAATAAAGGTTTATTGCCTTCCCTCTCTCAAAGGGATTTGTATTGAAGCCTAAGTCTTCAGTTGTGAAATGACTTTGTTGATTTAAAAAGATTTTCAGGCATCATTGAGGTTCTGATTAAGTTCATGAGCAAAGATTTTGTTTTCCTACTCTTGTTTCATTGCTTAATGTGTTTCAACTTGTTTTAATTCAGAGTAAAGAAATGTTAGAAACTCTGATGGTAAAAAAGAGGATACTCATTGTGAAAATGGGTATCTTGATTTGCTTGGTGACCCCAGCATAATTATCCAGGTAACTAGAAGAACCGTATGAGTACTGGCTATCTTGGCTTGACATACCAATAATCCTTTCTAGTGACCAAGGGTAAACTCAGCTAGATTTGCAGAAAATCAGCAACTCTAAAGTCAACTAAAAACATTCCATCTGTGAAGTCTCCAATGTGCACGTTTATTCTGCTTTGCTTAATAAAAAACCTTTCTTTAATTTCACAGGTATTGTCTTCCTCTGGTTTTCTCTCCTTCAGGGAAAGGGGGGATTTAAATCTGGAGAATCAACCTTTACTTTCTCTGGGTAGCCAGCATCTTTGGGGAAAGAGAGATCTAAATTCCTTCAAAAGAACTTTACCTTGTTTTATACCATAAAAGGCATTGTATCTGGTCTATATTTTCTAGACGTGTTTTTTTACTTTAATTTGAAATTTTAAAAATTGAGGGTGGCATTTAAACAATTAGTTCGAAGAGAAAATCTTAATAATATTCAGTCCCTTTATAATGAAGTATTTGGTGAAATTCTGAAGAACATCATTCACAAAATGATAAAATGCGATTAGAATAATACATAATTTAAAGAATATAAGTTATTATGCAAAATAGCCATATTTATGTCTCATTTATTGTCATGTCAAAGTATAGCTACCTTCACCCAACCCAAGATAAAATAATAAAATCTTAGCTTTATTAGGAAATTGATGAGTCATCTAATCCAACTCATTATCTAATACACAGTTCCTTCTATTACAATAATAACCACGACAACAATTTAATAGCTAACATTTATGTGACACTTACTGTGTGCCAACTATGGGCTCATAGATAACTCAGTGGATAGTGCTGGGCCTGGAGTCAAGAAGACCTGAGTTCAAATTCAGCCTTAGACAATTACTGTCTGTGTGTTCCTAGGCAAGTCACTTAATTCTATTTGTCTCAGTATCTTTTTCTTTGTCTGTAGAATGAGCTGATGCAGTAAGTAGCAAACTTCTCCAGTATCTTTGCCAAGAAAACCCCAAATGAGGTCATGAAGAATGGGAGACAACTGGAATGACTGAACAACTGTATGCCAGGTGCTTTGATGAGTACTTTGCAATTATTGTTTCATTTGATTCCCAAACAACCCTGTCATGTAGATGATATTCTTATTCTCATTTTGTACAGGAAGAAACTGAAAAGAAACAAACCAGAGTATATATATATATATATATATACGTATATATATATATATATATACGTATATATATATATATATACGTATATATATGCATATTCATAATTCAATCTGAAATGTCATCACTTTTGCTCTAAAGAAAAGGATTAACTTTCAAGGAGAATAACTTATGGAATATCCTGTGCTACCTCCAAGGAAATTTCAATTTTTTTATTTATATTTATTATTTAATGTGGGATTAACACGTATAGAGAGCATGTTCTGAAATGCAAACAAATTGCACAAGGGTTTAAATAGGATTTGAAAGCAGTGTACTACATGGGAGCACTATCCAGTTCTTTTGAGCATGGTTAGTAACATGTTTTACTATAGACAACTCTTCATTCTCTCTGGAATTAATAACTTACTCTATTCAGGTACTCTGTCATGACCCTTTGTTAAAATAGGCATCTTTTAAGTGAATTAATTTGTGGGCATAGAAGTCACCTATTTACAAAAGGTATTTTTATTAGATCCTTAGCAGCATCTTATACCCTTGAGAGGAGAGTTATCTGTCCAATGAATGAGTTGACAGATATTTTGAGTTTTCATTCTCTTGACATTCATATGTTATAATGGCTTTCTTTATTTATTTGATACTTTTTTCATTGATAGGTACTTGACTAAGCCCTTTGGTAAAACATGTGTTTTATTAAAAGCAAAAATTTAAAGTAATAGATACAGAAAAGCATTACAGAATAAGTATCTTAGGTTCGCTTTTTAGAATGGCAGAAAAGTATGTGTAGGAAGATTGTTTTGTTTCACAATAGCATATTCAACTAGAATTTATTTTATTACAATCTGGTATTTCTGTTTCAAAGCACAGTTATATTATTTTAGTCTTTTTCTTTCCATTACTATTATTTTGTTTCATTCATTCCCAGATTTAAGAACTTTGGTAGCATGTGTTCTGTTTTTTTGCTTTTTCTATTGAGTTTTTAAATGTCTTAGCTATGTCACTATTATGGTGTTTTTTAGGTAAACTGCAATTTCTTAACAAATGTGACTTATGTAAGATACAGTTTTGATGAGGTACCTTCTACATTTATTTTTTCTTTCTTTCTGAAAGGTAATTAAGTACATCTTAAGTCTACCCAAGTAGTGAAATGCTTATAAGCTGCCCTGGTAGTATGTATACTACTCAAAAAGTTTCTGAAGATTACTATTACAATTAATTTGTAATGAAAATAATGCTGCTAAAAGCATATTGTACATTTAGTTAAATCAAGATGATTCATGATTAACTTTTACCACTGCTCTAAGCACCAATGCCAAATGACTTAAAGGACATCAAGTCATTTTAATCAATCCAGTAATGCTGCATGCTGTTATTGCTGATGGTATGAAATAGTATGTTCTTCATTGAGTACTTGGCAATAATTTAAAAACAAGCCCATGTAAGGTATTGTTTTGATGATGGGGCTCAATTTTCGTACATCAATTTTCAAACTCATATGTATGTGTGTATACATATATATTGTGTGTGTATGTATATATATATACATATATTTGCATATACACAGAGGCACATATATAAACCTAAACAGTCATCTGTTCCTTTTAAAATTTTGGTTGTAAATTTAACACCCTGAGAAATTATATGTACATTTTGCTGCTATTCATTATCATGTAGAAGTTTAACAGTGTTGTCAAATCATTTATATATTTTCATGCAAGACGCTGCTCTGAGAATACACCTATTTCAGAATGCCTAGGATAGGATATTTCCAGAAGACCAGATGAGTGACTGGGATGTTCTCAGAAACCAAACAGCTGAATGGGATGACTGAAGCTTAGAGTATGATGGACTTCTTAAGTAGACAGTGAGAATGAGTTGCCCTTCCATTTCACTTTTCCCCCATTGCACCATTTCTCTTTATAAACCTGCTTGCTGAAGGGGACTGCCCCCTCAATGATTCCTGTCAACTTCTGTCACCTTAATGCCTCTTTTGGTCAGCTATGGAACTGGCCTTGATCAAGAGTGGGGAATGTTAAATGGAGCTGTTCTTGCCTGATCCTGGGGCTATGAATTGATTGAAGAAGTTCTCAAAACCAGAACCTTTTCTTAGCCTTTTTTTTTAAATTTTAAAATTTATTTTAAGCATAAATACCCCAAAACAAACAAACAACTGCCAGGTACACGGGAGAACATGAAAATTCAACATAAAGCAATAAATTTCCATTTCAAGAAAACCTATAAAATGAATGCTACACATTATTTTCAAAGGTGTCCACCTTTGCTTCTTTGTATATTTTCTTTTGTCCTCTGCTGTGCAGTTTTTACTTTATATTTTCCCTTTCCTTCCCTTCACCCTAAGAAGGCTACAATTAAGTGCAAGTGCATACACATACACATATTCATATATATATATATATATATATATATATATATATATATAGCCATAAACATACACATATATACAATCAAATATATATACATAAGACTGTATTATGCTTATTTCCACTTGTCATCTGTTTCTCTGAAGGTGGATAGCCTCTTCATTCCCAGCCTTCTTTGTGGACTTTTGGTTGTTATTCAAAATAAATTATGTAACAGCTTCTGGAGGCTATGCCAGCTATGATACTCCCTCCTCTTTGAAATGTATTTAACTCTGCTTCCCTCTGCCTCAGTTGGATATTCCTATACCCTGGTGCTATGTGGTATCCCCGAATTGCAATTCCCTTGCTTTTGATAAAAGACCCTGTTTTTTAGGCAGTTGTCTTCATTTCAGGTTGATGTCCTCATTTGGAAGTGAAAGTGAAAGGGTAAATACATTCTGGCTTTAAGTTCTCTTTTAGATATTCTATTTAATTGACTCCAGAGTTGATCATGGCTTTTTTACTTTGTCGTGGTGTATGAGTCACATTTGGAGGTGAAGGTGGCAATCTCCAGAAATTAGTCAGAATCCACATCACCTTGTATTGTTATGTTTAGATATTTCCTTGGGTTGTGGGAGAGGGCACATAGAAGTAAAGCCAATCAAATTAATCTTTCACTCTGGCTTTGCCCAAATGATTTCTTTGTTCTAGGCAGTCATCAAGCTGGTACAGTGGTTTTATTTAAGTTTGTTTTTCTTCAACACTGTAACTTAGATCAGGGTCTTGCTGAGATTTTCAGCCAATCAATATGTGACAAGAAAGGTGGAACTTCTGTCCAGGATCAGAATAAAGCAGCGATTTTAAATGCCTCTGATAAGAGGTTGGTATCCTGGCAAATATTTTAGTATTTAAAGTTTCCTTGGAATATAACTTTTTTATTTTTTTACTAGAAGGAAAGGCACACTGGTAAGGAATCTGTTTTCAAAGGCAGGTGAATAGATGCATGAAATTTTGAGCATTTTGATAATTACAATTCAGAATATTTTCACTTGGAGACATTCCTGATGGTCTAAGGTATCCAAGTCCTACAATTCAACAAGTTGAATGATGTGGTGAGCTCTGTTGCTAGATTTCCTCTAAATTTGCTCCAAGTGGACTAGGGAGATATTAACCTGTATAGAAGACTAATTGTGTAACCAGATCAACTCTCTTATCCGCAAAATTGTCAGAAGTTCCAGAGTTGATTACAGCTTTTTCTAATTTAGCCTGATGTGGATAAGTTGTATTTGAAGGTAAAGGGGAAGATCTCCAGAAATTAGTCAGGGTGCAAGCCCACCTTGTACAATTGTGGTTGGATAATTCCTTGAGTTGTGGGAGAGGGTACATAGAACCAGTGCCAATGTACTGCCCTCACTGTCCAAAGTAGATGCGTACGTAGCGGTTAGACACTGTAGCAGCTCCTTTTTGTCTCTGATAAGTGGTTTAGGTCTTTACTGCCCACCTATAGTTTCAGAATCATTCTGCATGGCAGGGTAAAGGGTGGTTAATAGCAGAATAGCTTAGAAGTCAATTTTTCTGTGTGCTGAGAAACATCCCACAAAGATTTCCTTAAAATAATATTTATACCACTACAAATTAGCTTTATTCAGATTCAAGATATCCTATAGTCTTTGAGAAAACCAGGAAAAAAGAAAAAGAAACATTAGGCAACCTCTTAAGAAATAGCTAATTGTTAGATGAATAGTACCCACAGCTAAACTTGCTTAGAAAGAACTTTGAGGCATATTTTGGAAAATAGAATGTAAACTCCTTGAGGGTAGAAACTGTTTAGTGTGGTTTCTAACACCTGGTTGAAACTCAAGCTCTTAATCAAGGATTGTTGAATTGAATGAATTGAATTGAATTAGCCAAAGGCAAAAGGAAGAATATTCATAAAATTTAGGGGAAGTTAGGCATAAGTACTTATTTGCAAAAGTCCCTTTCCACCCTTCCATTAAATTAATTCTTTAAAATATTTAAAACCCCATATAGAAAGCATATTTTTTTCCTCCAGAGTTTTGTAAATACATGCATACTTCCTTTAGAAACAACTCAGAAAAAAAGAGCCTCAGGACTTTTCTTCAAAAAAAAACCCAGGGAGATTTAGTGAATTGTTAAGGTTTCTGCAATAAATTAATGAGAGAATTTGAATTTGGACAGCTCCTCCCTAGATACCTATATAAACCTGAACCTCTTGACTCAAACCTTGAAAGCGAAATAATAAAGCCATTTGCAAAGCTTCTCTGTGTGAAGACTGGGTATGTAATTATGCTTTCTATTAACTAAATACTAATTGGTTTCTTATTCCAAGCATTCAGTTAGGTGAGGTACTAATTAGATGTTCCTTTTGCATTTTAACCCATTTTTTTTTCTGAAAACAACAAAATATCTAATTATCTCAATGGCCAGAAAATCCTGGTTTATTGTTTTGTACCAAGTAGATTTGGAAGTTGAACTTAGCAAATATAGTGAATAGGGATCTTGTCTCCTTGGAGTCTTTAGTTTAAGACCTGAGCCAAATTTTCTCTCTTTCCTTCTGTCTTAATTCCTATGAGTCCATCAGGCACAATCTAAAACTAAAAATTGAGGAATAGATGGTAATCTAGGAAATTCAGTTTATTCAGTGTGAGTTCTCTATCCCAATTAAATCATAGCTCTGATCCATAGTTTGGAATCATATGAAAATGGTTTTTTGTCTAATATGGGCTTCCATGCTTTTGAACATAGCTTAATTTGCCCCCCTTTAGAAAGTCCTATTATAATTCAGGGTCTGTGATGTCACTGACTTCATCTGATTGACAATGAAAGACTGACAAATATGCTAAACTGGATGAAGAAGATCCAAGAAGCCCTATATTTGCAAAGGGCTCTGTAAACTTCTATCCTATTTCCTTCCTGCTCTTCACTATTTTAGAGGGCTTGAAAACACAGCAGGTTGAAATCTATTCCTGCTGTGTGTGTATGTCAAAGTTCAAGTAGTTCTGGAAGCAGGCCAGCAGAGAATGGTTTTCAGTCACTGGCAATTCTAGAATCAAGTGTTACCACAGATTCTGCTGATTGATTATACTGGGTACTCTCTGTTGAAGTAGATGTTGATGATGGAAATGAGTTCTTAAGAGACCCTGAGACTTCTCAAGGAGAAGAATAATTTTAATAACACTTGGTTGCGCCTCTTTAGCATGATGAAACAATTACATAGGAGTGTGTAATTTTTTTTTTGTTAAAAGCTAAATAGCAAAATAGAATTTCTTGCAGTTAAAAAAAACATGCCAAACTGTGCATGACTATGAAGTTATACATTATTAATGATACTTATTATATATTAGTACCTATATAATTCTTTAACTTCTGTGAACCTCATTTTCCTCATCTATGGATAGAATGAAGGGAAGAGGAAGGGAACAAGAAATTATTTATTTAAATTTTAAACTTTTATTTTGTATTTTATTTTCTCAAGTTACATGTACAAACAATTTTTAGCATTCATTTTTAAAAGTTTGAGCTCTAAATTTTCTCCCTTCCTCCATCCCCATCCCACTCATTGAGAGAGCAAACAATTGAATTCAGGTTATACATATGTAGTCATGTAAAACTTATCCATAATAGTCATGTTGTGAAAGAAAACATTGACAAGAAAAACAAACTTAAGAAAGATAAAGAAAATGTGAAAAATAAAGGATACTTCCGTCTGTATTCAGACATCATCAGTTGCTTCTCTGGGGATGGATAATGTCTTTCATCATAAGTCCTTCAGGGTTGTCTTGGATCATCATACTGCTGAGAATAGCTAAGTCATTCATGGCTGACCATCATCGTAATTTTGTTGTTACTTTGTGTACGTTGCAGTTCGCATCAGCTCGTGTAAGTCTTTCCAGGTTTTTCTGAGAGCATCCTGCTCAGTATTTCTTACAGCATTATAATTCCATCATAATTCATATCACAACTGGAACATGCATTTACTTAGCACCTACTATGTGCCAGGTATTATGCTAACTCCTTTAAAAATATTATCTCATTTATAATAATTTGGTAGATTAATAGAGTCCTAAATTAAGAGTAAGACTCAAGTTTGAATCTAGCCCCAGATATTGACTAGCTATGCAATCCCAGGGAAGTCACTGACAGGTTATCCTCTCTCGGCCTCTTCGTAACTCCCTCAGCAAATTTCTTCACCTATAAAATGAGGATATAATAATACCTAGCTCACTTTATTTCTATGAGGATAAAAATGATATAATATTGGTAAAGCTTTTTACAAAACTTAAAGCTTTCTATAAATGCGAATTATTACGTCACAGGATTGTTGTGATGCAGAAATGAAATGATATATGTCAGTGTATTGCAAACTTTAAAAGCCCTAAATACATGCCAGTTATTATTATTGTTGCTCCAGTAAACAAAGTCTAAGATTGACTCCAGGAAAGAATTCCAAACTAAACAGACTTCTACCCTCTCCTAGGATCCACTACTTATAAGGAGAGTAAATGACGCATATTTTTCTGATTCCACCACCCCCTTTCCTACCACCCATCTTGCCCTTTTAAGTTAAGGTTTTGATTCTTGCTGAAACAAATTTTTCTTTTATTCTCAGGAATGAGTATTGGATGTCCTGGTATTCAACTAAATCTTTTAATATTTTATGAATAACAATGCATGTTGGGACTGCCTATTTACTATCCTTCATTCTTGATCAGTAAACCACCTTCTTTCTGGACATACTTGTCTTTGATGGACTATTTACCTCACATAAATCATATTGGTAATAAGCTTCAGGTTGCTCACATCTAATAGCTCTAGTTAATTTGCATTTTGAATGCTCTGAAATTTTGGCTCTTTTGAGATTGTGGTCGGTCATAATTTACAATAAGCTAGCTTTACGGTAACAACATTGATGCAAAACAAAGTGCTTTAGAAAGTAAAGAGTAACATGAGATCACTGAAAGTACTGTGCCCCTTCCCAAAGATACTCATTCCATGATCCACATCTGCCTGTCTAGGTCTTTGGGTCCTTTTTCCTGAGACCAAGTTTTACAGAACAAGTCCTTTCATTAAGGGGATTTGTTCTGTGAAGTTTGGATTGCATCAAAGGGCTGCCCTTGAGGATCTAGAAGGCCACATGTGGCCTCAAGGCCATAGGTTCCCCACACCTGCCTAGGCTCACATCTACAATTGTCTTCATGACATCTCCATTTTGATGACCCACATCAAACTCGCTATTTCCCAATCTGAACTCATCACTATCCTCTTCAAACCTTCTCCTGATTCTAATCTCCTTGTTTCTGCACAGGATATCACTAGCCATTTAGTCACCAAAGTTCATAACCTTGGAATGATTTTTGTCTCTTCCTGCTCTCTTATTATCAAATGAGAAAATATTTGTAAAACACTTAGTAGAGTGACTGGCACATAGCAGGCACTTAATAGATGCTCATTTCCTTCCTCTGCCTCTTTACCTTGCCCATTACTTGCTAAGTCTTTTACTTCCATGCTTTCCCAAAGTCTGTGCTCCACCTTCCAGGTTCTCACTATTCCTCACCTGATTTTTTTAAATAACCTAATTTGATTTCATGTCTCTAGACTCTCCTTTTTGCATTTTAGATCTCCCATATATGACAAAATATACTCTTCCTAAGGCTCTGATCTGATCATATAACAGCCTCGTTTAAAAATCATCCCTTGTTCCTTAATCTCCTCTAGTATAAAGCCCAAACTCCTTTCCATGGTATTTAAGACTTTCAATAATCTGGCTCTAACTTGACTTTCTAGTCTTATTTCACTTTACTATCTTTCATCTACTCTATGTTTCCATTAAACTAAATGGTTCCTGTGAGATACTTTTCCATCTTTCCTTCCTCCATTCCTTCACAGCAACCATACTCCTTACCTGAAATGCACTCTCATCATTTCTGACTTTCAGTTTCTTCTTTCTTTGACTAAATGGGAAGCATATTTAACTGAGTGCCATAATCTTGGCAATGTATAGTCAGAATATGGGCAGAAATCTTACTGTGGATATAACTATGCCCTTTTTTCCTCTGTTTCCTTAGTAAAAAAAAATAATACATTTTCAGGAACATTTGCACCTTGCCCCCCCCACAAAAAAAAAACAAACAAAAAACAAAAAACAAAAACCTGTCTCAAGTCCACAGACATAAAGTGAGATTTTTCAGTAGTATAAAAATTGAATCCTGGCTACTAGAAATGGCTAAACTAGAATTTGGCACTGTTCATAGTAGATGGTTTAATTATACCCAGAAGCCTAATTACTTTTCCCATTTTGATGTTTGAAAATTGCAGTGTGAGTTCTGTGCCTTGGGGTAATTAAGCAATTGTTTATTTTTGAGGATTAACTTAAGTGCTTTCAGCGGATGAATATTCCCTTTGAATAGACTGTTGTACCTCAAAGGCTATAAGAGAATGTGCCTTAATACCAAACTGTTCTTCCTGCTTTCCATTATGCAAATGGTGATTCAATTAATCCTTACAGAAATGTACAGAGAAATGATTTCACTGTATATCTAGATATACATGCACATATAAAATTTATGAATATGTATGTTACATAATAAATACTATATATATGTTACATAATAAATACTACATATATATATATATATATATATATATATATATATAATCTTTTTCTATATGATAGTGAATTTGTATGTTAAATTTTAACAGTTAAGGTATTAGGGTATGGACAAGATCAGCATCTTATATTCAGATCATTAGACTTCTTTGTTGTCCACAAATTCTTAGTGGTTAATGTAAGTATGGAATAGAGAAATAATTTCTGTAATTGTTTTAACAGAAAAAAAGACGTAGATTGATTCTAAACAAAATTTTTATTCATTTTTTAGACTTTTAAAATATTGTATACTATCTTTAACCTCTAGCATGTGAAAAGTATTGACTTCATAGGATAATATCCTTAGTGGGCCATTTCCCCTCCTTTGATTCATTTTGGTGGTTGGGACTCAAAAGGCTGGCTGCTCTTTTGAATTCTAGAGGTACTCTTCCCCTAAAGGGATAGTTCATGATCCCCAACAGGTTTGTTTCCCATTCACAGAAAACCACTAGGCATAGTTAACTTTTAACATGGACATTTATTAAGGTGATATAGGGAAAATAGGAGCTACAAAATAGACCCTACTGCCCCTACCCTGGGATGTGCTCTCCCAAGGATATACAAAGCATTTGTGGGGAAAAGTGGACATAAACTTAGATTATAATGATAGACAAGACAATATATAGGGAATATATATGGTCAAAGCTTTTTATCTTTAGTGTAGCATCTTTGTTGGGTATATTGCTTATCTGGGCTCCCAGGGTCTGCCTCTCTTTAAAATAGGATTCTTGATTGACAAGGTTAACTCTTGAGTCCAGAGCTAGCTGTCTTTGGGGTCAGAGAGGACATTGCTTAAAATTTCTTCTTTAAATGGCTGCCTCTCTATATATCTGGAATATATATTTCTGTTCCTTCAGTTATGCTTCAAAAGCTCTTGAATTGACTGTCCAATACTGAATGGAATGTCTCTTAATGGGTGAACAAAAGCCACTAAAAGCCATGACTTGGAGGTAGGAGGACAGAAAGAGTATCTCTCTTCTAATTCCAAAGAGGTTAAGAGGTGTCTTCTTCCCTAACTACTCACTCACTGTCTAGTCTTCCACACTTTTGCCTATCTCCAGGATTTAGATATTTAAAACAGCAAGAGTATGGCCATTTTATGCTTGTTCATTGATACTTTTATCCCCTTTTGATTCAATTTAAAAGAGGGATATTTATAATAAGATATAGGGTATTAACACTCTAAAATCCCATTGATCATCATCTGTGATCACATATTTTGACAACATCAGTTGATCCAGGGATGAAGGAACTAAATTTCCATCTTCTACATTATTTCTTTCCCAACTTCATCTTTCTAACTCTATGGACATCTGGGTGACAGTTGGTAGAAAGATGGATGGAAGAGTGAATTTGGAGCCAGAAGACGTGAATCAGCTTATATCCCTGCTCTGCTTCTCACTAGCTGTGTAACTTTGGGCAAGTCACTTAATCACTTATTTTCCTGAGCTACTTGGGCTCTCTTCTGAGAATTCATCTATGAAACTTCCCTTTTTTATTTTTAAAACAGAATATCAAAGGAAGGACATAGTATATACTTAGTCAACAGTAGGACTAAACCACCAGGCTCAGTGGTTCTATCTAGCAATAGGGAATGAAGGGATGCAGGATAGTGAATAAACTCAAAGTTTTTTCTATATCATATTACCAATGGACATATTTTTGTTGGTCAGAATTATGCCTGAAATAAGCAAAACATATTTAGAAAAGGTAAAGTGCAGGTGCATTTTCTATTTTGTCACAATTTTAAGTTTCAACATGATTCTTATTGCAGCAATTTTATATGAACATTAAAGATTTTCTTAAAGTATTCTTTAATTTTTAAAGAATTTCTCATTATAAACAGAAATTTATAAATTTCTTATTATAAGTAAAAGTTATTTTTATTCTGACCGTGCTAATATTCTAAAGAGAAAACTTTATTTTATTTTGGTTTTTTTGTTCTCATCTTCTCCAATGGAAATGTCAGTGCTACATATAATGCCTCTCTTGAGCATGTAAAAATTGACTCTAGATATATGAAATGTGTATTTTAATAAGTTTGACAAACTCATCTAATTATGTTTTTGGAGGATGTGAGCATAAATACCAATGAAGTCTAACTTATTCAGTGAGAATAAAGTATAGAATATAGAATTTTATAAGTGAATAGAGCCTTGGAAATTATCTAGCTGAATCCTTCATTTTAGAAATGAAGAAACAGAGATCTAGAGAAAGTCAGAAACTTAGCCAAGGTAATATAGTTAGTAATGGAAGAGTTGGAGTTTGAATAATAGCCAATAATAGTTAACATTTCTATAGATCTCTAAGATGTGAAAAGCACTTTATACATATAGTCTCCTTTGATGTCTGGGTGTCTCATCCTCTACACTACTTCAAAGATTCAAATCCTTCCATGCCATTGTAAAGTCTTACCTCTTCAACCAGAACCTCTATGTTATGAAATGTAAGCTTAATTTTTGTCTATTGGATAAAAACTTAAATGTCCAAACTAAGGAAAAAAATACTAGAATAAACTGAAGAAGATGTAAGGAAAAATTCAAAATTTTAAAACATCCCAATTCATGTGACATTCCTATATAAACTGGCATGGCCTATAAGTAGCATGATGTAACATAGGAAAAAGATGTGGATTTAGAGTAAAAGGACCTGTATTTGAATAGCAGATTTGCTATTTATTGCCTGTGTAGCCTTGAATGTCATTAACCTTTCTGAATTTCAGTTTTCTCACCTGTGAAACAAACAGATAACCCATAAGGTCCTTTCCAACTTTAAATCTATGAACCTAAAATTGGAAAGTAAATACCTTTAAAAAGTAAATTAAGAAGTCTTTGAGGGAGTAGGGAAATTGGGCATATTGAGAAATATTCCTCTTTAAATGCATATATACATGTCTGAAGAAAACTGACTTAAGATCATGGTTCTGAAGAAATTAGGATATAAAAGAACTGAATGACTATCATTAGATGAGAAAGACTCTTAATAAAAACAAACAAACAAACAAACAAAAACTGCATGAATCCTTTCTCACATGTGCCACAATTGGAACCTCTACTCAGTGAGATTCTGAAATATCTGGACTCTGAATAGTGGTTCCAATTGTGGCATATGTGAGAAAGGACTCATGCAGTTTTGTTTTGTTTTTTCTTTTCATTTTTTTATGTGAGTTCCTTTCCCAACTAATGACAGTCATTCAGTTCTTTTCTACAAATGTGTATGTGTGACTGTTTGTAGGCTGAGTCCCTATATCCTCTGTGACATTCCTCTAGCTTCTGACTATTAGTTGGTTGGTTATTGTCCGTTGTTCTTGAAGAGGACCAAAATGACATTACTATGTTAGAGTCAAGTTACAATGTGTCTGACTGGCCAATCAGACCAATATGAGCTCTAAATGCTCTATCATAGGTTGGGCACAAACAGTCCATGTAAACATTTGGGGCGGATTCTTTAAATTTGTGCATCTTACATTTCTTTTGATCTACTTCAATTCTACTTTAGAGCACAGCATGGAGCACAGCACTTTCTCTGATAAGGGCATGCCATGATGGGCAGTCCTGTACCAGGGTCTCCCATATCATTAACTCAATTGCAAAGCTCTTAAGGAAAAATTTTGAGGGTATCCTTGTATTTCTTCTTCTGACCACCATGTGAGTTCCATCTTCTCCTAGATACTCTCTCTTCTTTTGGCTTTAGAGACTTTATACTTTCCTGATTTTCCTATTACCCTTTAAATCATTCTTCGCTTTCTTATTTCTTGGTTTCTTAGTGAAATCAAGTGACTTGTTCAAGCTTGCTCAAGGCAACAAAGTCTGGATTTAAGCCAGGTCCTCTGATTCCAAACTTTGTACCCTTTCCATTGTACTATATTGCCTCTTACAAATTCAACTATTTCCTCTGTACAGATGACATGAAAATTCCTTTTCCTGCTTGGACTTCTCTACTATGTTATAGTCATATATCTATAGCTGCCTATGAGATATTTCCATGAATATTTTCCACTGGCTCCTCAAACTCCAAATGTCCCAAACAAAATTTCCTGAAAAGCTGCCCTTTCTTCTGATTTCATGAATGTTTGTCTGTGATACCACCATTTATCACATCTGTCTGTTTTTTGCAATCTTAGTTTTATCTTTGACTTTTCCTTCTCCTTCACCACTCATGTTCAATTGCCTACTTATATTTTTCCCTTTGATATTTCTTGCATAACCCTCTGTGCCCATATATCTACTGCCACTTCATAAATATAATTGTGAATGACTTTTCCCTGCCTGGTATCTCACATAGTCCTTTGTTTATATTTATCTTATGCAACTGATCAATCAACAAACCTTTTATTAAGTACCTTCTATGTGCCAGGGATTGTGCTAGATGTTGGGGAGATGAATAAAAAAATCAATACCGTCCAATATAGAGACCTATCAATCTACTAGAGCAAAACATGTTTTTGGGTAAATAAATTGCCCTGCCTACCTGCCCATTTATCAAGGAGCCCTATGTTTACTCAGACCTCAGTCTATTCTGGGGACCTGACATCAAAAAAGGCTCAATTTATGTTTTTCTCATTAATCCCTCCCCACCTTCAATTAAACCAGGAAAATCAGTAAAATGAAACTTGACTATGATTCATGTCTATATACACTATACTGAATCAGACATGGGATGGCTTTAATTCCCTCCACCACAAAACTAGATGTTACGTGTAATTCGCAGATGAACATCAATAAATTCAAGAAGTATAAAAAACTCTAATAACTCATTCCATTAATTATATTGCCCATACAAGGTAAAAACCTTTTGTACAACTACTGAGCTAATAAAATTTTACACATTTGCCTCAGACCTGTACTGCCTGATCAACTCAGAGAAATTATCAATGGGGGATTGGCAGAGATCCAGCTCTCATTGCAAGGCATACTATTGCTTTAATCTTTTTGCTACAGGATCCTTTTATTCCTGTTCCTTTTCCTCTTTGAGAAGCATGCTATTACAGAAATCTTCCTCCTCTCATGGACTGATTTCTGAATTTTGAACTTGGAAACCTTTTACCCATATGTAATAGCCAAGGCTGGAAGCATCAATTTATCAGGATCTCTAGTTGCTAACCTGTGATTAAAAAAAGAGAAAAGAAAAAGAAAAGTAGGATAAGGTAGTCAGGGGCTTGAGGTTCAAGAAACTGCAGTATCAAGTCTGCCTAGGCTAGCACATTTCTCACTGACATTTGCTTCTGCTGCAAAATGCCACAGATCCTCCTGTTTGGGTGTGTAAGCAGAGAGGGAAAAGTTGATTTTTCTTTCCTTTACTCTATGTCCTAGAGAGAGAAAACTTAAAATAAGAGAGAATACTGTACAGGAAGAGAAGTTTTACTCTAGGCTAAGGAAGGAGGAGAGGAGGAGTTTTGGTCTCTCAGATAAGACCCTATTCTCCCTGAATTTTAGAGGAGAAGGTCCAAGAAAGAAACATGAAACTGGTCTGTAGTGACTGATCAGGAGTTCCTTTTCCCATCACAACAACCCTTTTGAACACACACCTAACTATGGTAAGCAGCTGGACTTTCTGACAGAGGTCCATGCCTGTAATCCAGTCCGGATTGGAGGGATTCTCTAAACTGAATGGAGATTTTCTTGATGATCACTGATCCCCCAAGATGTATACAAAATAAACATAATAATTTTGGCAGGCAAGGGGAGAACTGATCCTTTAAAGACGCTAAGTGTTGTTCCAAGAGGGAAGGGGGTGTGGGACATGAGGCTTATCCTGGGCAAAGACTCAGGAACAGGAGATGGAACGATATTTATGAAGAATAAGTAACACGTAGGCTAATGTGTTTTGAGTGTAGCATAAATGAGAGAGCGTAATGTATAATAGAACTAGAAAGACAGGTTGGAACCAGGATACAAAGACTTTTAACTGCAAAAAAATATTAGTTTGTATTTTATCCTAAAACTAATGATAATAACTAAAATTTCTTTAGCAGGGGAGCAATTTGGTGCTTTAGTAATCAACTTGACAGCCATGTAGAGGATGTCTAGAGAGAGAATAAATTGAATATAAGGACAATTTAGTTGACAATTGCAAGTCAAGGTGAGAGGTGATGAAGGCCTGAAATAGTGTAGGTTTGATGTGATTAAATTGAAGGGGATGAAGAAAATGATGTTCAGAAGAAATCAAAAAGTATTAGCAACTGATTAGCTACTGAGAATGAGTGATGGTGAAAAATAAAGAATGACCCCTAGGTCGCAAACAAGGGAGACTACTACTAATTCCATTGTGTATTATTTTCTGCTGTACTGTATTAACCTGTTTGATCCACACAAAAGATCTGCAAGTTATCTTCTACTATTCTCCCAGTTTTACAGATGGGGAAAGTGAGAGATGAAATGACTTGTTATTCAGATAAAAGTGTCTGAGACAGGTTTTGAACTCATATCTTCTTAACTTCAAGATCAGCATTAAAAAGTGGGTTGGGGGAAGAGAAGGAAATAAGCATTCAGATAGTGTCGTAATGTTCTATTTATTGTGCTAAATGTTTTTAGAAATCTCATCTCATTTGATTTTCACAACTCAGTAAGGCATTGTCCCCATTTTAAAGCCTAGGATGTTCTCAGTAGAGAATAGAGGTTATGTGACTTGTCCAGGGTCACTCAATTATAAAGTATCTCAGTCAGGACTGGAATTCAGATCTTCGTGACTCTTGCCCCATTTCTCCAACCATTGTACCACTGGCTGCCTCTCTTTAGTTTACCACTCAGCTTCTTTAGAAGACTTGAATGGAGTCCTGGCACTAAATGACCTTGAACAAGTAACTTAAATTCTAGGAATTTTAGTTTATTTGCCTATAATATGGTGATAAAAAACTTAACTACCTTTCCCAATTGATAAATGATCAAAGGATATGAACAGGCAGTTTGCAGAGGAAGGAATTAAAGATATTTACAGTCATACGAAAAAATGCACTAAATCACTATTGATTAGAGAGATGCAAATCAGAACAACTCTGAGATACCACATCACACCTATCAGATTGACTAACATGACAAAGCAGGAAGATGATAAATGTTGGAGAAGATGTGGGAGAGTTGGAATACTAATTCATTGTTAGTGGAGCTGTGAGCTGATCCAACCACTCTGGAGAGCAATTTGGGACTATGTCCAAAGAGCTACAAAAATGTGCATACCCGTTGACCTGGCAATACCACTTCTAGGACTGTATCTCCAAGAAGTCATAAAAATGGGAAAGGGTCCCATGTGTACAAAAATATTTATAGCAGCACTCTTTGTGGTGGCCAAAAAGTGGAAATCAAGGAGATGTCCATCAGTTGGGGAATGGCTGAATAAATTATGGTATATGAATGAATGAGCCATAAGAAATGATGAACAAGAAGACTTCAGGGAGGCCTGGAAAGACTTATATGAGCTGATGCTGAGTGAAAGGAGCAGAACCAGGAGAACTTTGTACACAGCAACAACTACAGTGTATGAGGACTTTTTTTCTGGTAGACTTAGAACTTCATTGCAAGAACTTAAAAAATTCCCAATGTTTTTTTTTAAGGCAAAATGCCTTCCACATCCAGAGAAAGAACTATGGAATTCAATTGTAGAATGTAGCAGATAATTTTCTTTTGTATTATGTTTTGGTTTGTTATATGACTTTTCCCATTCATTTTAATTCTTCCATACAGCATGACTATGGTGAAAATGTATTTAACAGAAATGTATATGTAGAACCTATATAAAATTGTATGCTATCTTGGAGAGGGAAGGGAGAGTGGGGGAGGGAGGGAAAAAAACTGAGTTATATGGTAGTGATTGTAGAACACTGAAAATAAAAAAAAGAAAAAAATACTACCTATCACATGAGGATGCTGTGAGGAATGAGGCAAAAAGTGAATACATATAATGTGCTTGAACAAAATTAAAGTGGAAATGGGATAGGATTCTGGCCTCCTTTTATTGCTTAGGGAAAATACAACAGAGACTATTCTTTTACTTCCTTAACTGTGATAAGTAAAGGTAATTGAATTTAGTTTCTTTAGTATGACTCAAGATAGAATTGTTAGGCATTAAGTTGTAGAAACATTTCAACCTTCAAACAGACTTTTATGACTCTGGTTCTCCAAAATAAAGCAAAGAATATGGAGCTCTAGGGGATGAGAAGGCCTGGAGAGAAGTTTAAAAAGCCCATGATGTTCTGCTTATAACTTCCTGGTAATTAGGCCTTATGCACCACTTAGCTTTGTTGATCAGCAGACAGGGCAATGAACACTGTGAGTTTTATTCTAATCTGTTACATGCTGTTAGCTGGCTAATATTTTTGTGTTTCCATAAACTATGCATAGTTCTTAACATCTATTAAACATTCAGCGTGTGCAGGGAATCATATAAAATATGGAGAGATGATCCCCAATCTCATACTTTGTAGTCCTGAAAGATGAAATAGGCAATAAACAGAGACAGATGGATTCCAGGGTTGATTTGGAAGTGGAAAGAAAGAAGCGAATTGATAGTTTATCTTCATTCTCTTTGATCGTATGCAAGTATGTGTCCTGCCTTTGACTCTCTCTGCTCTACTTCCTTTTGAAGTCATGAGAGTTTGAGTCCCAGAGTAGCAGAATCTGCCAGTAAAAGTTGAGTTTAAAGAAAGTGCATAAAAAAGGAATTCAATGAAATTTTGATCCCTGACTAAAAGATGAAGTTGTCAATGGTAAGGTTACCAGATGGTCTGCATTATTGGACAGTCCTGATTTCACCTTCCTTTTCTGCTTCCCTCCAGCTGGCCTGTACTGACACATTTTTGGTTCTAATGGTTATTCACTGCTGTCTTCCATTTTTTTTCTCTTCCCTTATTTTCCTTCTGTTTTTTCTCTTGTTCTTTCTAATGTGGAGTGCAGGCTGATTTGCAAACTGTTAGAAGCCTTATAATGAAGGTAATAGTCTATTATAGTCAAGAGGTTTTTCAAAGGCAACCAAATTTCAAGAATTATTTATTTTTTCACATGAGAGCAAATGAAATGACCAGAAACTATCTGGAAAGCATTGTTAAAGATTATACAGTCCTGGGAAAGAAATTTTAGGAGAATAAATAGTATTTTTCATCACTCTTCTTAATGAGAAAGATTTAGGTGTGAACAGTTTGTTAAAATCGAGACCAGGATTTATAATTCTGGACTACAATTGGTAAAGGTTAGCTCTGACCAGGAAAGGAACGTATCTAACAAGGCCTAGAATAAATGTATCACCAATGGATAAACACTGGAATTATGATTTCCTTGGTATCGGGAATTCTTGGGAGAAGAACCATCTTCTATGAATGCAGTTCTGAAAATTATAGTCTTTTTTTTTGAGAGTTAATTTTTAATGTTTAGCCTTCACTTCCATAAGATTTTGAGTTCTAAACTCCCCCCCCCCACCTCCTACCTGCACAAGGTAGCATGCAGTCTGATACAGGCTGTAAATGTTCAATCATATTAAACATATTTTCACGTTAGTCATGTTGTAAAGAAGAATTAGAACCAAAGGGGAAAACCACAAGAAAGAAAAAAAAAACAACAAAGAGAAATAATATGCTTTGATCTACACTGAGACTCCATATGCCTTTCTCTGGATGTGGATAGCACTTTCTATCATGAGTGTTTTGGAATTGTCTTAGATCATTGTCTTGCTGAGAAGAGCTGTCTATCAAAGTTGGCCCTTGTACAATGTTGCTGTTACTTTGTACAATGTTCTCCTGGTTCTGCTTACTTCATTCAGCCTCAGTTCATATAAGTCTTTCTAGGTTTTTCTGAAACCTGTCTGCTCATCATTTCTTATAGAACAATAATATTCCATTATATTCATATACCACAACTTGTCCAGGCATTCCCCACTTGATAGGCATCCCCTCAATGTCCTTTGCAACCCCAGAAAGAGCTGCTATAAATATTTTTGTACATGTGGATCCTTTTCATATTTTTATGCTCTCTTTGCAATACAGACCCAGAAATGGTATTGCAGGATCAAAGGGCATGTAGTTGTATAGCCTTTGGTTTTAGAAACTTGTAGTCTTTAAAAGTTACCCAGAGTACTGAGAAATTAAGGGACATTTGACCAGAGTAACACAGCAAGTCAAGACTTCAACTGAGGTTGTCATGCTCCAAGGTCATGTATTTTGCCATAATACCTTGCTGTAGCCTTATCAATTTACTTTAAATCGAACT
This sequence comes from Potorous gilbertii, assembly GCA_028658325.1. Taxonomy (NCBI): domain Eukaryota; kingdom Metazoa; phylum Chordata; class Mammalia; order Diprotodontia; family Potoroidae; genus Potorous; species Potorous gilbertii. The sequence goes on along the minus strand of CM053770.1, from coordinate 422,857,872 downwards.
TAGAAGGAGAAGGGGGGAACTGAGAAAGCTTTCTATATATAAGTACTACCAATATAGATATATGCAGTGAAATTACCATAGAAAAAGTGGCAATAGAAATGTCCTAGAAAACTCAGGAGAAAGGTCCATAGTGAAATTTATAGCCCTAATTAGATGTTAATGTAGAAATGTACAAAATAGGGGTAATAAATCAAAAGACCTCATAGGTATTATCAAAATGCTGATAAGTGATTAATTATATATAGGTATGGAAGCATATAACATTCAAAGGGAACAGCATAAATAAAAGGTAATACAACATATTAAGAAGTTATACTCTTGTGAAAGAATCTAAAAACCAGAAGGGGTTTCACCCATTGCAATTTAGATAAGTAATGCTGCCAGCAGAGTAAAGTATAAACAACCTAGACAGAAGGAAGCACTGCGTGAGGAATTTGGAAGACATCCAATAAACCTAGTATAGAGGAAGCATATAACAGTAGTATAGGACGACTTCTATTATCCAGACATCTTCCAGAAGTCTCTTTTTTGTCGATAGCAGAACAAGTGATAATTAATTGATTCTTCTTTTTGATATCTTCATTTGCTACCTCCTCCCCACATGTGGAGTTTAATCCATATACAGCTTAGAAATGGAAAATTTATTTGTAGAACACAAATGTATTTCAAAGAAAATTTTAATGGAATTGCATTGCATGTGATTCTAAATTAAGGGCCAAACTTTTTTTCCCTCTAAACACAGTCAATTCTAACATATGCATGTCACCAAAAGCAACAATAATTGAGGAGGAAATTATGAGCTCTACTATATGCCCTCACATATGCAGTTTTTCCCCCATTAAGAAAGTATATTTTAAGATACTTTAGAGAAAACTAGCTCCATGATCACTGCAGTATGATGGTTATTTGGACAAGACTTATGATGACTTCCTTGTTGGATTGGGGTGCTGAGTCACTAAAAACCTTGGGAATTAACACTTTTTTTTCAGTCTTGGAAGAAACAAGACTATCACAGGTTTATAACTAGACAGTAATTTGAACAGCAGAAGCAAGCAGGAAGTAGCAGAGGATGCTGAAGGATGCTTCCTAGGAAAATTGATCCTAAGATGTATAGTAGCTGGAGATTTTGTTTCATATCTTGGCTTCACTTCTTGGTTTATTAAGAGGCTCTAACAGGGAGTGAGTGAACTACATTTACTTGGAGAAAACACTGAGACAATGATGAATTTACTTCATTATGTTTCCCTTTTCTGCTTTATTTATGCATGTAGTGTATAGCCTTCTTTATGACTACATATTACTCTGTTTTAAATTTGCTTACTGTTTTTTCATATATTGATGATGTTTATTCAAAATAACTATAACCTTTGGTGTAATCTAAAGACCGCTGTAGAGCGGGAGGATAAGGAGGAAAAGCTGATGAATAATTAATTATATAGAATCTGATCAACTAGGAAAACTTTTTGTTCAAGTTTAGTGATCAAGACATCATCTAGAGTATCAAAACTTTTACGTATTTTGTTAATAATATGTATTTTTTATGGTTCCTAACTTTGTGAATTAAAGGAGCCATATGGAAACAGGACCTTTGATGCAGACTAAGCCTCCTATGAACAAATCTTTTTAGCTCTTAGCCAGAAATCCACTTGGTACAAGGGACTATTTGACTTTCTGAGTTAAGGCCTAGATTAATTGCCTTTTGATAAGGTTTATGTTGCTAAAGACCTTGAGAATGATGTTTTTTTTTTTCACTCAGCCCAGAATAAAGAAGCTATCATGAGCTTCAAACTGGAGGTCAGGGTTTTCCATTTCAATGACAGTTTTAAATCACATCTGCAGAAGCAAGGAAGACAGTCAGAGGATTCTTCTTTCTGTTCCTTTCATTGACTCTTTCCACCTTGCATTTATTTATGAAATTAAGAGAGCATTTGCATAAGCTCAGCAAATTCTGCAATTTACATTGGAATGCATACTATTTTATTGATCATTTCTCACAGGCTCACAGTAATCAAATATAAGATATGAGTAGACACTGGATCTTTGATTTCATTGGTATGGGGAACTCCCAGAAAAGAAAACTCCCTTTATTAATGCAGGTCAGCACCTTTTCTGCAATATAAAACATTAGAGAATTTCCTGAGTGATTAAATTACTTTCTCAGAATCATATAGACAGTATATTGCCAGAAGTACAACTTGAAGTCAGTCTTCCTGGCTAAAAGTCCAGGTATCTGCATTATAACTTATAATATACATGGTGTTCCAGTTTATACTGAAGATTCACAATAAGGGGAAATTCATGACATTATAATTTAGCCAACTGCGTTTGTTGTTGATTTTTTTAAGATTAGATTTTATAGGCATTTTTGGTTTTTCTATCATCTTCATTCCTAAATATATGCCTCATCTTTTTTTCTAACCACTGAGTCAACCTTTATAACAGAGAATGTAAAAGACAGAAAACAAAAGGAGTTCTGCAAATGTAGCCAATACATCTGATAATTCTCAGAATAAGCTCATTGTTCCATACATACAGTTTTTTTGGGGGTGGGTAAATATTGAGCAACTGCCTCTCTAATGCAAAAGAAAATGAATCCATGATACACATCAGCTTCATTATTAAAATTTTGTCCATCTCTTTTCTAAAGTACATACAATCAATAAAATATTAAATCTGTACCCCTTTAACAAACAATTTTAAGACCTTGTTCTCTTTGGATTTCATACAGTATAGACTACAACCAACTTCTATTTCAGGTTGTAACAAATATCAGTATATACTTTGTAAACCTTCCTGAAAAAGTCAGTTTGATTTTGTTTTTCTTCTTTATATTTATATTTTTGTTTATGTATTTTATATTGTCTGACCAGGACCAAGTCCAGAAGGATGATCATTTTATTTATGGAAGCTATGTATCTATTTTAACCATTTATGATCTTAGTAACTTTTTTTGGTATCTAATTTGTTTTCATTGCTTACTACATCAAAATTTACTCTTATAAATGTTTTGGGGTACATAGGATATTTCTTTTTTGTCATTTAATTTATTGTGTATTTACACAAGTATGGATATTTTAGTCATTTTCTTAGCATAATTCAAAGTTACTCTCCAGAGTGATGTGACGAATGCAAAGTTCCATTGACAGTTTAAAAGGAAGAATGGATAAAATACCAGAGAATAGAAAACTTGAATAATTATAACATGAAGTAAAGACAGAATCAAATGAACTTCCTAGAAAGTATAAAACAAGAAACTCCAAAAAGTTTCAAAAGGAAATAGAAAAAAACCCAATTTATGAATGAACACAACTGAGAAATGAGAGCTCTCATTATTAAATGAAGTCCCATTCACAGTTTAGAAAAAAAGATAAACTAATAGTGGAATCTCTATTAAAGTGAATTGTAGATGAATAATTTTGGAATGCAGAAATGTTGAAGTGGTGAAAACTTCATCAGAAGAGAAGAAAGTTACAGCCACATTAAAAAAAACCATGAATTGTTTGAGAGGCAGCACAGTATAGTGGTGAGTCAACCGCTTTTCAGTCAGGCAGTCAATAAACATTAATTAAGCACTTGTTGTGTGTGAGGCATTCTGGATACAAAAATGGGCAAAAGATAATACATGCCCTTAAAGAACTCTCAGTCCAATGGGAAATATGAATATCAAATAAATAATTACAATTAATCTATATAGAATAAATGGGAAATTAATAGAGGAAAGGCATAAAATTGAAAGGTTAGGAATGGCTTCCTGAATAAGATGGATTTTGCTTGTTACTTGAAGGAACTGAGGGAGATCAGAAAGTGGAACTGAGGAGTGAAAGTATTGCAATAGTGGGGGACAGTCAGAGTAAATGTCTAGAGTCAAAAGATGGATTGTTTTGTTCATGGAACAATGAGGACAACCATGTCACTGGTTCAAAAACTATATGGTAGGAGTAAGGTGTAAGAAGATTGGCATAGTGAAGGGGGAAGCTAGGCTAATAAGAACTTTTAACAGAAGAGGATTTTTATTTGATCCTGGAGGTTACAGAGAGCCACTGGAGTTTGTTGAGTAGAAGGTGACATGGTTGAAACTGTACCTTAGGAAAAATCATTTGGGCAAGTGGACAGAGATGGATGAGAGTGCATCTAAACCAGGGTGGCCCAGGTTTGTTGTTTGTATTCAGTTGTGTCCAACTCTTTGTGGCCCCATGGGCCATAACACTTCAGGCCCTTCTATCCTTCAGTAGCTCTGGAAGTCTATCCAAGTTCATGTTCATTGTTTCTATGACTCTATCCATCTCATCCCCTGCCATTACCTTTTCCTTTGTAGTCAATCTTTTCCAACAACAGGGTCTTTTCCAATGAATCCTGCCTTCTCAGTATGAGGCCAAAGTATTTAAACTTCAGCTTCAGTATTTGACTTTCCATTGAATTGCCTGAATTAATTTCTTTAGGTATTGACTGATTTGATCTCCTTGCTGTCTAAAGAACTCTCAAAAGTCTTATCTAACACCCCACAATTCAAAAGCATCAATTCTGCAGTGCTCAGTTTTCTTTATAGTTCAAATCTTATGTCCACACATTGCTACTGGAAAAAACACAGCTTTTACTAGATGGACTGTTGTCAAAAGGTGATGCCTCTGCTCTTTTAGTATGTTATCCAAATTTACCATAGCTTTGCTTCTAAGCAGCAAGCATCTTCTAATTTCATGGCTGTAGTCACACTTTCCTGTTACTTTTGAGTCCAAGAATATAAAATCTGACTCTGCTTCCATATCTTCTCCCTCTCTTTGTCAGGAAGTGATGGGACCAGTTGGCAAGATCTTAGTTTTTTGATGTCAAACTTCAAGCTTCTGTTTACACTATCCTCTTTCATCCTTATCAAGGGACTTCTTAATTTCTTTTCATTTTCTGTCATCCCAGTGGTATCATCTATATATCTGAAATTGTTGATATTTTTCTGGGCAACCTTAATTCCAGCTTTTGATTCATCCATCCTGGCATTTCACAGCATATACTCTGCATATAAGTTAAATAAATAAAGTAAGAAAATATATCCTCATCATAACATTTCCCCCCATCTTAAGCCAATTAGTTGTTTCATGTTTGGTTCTGACTGTTCCTTGTTGGCCCAAATACTAATTCCTCAGGAAAAAAATGATCTGGTACTCCATTTCTTTGAGGATTTGTTACATTTTTTTCTGATAGTCAAACACGTTAGTGTAGTCAATGAAGAAGAAGTGGATATTTTTCTTGGACTCCCTTGTAACCCTGCACAGCATAGCCCATCATTTCATTTAGATACATAAATCTTTCCTCCATGATAAGGCAGTGCTTATCTGAGGGTGGTTTCTGGGGAGGGTTGGGTCTGCTTTTTAAAAATACTTGTTATGTGATTTTCATCGTCTCTTAACCTCTTACTGCTCTAAGAAACTTTCTAAAACTATAAGACATTTAGAAGGTGATGAGATTACAGGGGAAACTTTTTCAAGTATGAAGGAAAAGAAATTCAAATAGCATAATTGCTCTGTAGCCACAAAAATGTAGGAGAGAATGGAATTTTCTTATATTCCAAAAAAAATAAAAAACTGTAACACCCAAAGTCATTCAGTGTGCAACCCAAAATTTCATATTCTTTCAAATGTCAGGCTAATTATCAATAAAAAGATAAGTTATCAATAATAAAGAAGCAATCAAGACATTTTGTGCCCTATTCCAAATAGGAAAATTATGCATGAGCAATCTATTTCACTTAAAACCAACAGAAATGAAATATGAGGAAAGAATAAGCAATGAAATTTTCTCATGTCCATAATTAACTTTTAAAAAGAGCTATTGGATAAGGGAGAGACACATGGAGAAAGAGACAGAAACAGAAACAGAGAAAAAGAGAGACAAACATATCTGCCAAAAGACAGAGAAAGACAGAAACAAAGACAGAGTCAGAGAAACAGAGACAGAGATGGATAAAAAAAGGGGGAAAAAGATCAAGAACAGAGCAACAAAGAAGGGACAAAAATAGACAACAGAAGATACAGACTTAAGGATCTTATTTGGTTATATAAGTCCAATACGAATGTGTGAAATTATTTATTTTTAGAGAAGAAACTATTATGAATGTGTCAAAAAGGGAGAGAAGAGTCCTACCTATTCTATTGGGTAATAGTGAATGACAGAATATACCATTATATGAGAGAGTGATCTCCGTAACTGTATTTAAGAAGAGGTTCCTTGACTTTTTTGTCAGGGGGTAATATGCAAATGTGAATGGCATATTAGGTTAGAATATTGGATAGAGCAGTGGGCTTGGAATCAGGAAAACTCATCTTTATGAGTTCAAATCCATTTTCAGACATTTAATAACTGTGAACCTGGGCAAGTCACAACTCTATTTGCCTCAGCTTCCTTATCTGTAAAATGAGCTGGAGATGGAAGTAGCAAACCACTCCAGTATCTTTGCTAAGAAAACTCCAAATGAGATCACAACCACCAAACACAACTACAGTGACAACAACAAGGTCCTTTTTTTACCAACCTGGTTGCCTCTCTCTGCTCTGAATGTGCTCTGGTTTGTCAATACTCCTTTCTAAAATGAAGCATACTCATGAAAAATACCTCCAACTATAGCTATTCAGACACCTAAGAAATTAATGAATAGTATTTTTGCATTCAAGTAATTGTATTACAAATAACCCTTATATTTGAATTGTAGTATGCATTTCTGGTTCTTTCTTATTCAGTTACATGATCAATGTCCTCATTATCAGTCATATGCAAGGTAATGCTAGTGCCTCATGTAAAGGAAATGTGTACAGCCTCTGCAGCAGGAGTAAGCTGTTATGTTAGTATACTTTTGTGAAGGGGCTCTTAGCCCCCCAGGGAATATATGAATACTCCTACAAGGTCTATTTTCTGCTGTAGAGAATGCACAGATATTTCCTCCATAAACATTAAATACTACTAAATAGTATGCCAGTAGTCAGAGTTCAACTCATTCTCCCAAAGGTTTTACTTGCTCCCCTTCAGTAGCTTATACATTGTGCTAAAAGGATATGAGCCATGTTCAAGTTTATTGTATATTACTCTTCACTCTGTACCATAAGAATTTAAATTGTTTTAAGAGATCTGTACCACAGGAGACACTGAGAGTTAGTGCTTCCTTGAGTGCTGTGGCCAAACCTACCATCTCTCCACTTAGGAGAGACTTTTTAATGTTCAGCTGCTGCTAACAGTTCAAGAGAATATTTCATTTATTCTGTCATTCTCTATTTAAACCTAGGGAGTACTGGCATTTGCCATGATTAGACTTGTGTTTACAGAGAAGATAAGTAAGTAGGCACAATTATACAAAGTTAACTTTAAATACCTGTGGGACTTCTCATAACTATGCTAAATATCTGAAGAGACTCTCTCAAGGAGGTACCCAGAGCAGCTGGCTGAGTTAAGCATAGGCTTTTATAACACAAATGCTTCAGTTTTTATTCAGACAAAACTCCCCTTGAAATCAATGAGAAATTTGCCTTGGAATGCAGAATTAATCCCCACTGGTGCAAGTCAATTATTGCCTAGTGTACAGCTTGATTTTAAATCAACTTATTTATCTAAGTTTCCTGGTTAAGAAAAATGGTCTCATTAAGGAAATTACAAAATGAATGATAGTGGCAGATCCTATTAGGAGAGGAGAGCCTATAACACATACTCCATTTTAATGAAAATGTACTCTGTTTGACAGCTCAGTTCAAGCAGAAGATGATGGTGCTATAGACAAAGAATAAATAAATGTGGGTGTATGTGCACATCTGTTGTTGAATAATTCCCCATAGCACATTTTGGTGAAGTTACAATAATGAGCTTTCTCATGAGGAAAGGATATTATCTTTCTCAGCCTTTCTCACCAAATTATATTTTTTCTAATAAAGGATGGATTGAGCTGCATTCTGTATTAGAGGAGGTTGATTTAAAAAAAAAAAATCTAGGATTACCATATTTACTGAAGTATTTCCTCATGTCCTTGTTTAGTTGTGTATGGAGAAGAACATGGAGAATTGACCCAAGTGATTTCTTCAATAGCTTGACTGATAACAATAGCAATAATTAAAATTTAGATAGCAATTTAAATATTCCAAATCCCTCCTCAGAATAATTTTGGCAGATAAAAAAATTAATATCCTCCTTGTTGATATGAGGAAATTGAGTAAATTAAATGATTTGTCCAAGACCACCTGTTTAGTAAGTAATGAAATATAAGTATTTTGGCTTCAGAAAACTTCTTAGCCTAGTTATGTAGCCTGCAGCATCAATAGTTCTCAGGTCCCCAGACTAGTATTACAGGTCCACTAGGATGTGTCTATTTAACAATCAGCCCAAGGACCTGGAAAACCTTAACAATTATGTGTGAATGAGACTAACGTGGAAGCATGTTTAATATGATTGTGTGTGTATATCCTATATCAGATTGCTTGCTGTCTTGGGGAGGAGGGAGGAGGAGGGAAGAGATAGAAGAATTTTAAACTCAAAATACTTAAAAAAATGCATGTTGAAAATTATCTTTACATGTAATTAAAAAATATATAATACTATTTCTGGAAAAAAAATAAGATTTATGTGTGAGTGGGAGCTCAGCCAGTTCCATTTATCTCTGATACAGTTGAAAACCATTGCTCTAGCTTGCATTGGTCTCAAAACCTCTATATTCTTTCCTTAGATCTGCTTTGTAAAGTAAAAAACTGGTATTTACCAATGACCTCGTATGTGCCAATCATTGTGCTAAGCCTGAGATTACAAAGAAATCAACAAAAACAAAATGGTCCTTGCTCTCATGGAGTTCACAGTCCTTTAGGACTTTCTCTCTCTCTCTCTTTCTCTCTCTCTCTCTCTTTCTCTCTCTCTCTCTCTGTCTCTCTCTCCTCTTTCTCTCTCTTTCACTCCTTTTCCTTCTTCCTTTCCCTCTTCCTCTGTGGGTCTCTCCTCTTCAAAATACCTTGAATAATTGGATAGATATAGCTCTTACTTCTGTTCCACTCTTAAATTTTTTGTCTATTTCTTTTGCCCATCATATACATCCCAAATAGTTTGACATGGAAAAGAGCTTGCCACAGACACCTCTCTTCTTCTTCCAGATGTATTTAATTGGTGCCACTAGTTCCCTGTGACCTTGGGCAAGCCTTAAACTGCTCTGGGTTTTAGTTTCTTTCTTTATAACATGAGAGAGACCTCAAGGATCCTCCTGGCTCTGTGGTCCTTTATTGTTAGTTTCTGCAGAACCGTAAACCCTAACATCTGACTAATGAGAGGAGTGGAAGCCACTAGTAGTCACTAAATACCCCAAACATGTGTAGGTCAGGTGTTGTCTCAGAACAAGCGCTAGTAACTAGTCTATACTTGGATCAAAGATGCCTCAGTTTTTGAGGACACAGTTTCATTCCTACAGGTAACAAGAGTAAAAACAAGAGTTGGTATTTATACATATTGTATAATGGTTTGCAAGGTGTTTTACATATGTTATCTCAATTACTCCTCATTGCAAACCCTATGAGAAAGGAACTACAATGTTCTCCATTTTGCAGATAAGGAAACTAAAGCTTCCAGAAGTAAATGACTTCCTGAGGGTTGTACAGCTACTACATCTGAGGTAGGATTCCTTCCAAGGATCTTTCTATAAGCAATTCAGTGCACTTTTCACCACATCGACTTCCCTATTTCCTCGTCTCACTCGTCATATACACACCTAAATACACTCTCAACCCCCATCCCTCCATCTCTCTCTTCAACAGGAAAATCAAGAGACTATTACCCTTCTTGCGGGCTGTCGCAGAAACTAATGGCTATTATTTGAAAAATCCCTGTTTGACAGAAATATAATCTTTCGTCACATCCCCCATGTTTATACCTTCAGTAAAAGTACCAGCAGGGACAGTGACATAATCTTGTAGTCAACACAAAGGACTAAATATTGAGATTTCAAGTGGGAAGCTTTCAGAGATTCACTGAAGATGCAATTAGAAACAGCATCAACAGCAATAATTGCAGCAGCCCAACTAGAAGAATTAATGGAAAAATGTTTTTTTTTCTTACATTACTTCCTCAAAATTAGAGAAATAGATATGTATGAGAGAACCTGTCATTAGGATAACTGTTAAATGATTCAAAAATCTCATTTTCCTCCCAATAATAAGAAAAGAAAAACCAACTAAAAATTAACATTTAGTCTCAAAATTTTTCATCTTCTCCTGTTGTGAATAGCCCTATTGCCTCCCCTAATCCTTGTTTATAAAAAAATTCATAAAGCTGAGACAGTGCAGAGGATGATATAGGTTCACCTCTCTCTCTCCAAGTAGCTCATTGGCCAAAGTAATTATCTCTTTGATGCTTTGTGTCCAATAAAATAGTAAGGCACACTACAGTAATAGATCTAACTTATTTCACTAAGCATAAAATAAAAAATGGTTCAGGCATCAAATATGATACTTATTAACTAAATATATTGATTTTGTTGCATTTAATCCAGAGCCCTGCATTACCCTAATAGAATATATGGATAACTGCCAGCCCTTTGATCATAAAGTATTGAAAGATATTGAATTCATTATTAAAGATGCTTAGGTACCAAGTTAAAAAAATGAAATTGCAACTATAATCAATTTTATTTATTCCATGTAGTTCATAACATTCTATTGTAACAAATTAGATGTAGATCAATTAGCACCTTGACAGAAATTATCATAGTTTAAAATTAAGCCACATGTGAAAATTAATAGAGGTGGCTAAAAGGTGACATTTCCAAAATGAAGAATGAGTGACACTTTGCCAGAAGTTGTCTATGGCAAGCATTTAATATGAAAATACATTGTTCACAAGTCACTTGTGATACAATACCAAGCTTAAACCAATCTTTATTGTAAAATTTTTAAGCTAGATGAGAAAAGGCTCAGCTGGAAGCTATCTAGGCAAAAGATGAATTTATATATTAACTGCAGGAAGAGGAGTCTTATTTTTTCTGCTTCACTTCACTCAGTGGTAAATAGAAAGCAATGTTAACGCCCTGATTTCCCATGACAGTGTATGTGGAGAATGCTGAGCTGAAAAGAAACTAAATGAACCAGGAAGCAGAACCATTCAGACATTTTCCATCAGCAAAGTTTGTTTTGTTTTTGATGAGATATCTTAGTTATCAAAGTCCTTGCTGGAAAATATTTTCAGTCTTGGAAGATTATATCTAGGTTATTGTGTGTCCCTTGTTCCTCCTACCATTATAACACAAACACAAAATAATATTTTCAAATCTAATACAAAATAAATTCCCTCATCTTTGTGTCACTTCACAATTGACCAAACATTTTCTTCACAGCAACCCCTGAAGTAGATGGTGTAAGTAAATACAATATCTACTTTGTTGATGAGGAAGACAAAGTTCAGAAATGTTGTCACCTGTTGTGAGACTTTTAAATGCTTTAAACTTAAAATCTATCAATCTATCAGTAATAATTTATTAAGCATTGCTATGTGCCAGGCACTATATTAAACCCTGGGGATACAAAGAAATGGATTAAAAAAAGAGCTAATAAAGCAATCACTCATTTTAATGGTGTAGACAATAGGTAAGGTCCTTTAAAGATCTATTTATCTTGTCTATCTATCTAAGTATCTATCTATGTACCTACCTATCATCTATCTATCTATCTATCTTTCTATCTATGTATCTACCTATGTATCTATATATCTATCTATCTATCCAGCAATCCACCCATCTCTGTCTCCATCTGTGTGTGTCTTTCTCTATACACACACACACAAAAGCACACATACACACACACACACTTTTTTGTATATAGCTTTCCATATTGAAAAAATAGGTAGAATCTAATCTGAAAGGCAGAGACAAGTAGCTGAAGGGAATAGGAAAGGTCTCTTACTGAAGGTGAATCTTGAATTGAGTCTTGAAGGAAGCCAGGGAAAATTTTTTAAAAAAAGATAATTATACAGACATGTAAGGTACAACATGTGAAGAAGAACAGAAGACCCATAGCTCAGAGGATAAAATATTCAACAAGATAAGGAGAACAAAAACATGTCCTCAGATGTCTATATACAGATACTAATGTAAAGTAGTGAATACGATCAAATGGGTGTAATACCGACAATGATGACAAAAATTCTTGTTTAGTCATGTCAGTAATGTCTGCCATTTTGTGACTCCATTTGGGGTTTTCTTGGCAAAAATACTCAAGTGGTTTTGCCATTTCCTTGTCAAACTCATTTTATAGTTGAGGAAATTGACGCAAATAGGGTTAAGTGACTTGCCCAGAGGCACACGGCTAGTAAGTATCTGAAGCCAGGTTTGAACTCAGGAAAATGAGTCTTCCTGACTCTATCCACTGTACCACCTCGCTGCCAGATAATAAGACTAGCAAACATTTATGTAGTTCTTTAAAGTTTGCCAAGTGCTTTACATAAGTTACCTCATTTGTTCTCACAACTGTGCGAGGCAGGTAGTTATCATCCCCAGTTTATGGGTAAGATATTTGAGGATGGTAAGTGACTTGTTTAAGGTCACACAAAAATATCTGAGGTAGAATTTAAACTTGTTTATCTGATTTCAAGTCTAGTACTATATTCACATTATCACATAGGTATCTGTATCACCGAGAATTGGTGGGGTAGGCATGATAGGAAGATATCTCCGAATATGCACGCGCGCGCACACACACACACACACACATATTTTTTCAGTACTTTAATGATTTCGTGTTTGTACTGATATGGGTGCCCCCTCAAATGGTGTAGATTATCATCTATCCAATTCTTTTCAACCTGTTTGATCGTAGTCCAACTTGTCCCATAAATTTTTCATCTACTCTAAGTTTTAGTTGTCTTCCTTTAAGTCACTTAACACCTAATGGATACCAGTGCATTCAAACTGACCACTTATTATTTTCAGATTGTACATTTCTGAGAAAATCGCCCTTACTCAATTCTTGTATACAAGATACTATTAGTAATGTTTTGCAGTTTACTTCATCTCGTTTCTTCATCTCCACCACAGGTATCTTAGATTTTTGTTTTGACTATTGAGCCAAGAGTAGTCTTGATTCTTCATAGATTTTGCTGTTCAATGGCTGACAGGTATATAGTATTCTTGAGAAAATATTGGGGTGGAAAAGTTTACTTACTTTTTCAGAGTTTGGATTGTTGAAAAAGAAAACTAAACAATTTCTTAAAAACAATATAGCCTGTTCTCTTCCTCCTATTCACTTCTAGACTTAGGTGATTATTCTTCTGTATTGCAGTTTTCTATGTGGAAGATAGAATATTCAGAGACCCAATATGGTGGTTCAACTTAAATTGATAATAAGCAGAGATCACTTTGGAAATGAAGACAGATTTGTTCCATTTTCCATATGTTTATTTTCTTTAATGTTTCATCCCCAAATACTTAATGAGAGAGAACTTAATTGAGATTCATGTCTAGCTTTATGCAGGCTTGTTCCAATTCTATTTTTTTTTTGCTGTTTTGTGAACAAATGCATGTTTTAACCTTCCTTAATAATGTTTATCTCAGTCTATTTTAATTATTTTGAAAAATTACCAACATTACAGAAATATATTGATATTCCACCTGGACAGTATATTGACAAAACAGGAAAAAAAAAATCACAAAGTCCCCATCAAACCCCACAAAACAACACAAAACAAAAACAGGGAAAATTTTATAAATACGAATCTCAACATTAATGGATGAACAGAACAATGAAGAAAAATGTTACAATTTTTAAATAATCATAAGCAAGTGATAAAATCATGTAGAAACTAAAAATGTACAAATTATTTAAAATCTGGTATCTCTGATTGTTCAGGACCTACATAGACAGATCATGGACAGTGAACAACAGAAGGGGGCTATGATTAATCTGCATTGTTATAGTAGCTACTCTCCATAACTTAGTTGCTTCTATCTCTGAGGAAGGTCTCACATTGATCAAATAATGGGTTAAGCTATTTCTGGCAGCATATTCAGGTGTGGTACTCTACCTAACAATAGATCCTTCCATTAGCTTGGCAATCTCTATCTAGGTCCTAGACTTCTGGCAAATGTCATTGATTATGTTGCCTTGGTTCCTGATCATATAATTAATTAAGTTATTTGGAATAATGAGTTCATGACAAGTAGTTTAAGGCAGATAAACTCAGACTTCCCTAAGAGGTATTTTTTTCTTTTTTCTTTTACTTCTGGAGGGCAGGATTCAATTGCATTGAATATGCTGTTGCTATGAACCATGGGAAAATGAAAGTGTAGCATTGTCAACTAATGCAGCTTGGTCAATTTCATAGGTGATCCCTCTAGCTCAGAGATGAGGTATGTGGTTGAGATGATGTGGAGAAAACTTACACTGTTGTTTCCTGGGCTGTAGCTGTCCTAACTACCTGTAAAGATGACTGAAGAGCTATATTGCTTAGTCCAGGAAAAAAAAAAGATCACTTCCTTTGGGGATATTCAAATATGACCATGGAGAACAATACGACACACTCAGCAATGACTTGAAAGATGACAATTTAGCCTTAGTATTAATTTTACTACTAATAATAATGGACTACCCAATTGAGTTTGTTTGCATATCCTATAAGATCTGTTCCTGAGCCTTTGAATTCTTTCCTATTTCCTTAATCTTGCATCTTCCTTTTCCAGTGGGAGATGCATGCTCTCATGGAGGTACCATAAAGCTCAGGGTGACTGGGAGCCTGCTGGAAGATGGAATATGGATAATAGAGATGTGTGGGTCCTCTTTCACTTTGTTGCTAATTAAAATAAAGATTTTAAAGATGGCATTAATGTATATAGCCAGAGTGATTATTTTCCCATTATGCAATCTTCTTGATAGTTTTTCCTTTCACCTCCAACTTTCTTTCCATGAAAAACCAATGGGATGGTGAATGTGACATTTAATCCAATTTCAGTCACAGTTTTGTTCAGGTCAAACAGTCTTCTGGGGATTTGTATTTTGTCAAGTTTTTAAGTTTTTAATAGCTGCTTGTATGAGGTAAATGTCAGGAGTTCTTTTTACAGGAAATCTATGGGCTGTGGGTTCGGACCTAGCATAGGTGAGTCTTTCTACTCCGCCATCTTGGCTCCGCCCCCTTGTATGAGGTAAATGAAAGGATAACAAAAAAATTTATGGGAAATCTGAGGGCAAAGTAAAAATAGCAAAAAAGGGGAGAGACCTTAAAGAGACAAGAAGAAGAGTAGGAAAAATTAGAGCCTGTGATTTTAAGAGTTTGAGTGAGGATGGGAGAGGGCATGGACTCCAGCTGCTTTTGCTATCTCTATTGGTCTGGACCCTCCATAATGTTTTGTAAATGAATTTATATTCTAATCTCATATTGTGTCTATCTTCTATGGCTCTCTGCTTGATTAGAACATAAAGTATTTGATGGTAGAGATGGTTTCTAAGATCTCTTGGCCTCTCCATTGTGGTGCTTTTTTATATAAGTTAAATGTCAGTAGAAAATGACATCAGATTCACTATCTTTATTTTACCTATTCCGCATTTAGGCATCAACAGTTCAAATAGATTGTGTTGGAAATATAATAACTATTTATATAGCCTTATTTTTTCCCCTCAGCCTTTCTTTTAATTTGGTGGTGGTTTTGACCTGTTCTCTAAATTCACAATATGACTTGGAAATATAGCTGATTTGGAAATTACTTTCACATTAACAGCAAATTGTTTTTCATCTTTAATAGTCAATTTCATTTTTTGCTACTGTCTTTTGGGGCTTACTGTGGCTAGAGTCTTTTGAATATTTTCTGGAATGAACTATGAGTTTAGGCATTATTAGGCTTCTGAGTAAAACATCTGGCCTTTTCCATTTCTTAATTCCAACCTACATTTTCAACATAATACAAAGATTTCTATTATACACATATACTTGTTTTACCTTCCCTTGTATTCATTTTCATATTGTTACTGAAGTTAATTCTTATCAAGGTAGAAACTGCCTTGGTTTTAAGGAATTAGACAAATTTCCATAGAATTTCTTTATTTCCTAATATTCTAAGCAGGCTCATCCACATAATTTCCATTTGTTTCATTTTAATTTTTTTTTTTGCTCCTTATTGTAAGAACTATAAGCAACATTCCTGAGTTTTGCATGAGTTTATGTTTCTTATTTCCCTTGAATTCATAATGAAATAAAAACCAACAGCTTTTATTTTTTTATCATACAAGGGCTATTACTAATGGTATCATAGGACAATGGACAGAATAATTTTACTTTTATTGATCTGTGTCCTCATTGATGCAATCCTCACAGAAAATCTATACTGCATCTTTCATGGTTCTAATTCTTTGAAGTGTATGCTTTATGCTTTATTTACATAAGATATACAAGAGGGGTAATGGAGTGGAAATGTGTGATAAGAAGATATACTTATGTTTGAAATTTGGAGACACAAAGAAGGAAATACGGTGAATAATATTTAGTTGAGAATCAATACCTAAAGAAGTATGGTAGGCTGTCGTAGAGACAGTACTATACTATAATATAGACTTTATAAATAGTAACTAAAAATAGACAAAGGCATCCCATTACAAACACCACATGCTGAAATAATAATTAGAAATTTCAGTTATCTTGATGCTTACTGGAACAACCTGTTGGTCAAAACTGACATAAAACTCTTACTTTCCTTTGTTATGATTTTATTAATAAAAATGTAAAAAGAGTGATTGTGACATATGTACAGCTCATTTCTGACTTTCATGCAGATTTAGATTCAACACATGGATATTTAAATGATCATTAATATCTTATGTGACTCAAGCCCTTATACCAATTTGAAATTAAGGTTTTTCCAGATTAAACACAACTATCAATAACTCATTTGCTAAAATGAAAATTGATGAAATAGAGACCATGTACTGAAAAGCAATATATGTAATCCAAAGAGAATTGCAAGTAAAGTGACAGGAAACATTTAACTCTCTATCCTTGCGTGAGCAGTCAAAAAAGAAGCTCGTTGATGACCAGTGACAGCAATGATATGTTTAGGTATGTATCAATTTCATCCTAAATTTTATGATGGATAATATGAGTAAAGTTAATGATAGCCCAAAGTAAATATTAAATTTGGGGAAAATAGATTTAAAAAGAGGCAAAGAAAGGTTAGATCAAATTAAGTGCCTTAAATTTTACCAAGTCACCTCAAAAGAAATAGGAAGTAACAAAATAACAACAATGACGATGATGAAAACTAACATTTAAATAGTATTTACTCTGTGCCAGGCACTGTGCTAAGGACTTTATGGTTATTATGTCATGTGATCCTCGTCCTGGCAGGGAGATGTTTTATTATTTCTAATTTATAGATGATGGAATTGAGTCAAACAGAAGTGAAGTGACTTACTTAGGATCACAGAACTGGTAAGTGTTTGAATTCAGGTCTTCCTGACTCTAGGCTTCATGGTCTATCCATTGAACCATCTAGCTGGCCCTATTAAAAATGAATTTTTAATGATACCAATATAAATAATTCTAATGAAAGTAAAAGATGGAACATCCTATATAGATTGATGTAGTAGTACAGAGGAATAATTGACTAAGTCTGCTTTCAATAAAACTTGAATAAAATATGAAAGCAAGAGTAGGTAATGGATAAAATTTGGCATGGTACAGTATGTTTATTTTCAGAAACACTCAAGGTTGAATGAACTGATGCCAACAATGAATATTGAGGACAGAAAAAAAAGACTTTAACACTTTATAATGTTTTGGGGAAGAGGACTTAGATGAAAGTAACTTTGAAACACTCTTTAAAGAAATGAAGTAGAGAAAGGACATAGAATTATTAATTCTTAATGATTGGATGATGTGGTTAAATTAAAATGGAGATACTGCATTTAATTAACTTACAAGTTTAGTACCACAATAATTAAACTGTTAAGGATTTATTTTATAGAACTAGACAAAACTGAATTGGATCCTTGATTACTCCCTTTCTCCTGATATTTCATATGCTGCTTACAACCATGACCAAGTCTTTTCTGTTCTTTTATTTGACATTTATTCTGTCATTCTATCATCTTATATTTTCCCTTACTTTCACTGCTAAATTGAATATCCAATAGGTTGCCAAGTTTTGTCAATACTAGCTTTACAGTATCTCTCAGAAATATCCATTTGTCTATACTCATAGGTCCATTGTTTTAATTCAGGCCCTGTAATGGTAATTTAAGGTTAATGGTGGGTGGGGGGAAGGGTTAAAGAGTTTCTCTGCTCATTAAAAGGCCTCAATACTTTTTGTTTATTTCTATTGAGGCACTGGGTCAGAGGGTCCTCCCCTTTATCTCTGAAAAGTCTATAAATACTCAGAGGTGAGTACTTTTTGGGAGAAAGTTTGTGCTCCAGATGAGACTCTGGGAAGTTGTCAAGAAACCTCCTGGGTTTGAAAACCCAGATGTTGGTGCTTCTTTCTCTGGTAACTATGTATGTAGTAATGGTCAGATAATTGGATCTGTCTGTTGATCTGTGATGTATGTATTGCTTATGGTCAAACAGTTGGAAGCCCTGTCTGTTGATCTTTACTTCTCTGTTTGTGTTTTCCCTGAAGTTTGGGGTGCTGACTTTTTCCCTGAACTAAGCGAATGATATATGTGCTTGATTAAAGTAGATTGTTGGCCCCTCGAAAGTTGCTTTCCTTTTAGACAAACAGATCTAAAAACCTATACAGCAGGCCCTCCAGTGTATGCCAGAGTCCTTTCTTTTACAGGCCTTTAACACCTCCCATTTGGCTTATTATAATGGCTTTGTAATCTCTCTCTGTTGTCCAGTTTCTCTCCACTTAATTTTAATTTATAATCCACACAGTTCCACAGGTTTCAGCATGCCTCCATGACTTTAAATTATTTAATAGTTCTTTATTTCCTTTAAGATAAAAATAAAAACTTTTCTGACATTTAAGGCCCTTGACAAATGTGTTTCCAGCATATTTCACTTTATTCTCTCTTATATACTCATTGTTTCAGCATACTTTACTACTGCTTGTTTCCCAAAGTTAGCATTATATAGTCCACTTCTGTGTATTTGTGAAGGCCATTCTACATGAATGGAAGGAAATTGCTATTCATTCTTGAAAGTAGCATGTTGGTTTCATCTGATCTATGAAGCTTTACTTGAACCCTCCAACATTCAAAATATAAATATCCTTGGTTGATCCCTTTTGAAATTATTTGTTTATTCATTTGTATGACTATTGCATTTCATCCAATAGAATGAAAGTTCCTTGAGGGTAGGGCCAAGTTCTTTTTGGTCTTTTTGGCCCCAGTACCTGGCACATTGCCCTACAGATATTATAAATTTAATACATTTTCTTGAATTCAAAAATTAATTGCTTAATGCCAGTAAGACCTCATAAAGAAAATAGCAACCCAGAATAACCTCATTTACTTTTAAAATAAGTTAACTAGGATGGTAGATTAGGGGAATGCCATAGACATAGTATTTCATGTTGTAGCAATGATGACTAAATGGCAGTACAATTAATTAGATGTGGGACTGGTTGACTGGAGGTGAAGATTTATAAATGCCTGCTTGGAAAGAATGCTCCTGTGAAGTGTCCTAGTGACTTATCCTTGGCTCTGAATTGTTCATCATTTGTTTCTTGGATGGAGCCATTGAAGTCATATTTCTTAAATTTGCAGAAGATACAAAACTGAGACAGTTAAGTAGCATGTTAGATGTTCTAGTCCCTAAGAACAACTGACCCAATATAATAGGAAACATTTAAATAAGAAGAAAAGTCAAGTTCTTCATGTGGGTTCCATGAACACACAGTGATGAAAATGCGACTAGAAAAGAGTTCATCTTTTAGAATTCTACAGATTTTAGTGAACTATAACCTAAAACTGAGTGATATGACACTCCCCCAAGTGAATCCTGCATTAATTAATGCTTCATGAACAATATGAGAGAGCTGATTACGCTGCCATTTCTGCCCTGGTCAGACCACAGTTGAAGTATGGTATTCAGTTTTGAACACCATATTTAAACAATTTCAAACCTGAGTACATATAGAGAGAATGATGATGATATTAAGACCACTGTAAACCATGACATATAGATATTTGTTGAAAGGATTGGGGATATTTAGTATAGAGAAATAAATATATAGCAGAGGCGTGAGAGTTGTCTGTGAGTTTTTAAGGACTGTCATATAGAAGATCAGATTTGTTCCACTCGTCTCCAAAGAGCAGAACTAGGACTAATGGGTGGTGGTCTTAGGGAGTCTGACTTCAGCTCAATGTAAGAAAAAAATCCTGATGGTTGAAGCTAATCTGAATGAAACGTTGACTTGGAAGGTAAAAGTTTTTCCCTCCCTTGAGCTTTATAAACAAAGGTTTGCCTTGTCATTAATAATGCAGAAAAGATTCTTATTCAGGTATGTATTAAAGTGAATCTCCTTTGAGTTACTTTCCAACTCTGAGATTCTGACATGCTCAGTTACATATTGAGCAAAAGGCAGGGCATAAAACAGGTCTTCTGAGTTTAAGTCTAGTGATTTCTTTTCTACATTATATTTGCTAAAAATGGCTATAATTTTACTTACTTTTTCACAGTTGTAAAAGAAGGATACTTGACCTCAAGAATGCAAGGCTGGTAGATGATATAACAGCTGGAGAAATGAAATGCTTACTGACTACAGGGCATTTTAAAAATGTTTATGAGATGTTTAGAAAAGATCTTCAGTAAGTCAGACTATTTGCTTGGATGCCTTTATTCTGATTATTTGATTTCAGTGTCTGCTTTTAATTCTTTTTCATTATTTTTGTCCTGTGTATTTGTTTTTTTTTAGATAACTTATTTGGTTTCTTGGGACAACTGCAGAGTTATGTTTTTTTTTTATTTTTAAAATATATTTCACTTTGATCCATCTTGATAGTGAATCTTATACCAACAGCCAATGGAATTATACATATCATTATTTTTGGAGGAAAAGATGAAGAATATTTATATGGCAAGCAGTTTTTATTATTATTTTCAAGAGAAAAGAGAGAAAAATAACCTGGAGGAATGGCAAAATAGAGAATGAGGTAGAATGTCAGGGGCCTCTTATACCTTTGTTTGCTTAGGTGAATGCATTTATTTTACCTAGTTAGAAAAATGGAAATATAAGAGCAATATGTTTGAATAATAGCAATGTGTTTGAAAATCAAGGAAAAATATATTCGTTTCACAAAGCATTTATTAAGCACCTACATATGAAGGAAAAGCTTCTTGAACTTGGAGATAAAAAGATAAAAATTAAACCATCTATGTCCTCAAGAATTATTGTGGCTTTGTGTGGTTAAAAGGGGTTTTCAAAGATATCGAAATTTAAATGCTAGGAAAGGTGACAAGGAAGGATGACAAATCATAAAGGTAAGTTGTCAAGTTTTGTCTGTCTATCTATCTACTGTATAATTTTTATCTCAATCCTATTCATCTTGGGAAAAAAAAAGATTGAAAGCAGTATACAAAACTGAACACATTACAACAGAAAAAAATGAAACCAATAAGAGAGTACATAATTCAACACATAAACCTTTGATAAATTTTGTTCTGTTGATTGATTTTTTGATAAAGAGAGGAAAATATACAAGAAGACAAGATGGAGGAAAATAAGCTTTTAAGAATTTACTGTATGTTTACCCATAATCCAAGAAAAGAGGATAGAATAGAATAGAAAATGTTTTTTAGTATACAAGTAATACACTTGAAAACCCAATTTACATAGAATTAAAATGATGAGTTGAATAAAATCTATTATGGTTTTGTTGAACTAAAAAAGCAAAGGTAGCAAGCATGATTTGCAATATTAAGCATAATAAAGATTAGAAAAAGAACTGGGTAGATTATATTATGTTAAAAGGTACAATGGACAGAAAATCACTGTGTACTTAATATGCAGACCAAATAGCAAAAAATCTAAATATTTAAATGAAAATTTAATCCAAAAGGAGGGAAAGATGGCTAGTAAAATTATAATAGTGGAGACTTTAATATATTTCTTTCATCCATAGGCAAATTTGACCAAAAGTTAAAAAAGAAAGGCTCTGACTCAAACTTAAGCAAAATAAGGGATGATAGATCGCTAGGAATTCCTGAATAAGAACTGCAAGCAATTTTTTACTTTTTGCTGTGTGTGACCTCTTTGCAAAAATTGATCTTTTGTTTGGGTATAAAGACCCCTACAAAATATATAGAAATGCAAACATACTAAACACATCATTTACTGATTACAATGTAATAAAAATTACATTCAGTAAGAGCCATGGAATAAACAATTAAAATAATTGAAGACTAACATAATTCTAAGGCAGTGGTGTGGTGAAATAAAAAAATTAGAGAAATGATAGAAAATTTCATTGAGCAAAATGATGAGATAACACACCAAAAATTTAGGGGATGCCACTAAAGCAGTTTTTTGAAGAAGTAATTTATTTCTCTGAAAACTTTAATCAACAAATAAAGAGGAAGAGCAAATCCATGAGTTAAGCACACAATATGAACAACGAAAATGGACAATAAATGAAAAATTTATGACCAAGCAATGAAGTATAAATTCCAAAAATTAAAGGAGAGATTGAAAACATTTATGGTAAAAATATCATTTGATTAATAAATGAAATTAGGAAACACCTTAAAAAACAAAACTAATAAAATAGACATATAATCTGTTTTTTTTTTTGAGAAAGAGAGGGAAATCAAATTAACATCAAAAATGAAAAATGAAATTACATAATGAGAGGAAGTGAAATAAAGGAAATTGTCTGAAATGATTTCCCCAATTATGTGCTAAATATTGATAACAAAGAGGAAATTAAGTATGTAAATATAGAACTTTCACATTAAAAGTATTCATTTCAATAATTGAACCTGTAAGAGCATGAACTTAGAGTCTACAAGACCATACTTCATATTCTGCCTCTGACACTTCATAGCTGTATGACAACCTGTCTTAGTCTGTTTCCTCATCTTTAAAATAGGTATAGTAACATCGCCAATTTCATAAGAGTATTTTGATGATCAAATGAGGATCCATAAGTGCAGTAGTTGGTAAAACTTAAAGTGGTTTATAAATATTAGCTATTACTATTATTAATATAAAAATACTTTAAAAGTAAACTAATATCACAAAATCATCCACAAATGAACTTCCAAAGGTAAAAAACAAAAACAAACCCTCTAGATCAAGATAGATTTACAAGTGAATTATATCAAATAATGGAACAACCAATTCCAGTATTACATATATTTTTGCAATAATAAAAAATAGACACAATAGACACAAAACTAATAAAAAAAAGACACAATTTATCTTTCTATGATACAGGTTTTGACATGACTAGACAGAGCAGAGGAGGAGAACTACTAGCCAATACCCTTAATGAATTCTGAAAATATTTAAATAGAATATTAGCAAGTAGGCTACAACAACATTTTAGAAAGATTAAATACAGTGACCTAATTGGGCTTACACCAAGAATATAAAGTTGCCACAACATTGGGGGAGAATATAAATATAAAAAACTATGTTAATAATATAAATAATAAAATCAACATTATTATATCAATAAACGTTAAAAGCCTTTTTGACAAACCCAACACCCATTTCCATGAAATCTGTCGGAAACATAGGAATAAGTTTCTTTCATATAGTAAACAATATATAAGTCCAAAAATAAACATTATTTGTATTGGAGAAAATTTGGGCCTCTTCCAATAATATCCAGGGTAAGTAATTCCACAATTTTCTCCACAATTATGTAAAAATAGGTTGAATTTCTAATTTTAACAGTAAGTTAAAATGGGAAATGAAGGGAATGAGCATTGTTAAGGAAGAAACAGAATTATTGTCTTTTGCTGATGAGGTCACAATTTATTTTGAAAAACCAAAGAGCACCTAAGAATTAAAACTATACGCAGCCAGCCTTCAGGGTGCAAAAAAATTCTCACAAATCATTACCGTTAATGCACTTAATGAACAAAGTCCTCCAGGAAGAATTAGAAGGTGAAGTTTCTTTTAAAGAAACTACGGAAACCATAAGACATTTGAGAGTGTATCTGCCAAGATGCAACCAGGAATTATGTAAACCTGACTACGAAATATTATTTACAGATATAAAGTAGAGAAATGATTGTATAAACATTAATTGTTCATAGGTAAGTTGGATCAATATAATAAAAATGATTATATTACCAAAATAATACCTAAATGAATAAATTACCAAAATTACCATCAAACTATCAGAGTAATGTTTTGTAGAACTAGAAAAATTATATAGAAGTTCATAGGGAGGAAGAAAAGGTCAAGAATCTTAAAGATGTTAATGACAAAAAGATAGAAGGAAAGAGCTCAATAAGTACCAGATCTCAAACTGTTCTATAAAGGAATATTCATTAAATAATTTGATGCTAGTCAAAAACTAGAATGGACAATAGAGGGAAAATTATTTAGAAAATATACGGGTGCAAATACACATATTGGCATAGTGTTCAGTAAATCCAAGGACCTTGGTTTCTGAGAGTGTGTGTTAGGGTGAAGTAGGCAGCAGATTAGCAGACACTAGCTTTAAACCAATACTTCACATCATATATCAAGATAAGCTCCAAATTCATATGTGACCTAGATTCAAAAGGTCCTATTATGAATAATATAGAGAAGCAAGAAGAAGTTACCTTTTAGATTTATGAACAGGGAAGAATTTATAACCAAAGGATAGAGGAGATCACATAAGATAATATGGACAATTCCTTATTATAAGAAATTAAAAGTTTTTGTACAAACAAATTTAATATGGTAACAACTAGAAGAGAAACAAGTAACTGCAAAAAATTTTTGGAATAATGTTTTTTTGATAAAGTTCTCATGTTCAAGATATGTAAGAAATTGGTTCAAATTTGTCTTTAGAGGTAATTGTTCAAAAATACGAACAGCAGTTTTCAAAAGAAGAAATACAACATGTTGATAACCACATGAGAAAATGTATATTATTAGTAATTATAGAGTACAAATTAAAGCCATTTTGCAGTTCCACCTCAAACAACAAGACTGATAGATGACAAGAGAAGAAATTGACAAAAATTGGAGTAGGTGAGGGAAAAGAGGCACACTAGTTCACAGTTGCTGGAGGTGTGAATTTGTCCACCCTTTTCGGAAAGCAATTTGGAACTGTGCCCCCAAAGTTACTTTGACTCAGCTATACAATTACTAGGCTTTTGTAATAGGGAGATGAAAGAAAGAAGAATTGAACCTGTATGTACAAAAATATTTATAATACCTCTTTACATAGTGACTAGATATTGGAAAGCAAGGGGTCATTCTTCTATTGGGGAACTGCTAAATAAATTATGATACATGAATGCAATGGAATATTAGTATTCCAAAAGAAGTGACAAAATGTAGTTTCAGAAGAAACTGAAGAGATCTTTATGAACTAATGAAGAGTGAAATGAACAGAACTAGAAGAAAGAAATATACAATAAAAACATTGTGGAAGAAAAATGACTGAAAGAATTTAGAACTCTGAAAAATGCAGTGATAAATCATATTACTAAATGACTGAAGACTAAACATGCCACTGAGGTAATAAATTTAGAATGTAGAGAAACACATTTTTGGTCATGACCAATGTGAGAATTTGTTTTGTTGGACTATATGATTAGGGTAAGTACTTTAGTTTTAAATTTATCAATATCCTTATGTTTCTCTCTTCTTTGTCATCAGTATTTTGTTCTGTTGCAAAGGACTTTTGGAGGGACAGAGTAAAAATGGATTAAAATAAGTAGATATTTTAAAACATGAAACATACACGTTATCCATCTATCTATCTATCTACCTACCTATCTATCTATCTATCTATCTATCTATCTATCTAAAACTCAGTCTAGATGGGGTCCACAGCTTTTAAAAAGGTGGCCATAGGGATCTCCCCACCTCACGAAGATGATGAAGTTCTGCTCTAGTTTCTCCAACCTTCTAATCCATTGCATTGCTACCAAAAATAATCTTCATAATATAATTCTTTGTGCATGCTCTCTTCTGCTACAAATTGGCCACAGAATCAATTAAAAGTCCTTAAATAGTTTTAATTTGGGAACTTCCATAATTTCTCTCAAACTACCATTTTAGGCATATTTCACACCGCTGCCTTTCCTATTTGCTGTTTATTGATTGTATCTGTATCTCCTACCTCTGCTCAATCACATAAACTTCTCTATGGAATGTAATCCCTCCACAGTTCTGCCTCATGAAATCCTCATTGTCTTCGATACTCTGGTTAAGTAACATGCAATTTGTCCATCTAAAAGTGGCTTCTCCCCACTCCAATTGTCCTATGCGACTTCTATGCATCTTTCCTTTGTCATAATATTGTACCTTGTATTTTAGTCATTAGACATGACTAAAAGACATGAAATAATCTGAGAACTTTGCAAGTCTAATTGCTAAATTTGTTGTCACAGTATAAATTAAAAAAATAATTAGAAATGAGAGATAACATTGTGGGTGGGAGTAGAGGAAGGCTTCAGGAAAGAAGAGGGACACTATGGGCTTTCAAGAATTGGTAGAATTCAAATAGGTGGAAAATGGAAAAATCATTCTAGGTAGAAAATGAAGGCACACAAAAGTGTAGCTGGTCCATTGGAGGTGGAATTAAAGTCACATTGGAAATGTTGTGAACAATTGTGTTATAAGCTTTGAAACAGTGGTTCTTAAAATTTTCTCGTGTTATGACTCTCTTTGTCAGTCAGGTAAAGCCTTTGTACCCCTGCTCATAATAATGTTTTAAAATACATAAAATTAAATACCCAAGTCAAGAAGTATTTATCAAATGCTTACTATGTATAAAAAGCAATATGTATAAAAGGCAATAGACATCAGAGATACAAATGCAATGAAAAATAAAAGATAGCACATGAAATTACAAAAGAAACCAATTATATTAAAATGTAGTATAGGCAGGAAAATTATAATCATGTAAGATATAGTGGTGAATGTAATAAATATAGCAATTATGAAGAAGCAGAAATGATATTTCTAAATATTTGCAACAATTTTAATATGATATGAAAATACCTGTCATTTCTATTGGCAACAAATCATAATATGTACTGCTAATACTTTTGTGACTTATTGACCACATTTTCCAGTTTGTAATTGGAGGAAATGCTAAATGAAAAGGCTAATGAAAATAAAGATGTATTTTCTTTTGCCAACTAAATTCATAGGCCCCTAAAATCTATCCATGTGTGTTTTTGGGCATTCATGGATGCTAACTTAATAATCTCTACTCTTGTGTATGTTTGTCTTTAGTTTTTGAGGAAGACCATGACATCAGAGAAATGATGACATGACTTGCACTTTTTTTTGTTTTGAGGAAGGGAGGGCTGTGCAGGTCACAAGCCTCACTTTCTCCTCCTGAGCCATCTGGATCCAGTGACCAGATATTCATCAGGATGCCTGGAGATGACCCAGAATGCAATGAGAAACCTATGCCTTTTTAGGGTAAGACCTTTCCAGGTACTCACTTAGAGGGAGGTAGCGCCCATTCGGTGAATAGGCCCCTTTAAGAAGTAGTCAGGGAATGGCCCCTTTAATGAACAAAAGAAAAAAAAACTAAATCAAGTTGGAGGGGAAAGGGCAACAATTACTATTGATAATTACTCTAAGCCAGGAGGGTCCAGAGAACAGTCATTAAGTGGAGCTTGGGCAGGGACCTCTTGTTGTCCAGTCTATGGGCTTCAGAGTGCACTGGGTCTAAGGTTTTGGGACAGACAAGAAATAAAAAAAGAAAGAAAGAATGAATGAAAAAAATAAGAGAAAGAAAGAAAAGAGAGAGAAAGGAAAGAGAAAGAAAGACATCTGGACATTAAACCCCAAGTTAACCAGGCAGCCTCTCCATCCAAATTTACCTTCCTTTGGAGAAGAGAAGGAAGAGGAGAGGGAGACAGAAGGGAGAGAATGAGCTGGGTTAGTCAGCTAGCTGGGTTCCCCACTCAGGCAATTTGGCCTACTTTCAGGTTATGTTCATCCTTTGTTTTTGAAGACCATGACATCAGAGAAATGATTACATGACTTGCACTTGATTTTGTTTTCCAAGGTCCTAATGTGTATAAAATTGCTGATTCTTTGTTGAAAGATAGGCATTTTTTGTAGAAATTCTCTCTCTCGCTCTCTTTTTCTCTCTCTCTCCCTCTCTCAAATTAGGAAGAGCATCTCCATGTACCGTTAGGAGTCCTTAGCATTATTTCTAATTTTACCTACTTCTACAATAGAATGGACACCACAAAACAAGGTAGGAGTGGGACTACTGTTACTCTTTTTCACTTTGAAAGTTACAGAAAACTTTATAGACAGACCAAGGTGCAAATGATTAGTTGCCTTGGGGGTAATTCCAACTACTACTACTAATTCTGGGATATCCCAGCTACTTCAAACCAAAACAATAGACCTAACTGTCTATATCAATATCAATTCAAGGCCCTAAAAGTTACTTTTTTCCTTTTTTTTTTTCAAAAACTCAGGGTAGGGACTGGGGATTTTGCTAATGTAGAAGTGATTGTTCTGGATGATGGTCTTTGTAAAATAGGAAGAAAAGGAGAAGAAACACTATTAGAGTGAGAGGCAAAGTTGTTTAAGGAAAAGAGAACCAGCCTTAGATTCAGGTAAATGTTGGATTCATGTACTGCCTCTGACAAGTACTATCTGTGTGACACTGGACACACTACAACTTTGGTGGTCTGGGTGAATCTCAAGTAAGTGCACAACAATTGGAGCTCTGCATTGAGGTAGTTTCCTCCCAGATAGTTCCTTATACCAATGAA
Source organism: Potorous gilbertii (assembly GCA_028658325.1). Lineage (NCBI taxonomy): Eukaryota > Metazoa > Chordata > Mammalia > Diprotodontia > Potoroidae > Potorous > Potorous gilbertii. The sequence continues at coordinate 422,829,030 of CM053770.1, read as the reverse complement.
ATCATAGGTTTCATATAATGCTAATAACAACAAGGAAATACTTGTAGAACACGTCAAAAACTGCTTTCAAACACTTTCATATCTATCAGCTCATTTCTTCTTTGCAACATCCCCTTGGGTTAGATGGGCTCCAGTCCAGACTTTCTACCATTTCAGCATCCCTTCCCTCTTCTATGAGAAAAAAAAAAAACAACAGTCATTGATCTTGGGTTAATTATAGGTTTCTTTACCTCTTCAAAGTAGGTTCAGAATAACTTCTCTCAAGCTATATTTTAAGCCAAATAATAAAATCATCTCCATTTGTTCAGTGTAATCAGATTGGTTTTATGAAAGGACACTGAAAATGCTCACATTTCTTCTTTAGCATGCCAGGCAAAGTTATTTAGACATGCTGTGCATCTACTTTTATTTGATGGGGAGAATGCATTCAATGGAGCAGCTGTACCATTCCCATTATCATATATTCATTGAGCACCCACTGTGTGTACCACATTGTCTTTGGAATTTGGAAGACTTACTCATGCCTAAAGATGCTTGTTCCTACTTCGTGTTATGGAAACTTTTTAAAGAACCAATTTTATAATGTAAGTGATCATTTTTTTCTTGGGTATAAATTGGCTCCAGCAAAGCTTTGGACCTCCAAAAATGCTTGCCTCTGACATTTCAAATGTTTGTGAGTCTGAAATGCCAATGTTGATTTTTGTCTAATATGCAAATCTTAAATGCTACTCTATCTGGTTGTGTATATGGGTGTGCATAAACATGTGTTTTACAAAACAAATTATAAATTACAAAATTAACAGTAAAAATTTTAGTTTTCATCACTATTAAAATGAATTTTACCACAAGATCTTAAGGTTTAGAATTTAAAGAGACTTTGGCAATTATCTTTTACTTACCTCATTTTATTGAAAATGTAAATTTTTTTAAAGACATTTAGTCAGCAGGTCAATACACTAGCCATGTTCCTAACTAGTATTGTGATAAATGCTGGAAATACAAAGAAAGTCAACAACATACTCTCTGCCATTAAAGAACTAAAATCCTAATGTGGGAGATGAAATGAAAACAACCACATACATTCAATACTTAATGAAATTAGGTTAAAGACAATCTTAAAGTGAAGTTACTAGAATTGTTTTGGAGGAGAAAGGACTGTAAAAGGTGGGATTTGAATTTTGAAGGAAGCTAGAGAAACCAGGAGGCAGAGCTAAGGAAAGAATACCATGCTCATCATACCACTAAGATTGATGAGGTTTCTAAACTGGTCTGTTCTGGCCAGTGATAAAGGAAGTAAAGTTTGGGCTATTTTGATGTTAAGTAATATTTCAGATATTTAGCTATGGAGCAGCAATTCACATCCACTGAAAAAGGTCAGGAGAATAAACATTTTATCTGAGGAACAGGAAGGCCAATGTAGGCCAGTGTCAATGACTCACAGAGGGAAGAAATGAAGGAAGACAGGAGATAGGAAGGAGCTAAGGTGTACAGGGCTTTACAAGCCAATCAGAATGCTATTTTTTATCCTGGAGAGAAAGTAAATGGAAACAGGGCCAGTGATAACTGGTTTATGATTCTGTCACTCTAGTTGTCATCCCCATTTTACTCTAAAACTAGCACCAATTATGCCAAATGAAAGCTAATATTAAGAGAGACAAGGAAATTCAGAAATGATATAAATAAATGGTAATTCTTTTAAACTTTGAAACTAATTTCAGTATTTTGAGAATCTATCAGATCCATCTTGGCCTGGAAAATTAGGGAGCTTCTTTTTTAGCAACATGGTTCTTTCTGAGTGGTTCCACTAAAGCTTTCTTCTCTTCTACAATTCAGAACTGGCCATGGACAAATGTGGAAGTGGTGTCAATAAACTTCAAGTTAATTTTCTCCAGTAGGTAATGTTTAGTCTGTTCCAGCAGAGACAATCACAGGGAGAGGATATACTTCTTGGTCCCAATGATGCAGTCTTTGATGATTATAAAGTCATTGATCACTTCACCGTAGTAGACAAAACCCTCTAGCGGATAAATGCACTCACTAGGTTGCAATCAATGAATGCATTGTTTTTGACGAGTTTCCCATCCTCGATCTGATAACTCTGGGCAAACTTGTTGATTGATTTCAGTGCAATTGTGGTAGCTCTTCTGATTGGCTCAGGACACAGAGGATGCCACATTGGCAGTATACCAAGCTCCAACATAGTCTATGTTAGCCAGACCTCAGTAATCTTTTGGGGGCAATTTCTTTGGGTGCCAGAGATTACTGATATCTTTGTAACCCTTGTTCACTCCAATGATGCCAATCATCTCATCCTGGCCAAATCTAAAGAACACAAACACCTACTGCTTCAGATTCCCATGTTCTAGTCTAGTTGCTCAGATTCATCAAGTGAGACTTCTTCTGTTTCACTTATCTGGGTGAATGACTCTGGCAATGACTCTGATTGGCAGTATTTCTTCATGATGCTGAAGTCTTTCTCTAACTGCTTCTTGCCAAAATCATCTTGCCACTTCTTGAAGTACTAGGTAAAGAACTTCTTTTTGGACTTGTGTCAGTTCTTGTAGAATCTCCTCTTACACTCATCACTGATCTCAGGAAAGATGGTTTTGAAGTTCTAGGACTCTAGGGGGCGGGGCGCAGTTTGAAATAGTCCTCAATGCTAATAATGACCATGGGGGGTGTCTCCATGATGGTGATGACCTTGACAAGTTATCCATCATCAGCATCCTCTTTGAGCAAGATCTTTCTACATCTCAAGTGATGTGGGTCATGCCTACCTTATAGGTCAGAAAGGCTGTCAGAAGGAAGGTGAGGTCATCTTTGGAGAAGTTCTTCATCTTTCTCTGGTGCCTTCTGTTTTACTTTTGAGTCAGGAAGCCCAGAGACTCATATCTGAGAGTGGAGAATTTCCAATGGGGCATAAGGACTCAAAACCAGGTGAGACCTGAAGGAAGATAATTGTAGTAGTTGGTATCGACTAGGTTCTCTCCTTTTCTGTGTTTTTCTGTGTATAGGAGCTTGCTAAGTCCTCTAGGAGAAGCAAGTGGAAGCCAATACAATATACACAAGCTCCTTGAGTGTCTTTATGAATCCTTTAGTCATAGCCTTTTAGTTTCCTTTTGAGATCAGACACAATAAATACACCTTTAATTATACTGACTGCCCATCTCTGATCACTGAATTTTCATCCTGAGGATGAAGAACTATATATATACATACATACAAATGTGTGTGTATGTATGTGTGTGTGTGTGTGTGTGTGTATTATATAATATATATGAGGAACTATAAATTTATATTAATATAATATATATACAAAGAGGAACTATACATTTGTATATAATATATACAAATATGAGAGGAACTATATTTAATTCTTTCCCACATTTGTTTCATGGATATTATGTAGAAGCCAATACTAAAACTGCATGTCTTTGAATGTCCAGGTCACAATTTTCCTGCCTTCCCAATTGACTTGTCACCAAAGTATAATCAGAACACTCAGCCTAAAAGTGCTTTATGTGTGTTTTTCTTGGGACAGGATTGATACAAATATGGGAAGGCTAAATCCAATGGATAAGAGATCAGTGCCTGGTATCAGATGTGAGAATAAAGAGAAAGAGGTAAATTCTTAGTAGAAACACCAGACATTATTTTCTAAATTCCCAAGAATTAGGACAAAATAATTATGATAGAGATTATAGAAAAAATATTTCTGCATATGGAGTCTAAAGAGCTTGGTTCAAATCTCACCTCCATTACTTACCAGTTTTTAAAATAAAGTGACCTAATCATAAAAAATTTGGAATTTATATCTTATTTTGTCCCTAAAGATGAACCTAAAAGCAATAACAACAGAACTATTATTGAAGATGATCTGTTTTAAAAAAAATTCATAAAGCACTTCAGATCCTGCACTCATCTTTATAAATGTTAATTACCATTATAATAGAGATGTTATGGAAGTGTCAATTGATAGTGGCTTCCTGTTAATAAAATAACTGACAATACCTTCTGTTACAAAGTCTTTATTTTTCTCCTAGGATTATCTACATCACTGTTTTCCTCTCTTAACAGAGATAATTGATGAGAGGATGTATCATATTGAAAGATTTAATATAATTTCAGGGTTTGGGGAAATATATTGCTAAGAAGTAAGCTTTTTTGTCAAGAATAAGACAATTCTCACTTGTCTGTCTAGGATAATGCAGTTATGTCTAGAGAAATAGATGTCCTCTTAGGGTCTTTTACAATTCTCTGTTTTATTTACAGAAATATGGTTCTTAGTTCCTTATGACTAAAAAATTTTTATTCAATACAAATACTCTAGAATTTCATAAAGATTCATTGGCACAATTCTTTAGAGGGACTGTGACTTCAAATGTGTTCTAACTTGATGTGCCCATTTCTCTCCTGCAGTGAATGATGGCACTAATAGTGAATTATGTGTGACTTATGAAACATGATGGTGGCACTAATATAGAAGAGTGGATTGCCTAAAGGTGCTGTTGAGTTGTAAGAAATAAAATGGATTTGTCGTTGTGTGTATGTGTGTGTGTGTGCGCGCACACGTGTGTGTGCATGAGAGAGAAAGAGAGAGAGAGGAAGGAAGGGAGGGAACTCCAATTTATGAAGCTATGTGAGAATTTTAAAGCAAGGAAAATATTCCAAAAAGTTATACTAGGAAATTGAAATCCCAAATATTTGGTTTTATTATATTTGGAAAGAAATAGAAACATAATTTAAGATCTTTTCTACACAGAGTAGTCTGGGGTTTTATTAAAACCAATATTTTTAGTGAAGCAAATAAGTGAACAGATTAAAATGCTGCAATAAAAGTCATAACTGTTTAAAATGAAAAATAAAATTTGAGTGCTTAGCTTTGTGAATCAGAAGATATACATACATATATATATATATAACACATAATACAAAGGTTCATTGCATGTGTATATAAGACAACGAGTGATAGGGTAAAAGATGGGGTTTCAGGTTAACGATTAGAAAGTATGAAACATATTCTCCATATGAGTGAAATGAAAAAATCACAATGCCCATACTTCATTGTTCAGAATTGAGATCACATTGTGTCAGCTTAAAATTCATCCAAGATGAGCTAAGGATATTTAATTTTTAAGCATAGTGGTGTAGAACTTGTCACCAATCATTAGAGAATGTGTCATTTTAGGAAGCCTAGAGGCAGGTGGAAAGAGGCAAGCGTGTTTTCCATAGTTTGTCACTTGTTCACAGGTCAGGATGATGCAAAGACTTATACATGAAAAGAAAAATAGTGCAGTATTGGAAGAATGAATTCTTAAGACTAATTTTTTCAGTAACTGAAACTAGCATGTGATGTGGGCTAATTAACTTATTATCTCTGGGCCTTAGTTTCTTTATCTGTTAAATGTGGTACTTTGATAATTCTCCCAACTACAAAATTCTATGATTTATTCCAAGTATACTGTTATTCACATGAAAATCTCTTTTACACAACATTATCAATTGATTACTAATGGGAAATAAACAAATATAAATATAATATATAACGAGTATAGTAGAAATAATTATGATTAAATACATTTCTCCTCAATTCAGCTTTAAATTAGCCAGAATAAAATTTACATATTTTAACTGAAATTAATACTCAATATAATTCAGCAAGAATTTTATTGCCTATAGTTATTTAGTCTTTTTGTGGTACTGCTATAATGCTTTTTAATTCACCCACAAATAATCATAGAGAGAGGCAAAGAGATATTAGATTCTAATGACAGAGCTTTCTTATCTTACCTGAAAAAGGCCTCCATATCATTTCTCATCCAACATTTCCAAAGTACCATTTATCTTTGCAGCATATATGTGTATGTGTGTGTGTGTGTATCTACATGTGTTCGTATGTTCTCTCTGCATTAGAATATAAGTTCATTGAGGCTATCTTTAGTACTTAATAGTGTTTGACATAATAAGAAATTAATAAATGTCCATCTGTCATTTGTCATACAAGAAAGTGTTTTTTTAGCATGGCCCTTTTAAATTTGGTCAAGGCTTTGCCCCTTGCTTGTTTTCAAAGACTGTCATGATCCTTATCCTGAACTCTTTCCACCAAACCACTATGCTTCATATGGAAATGTACTGCCTGTCTAGCACTGAACTTGAATCACAATTCCAATCTCTCATTTTCTTGTCTTCTTTCTCCTCGATTGTGCCCCTACAAATGTCCCACTCTAACTCCATCTACTCCTTCTGCTGTGCCCTCTAGTATTCCTTTTCCATAATGAGTATAATTCCTTGCATTCTAGACCAGGACTTCTTGAACTTTTTCCCCTCATGACTCCTTTTTACATTTTAGCAGTGTTCCTTGGCATTGTGTGGCCTGAGGGCGTGCACAGTGCAGTGTGCAATGCTTTGTGTTCAGAGCCAAGGCTCCAGTGAAGTGGCTTGATGCAACACCGGCAAGTGCTGCCAAAAACACCTCAGTTTCATTACACATCTGATGTTGAATTAATTTTTGTTTTTTGCATGTTCAGAAACCTTTTATTATTGCCAGATTTTTTTTGAGGCTCCATATGGGATAATGACCCACAGTTTAAGAAAAACAATTCTTCACATACTGCTTCCATCTATATTTTTTTTCTTCCTTAAACTAGACTTGACTTTACTAGAAAATAGTACATCCCTGGTCATTTTTATTGACATTTGCTATAGCACCTGACACTGGCATAATAGGAAAAAAACAGAATATTTCTTGCCTTTAAATCACTCCTTTATTCTCCCCAGGAGGTCAGTACCCCTTTTCCTAGAAATTAAGAGATGACTTCTTCTCTAAATTTTTCCAAACTGGCTCTGTTTTTGGCTGCCAGAGGTCATATTCCTCAGAGCCATCTTATTCCTCCATTGACTCCTAGGAAATGTATCTCACTTTTTAATGGACCATCATGACATGACTGATCCTTGGCTAGATAATTGCCAGTTGCTTTCCAATTTCAGCGGTTTTCATCAGACATCTTTGTACTAGTAAACAATTAATATTATAAAACACTCTCTCCCACTTCATTTTAAGACCTTCAAATCTATAGTCTGCTTAGGCTGAATCTTATTTTCTATGATTTTTATCACCCTGGATGAAAGAAAATCAATTCATCAGGGATGTCACAACCACACATACATTTGGTAACTAGTGTGTGTTACTCATTCTTTAAGGTATTGGGTATAAGAAGATAAAAATAAATACCCCAAGGAGCTTATATTTACCTCTGGGGGCATGATATGTACATAGTTAAGCAAAACCACAGGTTATATGAAGTGACACCCCAATCCCCAAACCTGGAATGTTTTCCCTCCTCATCTCTTCCTATTAATATATCTAGTTTAGCTTAAATTACACCTCCTTCCTTTGGTGTTTCTCAATCCCCCGTTGTTAATGTTTACTTCCATCTCTCATTTCTCCTCTCATCAGACATTCTTTTTATTTACATTGCATATATTTTCAATTTACCATCTGTTTACATGTGGTTTTTCCTCAGTAGAATACAAGTTCTTTGAAGGCAGTGGCTCTTTTATGTTTTCTTCTGTATTCCTAGTGTGTTGCCTGAAATATATGCTTATTAAGTGTTTGTTTATGGTCAATAGCATTTCTCATTCCATTAATACCCTTTACACTTCCTATCTACCTTTCAAAAATCTATACTTCCTTAAAAGTCCAGCACCAATGCCACCTATTCCAGGAAGCCTCTCCCCTATATGTAGATGAGCTTATATTTCTTCAACTTTATATAGTTTTTTGTACCTCTCTTACTCTCTTCTGATACAATTCTATTTGATAAGGCTCAATAGTTTTTGCATAATTATGACCAATTTATTAGGTATATGCCAATTTTCATCCACCCTCCAACCCCATTAGGGTCCTAGTTCTACCAGGGATAGGGCTTTATTTTTTCTTTTTATAGTCACCATAAGTTCCTTTCTCTTAGTAGGTACTTAATGAATAATTGATTGAAGGAAGATATTGAGATGAATGAAAATCCTGAGAGATAGTTATTGATAATTTGTGTATTGGGTTAGGTGATAATCAATAAATTGAAGGTCCTTGGTTTCTCCCAGTAACCAAGAAACCTAATGGAGATACTGAATACATTAATATACTTTTCGGAAAGGGGTTTGCCTTTGATAGACAAAATATCAACACTGAGTGTTGAACAATTAATGGGAGGGTAGACTTTCAAATGAGGAGGTGGGCTGAAAGCCATCAGACCCTCCTGCTGAGAACATGTCTTGATCATAAGACTCAGTCACCACCAGCAATCTGGACAAAGAAATCCATGTCTACCCAGACCACTCTGGTTGGTTTTTTTCCTTCATAAACTGAGTTACCTTAGACTCCAATGGAAAGGTGAAAGTTCTGGGGCTTAATGCTCTAGGGCTGGAATTCACTAGATTAGATTTTGTTTATACTATAAACAAAAGTAAGGTCTCCAAGTTAGGTGAGGACCTGCCCAAGACCACCGAGTATATGCCCCTAGGCCAATCACATAGATCAGCCTTGTCTTTCAGAGGCTAGCTGAATGACTTTCAGGGACTGGTCCATGAATGAAGAAATAGAAAGGAAAATCCTCAATCTTAATTTGATAATTGGTTATTAACATAATTGAAAAAAGTCATTTCTCTCAATATACGGCCAAACAGAGCAAGACATATATAATCTCAGTTCACCTAGGAACATCACAACATTAATACAAAATTAACAGATAAGAAATTTTCATAGAAAGCAGTGATAACATTCTAAAAATCACCAATATGCTCAGGCTTTTGAAAAAATAAGGTATTGGAATAATGAAAAGGGTTTTTAAGGTTAAAGAGGACATTGACACTAATACTAGAAAAATTAAAAAAAAAGTAAATAAAGAGGTGACAAATCAAAGATAACACAAATGAAATAAAATCATAGATTCTTGTTCCCTAACTCTTCATATCTTTCTAAGTATCATTATTAATTTTACTTCAGTAACCATCTCCAATCATTCAATTATTAACATGTTTAAGAATATTCCAAAATAGTGTGATTTTACTGTAGACAAATCAACTCAATCATTTTAAAAAAACATAATGTTAAAAGCTCAGCACTTACATCCGTAAGGGCTGGATATCAATCAGCTCTGAGTTTTACTAACTTTGTAATAATCATGGAAAATTAAACTGAGTCTCAGTTTTCTCATATATTAGATGATGATGATGATACTATTAAGTGGCATATTTTATGTCACAAAGTGATATACATATATTTTTTCATTCAATAAAAATCTCAAAAATAGAATTGTATATCACTTAACTTCTTGACTACCTTTAAGATATTACCTACTTTGATGTTAAAACGTATTTTACCATCTCGTACCAAACTTGGTCCAGGAAGTCTCTTTTGGGGAAGATTGTTCCTCATGGAGACCAAGGACATCAGGGTCTGCTATCCAGAGTTCTGAATTACTCCAGAGGTATGTATAGATTTCTGTTCTCATGTGCTTTTCTTCTAGGTTTCCTTCTCATGGACACTGGGCAAATTGACAGAAGAATCTGACCCAGTTTTGTATTGCATGCTCTTTAGAAATTATTTCCTGAGTAAGAGTTAATGATGTCATTTGGGCTGATTTGTTTAAATGGCAAGTATGTTGCTGGAGGCTCAGAAACTGTAAATGTGAGTAGTAGCTATGTAGCTCTCTCACACCAGTTTGGCCTAGCACTTGTAGTTTGAGCTCCTCTGACAAGCCGGAATTACAACAGGTTGAGTGAACATATCGAATCCAGAAGAGCAGGTTTTAAGCTACGTCATTATACCACTTCTATAATTGTTATTGAGCAGTCACCTTCTAACCATTCTTATTAGGGTTCACCCAAGCCAACAGGAAGATGTAAGGTTCTTCCTGTCCCGCAATCCCTATATAGATAGACTTTGAAGCTACACTAGCCTTTAGCTGGTAAAGTTTTTACTAATGCAAGTGAAGAGGATGTGGTGTATTTATTGTGCTTCTAGATAAACAACATCAATAAGTACTGACAGACATTAAGAAAGATAGTTATGAACAATCAATCCTTTGGGCTCTCAGGGCATTGTAGAATGAAAGAAGTCTTTGGAGGTCTATTATAGTTTTGAAAGTTGAAAATGAAAACAATTTGTCAGAATCATTTTGTGATCCTTCATTTTAAAAAACAATATAACAAAGTGGAGAATTTTTTTTCCGTGAAAGTATGGTTTTCATCAGTGTTCATATGCACTTCGCCGTTAATGCTCTGAATTATAATGTGTTTACAATCAGCATGTGAAAGCACACCATGTAGAGCTTCAGGTGCAGAAATAGTAAAGCACTTATTTACAGGCATTTTTATGAAGAATTTTAATTTTTTGTGGGGCAAATTAAATCTTAAACACATTTAGACTGTATTTGGGTACAACTTTGGGGACCACTGTATAAGAAAGTATAAACCCTGTTATAACAAATTCCAAGGAACTCTCAAAATTTGTAATACTTTTTGGGGGATATTAGATCAACAATTGCTTGAAATAAATTAATTATCCAAGTGTTTTGGGGTAGTTATTTATCATGCATAAATTGCCATTGCCATGAAATTGGTTGTAATGGGACTTGGCAGGGAATGCAACACAGATGGCCGGAAAGAATAAAGATGACCTCAAATGTTTCATTACGCCAAATACAGTACTAAAAGCCAGAGGGACCAGAGCTCTATATTTATGAAAGCAACATGTATTTAGCCTATGTTCAATTTAATTCAAGAAAACACTCAGTTCAATTTGACCTATCTCATTGATTCTTTAATTTTGAGGCTAGTCTAACATTAGAACCATATAGCCAATGGATTTTCACTTGGTAATAGAAAATAAGCTCAAAGAGGGCAGAGATGGTTTCCTTTATGTTTTGTTGTCCCATGTCTAACAGTGCCCAATATATAGTATGCTCCAATACAAATTTGTTTAATTGAATTGGAACATTCATTTGTACATCACAGCATGGCAGATATGTGAGACCTACATAAATAAATACATCCAAATGAATGAAATACTAACATAGGACCACCATTGGTTTCATCAAGTATGGCAGAACAAATTCTTTTTCTAATTTTGTGTTTTCAGTTTTCATGACCGGACATTCTAAGCATATAATCACTACTTTAGAGATGGGATTAGATAATTAATTTATCTGTGTCTGCTTGAATGATTTCTAGCTGGGATAGTCTTCATTTGGAATAGAAATTCTCTAATTCTTTAGTTTCTCAGCTGTAGAATTGTCTCAAATAACCTTCCGTGATATAGACAATTTCAAGAAAAATAAAATTTAAAAATTCATAAAATATTCATATGAGGTTTAAACTTTTACTCAAGCTCAGATCTATAAAAATTACATTTTCAATGGTCAATAGAATGTTTCTTATAATTTAGCATGATATAATTCTTTCTTTCTCATTCTTAACTTTATTGTGTCTAAATTTAATTCATCATCTTTATTAAGAATCTATGTTTTGCCAGGTAATGGAGATAAAAAGACAAATTGAAGTCCTTCCCTTTAAAGACTTTACTTCCTGCTGTTGTGGGGACAACATTCACATAGATAAGTAAATAAGAAATCTATAGTATAAATAGAGAAAGGTCTCACCCTAAATACCAATGTTATCTTCTCTGTAGGTGCTGGAGTGTGGGGAGAAGAGAAGACACTAATCCTGGGGAAATGATATAAGCTTAGAACATCACTTAAACTAGGTCTTAAAGTACCTAGATTAAACAGCGGATCTTGTTCAACAGGGTCCACAAGCTCCCCCTCTCTATTATGGGAAAGGAGAAAAGGACTTGGGTCTTTTCTAGTAATACTGAGAATTGGGAAAGACAGTATAAATCAGAAAGGGACTTGGGAATTCATGAGTTCAAACTCACTATTGAAAGCAGAAAAACTAAATATGGGTTTATAAATTTCATTTCACAGAGGCACCGAGCCAAAATGGTTACAGGATTTATTGTTTTCATTTTGTTTTAATTTTTTTAAAGGCATGAGGAAACAAGGCATTTAAAAGTACTGTATATAAATTTACAGGAAGTATCAGAACCTAGAAACTAACTAATGAAATAATAGTGAGAGAAATATTTTATAGCTTGTCATTTTTATTGCATTTATTATATTATTACATATAATATGTTAATATTATGTATATATATTATGTTATATATTATATATATTAGTATTATATAGTTATTATTATAAAATAATACTATTTTAGATGATAATGACTTTGTATGATCTAAAAGGTTTAGTTTAGAATTCTTGATCTAGAAATAATTTCTGGTAATTTATTGTACTGATTTCTATGGAAAGATTTCTAGCATTTTATTTTCATTCAGAATAGGCATTCTATGATGTTTTGGCATTTCTTTTTTGGAATTGAATTAAAAACTTGTGACAAGTTCAACCTTAAGTGACAATTAAATGGCTAGCTATAAACTTCCTAAAAATTCACTTTTGGTTCAAAATTTTGTCAAACTTGAAACTTCTTTGTCACTCTGCTTCCTGATCTATGTCTGATCTCATGTACTGTGCACCAAAGACCGGTCCATAAAATGAGGGTGTTGGATTAGAGGTTTTATGAGCTCATGTCACAGGCTGTATCATGATATTTAGAAATGAAAGCACCTTAGAGATAGATCATTGAGAAATTCCTGACCCAACCTCCAAAATCTCTAATGCCTCCCTTCTAAACTACCTTGTCATTATATTTATATAGTTTCTCCATATATACCTATATGCATATTTCTCCTCCCTCTTTGGAATGTGAGCACCTTGCTAGGAGTGATGAAAACAATAATTTCAGATTATATCATTTATTATATGTTTCCCCAGGACTGAATCAATGGCTGGTTCATACTAGATGCTGAATAAATATTTGTTGAAGATTGAGTCATCTAGTGCAGTCACTTAATCTTATAAGCAATGAAGTAGGTCCAGATGCTTAATTAATTAATAACTTATACAAACCGCAGTATGTATATAACACTTCCACACACACACATATACACATACATGCAAATGTATACGTACATGTATATGCCTACACACACATATATAAGGAGGCTTTAAATTTGTGTTTTCAGCAAGTTGGAATAATCTGTCCATGACTGTAGGTCAGAAATAGTACTGAAATATAGAATCTCTGAGAATTATTTAGGACACTGAGTCAAGTGACTTCCCCATAATCACATAGTCGGGGAAAGACTTGCTCCTAGCTAGTACTGTGTGCCTCCAAGGTTGGCCCTACACTATACTATCTATCTCTTACAATATGATTCAGTTCTACAATAAGCAGTAATTAATATCACCAGCATTTGAGCTCAATGCCTTTTACTTCAAAATCAACTGCCCTTTCTATTTTCCTTCTCTCTTCCAACAATTCGATTCCATAATTTACATTTTGTTAAACCCTTACATAAAATTGAGAAGGGGCCTTTTGGTGAAAATGATAATAAATAATAAGAGAAAAAGCTTGTTAAAAGGATATAAATGGTGAACTATATGATATAAGTTTGCCCATTCATCCATTGACTCATTCACCAAATATTAACTGAACATCTTCTGGGCAAATAGAAACACTAAAGAATGAAAAGAAAGGCCTTATAAGACATATAGACCTTATAAGACCTTAGGCAAAACCATAATTTTGTTTCAAAATGTAAATTTTTAGACATTATCACTTATTCTCTCACATATTACTCATAACTTTCTGTATCAGAGATATCTGTTGTCTTGCCTACATAATATTCTTTTCTGCCATACCTCTTTCCATAAACATTGATAGCAAAATAGAATTATATTGTTATTTTTAGAAATATTCCTAGATTATTATTGAAAAGAGGAAAATGCACATTTTCTTCTTCTTTTTTTTGAACAAGTAAAAGTTCCTTCTGACACACCTTATATCAGGAACATAAGAAGTATGTAGAGTTGTACGATGTGCAGTGATCTTTGAAATAAATGAAGATACTCAAGACACAACTTCTGTAACTGACTGGCCCCCTCTCCTTAGGGCCTCTGCTGCCCTCTGATGGATACACAAGTTATATTGTTGACACAGATGCCAGTAACAAACTAATGAAGGCAAAACCTTTCTCAGAAAACAGAAAGAGAAAAAAGTAGAAAAAATAGGAAAAAAAAGTAAAGGTATATGTATTTATTTTAATTTTTAATCTATAATTTATTAATATTTCAGTTTTCAACCTTCACTTCCACAAGAATTTGAATTCCAAATTTCTTCCCATTTCTCACCACCCCTCACCTTAGGACTAGGTGCACCCTATCTATTCATTCCCCTGAGTGTGTCCTCCTTTCTAGCAGCCCCCCTTCCTCCATCCCCCTCCTCTGCATTTTCCTGTAAGGTAAAATAGATTTCTATACCCCATTGCCTGTACATCTTATTTCCCAGTTGCATGCAAAAATAATTTTAACATTCATTTTTAAAGCTTTGAGTTCCATATTCTCTCCTTTAGTAAAGGCATTTTTATAACTTGCCTTAATGCCTTCTTCAAAAGATCAAGCTTAGGCATTCAGATTTCCTTAATATCATCTAATGTCTTTTTTTAGTTCTCATTGTTGTGTGGATGTGTGCAGATTACCCACTAACATGTCCTTATCCTGAAATCAAAAGCCAACACATGTAGTATCTATTACAATCCTTCATAATAAAATCATGTTGATGTAGTGGAAGAAGCACTAGTTCTCCTGTCAGAAGACTTTGGTTCATATGCTGCTTATATAACCTTGAGTAAAATCTCTTAAATTTCCTGAACTTCTATTTCCTTATCTGTAAAAGGGGAATGAAAGTGAATCATGTGGCTGAGATGTGTCTTCCAGTTCTCTACTTTTAAACAGAAGTCTTATTTATATGTGTCACTTTAATATAGATTTAGTCTTGAATTCTTAAAGGCCATGCCACTATAGTACAAGCTCCAGCAGGACTTAGCACTTTGAATTTGGGCCAAGCTGAGCCAGACAAATGCATAAATGAACAGAAGAAGAAACTATTAAATACTTATTACATGTCAAATATTGTGCTAAATGGTGGGGACACAAGAGAGTACATTCTACTTGAGTTAGACAACACATGTGAATTACTTCAGCTGAAGAGAAGATATGAAAGCCAGAAGTTCTAGGGTCCAACAGCAATGCAGATGGCCAAGACCCCAGGTTTTGTTTTTTTTTTTAAAGGTACATAACAAGTTAGAAGAGAGTAGTCAAGGCTCTGGAGAGAACAGCAAAAGAACAGATAGTAAGGCTGGTAGTCTTCTATCTCACTGGAAGGCTTGTAGTTGATGGCTCCCATAGGGTTAGCAATGGAATTAAGATTAAAAAGAAAATTATGGTCAGAAGTGAAGTTAACCTATCCAGTCTAATTGGTATGAACAGCCCATATTATTCTTCCCTTCTGGTTGTCCCCATGTGTCTGGGTTACTTGAGTTAACAATGGGAATTACAAAGGTCAAAAGAGAATGTGTTTTGCCCTTGGACTACTTTATTTATATTGTCAAGAAGAGCATTAGGAAATTGGCTAAAAAACAGTATATTTTTTTAACCACAGAAGCACTCAAAAACAGTTAACCCAGTAGTAAAGGGGTTGCTGTTTATGTTGCTGTGAGTTCCTTTACAAATTCAAACACCAGTACTTGAAGAAATAGTTTTAAACAAATGTACTCCGCAAGGTATGGTGAATCAATCCTGCAGTCTTAGCTACCGGAGAGGCTGAGCCTTGACTGCTGAGATGAAGTAGGGCTAAAACCAATCCTATGTCTTTACTGTGTCCAGTATAAAGTCCAGCACCACTGTTATGGACCCCTTGGGACCATGGGACTAACAGGCTGTTTAAGGAGGCAAAAGAACATGGAAAAATTCCAAGCCATTAAGCAAGAGGTAAGTCATTTATGGGATCCCGTCACAACAAAACTCCTAACCAATCAACCAAAAATTCTCAACATTCCGATTTTTTATTTAAATTACTTTTATCGTTTCATACATCTTTTATATTTAGTCACTATGTCTCTTTTATACTCTAAAGGCTTGTTTTAGACAAAATTTGTGATTTTAGTGGTATAGAGAACACCCTCTACTCATGCATATGAGTATCTGTTTTACAGCAAAAAGTCTTAAAGTATTACCTGGAACCCTGACAGGCTAAACAACATGTCCAAGGTCACAGAGGTGGATGTGATAGGGATGTGAACCCAGTCTTGGAGTTTTCCTGACTCCAAGACTGTTTTTCTATCTAGCATACCCCACACATGACCAGAGGAGAAGTTTAAGTTAATCATACACTTTGATTAATAAAGAGTTAACATAGTTATAGATGATGAAGGCTTGGAATACAATCACATACATGAATACTCCATTATCAAAAATGTGAAAATTAGGTTTTGTATACTTGTAGTGTTCAATATTTATTACACATTTTAAAATACAACTTAAATACATCACATATTTCAGAAGGGTCTCCAGATCATCATTTTGAATATCAATCAGCACTTTTATAGATGTGTTTTATTCATTCCTTTATATAATCTGTCAAGTAGACCTGTAATGAAAATGAGATGCAGCTTGTTTTAGTGATTTGAATGATTGTCTGAGCATCTGAGTTCTGTTCCTGTCTCTCTAATCAATTCACTGTGTGACCTTGTACAAGTCATTTAATGAAAGATCCAAGGCCCTTTCTAGCTAAAATTCTTTTGTCTTCCACATCAAAATGCAAATACAATTCCACTTGAGAGAAGGATGGATACATAGGGCATATTTTACTATAACAAACTTAAAGAAACAAAATACCAGCACTAAATTACAAAGCAGATACCAATTCAGTGTTTCATTATATATAAATATTATTTACTTTATGAAAGAATTCCTGGTTTGTTTAAACAATGGGCTCCTTTAGTGCAAGGTTTTCTAAAAGCTATAAAAGCTTAAAATTACACTAAGTTTTTTTGAGGTTACTTAGTATAAATCTAACAGTGGTTGGGCATTGGAGTTGTTTGACTTCGTGGAAGTAAAAATGGCTTAGTAAAAAGCCATGCTGGATGACTCTTTCTTATCTAGGTAGAGGCAATCTTTCTTAACTCCTTCTGTTCCCAGGGCAAATCTCTCACTTAGACAGTAATTTCACTTTTTCACAAAAAATTAGAGGCTTCATTGAAAGTGCTAAAGAAAGGGAAGAATGATGGAAAGATTAGTTTAGGGCCAAATGCTTCAGGAAGCTTCAGGGGAAAAAATTAACATTTTCCTAACTAATGTTCTATTCTCCCAACTTTACTGATTAAATCTTTCCTCGTGTTATCCAGGAATGGTTCAGATTTAATTTGAATATTTTTTTGGTCTGCCCCAAACCCTACACTAGAAGGTTGGAAGTAAGGGATCCTACTGATTTGGAAAGAAAGTTTTCTTTATTTTGTGTCCTTGGGGCAACCAAATGATCTCCTCATTGCTTAAAAAACTTAAAAAAATCATCCAAGGACACAGCTCCATACACTGAGAAACATATTTTTTCCAGAATAATTGGTTAGTAGAGAAAGAAGATAGAGTTTAAAAAGTAACATTAGCAAAATAATCCAAAACAATCGAAAATCCAAACCAAGAATCATTAATCAAACAAGGGATAAGAAGTCAATAAGAAAATAGAAACAAGGGAGGAAATGGAGACGAAGATGTATTACCAATGCTGTTCTTGGCCACCAAGGAACACTCATACTTAATCTTCTTGGCCTTGATTTCCCTGCTGATTCAGGTAACAACACTGGCCATAGGAATTGTTATGCTGTTGATTTTGGGAGGTGGCTATTTTGACTATCCTCTTTTTCTTCCACACTTGGCAACTTAAGCACCCTGCTCACTCTTGTGCCTTGCTTTAAACAAAAGAAAAGAGAGAACTTATGACTCTTTACCCTCTTTACAAACCAATTCCTCAGCTACTGAAGTTTTGAGTAGAGAGGCTTTGGGGACTTCATATTTGTCCATGGTGACTGTTACTTTAATTTACCCAAAGCTTTTCAAGAAAATGTCCCAGGCATAAAGTTTGGTATACATATGGATTTACATACACACACACACACACACGCACACACATACACACATACTTCATTTTACTTATGGGTTTTGTGACTGAAATGCAATGAAAAAGCAAAATAAATGTTGCTAATCTTTCATTAAGTTTCCTACAGAGGATAATTGCTTAAAAAATGATCATATAACTCTTTTAATTCAGACCAATGAGAAAGAAATTGCCTTCTGCAGATGAATGCTATCCCACTAGAACTAATGAAATCACTGTTCTCTTCTATTTGTGATCAATTAATTATTACCTTGAGTGAGTTGGTGAGTAACTTTCCTCAAGGGTGTTCTAATTTGGCTCTTTTATGTCACTTTGAGAAAACATGTTCCAGATGTTTCTTGCTTACAGGTAGCCATTAGCCAGATATCCAATAATACTAATTAGAATTATAGTCTCATTTTTGTGTTTGTTACAAATACCTTTCCCTCCTTTCCATTCATGTGAAAAGAAATCTAATGCAAATCACAATAGTGTCTTTAGTTAAAAAATTTCCTTTAAAAAAATAAACAGCAGAATTCTTTAGAGAAATAATAGTTTCATTCAGTACATTGGAAATACTTACATTCCCTAAAGCTGAGTACAGTTTATCCTGAGATGATACTGATGATCATTTTCAGCACATAGTAACTCTTTTTTTCTTTTTTTGACACTGTGATAAAATAAAAATGCTTGCGGAAGAAAATGCCAACTCTAATATACTTTATGATGCTACCTGTCAAAGTCGTTACCAATTAGATGGCAGGTAATGGATTTTTTTCCCTATCAAAGTCTGAACAATGCTTCTCTTACTGATCCAGACAGTCTGATTTCATCCATTTTTCAGATGGACAGTTGGTAACTAAATCTAAACCAATATCCCACCTGTTCCTGAAGAAGGCTGGCAGCTAACTGAGTGTTGATGGATAGTTTCATTCCCTTTCTGCACCTTATTGTTGGGCACTTTTGCAGAAAATAGTATACTAGTTCACACAGGAACCATTGACTATAGCTCACAGTGGGATTGTGGCAATGCAGTAAAGGAAATGGTATTTATTTTCTCATTAAGTTCCTGTTAAGGTTTTGAAGAAGGTTAAGTATAATCATTTATTCTTCTCCTTTTTTGTGGATGGACATGGTTTGTTAAACTTGATGTCCTACTGAAAAAATATGTTAAGGTAAACTAATTCATTCTTCTTCTGCCCTCATATAAATTCCCAAGCCCTCCTAACCTTTATTTTTGAGGTTAATAACTATTACTCACTTCATATGTCTATTCACTATTTTGCATAGAAATGCTTTGATTTATTTATTTATTTTTTGAGACAAACTCTTTGGATGGTTATTTTTAGTCTTCTCTAGGCTCTTTGAAATCATCTTTCATACAATTCCAGTAGCTGATAGGACAATTGGGAAATAATATCTCTTTCATTCTGTTCCTCCATGTTTTTACTTTTTTTCATTGGGTATTTAAATTTTAAAAATGTTTTACTTAATACAACTTTAAAATTGCAAGTACTTGGTATGCAACATCTGATTATACATTTAATTTTTTAAAAAAAATAAGAATTTTCAAAAGACAAGTAATCTGTATGATTTTGTCCCTGGAAGTGATATTAAAGAACAAGCATTGATATCTGTTTTTCCCTACTACTGAAAAGACCATAGAACATTTCCATCTAATATATAGCTCAAATTTTCCATTTTTATTTTCTTCCCATTAGAAGGTGAGCTTACTAAAAGCAAGGATTATCTTACTTTTCTATATTAACCAATTCTTAGCAGAGTATTTTGCATATAATAAGTGCTTCATAAATGATTTATTCATTGTTTTTTAAAAATATGTGAAATATATTTTAATAATGTCATAATAACTACTTATAATTTCTAACTAATGAAAATAGAGGCTTTCAAAATTTAAAGGCCATGTAAAAACTTGAAATTATACAGGATGACAGACATGCCATGACTGTTACATTATCTGTTTTTGTAGTTAAAAAAATAACTTCTACAAAGTATCTAAATGGAAACACACAGTGTCAATCAGCACAAGGCTAAAATAGAATTATCATTTCTTCACCCAGAAAGAAGAAGATAGATTGATAAATGATCTCACATAACCAAATAAAAAGGGTAAAAACTTAGAGAAATATTTTATGGCAAAAATAGAGCTATCTTTTCTAATTAAACTCCATCTAAAAAAGTACGAATGAAGTAATAGTAGCAGTTGTTTTGGTGGTACTGGTGCTGGAGCTGATGGTAGTAATAAAATGAAAGGTTCATCATGACAATTGGGGACCAGGTTTTTGTTATCAGTTATTACAAAAAACGGATAATCCTTAAGGAACCAGGACTTAGTGATCCATGAATGTTATGAAAATAAAAGCTAGAAAATAGGTAGCATATTTGTTCAGGACACAAAAATTTAGAACCAACCAAGTGCTATAGAAAAATATGACCTCGCAACTTCATAAACTGACAAAATAAATCCCCATATAGATCTCTAAACCTCCTGGTGAACTCTAACAATAAACAACGAAAAAGAATTGAATCATCACAGACCAAACTCTTGCCTACAATCACCTATGCATATCATTGATTCTTGGTAGTATTTTATTTAAAATTTTTGCATCAGTATTCAGTAGGAAAATTGATATATAGTTTTCTTTCTCTATTTTTGCTCTTCAGGCTTTGAGGATAAACACAATGTTTGTGTTATAAATGGGAATTATGTAAGATTGATTATTTGTGTAGTCCCAAAGAGTTTCTAAAGTATTTGAATTAATCATTTTTTAACTGTCTGACAGAACTCACTTGTGAATCAATCTGGTCCTGGTGTTTCTTTTTTCCTCTTGGAGTCTTGTTTATAGATTGTTCAGTTTCTTTTTCTAAGATAAAATTATTTAAATATTCTTTTTTCCATTGAGGATATTTCTATCAATTGGGGAATGACGGAACAAACTGGCATATGATTTTGATGGAATACTATTGTACTATCACATTAATACATATGTGCTAAATGTCGAGTGGGATTCTCTCAGGAAAAATCTGAAAGACTTACATGAACCGATGCAATGTGATATGAGCAGAACCAAGAGAAGAGTTTGTTGTAATATTATACAATGATGAACGATGAATGACTCAGCAGTAAAATTATCCAAGATAATTTGGAACAGTTTTTTATGAGAAGTGCTATGCATCTCCAGAGAAATAACTGATGAAATATGGAGATCAAAGTATAATTTTTAAAATTATTTTTCTTGATATTTTTAGTCTTTTTTCACACAACTAATATGGAAATATGTTTTGCATGCCTGCACATGCATAACCTATGTCAAATTGCTTACCTTCTCAATGAGAGGAGAGTGAAAGCATGTAGCAAAATAATTTTGAAATCAAAATTTTAAAATGAATGTTAAAAACTGTTTCTACATGTAATTTGGAAAAAAATAAAATTTTAAATTTAAAAAAGTAGTCTATTTCTTCTTTTGTTAATCTGGGCAATTTATATCTTTGCAAATATTCATCCATTGCACTTAGACTGTTAGATTTATTGGCATATAATTGGACAAAATTATTTCTAATAATTGCTTTAATTTCTTCCTCATTAATGGTGGATTCATTATTTTCATTTTTGATACTGATAGTCTGGTTTTCTTTCTTTTTAATAATCCAATTAACCAATGATTTATCTATTTTGTTGGTCATAGCAATTTCTGATGTTGAACTATTCGACAATAATGAGGTCTTTGGTGGCAAAACCTTTCTCTTTGTAGTCTTCAATAGATATGACTGAGATGCCTGCAGGAGCAGTTGCCAGGCTGTTTCCTAGAATGATAAACTGAAGGTATATGACTTAGAAGTGCAGCTGTTTCAAAGGCCCTTGAGTTCATAGTCCTAGGCTGTCCTTACCAAGGTCTGAAAAGAGTATACGATCAAGATAGTGGTTGTGGTTCAACTTGCATGAGATATGCTACCTCCTGTTTCCCTCAAGATGCCTTGCTTCTTCAGCTAGGCTGGCTTTCCTATCCCTTAAGTAGCATTTGGTTGGCAGTTGGTGGAGATGACTGGTCCCTACTCTGTAGGAGTTGTTTCCCTGCAAGAAGGTTCTATAGAAAAGTCATACCATTAAATCATGAACATATTCTTTAAAACTCTATAGAGTTTCAACTAGGTTGGACCACTTGACTTATGATATTTTCAGGGTACATGTGTCTCTAGCTGTTGCTTGGGGACTGGGCTTGTTTGCCTGCCCTAGCATGTTGCCTTTCCTATGATTCTAGCTGACTTTTGAAGTTCTGGTGTGCAATACATCACTTAAGTGATTTTTTTTTAATTTCTAAATAATTATTCAGTCCATTATGAACTTCAATATTTTGTTGGATTTGCTTGTATGTGAGCTTCACATTCTTCTTCCCATTCATTCAGCCATATTGGCCAGAAGAGTTTAGTTGTGCAGGATGTTCAGGATAACACTTGTATATGTATCAATAGCGTTTGGCAATCTGCCTAGCACATAAGTATATCCTTAATAATTTTCCTTCCTCCTTCCTTCCCTCTCTTCTTTCCTTCTTCCCTCCCTCCATCCCCTCTTTCCTTCTTCCCTCCCTCCCTTCTTTCCTTCTTCCCTCCATTCCTCCTTCCCTTCTTTCCTTCTTCCCTCCCTCCCTTCCTCCTTCCTTCCTTTCCCTCTAACTTTACTATAGGATTGTCATGAGAAAAACCTTTTTATAGAGATATGAGCTCATATTATAGACCACATTGTTTGATAATTCACATTTTAATTGTAGGAGAGGTTTTGTATCCCATTTAAAACTGTATTGCACCTATGTTCCAGTAAAGCCTTCAGAGACCTAAAAGAAATTTGTTACATAAGAAAATTGGACCTTTAAGAAATTCCCCTTATCATTTTCATGGTATGATGATCAAGAGCATAATGAAAATCACTGTGCTGTCCTTGAATTTGATCCTTGGCAGGCACAGGTATAAAATTATAATATCCTATGTATTAGTTACTAATCCTGTCAATATCATTCTGGGTGGATTTTGCACTAAGTCCTAGTATCTATAAGAACATAGAATTTAGAGACAGGAGGGACATTAGAAATCATCAAGGACAAACCCTTTATTTTACAGATCAGGAAATTGAAGTGAAAAAAGTAACATGAGCTAATGTTACAGAGGAAGTAAGTA
Source organism: Potorous gilbertii (assembly GCA_028658325.1). NCBI lineage: Eukaryota > Metazoa > Chordata > Mammalia > Diprotodontia > Potoroidae > Potorous > Potorous gilbertii. The sequence continues at coordinate 422,805,732 of CM053770.1, read as the reverse complement.
GCAGAAGGTTGTTCAAATCTATGTCTTCTCATTCTAAATTTAATGTTCTTTCCACCATAATACACCTCCTATACTCTTATAATAATTGCAGGTATATAAAATTTTGGGAAGGGATATAATTGGTTCTTTTTTAAATTCTATTTTCTTAACTTAGTAACTTGTGATAGAGATAGCCTGACGTAGTAAATATAGTTTTGGCCTCAGTGTCAAGAAACCTGAGTTCCAATTGCTTCTCTGACAATTAGTGTTCATATGCACCTGGATAATTCAGTCAACTTCTATATGCCTTAGGAGACTTCCTAGGATTTACCTATATATTCAGTTGCGAACTTCCTCAATGGAGAAATTTCTCATACTATGTGATCTCAATGTGAGAGGTATAATAAAATTTTAAAATTGGGTCCATAGGAGAATTTTCTAGTTAAAATGTAATCAGTCAATTCCTTTTAATCTGGTTCTTGGATTGCATTTGTGGGAAAGAGAGTCAAGATACAGAAACTCCTTCCACTGATACAGATAGCAATTCATCTGTAACTAATTGTTGTAAAGAATTGTTTGAAACACCGAAAAGTTAAAGCCACACAGCCAAGTATGTGTCATGGGTAGATCATGAGTACAAATCTTCCTATATCCAAGGAGAATTATCTGTCCAGTACATCATTTTGCCTCATAGATTTAATGTTAGCAAAATAAAGACCTCTTTATTTTGAATATCAGTCATCTTAAAATGCTGTGGTCATGGACTTAGTCCCCACTGGGCTAGTTAATTTTGCTTGGTTCTGTGGTTACAGGTGGCCTCTTTAACACTTGTTTGCTAGCTTACACATTTATGAATGTACTAGCACAAATATATCCAGACATGCTGGAAAAACAGTTGAGAACTCATATCTCATTGAGGATGGATAAGTAAAGTATATCCCTTCATAGATGGAGGACATAATGATTACAGTGTTCTGAAAGGATAACTTTATCCAAGCATCTAAGAGTATTCTTGAAGGGAGGTGAAAAAAATGAGAATTCCTTCTAAGAAGCTTTTTTTTTTCAGCATGTTTACAATAATTCCTCACACTCATTTCAGGTACCCCAAAGCCATGTCCTATTTTGGACATTTCTTAAAGTCCTTCTATTTTCAGTAAAATATTATTTTGATTTGATAGCTAATGGTACTTCAAGGTTTCTTTGCTATAAATTCACCCAAAGAACACTTTCAGCCGGTATCTCCCACTGAGCACAAAATATGCTAACAGAGTCATTAGTGTTTCTAATTTAAATACATTAGGAATAAAGAGAGAGATAATATGGAAAATGTTACCAATTTGCAAAAATAACCTAATTCAAATGCATCTTCAACTCCCTGATTCAACTATTGCTCAGTTGGTATTCCAGTAAAATGGATTTAGATTGTTCTCAGAAAGTACCCTGAGACTACTTGAGGAAGAAAGACTGTGGTGATTGAAATATTTGGTAGAGATAAAAGAGGAAACCTTAGTAGAGATTCCAACACAATGAATTTCATCACATTTGAAAATATCTTTGTTTCAGAAAGCATATGCTCATCAGTAGTAAATGTACTTAATTTATTTGTTTTGGTTTACACTGTAGTGCTTTTGTATTGAGATGATAACCACTTTTTGTGACAGAAATAATTTGCAAATTTATTTTAAATGTCTAATGATATTCTAAGTTTTTTCTTTTATGTACATATTTAAATAAGAGACTAAATCTATACAGAACAAAAGCAGTATGCTTTCATGTAGTGATTTTTAGCTTTAGAGCAGGAATTCTTAATCTTTCCCCTCCCCTGTTTGACAGTCTTTTGAAGACTGTGGACCCTTTCTCAGAGTCATGTTTTTAAATGCATAGTATGTAGAACTGCAAAGGAAAACAAACTGAAAAACATTAATTAATAAATCAAAAGGAGGAAATAAAAAGTTCAGAGATCCTAGATTAAGAATTGCTGCTAGAGATTTCTTAAAAAGCAAGTGTAGTCATGGCAGACATTGAGCTCTTCTACTGCATGACTTTGCACAATGCTTGGATAACCAAGTAATAGAAACCATGTAAATGGTTTCCACAGTCAAACTCTAAAAATATCATTCCATTTGAGAACAATGACATTCTAGGCCTTTCTATAGTATCAAAGCTTGGAGTGACCTTTGGAAGAAATAATTTTTCCATGGTTCTTTAAACTATTTCCTATAAGATGTGATTTGCAGACCACTTTCATTTCCCAATGCCCTCTATTCGATACACTTCAGTTTATCCATATCCCCGTGAAAGTATGGTGACTATAAACAGACCGTTCATGAAATTTCAGACATGGATTAGTCAGATTATTCTTTTCCATGACCCACATACTAGAATATATTCATGTGATAAGATTTTATGATTTTGTCATTTGGTAACATATGTTTATCTTGTGTATCAGTAAGCAGCCCAACATACACAGGGGGACCTGCTATCACAGGTTCTTAGATCTGCACTCATAAAAGGAAAGGCAACTTTTGAGGGGTTAACAGTCACATTAATCAAACACAGGTATCAGAGAAAAAGTCAAAATTTCAAAGAAATCAAAACTCAAAGGACAGCACTTACAAACTGCCTGACTACTAACATACATACTTCTTTACCAGAGAGGGAAGCACTGACATCTGGGTTTCAAAAGGTGGGGTAGGGGGGAGGAGAGGAGGTTGCTGCTTAATGGCTTCCCAGAGTCTCATCTGGCACTCAGACCTTCTTCCAAAAACTAAGCCCCCAAGGCATAAGCCTCTGTCTGACCCAGTACCTCAACAGAAAAAACAGAAGGTTCTTGGGACCCTCCAACAAAACAACTCCCCTAATTAAGCTTCCCACAATGGGTAGGCCCATTAATGGGTGGGAAAGATCCTCCCCAATCACATTATTCAATCAGAGGCACTTTCAGTAAAACAAAAACAGTAGTAGATCATAATGTGATTGCCATTACTTCTTGGTAAATTACTCTTAGGGAGTTGCTTAGGATGTTTAATTGATTTGCCTATAGTAATATAGTAGCTTTTAAGGTTCAGAAACAAGATTATTTTTATGGAGGAAAAGTATTTATTTTTTTCTTTTTAATATTTATTTTCCCCAAATACATGCAAAATTTTTACATTCTTTTTAAATTTTGAATTCCAAATTCTTTCTCTCCTTTTCTCCTTTCCCCCTCTCTGAGAGGGCAAGTAATTTGTTATACATGTGTAGTTATACAAAATATATTTCCATATTAGTCATGCTGTAAAACAAAACGTATACGAAAAATCCCCAAGAAAAACAAAGTTTAAAAAAGTGTGCTTCAATCTGCATTCAGACTCTATGAGTTTTTTTTTTTTTGAAGGAAAGGGAAGGCCCTTTCCAAGTCCTTTGGAATTGTCCTGAATCATGGTATTGCTGGAAATACATGTCATCCATAGCTGATCATCATACAAATATTGCTGTTACTATGTACAGTGTTATTCTGGTTCTAGTAATTTCACTCTGCATCAATTCATGTAAACTTTCCAGGTTTTTCTGAAAGCATTCACTCATTTTTTTATAGCACTGTTGCATTTCATCAGAATCATATACCTTACCTTGTTCAGCCATTCCTCAATTGATGGGGCATCCCTTCAATTTCTAATTCCTTGGCTACCACAAAAAGAGCTGTTGTAAATATTTTTGTGCATATAGGTTCCTTTCCTTTTTTTTAAAAAAAAAATCTCTTTGGGATACAGACCTAATAGTGGTATTGCTGGATCAATGGGTATACATAGTTTGTAATCATTTGGGCATAGTTTCAAATCGTATTTCAGAATGGTTGAAACAGTTCACAACTCCACCATCAATGCATTTATGTCTCAATTTTCCCATGTCCCCTCCAAAATTTGTCTTTTTTTCCGATTCTGTCATATTAGACAATCTGATAAGTATAGAATTATACCTCAGAGTGGCTTTTATTTATCATTTGACCTAGTCTGTTTTTAAAGTATTATTTTCTTCAGTGTTTTCATGCCTCCTTCACCAAGCTGTTGATCTTTTTTTTTTTATGATTTTCTTGCATCACTGTCATTTAATTTTCCAATTTTCCTCTACTTCTCTTGCTTGAGTTTAAAAATTCTTTTTGATATCTTCCAGGAATTATTTCTTGGGCTTGAAATCAATTTTTCATTTTTATTTGAGGCTTTGGAGGAACAGTTTTGACCTTGTTGTTTTCTGAGTTTGTGTTTTCATCTTCCCTGTCACCACAGTAATGCCCTATAATCAGGTTCTTTTTTTGTTCTTGTTTGCTCATTTTTTCCAGTCAATTTCTTCATTTTTAACTTTCTGTTAAATTTGGATTCTGCTTTCAGAGTAGAGGGGGCACTATCCCAAGGTTCAGGTTTGTGGTGCAGCTATTTTCAGAGCTTACTTGAGGGGGTTGGAAAGTTTTCAGTTCTTTCAAGATGATATATTCTAAGGAGAGGTATCTTTATTGCTTTCTTAGCCTATACACTGGTCTGTGAGAGACCATAAGTGCTGTTTTCCACCCCAGAACTGTGACTAGGATTCCCACTTCCCTGTGGCCACAAGTTCTGATGTGCTAGTGCTTCTCCTTGCCCCGGGACTGTGACCCTGGACTATATACTTGTATGGGCAATACAATAGTCTTGCATTCGTTGCCACAAAGGGGCAATCTCCTTGCTGGTTGCTCAAATCCCATATTTTCTGTGGAATGAGAGCTCTGAAAACTGTTGCTATTGACTCAGTTGCCTCCCAAGGGCTTCTGATTTCTTGCCTAGGCATTCCATTGCACTGTGTTCCATTCTCATCCTGGTGTGACAGATCTTTTCTAACAAACTTATAGGTTGTCTTGTACTGGAAAATTGTCTCATGCCATCCTATTTGTGTCTTCTGTCACTCCAGAATTCATTTGGAGGTTTTATTTTAAAGTTGTTTGGAGGAGTGCCTGCCTTTTCCCCTCCATCTTGGCTCTACATCTGACAAGTTTTAATTCAAGCCTTTCTTACTACAAATAAAATATTCTACCTATTATACTATAATTCCTTTCTGGAACTTTATACTAGACTTCTATTGATAGAGTCTGCTGACAGTAATATATTTTCTTAGTCTTATGTTATTGACTCATTTCAAGCTTGTGATCATCTAAAACATCAAAATTTTTAAATATATTTATTTTTGTCAAGATATGTGACCCTTCTCCTATAAATGGACAATGTTTTGTTTTTGTAAATATAAATCCAGGATTCTATTTTAGTATTTATTAAATTTCAACTGTTGTTTTTGATGATCAATATTAGGTAATTTCTGGATATTCTCTAATATATGCATAAAATTTAGAGACAACTTGAGTGCCTGGTTTGGGGGAGAAGTTACTACTTTGGCTTTCCCAGAATGCTAAGTGTGAACTGTATTCTAACAGTAGATAAACTAAGAGGCAGCATGATGCTATAGAAGACTTAGCTTATTCAATTTTGTAGACATATTAAGAAGAGATAGCTTTGACTTCTGAAAAGAAATGAGAGCTGCTATTTAGCTACTTGGACTACTTGCCCTCTATTTTATAGGAAATCAACATATCTTACATATTTTATTTTAAACAGATTGTTTCTGTTTCTTTTTCTTTTTAAAATAATTGTGCCAATTCCCTAAAATAGTGTCTGTAACATATTAGGTTTCATCTTATCTATATTCAAGGCATACTATGAATGATAAGCCAAGAGGCTGCTAGAACTAATGAAAAAGTCTTTGGTTTATTATTTGCTGATTTTGTCTTAAGATTTGCAAAAATAAAATTGTCACTGTGTAAATGGAAAAATGTATTTTTGAAAAAAATCTTTCAATGAAAATATTGCTTGATTGAAATGTTAGCTGAGAAAATACTGTAGTCTCTAAGGGACAAATTATTATTACTTTTTAGCTGAGATGCATTCCATTGATTGGCCACTGCCAGTCATTGCCTTTCTTTTACTATGTTTGAAAATCATTTTTCATTCCTAATAATCTACTTCTTTTTTTTAAAAAAACCTCATACGATTTCATTCTTTCAATTTCTTGAGATGGGTGATGGGAGAAATCCCCTCTTTCCACTGTAGTCTTGTATTGGCTGGACTAGAATAGAATTATTCTTCTGCAATTTTTTCATGTCATCTAGGAAAGGATTTTAATTCATGGGCTAGACATTATGGTATATCTAGATTGTCTTCTAGACAATGTGAGATTCATAATTATTTTATTGATTTAAGGATCAGCGGCTTGAATTTGCCACAAATTTCTAAATTATTACTGATATTGCAATTGCAGCTATTGATTCTTCTACTTCCATGAACAAATGTCAGCGAATACATTAATTAGGAGAACATGCCAAATCACATATTAAATCATCACCATAGCTACAGATAAGTTTATCAAAAGACCATTTATAGAGGGAAAGAGCCAAGATGGTGGAGTAGAAGCAGAGATATGCTTGAGCTCTGCCCCCAAACCCCTCAAAATGCCTGTGAAAATGACTCTAAAGAAATTCTAGAGCAGCGGAAGCAACACAATGACGAAGTGAAACAGGTTTCTAGCCCAAGACAATCTGAAGGGTGACAGGAAGGGTCTATTACACCAGGATTGAGCAAAGCATGTGCCATGCTGATCCAGTAGAGATGAGACTGAAGCAAGCCTCAGGGCACTGAATTGTTGGCAGCTGCTGGGATTTCTAAACTTCTCAACCCACAAACATGAAAGACAACTTCGAAGGTCAGTGAGAAAGCTTGCTCACCTACGTGAGAGGGGAGCATGCTCTGCCCCAGCCCCAGTCTCAGGGCAGTGACAGTCACTGCCTCAGCAGTAGAGGAATCAAGTGACTGATCTGGGTCACAGTCCTGAGTGGTAGTTCTAGGGTGAGGAGGAGCACTGGTGTAGTAGAGTTTGTGGTAGCTGTGGAAAGAGAATTATACTTTCAGGTCCAGGGCAGAAAAGAATGCTTTTGGTTACTCACAGAGTAGTGTCTGTGAAGACTGGAGGAGGAGTTAACACATCTCCCTTGACTATACTACTTTGGAGGAACTGAGAGCTTACAGGTTCCTAGATATATCTCTGAAAACAGCTGCACAAAACCTCTGCAACTTGGGATAGTATACCCTCCACTTAACAAAGAGCTCAAAAGTCAAGTAATTGCCTGGGGAAATGTCCAAAAAAGAGAAAAATAAAATTATAGAAGGTTATTTTCTTCATTTCACATGAGGAAGATCAAAGCATACAACTGGAGAAAGATAGCAGGGTCAAGGTTCCTACAACCAAAGCTCCAAAAAAAAAAAGAAAAGAAAGAAATGATTTCAGGTCATGGAAGAGCCCCAAAAGGATGTTGAAAATCAAATAAGAAAGTGGGGAAAAAATTGGGCAGAGAGATGGTAGTGATGGAGGGAAATCATGAAGAATGAGTCAATAGCTAGGTAAAGGAGATCCAAGGAAATGCTGAAGAAATGACACCTTTAAGAATAGACTGACCCAGGTGACAAAAGAGGTCTGGGGAGTCATTGAGGAGAGGAATGACTTAAAGGGAAGAGATGGCCAGGTCGAAAAGGAGGCCCAAAGATTCACTGAACAAAATAATACCTTAAAAATTAGAGCAAATGTAGGCCAATGACTTTTTAAGAAATCAAGAAATTATAAAATGAAACCTGAGGAGTGAAAAAAAAAAATAGAGGACAAGATGAAATGTTTCACTGGAAAAACCAACTCACCTGGAGAATAGATTCAGGGGAAATAATTAAAAAATTTTTGGTCTACATGAAAACCATGATCAGGAAAGAACCTAAACATCATCTTATAAGAAATTATCAAAGAAAATTGCCCTGATATTCTAGAACCAGAAGGTAAAATAGAAATTGAGGGAATCCAGTGATCACTTCTTGATAGAGACACCAAGGGGAAAACTCCTAGGAATATTGGGGCTAAGTTGCAGAGTTCCCAGGTCAAGGAGAAAAAATCACAAGCAGTGATAGAGAAACAATTCGAAATATTGTGGAGGTACAGTCAGAATAACACAGGATTTGGCAGCTTCTTTACTGAGAGATCTGAAGGGTTGAAAAGTGATGCTCTGGAGGTCAAAAGGGGTAGAAATGAAGCCAGCAATCACCTATCCAGCAAAACTGAATGTAATACTTCAGGGAGAAAGATGGAATTTCAATGAAATAGAGGACTTCCAAGCATTCTTGTTAAAGGGACCAAAGATGAAAAGAAAATTTGACTTTCAAGTACAAGAATCAAGAGAAACATGAAAAGGTAAACAGGAAAGGGAAGCCATAAGGGACATATTAAAGTTGAACTGTTTACATTCCTACATGGAAAGATGATATCTATATCTCATGAGACTATTCTCAGTATTAAGGTTGTGAGAGGGAACATATACATGTACATATCTGTATATGTATATGTATGTATGCATGTTTATGTATGTCATTGTAATGCTAATTAGATTTTCCCTGCCCATTAATAGGCTTCAAGTACCTTTTGTTAATTTCTATTGAGGCATGGGGTGAAGAGGTCCTGCCCTTTACCTCTGAAAAGTGTATAAATACTTGAGATGAGGTTTTGCTTTGGGGCTTTACTCATTGGAAGTGTTTGTTTGGCCAGACAACACTCTGGACACCTTCTAAGAAGCCACTCAGATTTGAAAACCCAGATGCGCTTCTCTCTCTGGTAACTATGTATGTATGATCAGACAGTTGGATTTTTCTCTTGATCTGTGATGTATATATTAATTATGCTCAGATTGTTGGAAGCCTGGTCTGTTGATCTTTCTCTGTATTTTCTCTGAAGTTCAGGGTGCTGAATTTCCCCCCCTGAATTAAGTGAATGATATATGTGCTTGATTAAAGTAGATTGTTGACCCCTCAAAAACTGCTTTCCTTTTAGAAAAGCATATCAAGGAACCTTTATAGCAAGTCTTCCTGTGTATGTCGGAGTCCTTGCTGTTGCAATTAAATATGTGTGTGTGTATGTGTGTGTGTATGTGTGTGTGTATATATATATATATATATATATATATATATATATATATATGTATGTGTGTGTGTGTGTGTGTGTGTAGGTATGTACATGTGTGTATATATGTATATGTGTGTGTGTGTGTATGTATATGGTACTGGGTGAGTTGAACATAAGGGTAGAATACCTAAAAAAATAAAATAAAGTGTTCAGAGGAATGTACTGGTAGGAGGGAAAGGGAGAGGTAGAATTTAGCAAATCATCTCACATAAAAGAGGCAAGAAAGAGCTTTTACAATGAAGGGGAAGTGGGTGGAGGTGAAAAGGAATAAGTGAATCTTATTCTCATTGAATTTGGTTTAAGGAGGGAACAACACACACTCAATTGGGTATGAAAATGTATCTTACTTCACAGGTAGGCAGGGAGGAAAGGTATAGGAGACAGAGGATAATAGAAGGGATGGCAGAATGGGGGAAGGGGAAATCAGAAGCAAACTCATGTGGGGGGACAGATCAATGGAGAGAATGGAATAAATGGAGGGTTGGACAGAATAGAGGGAAATGTGATTAGTCTTTCACAAGATGACTTATGGAAGTGTTTTGCATAGCTATACCTGTTTGACCTACCTTGAATTGCTTGTTTTCTCAGTGAGGGTGGGTGGGGAGGGAAGAAGGGAGAGCATGTGGAACTCCAAGCATTAAAATCAATGTTAAAAATTGCTTTTGCATTCAACTGGGAAATAAGATGTACAGGCAGTGATGTGTGGAAATCTATCTCACCCTACAGGAAAATAGACAGGAGAGGGATGGAAGAAGGGGAGAGTGATAGAAGGGAGGATAGATTAGGGGAAGAGGTGGATAGGGTACATACTGTCCTGGAGTGGGGGTAGGAATAGATGGGAAGAGAATTTGGAATTTGGAATCTTGTGGAAATGAACTTTGCAAATTGAAAGTAAATAGATTATATATTAAAAAGGCCACTTATAAAATGTTTGGGTGGACATTGCTTTAATATTTTGAAGCACATATACAGTTATTAGAAGTGTCGATCCAACAATTGCTGTAACACAATTTGCATCCCTAGTGTATTAGTTTTAAAATATATTTAAAAGATAACTGTGAATTTTTTTATAATTTTCACTATTCAGTTCAATAACATTTATTAAATATCTCATGCATTCTTGTCACTAGCCTAGGCTATACAGAGATAATGAAATGAGTCATATCCTGTCTTCAAGGAGTTTATATGTTACTCTAGAGGTAGAAACAATTGCACTGAGAAAGTGATTGGACATGAAAGACTGTAGGAGAGGGGAAAATACAAGTTTAGAGTTGGATGATGGGTGAATTAAAAAAAATGAGGTTATCACCAGAAATAGAGAAATCAGGTGAACGCTGAGTTGAATGGAGATTCATATTGGAAAGATTGAATTGAAGTTTTATGAGGATATCAAGTGAAGTTTCCAGGAGAAAGAAGGGAATATATAATTGAAATTCAGAGAAAACATTTCAGGGAGGTGTTTATATGTATGCATTTAAGTATGTTTGTATACCCACATATATTTATTTTTATGGTTATACCCATATAAATATCACTCCATATGGATCAATGTTGTTACATATTTTAAAGTTGTTTTCCATTACATTATTGTAGAAATTATATAAGTTGTCCTGGCTATTCTCAATTTACTCTGTATCAGGTCCCTCACATATTCCCAATTTTCTCTGAATCTATCCATTCTGTTCTTTTTTTCAGGCATAATAATATTCCATTACATTTAAATGTCATAATTTTAATACTCACCATTAAGAAAAAGAACTAGAAAGAGAACTCTACTTTCTAGGAAATAGAAAACAAAGAGAAAAAAATCTAAATATTGTAATTTAAATGTGTTACAAGCCCAAGGAAAGATTTAGTAAAGATAAAAGAGAAGAGTATATACATAACAAAGAAGGAAAAGCCAATGGACAAGGAAATACAAAAGATGGGAAAGAGGTGAAATAATTGATGACAGATGGACTCTGTATTCTCAGTAAGGTAGAAAGCTAAGTCATCTGCTGAGCAAGAGGGCACTTGAGATAGTGTTGGGGACTAAAGGAGAGAAGTAAAAATTTGGAACAAATATAGTGGGAAGTGTTTTAGGGCAATGATGAAGGCTCAATTTATATTATATAAAATCAGTAGTATAATCTGTGAGTTCAGATGAAATATTTAAATTCTTTTCCAGTAGATAATCAATGTAGAGTAACAGAGCTCAGCAGCCATCTAGTTGAACCTAAATAAGAATGCCCCCTCTAGCTTATCTGATTAATTGCGACCCATCTGCCATTTCTTGAAATGCTGTAATATTGGGGAGTCTAGTATTTCTTGAGATAGTTCTGTTTTTGACCATAGTCATGAAGAACTATATGGGTATTGAGATAAACTTATGGGACATAATGAATAGTGTACAATTATTTTGGTATTTTTAAATAACTTTTTTCAATTAATAAAATCAGTTTTCTTTCCCTTTCCTCATTGGAAAAAAACATATTATAATAAATATATGTATATGTTCATGTGTGTGTATGTCTCCTCTCTCTACATATATACATATAGATACATATATGTGTGTATGTATCTATATGTGTATATATATATATATATATATATATATATATATATACATAAATGTATAATATATATCTTACCTCCTCTTTACCTTTAAAAGTTGACCTCAGTTCATAAGAATATGTCAGGAAAAATCTAGTTCCTGAGGCTACATGTAGAAGGTATGTAGAGCAGTACAAAGGGAGACCACAAGAAACCATGTGGACCTGGGAGAGTGGAAGCTGCTTTTATAGGAAGATGGGTACAGAACTCAAAATCTGAGGCTTCATGGGCCTTTTGGGCATGAAGAGATTCAGAAAATATAATTTTGTTGCCCAATCCTCTCCTCTTAGAATATGTACCACACATTAATAATTTCATATTCCTTTTCTCCCTTAGGATTCATATAAGGAATTTCTTTCTAGACATGAGAAAAAATCTGTTTCCTTTCCTTGTTGAGAACCTTTTTTGTCTTTATGCAGTTAGGTGGAGGCAATTCAATGGAAAGCACCACCAGAGAAGATAGACCATTCTGACACTGATATATTTGCAATAGTATGGTATCTGGCTAAGGGCTTGGACCTTCAAAAAATGAAATGGACAGAGAATTACAAAACTTTAGATTCAACTTTCTGGAGCAGAAAAGAGTATTAATACTAAAATCCCATCTAGGTAATCTGTCAGAAGTAGGACAATCTTCTTCATCACTCCACTGTTTCTACAACTGTATTCTATATTTACTTAGATTCTGTATGTTCAATATTTTGTGTCTATTCAAAAGTAAGAACAGTTTGGGCCCTTTGAGATGAAATTAGAGCAGATTGTTAAGTATTGGAGTTAGAATCCTGTGATCTCTCATAGCTAAAGTTATTTAACCGAAATGATTCGGAAAGTGCTATTGGGGGATGTTGTATTTTCTCTGATTTGATGACCAGCTTCATCACAGTCATTCCTTTAGTTTCGTGTTCTCTATTTCCCAAAATACAAGACTATCTTTTCTACATTCCTCACCCCCAGCTCTTACAGGATAATACTTAGCACTTCTATAGCATTTTCAAATTTACAAATCACTTTGTAAATATGATCTCTTTTCATCCCCACAAAAACCTTGTAAAATAAATGTTCTTTGTTATTATTCTCAGTATACAAATGAAGAAATTGAGGCTGAGAGCAATCTGGTGACTTGCCCGGGGTCACATTCTACCCCCTCCCCACCAGCCATACCTTTCTTTACAGCATAATGAGGACCATTTTCTATATGCTAGTGGAGGAAATCTTGGATTCTTTCTGCTTAAATAAGCTGATTGTAGAATGTCTCAGTCTGGGAGACATTGCTATTTCCTGTAGCTGAGTACTCCATCCATATGGTTCAATTACTCTATCTGACTCCACTAAAATTCTTCCTCCCTATATATCTCCCCCTCTCCACATCCCCGCCTCCCCTTGCACCCCTAGGCCAAGCCTGCCTTCCTCATTCAGGCATAGAAGAGAGAGTGATTAAGTTTCCCTATAGAGGCTTAGAGTAAACCTAGTCTCTGTGTTGTCTCTGGGAGGGATTCAACTAAGGCCCACAAAAATACTGATACCTTCTCCCCACACCACATTTCTAATCACAGAATATTAGTATTTAGTCCCTGGCCTATAAATGTCTAGCCTGACCAGACAAGGCAGATCAATGTTTTTTTTTTGTCTGACTTCTCCTGTGCTTGCTGTTTTAAAAAATTAGATGTATGCATCATGTCTTAATTCTCGTATACATATGTGTATTCATATATAATATGCTCTGTATATTCTTTAAGATTTTCTACCTTTGTTCTTTCTGGTGGGCCTGGGTTAAATGAAGGTCTACTCCAGTAGCCATCTTCATTCCAGTCTTACCTTGAAGAAATTACAAAAAGGCTTATGTTAAACCCTCTTGTAATTTCTTAAACAGAGAATGAGGCCTGAATATAAGGGTGTTGTTTGTTGGGAATGCATCTTTGCATCCATAATTAAATTCTCTCAAATCATGATGTTTAGGGTGAATAGGTCTCTGGTAGGCAACTAGGTAATATTGTATATAGAACTCCCAATTTGTAGTCAGTATAATCAGACTTTCAATCCTGTTTCAAAATATTTCTGGGTGGGACCCTGGACAAGTCATTTAACTCTAAGTTCAATCATCTACAAAATAACACATAACAAAACTATGTAACTTACTTGTTTTGAGAATCAAAGGTGACAAAATATAAAAAGTACTTTGCAAAACTAAAAGTTCCATTAATTCTTATATTTATTAGTTTTTTTCCCCTCAGCTCCAGTCTTTGTATGGATATTAACAATATATACCATGGATACAGATTTGGGACTTATTCAGTCTAATTCCTTTCAATAAGAATTTATGGAGTACCACTATGTGCCAAATTCTATATGCTGTGTTTTTCACAATGACTAAAAATGGCATTTGAGCTCCATTTTATAGTAAAAAAAGATATTCCATAGTTTAGATTCTTACTGTCATGGTGTTGTGGTGTCCTTTGAGTTCAGGTGGAAAGCACCCAGGAAAGGAATGTAGAATAAATTCCTTGAGGTGTGGGGAAACTCTTGCCTCTTATCCTATTTTCATACCCTGTACCTATTATATTCAGGTTAGAATTAGTTTCTTGCATGCCAACTCTGCATTCTTCTCTTGAGAACATAAATTATAATTCTACTTTTCCAGCTGCAACCCAGGGATACTATACTTTAATAAGACTGCTGATACTTCTGATACCAAAGCCCTTTTCTTTCCTGTGGGAAAATATGATTCTACTTAGTATGACATCTCCAAGTAAACTTATCTCATCATTTATTTCATTATAAATGTGGCAATCTACCACTATTTCCTCATACAATAGAGACACTGCACTATTTTCCTTGTTATACATTTTGGACATAATCACATAAATGTCTTTGTCTTCATTTCTCTTTTTTCTTCATTGTTAAAAGGCAACCTCCCAAAATAAAATGAGCAGTGCTTAATAAATGTCCAACCTCAACCCTGAGCATCATTCCCCTAATGTTTGAATAGTAATGATGACAAAATTTACATTATATATTAACAATTTCATACCGCCACTCTATTGATAAATAGCATGACTTCCACCTTTTGTCAACTATAGTACAATAATTTTCTTAAATCAACTGATCAGGTATTTAAAAGTGACTTCTGAAAATCATGATATTGAAAAAATATTCTAGGAGAGATGAGCCTCCTTTGAAAACTAGTTCCCTGTTCTATCTCATTCTTGAGCTGCTATAAAGCTGTCAAAAGTTTGAGGAGCTTTGTGGGTTAGTAGTAGTGGGGGGGGGGCAGGTTGTCCTGGGACTCATGAGAATGGATTGTTAAATTTTCAGTATAAGCATTCATACCTTAGCGATCTACAAAGATCTACAAATACTACAAATCAGGGCTTGACTTATTGTTTTGTTAATTGTCTAGATTGGGGGGTGGGGGACCTACAGCCTCAAGGCCATATGTGGCCTTCTAGATCTTCAAATGCAGCCCTTTGAAGTCAAATTTCAAAGAACCAATCCCCTTAATAAAAGGATTTGTTCTTTAAAACTCTGACTCAGTCAAAAAGTCACACCTAAGTGGCCTTGAGATGAGGTTCCTCATCTCTGGCCTACATTTAAGAAAGTGAGGGAGAAAATGTTAATGAAAATAAAACTTACGTGTTTTGTTAAACACTTTCCAACACATACCTATTTAGCATCCACTCAAAATTAGAGATCATAAGTTTCCATTTTTTTTATAGCTTCACTAGGCAGAGGATATGATAGTTCAAAGCAAAAGATTTTTAACCAAACAGAATGGAAAATGAAGTAACAAAAATATCCCCCTCCCATCACTAAATGTAGTACACATATTATGTCACAAGTGGGTAAAGACACCTAGATACTGAAGGACTTTGAATGGCAGAGTATTTATATTTAATTCTAGAGGTGATAGGAAGTCATTGTAGTTGAGTGAGTAAGAGAGATGACATAGTTAAAACTGCATTTTAGAAAGATTGCTTTGAGAACTGAGTGGAGGATAGATGGAATGAAGAGAGATTTATGGTGGGGAGATCAGCTATTTGGCTACTACAGTAATCAAAGAATGAAGTAATGAGGGCCTACACCACATAGTATCAGTATCATAGGAGGGAAGTGAGAGAATTGACAGGACTTAGCAATAGATTCAATATGGTACAAGAAGAATGAAATAAAGTTTGAAGAGTTGAAGATGAAACATAAGTGATGATTGTGTTTGGCTAGGAGAATGGTGGTACCCTTGAGAGTAATAGGGAAGCTAGGAACATAGGAAGAGAAAACATAAATGAGTTTAGTTTTGGACCTGTTGAGTTTGGGATGTCTATTGGACATCCAGTTCAAGATAGACAGTTGAACGTACAAGGTTAGAATTCAGCAGAGATTAGCGATGGATAAGTAGGTTTGAGAATCTATAGATGTTGATGAAAGTACAAGTGAAATAATATAGAGAAAGGAGGAGGACCCAAAAAGAATCTATGGGAGACACTCATGTTTAATGGATGTTACCTGTATGAAAATCCAGCAAAAGAGACAGAGATAGAGCCAGTAGGTGGATAAAGGAAGAGAACTAGAAGAGTGTAGTGTCATGACAATCTGTAAAGAAGAGAATGATCGTATCAGAGTCTACAGAGAGATCAAGAAGGATGAGAGACTGAGAAAAAGTCTTGAGATCTGGCAATCAGTAGAACATTAGTAACTTTAGAGAGAGCAGTTTTGGTTGAATGATGAGTTCAGAAGCTAGATAAAGACTTAAGAAAACAGTCAGGTTTAGCCACAAAAGGAAGGAGAGATATAGGATAGCATCAATCAAGAGTGGATGGATCAAGTGAGAACCTGTCTTTGGAAGATGAATGAGTTTTGGGCATGTTTGAAGGCAGTAGGGAATAGATAAGAAAAAAAATTAAAGACAAGTAGAGAGTGGGGATGATGATATAATCTACTGGAGACAAAGGGATGGAATAGCATGATTTTTAGATGTAGAGACGTTTGCCATAGCAAGGAAAAGGAACGCCTCTTCATATGAGATGAGATTGATGATAAAGATATTAGCCAATGCAATCAAAGAGATATGAGATGAAGAGAAAGAGAGAAGAGAGTGTTCTCAGTGGATGGACTCATTTTTTCCAGTTTAATTTGAGAGAAGGTTCTTATCTGAGACAATGAGTGAGGAGGAGAGCCATCAGAATTTAGTGACACAAATAAAAGGTTTATAAAAACCACTAAAGTCAATGGAATAGTTATTCAATTGGGGCATGTAAAATTATTGCCTATTGTCAAAGAGGACTTAGTTGAGTTTGCATAGCATAAAATTGTATTCATTTCAATAAAAATGGTTTCATGACATCTATTCTTTCAGTAGCATGTTAATAGATGTAAAAGCAGTAGATGCTTGGAGAATCCAAAGATGAGACCTAGTAGGGTAAAACTGGCAACTGGATAAGAAAGCAAGGAATTCAACTGAAAAAGACAGTGAGCACTTTAACTGGTTTACAAGCAGGTTAAGAAAGGGAAGGAACAAAATGTTTAGCTAGTATATATTTGAAGGCTGGGGAGAGGATAAAGTGGTTGAAGGATTGGAGACCATGATGAGGTCTCAGAACAGGGTTTGGGGTTGCAATACAGAGGAAAGGGAAGAATGACAATAGGTTGTGATTAGATAAAGGAATTTTAAGATTTATAATCATGGAAATTGTGCATTTCTGGATGATGATAAGATCAAGAGTATGATCAACTCTGTGAGGAGGTGAATACAATGGAATTGTAGTTCATGGGAGAGGAGCAAATTGAAAACGTTGAAGTAAGGTTGCTTGAGGGATTATTAATTTATTTGTTGAAGTCATATATTATGAAGGCAAGAGATAAGGAGGAGAAAAAGACTGTGAACCAGACATTGAGCTAATTGAGAGGGAAAAAGGTGGGGAGTGTTCTGGAGGTCATTAGATGACTATTACCAGAATTTTGATTGAGTGATTGCTATGGACTTACTGGACCTTTAAGGAAACTTTACTGGGTACTAGTGCAGAGACTGAGCTTGGCAGTGGTAAATGGTGAGCAAAGAGAATTCCATGTATCTTACACTGAACAGTGAGTTGTGGGGAAGGATAGAAAATACAACCAGTGCTGGAAAACGTGGCCATGTTGGCAGGGTCACGAGGAAACCAGGTCTTAGTGAAAGCTAGAAGATGAAGTGAGTGAGAAAGGAAAAGATTTGAGTTGAAAACAAATTTGTTATCTGTGGAGCAAGCATTCCAGAGAACACAGTGGGGCATATTTGGGGAAAAGACTACGTTAATGGAATGAAAATATTAGAACAAGTAGTGAGGGGCAGAGAATGAGGTTTGAATAATTACAACTGTGGATTCAGAATCACTTTGATAGGGCTTATATGACTGGGGGAGAGTGACAATCAATGGTGAATTAGTTCAGGTACGTCATCACTAGGAACTTGGATTTAGGTAGAATTTTCTCAGGATATTTGACATCTCAGGAGAGTGAGGGAGAGCTGATGGAATGGTGTTTCTCACCTGTTCTTAAAGTCAGGCTACAGAGATTGTTGGAGGGAGAAGAATGGTATAACATCCCTCAGAACCTCTGCAGGAAGGAAAAAGAATAGTAGTTTTCATCAGCCTGAAAAGCTGGCATGCTGTGTCATAGCATTAATATAGCAAGAAGATAATGGACATGCCTTTATTATGCATAATTGGCCGTCTTGTTTTCATTTTGGCTAGCAAAAAACCTTATTATACCCACCTACCCCAAGCATCCTAAAAAATCAGAACTATGAATTATTTTGTAAAGCTTAATGCGGATTAATACTTATATTCTTATCAAATAAATATGTTGAAGCATTATGCCACACCATTGTATTGCCCATTGAACAGTCTTTACAATGTGAGTCATACACTATCACCATTTTAGTGACAAACTGAATGGCCACCATACCTATGCCTAAACTTTCCTCCCTTTTCAATCCCCAAAGTGCAGCTCTGCTCTAACGGGAAGAACACTGTGAATTTGGATGTAGAAGACAGACTCTAGATTTGGCTGTGCCGTCTACCAGTTGTGGAACTCTAGACAAATCATTTTTGCCCTTTGTACCTCAGTTTCCTCATTTGTAAAATGAGGGTAATAACCTAGTATTTCTGCTATAAGGTTGTTATAAGGATTAAATTGTATAATATGTCTAAAGTGCTTTGTAAAATGTAATAATTTCATAAATTACTCTTCCAAATATTTCAATGAATTTTCAACTACTGACTGGGAACACGTAAAAGGAATACAGAGTACTTTACTTACCACTTTTACTAAGTAGCATGCATTTTCTTAGTTTGCAGTCCTCTGGGAGGTATTTATTTGGTTCACTTCTCTGCTTCCACCATTAACTCCACTCCAGTCTGTCTCTGACCATAAGGTTGATAGCACTGTTCAAAAGGAAGTTAAAGAGAAGTGTGAAACCTCAGTGAGAGATTGGTAGTGTGCAATTATTTTAAAATTATTTTAATTTTGCTACTTCAAATCCAAGAATATCATTGTATTTAAAAATAATATTGTCATAGAAACATCTCAGATTTATTAATACCAGAATTTTTAAAGAAAAGAAATAAACATGACAATACAGAGTCTTTATGTAGCTTTCCCTTTGATAATATACAGCAAATTTAAGTGCAACAAAATACCAAAATTTGACCCAGGACTGAGAAATTTACTTCAGATTATCATTCTCTCACCATGCCAATTACTCAAATATGTAGTGAATTTTGTTTAACTCCAAGGTAACTTCTGCTTTAAACATCAGTGAAAGCTCTTCTCATTGTCACATGCTTAGCCATTGAATTTTTGGTTCTCTGGTGAATTCTGGCTTGACTCAGCATAGTTTATAGCTTTTGTTTGTTTTTGTAGTGAAAGTAGCACTCTTGCTTTGGTAAGAATGCTTTAAGCCCCCCCCCCCCACCCCCAACCAAAGTTTTATTGCTGGAAGGGATACTTCAAGAATGTACAACAATAACAAAGAAATACTTGCTCTTGCCCTCAGATTTATTTGTGTCATTTACTATTATACTATTATGGTAGGTGAAGGGAGCCTTGTCACTAGTACCACACATCTTCTATGTACTTTATTTGGAAAAAGTCCCCAAAATGGGTTTGGGGAATACAGACTGATAATTAGGGACCAATAAGATGTTAAAGGAATTTTCCAGTTCCCTGTGATTGTTAACTTGGGCTAGTGAAAGAATAGATTTAATCTTAGCCTAGGAGCATCAGCTGGTTTTGTTGATTGGTGCTCTGGATATATTGGCTCATAACTTTAACCTATAGGGCTAATAGTGCTCAAAGAATTAAAAATTCTTTAGCTTTCCCTTTCCAGGAAAGGGTTACTAGATACTATGCCCCAGCAGATGGTTCTAGAGAGCAGCAAATAGCCTTGGAACAAAGCTAGTAGATAATAGCTAAGGGGAATTTAGAGACTATGGACCAGTAGAGATGCCCCCAAAGAGGATGTGACAGGAAAACAAAAAAAGGTTGGTTGCCCAGCAGTGATGTAGTAGCACTCCCAGAGAGTAGCATAAAGAAGTTACCACAGGACATTAGTGATTTTGTATTTTTGGAGGAATAAATTATCTTGAGCATTCAACTTGGCAATAGTATTTGAAAACATGGGCTTGCCAAGGCTACAACTTTGTCACATGTGTACTTGGAATGTTTCCTTTCATGCATATTTCCTAACTACATTCATTCTCTACATTTAAACTCTTTGTCCGGCAATTTAGGTGAGATCTTCTATTGTCACTAATTTTTCTATAACTTTTTATTAAATGCTTTTTACTCTGACACGTCCAAAGTTGATAACTTAGTAAAAAAATTTTTTCTGAGGGTTTTGAGCTTTTTTTGTGATATATACATATACTATCTTCAAATGTGATATAATACTCAGAAAGTGGAGTAAAGTATGTATGTATCTATGTGTGCATGTGTGCACAGGCATATGAAGAAGTACAAAAACATTAATGCCCATCCTGAAATAATATGGAAAAGATATACAGAATTCAACAAGTACCAACCAACAAGAGAAACACAGGAGAAAGTGAAAAAGATGACAGAGAAAGAAATATGTTGCCTCCCCAGTATCCCAGAAAATAATTGCTCCTTGGTACTGATGGCTGTTAGCAAAAAGTTAACCTTAATGATGAACCTAGTGGGACTTGGACCTGGAGAAATGATGTAATCAGCATGATTGAAGAGAGGTTACCTTGAAGAGATAGAAGTCTTCCATAGAGTATGATAGACCTGACTTCAAATACTACCTGAAAATTACTACCTATGTATGTATAGCAAGTCCTTCAATATCTCAGATATTGTTTCTTTTTGTGTAAAATGGACTAGATGGCCTCCAGTATCTATTCAGTATCCCTTATCATATGATCCTATGACACGTGCAGTGAAAGAGCTAGGGGCAAAAAGATACACTCGAAAGTTTAGGACCTCAGATAAAGGAATCATTTGAGCATTTATTGAACCAAAGGGTGTATTTATTCCATAGTATGTAATAAATACTCAGTCTTCAGTATTTCTGATCCCAAATGAAGGCCTTTTCTTCTCAGAAGTTGAACTCATACACCAGGTACTGAAATGGAAGGGAGCATGGAACATTTGTTTCAAAAAGCCCCCAGATAAGCCTATGAGATGAATTTACTCTGAAAGAGATCATTGTACTTTACCACTACACTGTATGTTAAGATGTATAATAATCTCTCTGTTATCAATAAATATACATTCCCTAGGATTATGACAAATGAAGTTTTCCCCCAAGAGTATTCTTTACTTAAGGACCTATTAATAGTCTCTTTTTCAATGTCAAAGATAGACATCATGGTTTCACATCTATTAAGAAAAGAGATACAGGAACCAAGATGGCAGAGTAGAGAGACACACATATGCTAGCTCCAAAACCACAGCCTGTGGAATATCTGTGAAGAAGAACTCCTGACAGGTTCTAGAGTGGTGGAAGCCACATAACAATGGAGTGGAGGAGATTTCTGTTCCAGAAAGACCTGAAGAACCCTCACCAAGGGTCCATCGCACAGGGGACCAGAGTGGAGCCCAGCCCTGCCTTGGCCACATGGCACTGAGAGGAGCAGATCCAAGCAGGCTTCAGGGAAGGAATCGCCAGTGGCCACGAAGGTCTCTCAACCCACAGTCGCCCAGGTCAGTGAGGGAGACTGTTTGGTGGGTCAAGAGGGGAATGGGTTGGCTCCATGGCTCAGGTCCCCTTGGGAGGCAGTAGCAGAGGCAGTGGGTGACCACAGGCTCCCGGAGCAGGCAGGAATTCCAGTCCATTACTGAAGGTCTCCGCAAGAACCCCCTGGGGGAACTGAGACTGGGAGGCAGCCCTGCCCCTACCTGAGAACCTGAATTTAATCTTACCCTGAATAGCAGCCAGGCTTGCTGCCAAAAGCCCTGAGGCTGGGGAGCAGCATTTGAATCTCAGACCCCCAAACACTAGCTGGGCAGATCTAGGCAGGGGTGGACAAGAATCTCAGAAGTCAAGTAACTGGCTGGGAAAATGCCCAGAAAAGGGGGAAAAAAATAAGACCATAGAAGGGTACTTTCTTGGTGACCAGAGGATTCTACCATTCCTCTCTGATGAGGAAGAAAACTGCTTACCATCAGTTAAAGAAATAAGAGTCAAGGCCTCTGTATCCCAAACATCTGAAATAGTTATCCAATGGACTCAGGCCATGGAAGAGCTCAAAAAGGATTTTGAAAATCAAGTTAGACAGG